>OZ018324.1:207144537-207744537 GCA_963969495.1 Ceratothoa steindachneri | reverse complement strand
GTAGTTTCTGATTCGGCTGCCAAGATCCTATTGTGTAGAATTACGTTTAGGGGGTCCATCTCTGCGAGAGCGTAGAATCTGATCGAGGGAGTGTGGTCCAGTTTAGATACATTGAATATGAATCGAAGTGCCTGGTTCTGTACTTCTTGTGCTTTCCGCAGTTGAGACTTGTTCGCCAGATGCATCGGAATGGCGGGGTATATAAATTCACCTCAGTTGGGCCATGTACAATTTCCTTTTGTTCCGAGGGGGAGATCTCCTTGAAACTGTACAGTTAATGGAAGTGTCTCTTGGCTTACAAGACCTTTTGTACATTGAGATGTACACCATATCCTCTTGATGTTATGTTCATACCGAGGGCTTGAGCCTCGTGGGTGTACGGGTAGAACTCGCCTCGCACTAGAGCATCAGTAGTTTTGTTGCGTCCGATGGGAAGGACTTTAAACTTCTCTACGTTAGGGCAGATCTTGTTGCGAGCCTCATAAATATTTAGGTTGTCTATTTCACCCATTGTTTTGATCGCGATGTGATAGTCGCTAGTGATCATTTGCAAAATCTTATCAGCCAGCTGGATATAAGCTGCGTAATCCTGGGTCGGAAAAGGAAGGTCTCTCGTATAAATCCTATAAAAGTAACACTTAGACAGCCCCCTTGGGGCACAGTGGTCCTCATGGAAAATGGTTGCCCCTCGACGTCGTCGAATTTTATGATCGCTTCACGGTCGTCGGGGTAGTCGCAAAGAAGAATGGCGATTTCTGTACTCATCCATAGGTCGCAGAGCTTCTTTTCTAGTATGGGGATCCATACCTTATAAAAGGCCGATGAAACATCTCTGAGCACTATGACTACCCTTTTGTCATTAGCCTTAGCAACAACAATGTGCTCAGTCAACAGAGCAAGGACTGCTTCAGCTCCCAGGTGCTTCTGGAAACCATGTTGTTGCCCATTGTAGCAATTATTTGCCTCAAGATGGGTCCTCAGCCTATTATTGACCAGTTTTGCAAGCAGCTTCCCTATGAACTCTGAGGGATATAGGCCTATAGCTTTTTGCTTCCCATTTGGGTTTTCCTGAGTTTATGAGAAAAAGCATTCTTGTACTCTTGTTTTGGTCGGGAAAATACCCGACGTTAAGGCAGGCATTAACAGGTTTAAGATCGCCTTGTTGATATTCGCAGGAGCATTTGTCAAATGTGCCTTAGTAATGCTTGAAATGCCTGGGGATTTTTGTTTGAAGCTTCTGAGGGCTGCCGCAAACTCGTCGTGGGGGAATGGTCTACCCCTATTCCTCTGTCAGTCTAGTGGCGTCCACGAAGTAGAAGGGAGTTAAGACGGGCCTTCGTGCCTCTATGTAGTTCCGCGAAAGTCTCTTGCTCATACACCGTATCGAAGTCCTTGTTCTCCTACTCTGTGATGGTGAACTTTTTCTCCAATCTTCTCTGAATTGGTTTTCTATTTCCTGGTCATCTCTGATTCTTCTCCCGTCCACTGTGAGTTTAATGTTGGTTTTGACTGGAAGTGTGCCACTTAATCTTTTGATTTGGCACCAAAACTTCAGGGGGTGACCTTTCATGTCTATCCCATCTATGATTCCATTTTAGATCGTTTTCGACTTTTCACCTATCAGGAACTTCAGCTCCAAACAGAGGTTCCGGAGCTCCTGATTGCGGTCTGCTGTATTTCCATGTCGACTTATCTCCAAGGTCAGTTCGTCTAGCGTGTTCTTCTTTTGTATGATAGTCTCGTCCCAACGTGTTGCTGAGAGAGTCTTTTAACCGACCCTTATGGATGGCTCCCCTCCGCCTCCTCTATTCTCTCTGTAATGTCCTCTAGGTGACTGATGGGGTCTTCGAATGTCTACCCGTCCAGTTGGTTCATTTGATAACCCTGTAACAATCTTGTGTACTCTTCTCAGTTCGCTTTAGGCAAGCACCTGCAGGATGGAATCGTCACATGTATAGGGAAGGTTAACACAGTAGAGGCCATACCTACATGGACCGATAGGGTGTATGGGCGAGGAACTATCGCGTGGTTCAGGGAAAAGTTAGAGTTGACGAGGATGATTTCATGAGTCGTTGAGGATCTTGTTGTCAGGTATGTGGAAAATTCTAGGCTGACTCTTTGCATCAGATCACGCTCAATAAGCAGTCTCAGGGAGGTTCCCGATCCGTTGAGCCCTGTTGTGTAACCTGCCTATCTGCATCGGGCATTGAGGTCTCCGATAAGGATAGTAGAGGTGTTCCTTCCTTACAGTCGGGTGAATGTAGGGATGAGGAGATATGGTGGTCTTGGGGGTTGGTACCCACAGCTATGACAAGGTCATCAATGGTTGTGCTGATTTTTAATGGCAAAATGCGATTCCTCCAGGTATGTTATTTAACTGTACTTGATTCCGTTCCGTGCTGCTATTGCAACGCTATCGTATCCCTCATTTAAATGGTTGCACGAAATAACATTGTATTTGTAGATTTTAAAGGGATTCATATCTGTATTAAGACCATGTTCCGAGATAAGGACTACGTCCAGGTGTACTTCGTGGATGATGTTGTTATATGCGAATTTTTTGTTTTCCCAACCATTGACGTTTCTAATAAACCTTGTATTACAAGCCATGTTATTTGACTAGAATGTTCTGAACCTTTGCTGGCTCTTCGCCTGCTGGCGACCTTACTCTCCCTGACTTTTTCTTTTTAAATTGCTCGTGCGAGAGGTTAAAGCACGATGTTTCCTACTTTGAGTGCCGAAAGCATTTCCTCCTCGACGGCATTGCAGTTAATTCCCACTTAAACTTTCCTTTGATTACTCCCTCGATTATATCTTTGATTTTGCAAGTCTCGGGAGTGGAGCCTATGGCGAGGCATATATTTGCATGTTTAAGTCTGTGGTTTTTGCCTGGGGGCCGTCTGTCTGTCCTCTTTGGTGGGCTTGCTTTGTTGTCTCGCCCCTTGTGAAGCACTCTCCCTTTTGGCCGGCTGATCGGTCTCCATTTTCTCGGTTGTTGCAGGCTCATCACGCTGGTTCAGTCCGGGGTCAGGGAATTTGATCTGTTCCTTGAAGTCGGTTTAGGCCTGCTTCCCATCTACGTTTGGTAGAGTTCAGTGGAGCGAGAGTTGGGAGGAAACCACATTGGCTTCATTCCGTTTTGGGTGAGCATCCTGTTTAATTCAATCGCGTAGCTTCCTGTTTTGGTTATGTTCACAAAGTGGGCGTGAATTATGCACATAACCAAGTCCAAGTTCTTTTTTAGGTCTTGGGATCCGAACCATGAGTATCGGCCATCGTCAAGACAACCAGAATCGTGACTCCAACTTAACTACACTAACGTGCTTAAATTTCACAGCATTCGGGGTTGTTTTTTTTTGTTTTTTGTTTTTTTTAATAGTTGGTTGGTTGGTTTTCGGTTTAAATTTTGAGGAAAAAAAAATCTTTCATCGCGGGTTCATCGGAGACAAATCCCACATAAAATGAATTGCAGCTTGTATGTGCGTTTGCGCTAGGAAATGGGGAGTGTAAGGAACGCCATTACCATTTAGTTACTTCAAATTAAGATCAGAGAATTTGTAAAATAAGGAAGTGAAGATGGAATTGAAAATGCGGAGAAGATAATGAATTTTAGGATCATTTTGGTGTTACCCAGTAAGGGAATAAAGAGCCACTGCTAGAAGCTTCTGCTCATCCAATTTTCTTGGTCACCCGCTGGTCGCAGGCTGGTCGCTGACCAGCTTTCGTCCGTTCATCCCTGATTGGGGGCGATAGATTTTAATATGTCTACATTCTTCCCACACTTCCACTGCCTCCCCCCCAATAGTTCCCTTATCTATCTTTATACGTAGCCGCCTATAATACCATCCTGGCCCCAATGCATACAGAAGGATCTGGCGGCTATCTTACACACATATTCACTTCCCCATCTACACCACTTCACAAATTTGACACACTTTTAGCGTGAAAAAAACTTCTGATGGACCTCGTCACAACTTTGCCATCTGTTACACAAACACTACCTCGCGATCTAGGGGCAGGAAAGGTAGTTTTCTAAACTCTAGCCCCCCCCCCCCCCTATAGGGCAAACGAAAGGGAGTTGTAGGGTGGTCAGTCATTTCCAAAGGGATATGACCCCCACCATCCCACTTGCAGGAGGGGGGTATAGAATCCCACCCAGCATTCAACAGCCTCCGTCCATTCTATCCTCCTCCCTCAGGACAAACTCACAGAGAGCGCGCCATACTTAACCTTGTTACGCCCTGAATTATTTTTTTTAAGATGAAAAACATGTTAATAACATTTATCGTTTCTATTAAGTGGTAAATCGTTAGTGGCAAACGGCGAGCAAATCCGATGCAACCTTCACGTGAACCTCAACAGAACATGGGTCGTACTCGTCACCCTTGATTGCTCGACTCCGCGCATGAAATTTCTCTAGCTATAAGCCTTTATTTTCTATGTGACGAATTCGTCACATACGGGCATAAACGGTGGTGGTGATGGTGACGGGGCCTACAGGGTGTAGGATCAAGGCTTTCTCCCTTAACCTCCCAAGCGGTCGGGGGTGGAGGGTCTTCTGGTCCTGGGGAGCTATAAACTACAGATGTTTTCCTGCCGGGTTATTATAGTACAATTCGCAAGCTTCTGGCCTGATCGCCCTTGCAAGTGCATGATTACGACTATAACACATACAAAATGAAATTTCCAGTTGAAATAATATCAAAATAATTCAAACCAGATTAAAAATCTACTGAAACCCATATACAAACAGCAGAGTGAATAGTATAAACAGTGGTTTTCGACCGAGGGGGCTGCGAGAACCAACTAAAGGTGCCGCAGGAACGACCAAGAAATCATTTTTAAAATGCCTAAATAAAAAAATATATATGTATTTCAAACATTTCTAAAAAAAAAAGAAAAAAGTAGTTATTTGCCTTTCTCTTGGTTTTGTGCCGCTTGAGCGTAGCTAGTGTTCGCCTTACGGGTTTTTTTTCTCCTGCAGGTTCCGTTTCTTCTCATTTACTAAGGTCTTCTTCATGGGGCAAGAAATCGAGAGTGTGCGTTGAGGGCCTTCGCAGTTTAGGCACTTTGTGCGCCCCTATTGGTGCAGTCTTTCCAGGTGTGCCCAGTTCCAGCGCACTCTGAACATACTTTACCCTGGAATGTACACTCTTTTGTCGTGTGCTGCTCGATGGCCTATCTCTGATGCCTTGGCGGCCATCTCAGATATCTGGAAGGTCACTTTGAAGAGGTTGCTGTACTCCCCTCCATCACGATTTTTAACTTGTATATTTCATCTATTTTTGGCCAACTTTTTTTGGCCTCGATTTAGGACTTCATTTCTCCTGGTCTGTGTGATCTGACCCAGGGCTCAAGGTAAATGCAGATAATTGAACTTTGGGCAGACACGTGTAGTGGAACCTTTGATGAGAAGCCGATCTCGTCAAGTCTTGAGCGGGAGTTTACACTTAGGAGTTGGCCGACTTTAAGTTGTTATCGCATATAGAGAGATATCCATAGGATTGGTCCACCAGACGGCATAGTGCAAACGCAATGTTGGCAAAAATGGTCCCGAAGACTTTCTTCCTCGGCCGCTTGGGATGGCGCTCTTTAACCAAGAGCGGCATCCTTGTCTCCCCCCTGGGGTCGTCCATGACGGCTTGTTGGAAGAGCTTCTTTTCCACGGAGCCTACCAAGCTCCTATTCAAGCAGTGTTTCTATTAAAATTGACTCGTTCCACCTTGCTCTGCCCGACCTAAAAAGAAAATATCTAGTCAGGGCCCACCTGCCGGTCATGTCCACTTCGCCGCCTACTGGAGCCCCCTTATTTGCACCCCCTGTAGGGCTTCCTTCTGGGGTTCGGACACGACAGAAACCGGTGTTCTCTATAGGCCTTGACTAGCACAGAAGATATCTGGAACAAGGTGTGCTACTGCCGTATGGAGAGAAGCAAAGTCCAAGGTAAAAATCGTCGCCTTCCAACGAGAGATCCCCGCGCGAGCGCGTATACGCCCACGAATCTACAAATGGGGACAGTGACGTCAGCAGTCTTGATGTTTAGATGATTTTTTCGCCTACGTAAAAATCTAGAAGTTGATGCGTTCAGAAGTAAGACTTTGTAAGATCTCTCGGTGAGTCTAAAGTATCTCTCTATTCGGAGTGAAGCGCAGTCTATTGGTGTTAGTTGATTGGTCCGTTTCCTTACATTAATGTTCAAAATATTTTTAAACATATATATATCCATGTATTTTTCGGGTTAGTATCTTGCTCCGTAATATCACGTTCACGATTCTGCCCCGAAGATGCCTCTTCCTAGCAATTTTCCTCGCCTAGAGCCATCGGTTGAGACTGAAATCAAAGCTATAAGAAAGCTGCAGCCAAAAGTAAACAATGCAGCCGTTGCTGTCGACTTTAATGAATCCTGCATAAAACATGGCCTCCTTCCAATATATATATATATATATGCATTCATATATATATATATATATATATATATATATATATATATATATATATATATATATATATATATATATATATATATATATATATATATATATATATATATATATATATATATATATATATACCCTTTTTCTTAAACTGACTACTTTCTTCCATACCTACTATCTTACAATTCATTCTCTTAATACTCCTCTTTCAACACATAATACAATTTCGACTGTAGCTCACACACTCCGCCCCTCTTCGCAATAACTTCACTTCTCGAAAACTTCCTTAAATCTCGCTTCTCGTAACCTCTCTCCACATCACTCGACCCACGCGTTAGAATGTTGATTTCCGGATAAATGACCAGCAATTAAGGACCTTCACTTCACTTCACTGCCCATTTGCTTCCGAATTAATGGAAACGAAAAGGTTTCATCGTCCTGAAAACAATGCGAAGCAAATATATCGCTAGGATTTCGAGAGGAATGGATGTAAAGAAAAGACAATTAGTTACAAATATTTCAATTTTATCCATCTAGTGATGATTTGGAAGGTTCTTTTAGCAAGGTGGCAGTCTTGAATTGGGGAGAGAGGTTAGATGAGAAATGTAGACATGAATGAGGTAAGGCGTAAAATTACATTTTCAATGAAAGTGTTTGGATCGTGTGTGTAAAGCTGGTGAATGTGCGGACGGGTAAGAGGTATGTATTCACTTAAACGAAGAATTTGTAAAACCTAAAAATAAAGACTTTGAACGAATTTTTTTTTTATTTCCTCTTTGAGATGGATGTAAAATCTTTGTTTGTTAAATGGATTATTGTGAAGAGATATAAATGAAGACAGAATTTGATTAAAAGTAATTCACCCACTTCCAATTTTATATTTCTCACATCAATCGATGCGGAAGAAGAAATTTCAATGATTATTAAATTCCATCTACATTAGAAGCATTGTCCATAATGTAGATAATTAGCCCTCTGGGCGTAATATGGAGTTTACCATGGTTGATAGTAACTTACAATCAATATTTCTTATTCTTGTGGTGATAAACATAAGAGAGGGTCTAATATTTCAGAGTCATCTAGACCAAAATAACTCAAAATGAGTCATATTTCTGCAGGCCTCACATAAACGGAGGCATTGTTTTAGTTAGAGAAATTGACCATTGATTTAAAAGTACTATTCTCGTTGTTTCTATATCATTTGTATTATTTAGTAGTTTGTCTTTAATCAACTAATAGTTTTAAACTGTCTTCATAATAATAATTAATTGATCAAAAACGAAAAAATACGCAGAGGGTACCCTGCAAACGAGGTTCAGGAGGAGAGGGTTTGTCGTGGTACACCAGTCGGTACCATACACTACTCCTATATTATGTGGCAGGTGACTTAATCACCTACTGCAACGCCCACGTTTAAAAGACTCTTCGCAGAGATTAACGAACGACTGGGAGAATAAACTTGATGCGTTGGGTTTCAAACCCTTAATAATCAGACAGAGAGCATAATTGGTTGGCGAGATTTACTTGACTATGCCGAGAGTATCGTTCAAGGTTAGTTAAAGATGAAACAACAAATTATAACTTTATTGACAAAGATTAAAATAAGAATAATAATACACAAAATGGAATTATTTAAATTGAAATAGTCTCTTGATAATTATTAATAGGAAGGATTCTCAAATGGAATTAAGTGATTAATGTTACTAGGCTCAGAACAAAAGGGAGCACTTGATAATACTAATAATGAAGATGGTTTCAATCTTACGGCTCGATGACCGCAAGGAAGGTACTTCTTGCGATGGATAGAGTGGGCAACGATCCGATGAGGCAAGTGGGGCACGATCCGATGAGGCAAGTTGGGCACAGTCCTAATGAGTCAGGTGCAGTACGATCCGAAACAACCTTCCGATGAAGATAGCCAATCTTCAAAGATGAGGGTCGACTGGAAATGTGGGATTACTCGTAATTCCACTGGAAGGCGAAACTTCTTTTTCTCAAAGGTAATCGATGGGGATTTTTCTCAGTTCGATTAAACGAAGGGAGACTGTTGCACAAATTCAAAGGTTTGCCGTTCAGAGAAGCTACTAATTGACTGGAGTAGAATGACGGCGGAGAAAGTCTGCTTTCTGATGAATTCCACGAGGCTTTACGAGACGATGGCGACATCCTTGAAGTGAGTGTTGGACTTCTCAAACTACAGAAAAACTAGAGTATTTGCATGCCCGATTCTGAGAGGGAAGGGGGAATTTGGAGAAAGAAGTCACATGCTCCAGATATCCTACTCTGAAAGCGGAGTGGGTTCATCATTTAGAAGCATGGGGCGAGACACAACGACTCTTTCCCGCGGCTCTACACCCCTCTCTCGCGCACCTGGATGCATTTTTATAATTAAAAAAAATTGGCAAATCTCCAGGATTGTCTTTTCTTGTAGTTACAGAGGGATTTGGTTGTGTCACAACAGCTGGTTTTCTCGCTAGAGAATTTAAGTTCTTTGGGACCTTTTCTAAAGATTTATATCCTCGCAATAAACTATCCGTGATATCTTCTCTAATTGTATAAAGGTCTTCTATATTTTTAGATGGTATACCCTGTTTTAGTGGTCTTTTTTTGTATTTAATCCATGAATTTAAAACTGCTAAATCTACCATGTGGAAAATGGCTCTGAGGGTCCATTTTCGAGACGTGACAGTTATCCTGTAATAGATAATATATCTTCCACTCAGATATACTCCACCCATTTTCATGTTATATGTATCTATAATTTTTGGCATTGGGACATCAACATAGGTTTGGGAAACTTCGCTGCATCTTTTTACACTTTTGTCTTCATCTTGTCCATTTGGGAATGAACTAGCTATTGTTACTGCCTTATTGTCAAATCATTCAACGACCATAATGTCTCCACTGCCATCTATTCTATAATCGCTTGTTCCCCTCCCTTTCTTTTTCATTTTATTTCCAGTGGGTAAGGGACATCGCTCTGTTCTTTTGTTTCTGATGGTCCCAACACAGAAAATACCCCTAGTTTTTAAATGGCGCATTAGCGACAAAGATGTAAACTAATTATAAAACACAAACTTGAAATTGCAATATTCCGGTAAAATTTTAGCAAGTTGCAAAACAATACTTGCTCCTAATCCATAAATTTTAAATTCCTCATCTATTGGCATAGTCCTTCTTTGGTAAAGCAAAATATCAGTGACTAAACCATCAACAATGCAGAGAAGAAAAATTTTAATGCCCCAATGGTTTGGTTTACCTCTAATATATTGGATTATATTTAATTTACCATTAAATGGAATTATCATCTCATCTATGCTGTAGTACCTTTATTTTGTTAACTTCCTGCACCTCTTTTGAATGCAATCCATTAGTGGTCTGATTTTACACAACCTATCATTTGCGTTGGGTTTTGAAATATCCACTAAATGTAGATTTGTACGAAGCTTACAAAATCTGTTTATCGGCATTGCATCAGCAATTGCTGATATTCTGGTTCCTGATCTTGGAGACCAATACATCCTTAGCCTAAGAAATACTAAGCTTCCCATTTTCATATGCATGCCAATTAGCACTTCAATTTCATTATTATTAGTACCTAAACTCTCCCCATTTAAAAAAAACCCGTTTTGATTTGTTTGATTTTTGCTATTACTTCCATTATTGAATCTGGCATGTATTATTTGAATAAATCATATGGCCTAGGAAGACTGAAGCCTTCTTTAGTCTCATCATTCTGAAATCTTCATTCATATCTCAGGTATTCCTTTTTCCACGTCGTTTTTCTCTTTCTAGGATCCTTCTTTTTGATGGATGCTCGACCTTGTCTTTTTCTTTTTGTTCATACTCTTGATCTAAGACGTTATTATCGTCTTCCGATTCATTTTCATGACATTCCTCTGTTATGTAAACAGGATCTTCATCGTCAGATAGGTCAATATCATCACATTCTGCTAATGCCTTCATCATTTTTCATAATTCAATCCTTTGCAGTTTGCACAAGATAAACATTAAAAGTTCAGCTAATTATAAAACAAGGTAATATAGTCTAGAAGGACTAATTATCATGTAAAACCAATGAAACCCGGGTATATTATAGATTGTATGATTCTTAATCACTGTAATTATATGGTATTTTACATCACAGAAAACAATTTATTAGATAATAGGCCGGAAAAATTACAATAGAAGTCTTGACTCATGCTGTACAATATACTGGACCATATCAAAAACATCTATTTTAATGATGAATATAAACCTTTTTCTATTACATATTACTTGATTCTGAATTTTGCAGTATTGAATATACTTTTATTATTGCATACACAAGATGCAATATTGCTTACACTAATTGTAAAAAAAATATATTTACTAACATTAGCGAGCGGAATGATATGAAGCAGCGATCCTCTATGAGTTCTAAGCACGCACTGAGTCTAAATCGCGGCTGGCAACATTCCTACCACCTGGAAACGTGTTCTGGGTCTCCAATAGATTGACCACCGTGACTTAAATTGAACTATGGATTATATTGACTTAATAATACAGTTTTAAAAATTGTCCAATATATTGGACAAAGTGTCTGAGAGGGCTTAAGAAATGCGCGAAATCCACCAAAAGTCCGAAATTCTGAGCTGGGCTCAACTTACAAAATCGAAAATTAAATAAGAAAATAAAGGAAAATTGCCTTGTTTAATCAAGCACATCCTTCCTCATATTATTATTTGCTTCTACTTCATTTATCTGTATTTTTCTTAGGAAAAATTCTGAGGACAGTATATTGTCTACTGAGCTCAATATATTTATTATTTTCTTCCTTTTTTTCTGGTGGGTGATTGATGATACTAGGATTCTGCAAAAGATCAATTGCACCTAAATTTGGTGAAGAACTAGTTCAGTAGGACAATTTTTTACGAACTATTGCTTATCATATTCGACGAGTAGAAAGTCCGTTCTCTTGAATATTTCATACCAGCTGAATTAAATGAAAGGTTATCAGACTGTTTGTTCTATGGTATTATATATATACTTCACTGTACGTAAAAAAAATGAAAGTTTTCACAAAATTATGCTAGAGTAGGGTGATAAGTTGTATGTGAGGGAGTAAAGATGGAGACTATAAAATATGGCACAAAATACGATAATGTGTTATAAGTTAATATATATCGAATAAAATACATACTTATGATTTATTTCAATTCATTTTTATGTCAGAGGGCACATTTTTTATTTTAATTTTTCCACAAGAATTTTTTCCCTCTGAAACGAGACGATAGACATCTTGATTTTTACTTCACAAAACTATTTTTCGATGTCTGCAAAATTGAACACAGAAAACGGCTCTGGATGGGGGGAAAATTGGCCTCCTGACACACAAAATAATATTAACAGGTGATTCTTTGAACACTTTTTTTTGTTACCATAAATTTGGAACAAGATTGCGGAAATGAGGAACAGGCATTACACTTCACACACTAGTCAGTGTGAGAAGGAATGGAAATGTGTAAATATGCCAAGGGAATGTATGAGACAAAATTCGTATGGTAGTTAAGGGAGATGAATACTTTACTTTAAAGATGAAAAGAATATAAAAATGGTTTCTTTTATTCGTAGGTTGATGTTAGAACTAAACCCTTTTCAAAATTCCTCAGCCCAAGGAAGAGAGACCGATGAACAATTAGTCCTTTATGAGCGTGGGTTAAATTATATATACAAATCAGAGTGCAATTAAGTTTCAGAGTACAGATTAGGTTGGTCAATGCTTAAATATCTTGAAAGGTTCTGTGGTAATAGAGACGGAGTACAAATATATTTATTTTACTACTCTGCATATAAGATATTTACAAAATTAAAAGGGTTTTAATTAAAGGATATTAACTTAAGAGATGTACGCGAGTCTCAGCTTCCAAGAACTACCTGGGCGGGTCGACCGCCGTACACACAAACGGACAATGACAGATGTGACGCTCAAATGACCTTCAGCGCGCGCGAAGCGAAAATGAGGGAGGCTTAAAAGCAGGGAAGGGGGGAGGGTAGCTTACACAGGAGAGTTGCGTAATAGCCTCTTGAAAAACGACTATTACTCGAGATGAATTTATATCTTTCCTTCAGGTTTTGAATACCGAATCGAGAATTTGACGCGTCGGGTTCTGGTAGCGGGTACCAACGAGTAAGGTGTTAACTCTCGCGAGTTCTAAGGGAGTACGCTGAACTTTACGGGTTCTACAATGGTTCATGCGGAAGTGAAGAGGACGAGAGGATGGCAGATACTCGCGGATACTGGCGAGACAGGCGGTTACTTACTGCTGTTCAAGCCCAGTGTCGGACGTTATATAAGGGTGAGACGGAGGGGTTTTCCCCGTGCCCGAAGGGGGAGGTATCCAGTGGAGAGACGCTTCGCCGGGCACGGTGGATTTTTCCAGATTCCCGCCTTAGCAGGATAATCCACGGCGGGACCCTTCGTACCCTTAAGAACATCTCAAGATTCCCCGAACCCGTGCTTCAGCCCATCCCAACCTTCACGATTTTGCGCCTCGTTAGCGTGGATTAAAAGGGGTCGACCAGTTGTGTCCTCTCACTCTCTCCCTCTCTCTGACTCTTCCCCATCCCCAGCTGGAACTTCAGGGGAGGAAGTGACGGAAAATAATTAATATGTGATTGTAACTTATATTCGCGTGACAATAGCTGTTAAGGTTGAAGATACTTGGAACAAATATTCAAACGGAACACAAAGACCAAGTAGTTGAACTAGTGGGTTCTTCTTTTTTTTCTCTTTTGTGCCGTACATATAAACAAACTATTTGATACTAGAGCACGGTAGCCAAAAGATACGTTCTGACAATGATATACAGTCGACACCCCATATTTGCGGGAGATAGGGACCACGAACCCCCTCGAATTTTGAAAAACCGCTGGATGGTTGACGCTACCCCCAAAACACCCCCAACCCTTCCCAAACACCGTAATACGCTCCCCATATTAATTCAAGAAGTTATTTTTTTTCATGTTCATACACATACAGTACGAAATAAAGTATCAGAACACATTAAATTATTTTATTGTATAATGTTTACTCACGTGGAGATAGTTTTGTTTTGATTGAAGAATGATGATTGATGACTGATCATTTTGTAGATGATGTTGCCTGTGCAGT
Source organism: Ceratothoa steindachneri (assembly GCA_963969495.1). NCBI lineage: Eukaryota > Metazoa > Arthropoda > Malacostraca > Isopoda > Cymothoidae > Ceratothoa > Ceratothoa steindachneri. The sequence goes on along the minus strand of OZ018324.1, from coordinate 207,730,950 downwards.
TCAATGATGACGATGTCAATGATGATATAACTGCACAGGAAGGCTGAGGAGATTCTAATTATCCTCAGTCTCCTGCTCAGTAAACACCGGAGTAGAAGTAGGAGGAGGAAAAGTTTCTCCAGAGGTGGAGGGCATAGTTTCGGGTGTGGTTAGGGGCTCAGGCTTTTCAATTGGGGCGCCTTTTCACGAATGATATTAGTATCCAAAGAAACACCCTTTTGAAGAGCGTCAGAAATCCAAATAATTAAAGCAGACTTCATCCTAACAAGAACCTTATCACGCATTGATTTGCTAGTCTTCATCACTTGGTTTACACTCACTGACACACTCTCTCTCTCTCTCTCTCTCTCTCTCTCTCTCTCTAATAGCCTTTTCACAGCTTAAAAATGATTGAATTGTGCTTTTGTTCAGCCAAACTCTCGAGCAACTTCGGCCTTTTTCTTGCCTTCTTTCAACCTATCTAACACTTTCGCCTTCTCCTCCAAACTCATCACTTTTTTGGCACGCTTAGGCATGTCTTTAGCAACACTAGACGATGCAGGGCGCTTAGGCATTTTCAATATTAAGGTGCAAAAAGCAAGAATTATTCAGTGCGTAAAACGATTGAAAAGCTAGAAATAAAACACGCAAAATTATGACAAATACACAAATCACCGTTCACACATGTGGAACCCAAGCGTACTGAATGGAGCGTGTGAAATCGGAACATATACTGTACATACTGTAGTCGAGCGAGTGAGATCTGAACGCTGATTGGCTGGAATCGTCCCGTCTAAGCCAACCAACACTTGCGTTTTACGACTATGTACGTAGGTTTCCACGGATTTCTGGAAATGGCGCAAATTTTTAATTTTAAGGGCCGCCCAAATTTTCCGCGGATAGTTGAAGGCGCGGATGACAAACCGCGAATAGCCAAGGGTCAACTGTACTTACATGTGGCTCGCTTGCTTTGAAATATACCTGATCATAGCCCTAGCTCGACGAAATTTACCAACACTGAAGTCGTTCGGTCTATGCAATTTCAGCCCCTTCCATTCGGACTGGTGACTGCTTGCAGTAACTCTAACCAAATGATGCGTCGAATACTGATTGCATAATGTCTCTGTAGGAGAATAGCATAATGCATAATGCACCCACATTTCCCCTCCTCCCTTTTTTGTCTTTTTTTGGTGTGTGTTTTTACCATTTAATATAATGTTATTTTTTGTTTACTTCAGTAACTTTTAATACGTGATAATAAAGTCAGTTTGTTATAATTTCACTTTCTATTTTTTTTTTTTAAATACCACTGGGTAATATTATTTAATTCTATATATTATTAGTGTTTTTACTTTAATTTTAATTATTGTCAATTTTATTATTTTAACTTGCCTTCTTCCACTTTTTTTTCTAATGCATTCTTTTAAGTGTTATTAATTAATGTTCCTTCCCCTTCTCATTAGAAGATATAGTCGCTGAAGATGGTCCTAGTAAAGGTCCGAAACGTCCGTCCGAAAAATGATTAGTATAATCACCTGGGTCTTCATATTCCTGCTACATATCAGATTCACAAGGAACAAATCAATTGGCAGTATATATATATATATATATATATATATATATATATATATATATATATATATATATATATATATATATATATATATATATATATATATATATATATATATATATATATATATATATATATAAGAGTCGGAGAAAACTCCAACCACACCTCGGCCTACTCATCGACAGTCTCGTTCAAATTTGACAACATTTACGTTGCCACACCTGAGATCAACATCTAATCTCTCTCCAATCCCTCCTAAGTTGGCTCCGTGATCACGGACTCACTGTAGGTGCCAGTAAGTGCCACTTTGCGTACGGCACAATTAGCTGTTTAGGATTCAACGTCAGAAAGAATCAAATTGCGCCCCATGAAGAAAATATAAGGGCCATAGTCAGCCTGCCCCTCCCGCGTACGCAAAGCAGTTACGCTCTTTCATGGGCTGTACGTCTATTTACCGGCGGTTCGTTCCAAATTTTGCATCACTCGCTGCCCCCCTTGGCTCCCTGCTTCAGAAGAAGTCGCCAGATGCCCTTGCCTAGAACCCCAAAGCTACCCCCCATTTTCATAAATTAAAAGACCATCTTGCGTCCGCCCCCATCTTAAGGCTCCCAAACCCGAACAATCCTTTTGCATTCGAACCAACGCCAGTAATGATGGCATCGGATGTGTACTTCTCCAATATGGAGAGGTCGGTGAAAGTCACCCTGTTGCTTACGTCAGCCGGAAGCTCCTGACGCAAGTAAAGAATTACTCGGTTATCTAACGTGAAGCTCTCGTGATTGTTTGGAGTGTACAGAGATTTCGCATGTATTTAATAGAAAAGTTATTTATTTTAGAAACTGATCACCACCCCTATCCTATCTAAAGAACTCTAAAAATCAAAATGGTCGTTTGATGAGATGGAGCTTGGTCCTACAAGAATATCAATGTCGAATTCTTTATATTAAAGGAAGTACCAATGTCCTAGCAGATAGTTTCAGTGAAAACCCCGTTGAGGACCACCCCAGCTAAAGTAGGGATACTTAGTCCTATATTATTCTCTCTTTCTACATATGAATTTGTCACCGTGTCTGCGTACTCGCGTTATAAGCCTCAAATCTGTTGAAATATTTACCCATTCTATGTATACCATTTGACGCTTATGTATTTTTTTATGGGGAGTATGTTGTAATCCTCCATATTTGTATATAATATAATGTTTTGTCGTTTCCGTTCCACTACCATTTGCATATTTGTTTGTTTACGTATTTTTTTTAGAAGTAAGTATTTCTTTTATTACTTATATCAGTTTGGTTGGATAGTCATAGATGTGTACACCTGTTCGAAGCAGGTTAGGAATTTCCTGTCCCCACTCATGATGCCCTACTAGCACAAGCCCTTTCCAAAGTTTGGGGATGCCCTTTTCTCTCCCTTTCGCTCAAAGAAAAGGTCATCTTCCGGAAGGGAGGAGTGTGAGGAAACGAACCATAAGGTCCACCACGACCTCCCCACCCCCCTTCAAGCAGGGACCACGTGGGCCTAAGCTAGATCGCTAAACGTAAGGAGAGAGAACTATTCTCGCCTAAGGAAACTTAAAGGCGGCTGGTAACACCTGGGTTTGATCAGTTGGTCTATCCTCCGCTGACACGTTTTTTTTCGACCCTCTTCTGCCGGGAGGCCAGAGTCGACCCGACAAGAAGCTTCATCGGTCGTCTTATCTCGTCTGGGCCTAAAGAGATTGGCGCCAATAGTTACTCCCAAGAGACTGCCATTCCTGGAGGCTTTTTAGCGAGGAAGCCAGCAGGGTATTTAACCTAAGGTCAACCGTTACTCGTTAGAGAGTACCGCCCGCCCTTTCGCGAAGATACAACCCCTCATCTCGATTCGAACCTCGGGCTTAGGTCTCCTCGGCTAGAGAGATTTTCGTACGTTTGACCACAGTTAATCGCTAAATTCATGAAATGACCTATTTTCTGGAGAATTGCGCAAACTACTCTTCTAATCCCGTCAAGAAAACCTCGCCCCCTCATCCCAATTGCTAAGTGTCTCACCCAGCCTTGAAATGAACTTACTCATGTCCCAGGTAATTCCGACCCTTTCCTTAAAGTCAAGAGTATAACGCCCCTCGCCTCGTAAGAATCGCTCCTCTCACCAAGAGTCTAGAATCAAACCCTTTTGTCCTCGCCACCTGATATCTTACTCCCCAAACTTTGATGGGATCTCCCCAGTGTTTAGCAACATTTTCCCTGATTAGTATTTGATTTATTATATCATTGGGAGCGACATTATTCTCCCTTTGTAGACATTTCCATAATTAGCCTTATTAGTGTAATTAGAGTTTATTTTGTTTTATAATCTTTCAATAGCCTTGAATGAAACCTGGTATTTAAATCTTTCCTTTGGCGAACCATTAATTTTCTTACGCACTCACCTCTTATTAGCCCTGTGCAACTGGTCTATCTATCTGGCCGCCTGCAGCGTAAGTAGACTGCATTCTCTGCAGCGAGGGTATCCGCTCACGAATACTACGACATACATCCATACCAAATGTTGGAAAAGGAAAGGACATTTGCACATATTATGAAGCCAAAGGTTCTTAGTAAAGGCAAATTAAGTGCAAATGCGAGACGTTTGTGGATACATTGAATTGTAACAAAAAGCGCAATTTCATTATTATTAATTCATTTAAGCATTACATTTACCCCTGCCGCAAATGTAAGCTTCTGAGTCATTGCCAAAGTCTAAAATACTCATATTTTTAAAATATTTATTTAAAAAGGTACCATAGAATTAACTCCATAGCGTTAACAAGGGACAAGGCTATAGGCAGCACGAGAAGGTGGAAAGATATTATTCCCTCGAAAGAGCCTTTCTCCTTTTCCCCCTTAATTCTCCATCTCTTCCGCTGAAGGCCCCGTCTACCCGTCGCTCTCGAGAAAAATACGGAAATAAAGACTCCTTACTTATTTCATAACTTGTGTTTGTTTCCCCCTGGGCAGCGAAATTCCTTTTTAATTTAGGTCTACGGAGTTTATATCCCCCTTAGCATTGGAATTGTGACTTTAAGTCAGCGCCTTTGGATTTCAGCCAAAAATGCGCGCCCAAACCAAGCTACGAATAGGGAAGTCAGTTTCCAAACCACTAAAACAGAATAACCGAATGGATGAGGTTATGGGAGTAAAATGACTGGATTCTTTTTATCAGGCTTGACTTGGGGCACTAAAGAATGGATTTTTTTTATCGTCCGAAATAAAAGGTGAACAATTTTGAGTTTCACAAATAGGAAAATAAAAGTTAGCTGATGACGTGAGGAGCTAATTGTATTTCCGATTAATTAACTTATCTTTCTAATTTTCGGGGGCCTGGAACGACGCAAATATTTGATACGTTTCTTTATCTTTTTGTTTTGCCTCTTTGAGCTGGATACAAATAAGTCGTATGGAAATTGAAGTCAGCAGAGAAGCAGTCGACCTATGTAACACAATTATTGAAGTAAAGTATCTTACGTTACTATTCTTCTACGAAGATGTCTTCAGACACTCTTTATAATTTTTTCTTCCGTCTTCTGCCGTTTCGTTTATCACTATGTCCTGTTACACTGCTAAAAGTAACGGCAAAAAATAGAGAATATAAATCCTAAACTGAGCACTGAAACCGTGAATTATTTTCAATGGGATTTTCTTTTCTGCGATCGCTTGAAAGATTCCTCTTCTAGGCCTCTTCTGGGATTCGAGCTCTTGCTTCTGCCTCACTCGCTCATTCCTAGTGACTTATGCCTTTAGACGCGGTCGCTGGTTAAGCAGTGTACAGAAAAGAATTGAGTTCGAGTCAAATTTAAATTTTCGACCACAAAACTTTTGGTTTGAGTAGTTGTGGTATCTTTCGATTCGATCTTCCGGATTCTTCGGCTTTTTTTACAAATAAGTCTGAAGAGTTTCTTATCAACATAGAGATAAGTGAATAAAGTGGAATTGGAAGATAAAAAAGAAAAAGAAAGTGGGGTTGTAAAAGCCAAGTATGAAGAACAGGTAAGTACCAATCGATTATAGCGCCTGTATCGTCCAGCCAATAGAGGTGGGGGGGGAGGGGAGCAGGCCACCATACAGAGCGGAGTTCCAAGATTTCACAAGTGCAATCACCTTAAGATCACCATCTGCCGCATAACGCTGTGCTGATCTCGAGCGACTCGTCCACAGGGTGAGCCAATTCGCCTAAGAGAATTGATCTCTTCTAATAACACTCTGGTTAAGATGAAACGTCTTTCTTCCGAAGGTCGAAAAATGGTTGCAACGAGAACGATGCATCGTTAACTAAAGAGAAAATGCATGTGAGCAGCTGCGCGTTAATCCGGAATTCACTTGTAACTGTGATAAATCAAAAAAAGTATTCAGTTCAGCAAAGAACATAAAAAAACTGAACTGTAGAAGATCGGAAACGTGTCATGTGGGTTGATGAATCTAGGTTTGTCCTCATTCAGAGTGATGCACGCATTAGAGTATGGCGAGAACCTCGTGCAGCATTGGACCCATCATGCATCGTCCCCTTCGTGCAGGCATATAGAGGTAGTGTGATGGTCTGGGGCTGTTTTACCTGAGCTGGACAGGGATCTGCATCCCGCTGCAACAACAGGATAAAGTCCCGCGAGTATTTCAAGATCCTGGTCGATCAAGGTCCACCCTCAATGGACTTCTTCTTTCCTAATAGCGATCGAATGTTTCAGGACAATAAAGGGTGCATCCACGGTTCTAACATCGCCAAAGATTGGTTCATCCACCATGAGGGATCATTTCGGCATATAGAGTGCCCACCATAATCCCCAGATTTTAATCCGATAGATAATTTATGGGATGAGATTGAGAGGGACCTGCGTGCTTCATCGCCTATTTCATCATTTATTTATACATGTGAGCTTTCTGATTTGATGTAAATCTTAGTGGTGTGGTTAGTCATACATTTGGGCTCTCTATTTACTCGTATCTCTAAGTGGGATGGTTATTCGTACATATGAGCTCTCTGGTTACACGGATCTATAAGTATTGTGGGTATTTATACATTTAAGCTTTGTACTTACTCGTAACTATAGGTGCTGTAGTTATTCATACATCAGAGCTCTCTGGTTATACTTATCACTAATTTGTGTGGTTATTCATATATTTGATCTCTCTGTTACTCGTAATTCTAGGTAGTGCGAGTATTCATATATCTGAGCTCTCTGGTTACAGGTACCTCTAACTGGTGTGGTTATTCATATAATTGAGCTCTCTGTTACTCGTAATTCTAGGTAGTGCGAGTATTCATATATCTGAGCTCTCTGGTTACAGGTACCTCTAACTGGTGTGGTTATTCATATAATTGAGCTCTCTGTTATCTTATCTCTAAGTACTGTGGTTATTCATTAGTTGCGATCTTTGTTACTCGTATCTCTTAGTGGTGTGGCTATTCATACATCTAAACTCTCTGGTTTAACCAATCTCTAAGGGGTGTGGTTATTCTTACCTTTGAGCTTTCTGGTTAATTGTCTATCGAAGAAGTATGATAATTCCTACATCTGAGCTCTCTGGTTACTCATATCTCTAAATGGCGTAGTTATTCTTACATCTGAGCTCTCTATTTACAAGAACCTCTAAGTGGTGTGGTCATTTATACAACTGAGCTCTCTGGCCACACGTATCTCTAAGTGCTGTAGTTAATCATACATTTAAACTGTCTGGTTACTCGTATCTCTATGGTGTGTGGTTATTCATTAATCTGAGCTCTCTGATTTGAAGTATGTCTTAGTGGTGTGAGTATTCATATATTTAGGCTCTCTAGTTAATGGTTTTTCTGGGTGTTTTTGTTAATCATACATCTGAGCTCTCTGGTTAGTCGAAATTCTAAGTGGTTTGGTTATTCATACATCTGAGCTTTCTAGTTTGACGGAACTCTAATTGGTGTGGTTAGTCATACATTTGAGCTCTCAGGTTAATCGTATCTCTAAGTGCTGTGGTTATTGATACATCTGAGCTCTCTGGTCACACGTATCTCTAAGTCATGTGGTTCATACATGAGAGTTGTCTGGTTGATCGGATCTCTAACTGATGTAGTTATTCGTATATCTGAGGTCCCTGGTTGCACGTATCTCTAAGAGCTCGGGTTATTCATACATCTAAGCTTACTGTTAACTGTTCTCAATAAGTGCCTTTATTATTCATATATTTGAGCTAACTGGTGTGATTATTCATATAATTAAGCTCACTTTTACTCTAATCTGTAAACGGGGTAGTTATTCATATAGCTGAGCTCTCAGTTACTCGTAACTCTAAGTGTTGTGATTATTCACTTATTTGAGCTCTCTACTGACTCCCTTATCTAACTGGTGTGGTTATTCATAGTGTGAGAGTATGGAACGTACATACTCACATGCCGCCAGACAATCGTGGGAACGAAAGAAATTTGTCGTTTGAGTTGACCTTCGTCTCCTCTCTCTCTCCCCCCACCCTTCCCCCAATTGGCAACAGGAAGTCGGATGAAAGAACGCCTATCTCACAAGGAAGCTTAAATCTTATTTGCTTTCTTTACGATAGCATGGAAGGCGCTGCGATAAGCAAATTGTCGTAAATGGAATCTCTCTCTCGATTTCCCACAATCCTCGGTATAAATAATATCGCCGTCTATCTCTCTATAGCAGTCTTCCAAACCTACTCGCGTAATCCTCACGTTGAACGAGAGTCGTTCCTGTAACGTATCGACTGCCAACGCGCCGCCGAGTCAACTTGGTCGCTGTCTCAAAGCGTTCCTGAGGTAAATCCTACCCCACAGAGTCTGTGACTAGAAGAATACGCTCTGTTGCTCAACTTAACTTGAGTAAGAAAAGGAACATCCAAATAGTTACTTGAAGTTACTATTTGTTAGTGTCACATTCAGTTAGGAGTGAACTAACCGGAACTGCAGCCAGCAGCCCCGAACCCGTCGTCTTATCCCCCCTCTCCCCGAGAACTCGTCTTAACGCCACCCGAACCACCCCGTCTGGACCTGAGTAGTCGTCTCTCCGATCCATCACAATTTATGGTAATCTGTAAACCCAGAGTCCCTCTCTTCTTAAATTACCTATTTAATTAACCGTGATTGATACTCCCAATGAGTCATTTTCAATCTAGACGCTTAACGTCAGTGTTGAATATTTAATCCTTAATTCTGCCTTTTAACTATTGCTAATTATTATATTTGTGTAAAGTAAAGTTTATTTTGAGTATGTGTGTTTATTTGTGGCTCCTCCCTTTTGACGTACCCTTGGTAAGACTTTAATTAAGAATCCCTCCGGCTGATCTATTCAACCTGTATTTTGCACTCTTAGAATTCAACAATCTCAAACCTGTCCCCAGTAACAAGTGGGACTTTTATAGTGAGAATCCTGGCTACGGCACAACCCGCCTCTAACCAGCTTTCGCACGTTCAGTAAAAATTAAAGCCTACCTATATATATATATATATATATATATATATATATATATATATATATATATATATATATATATATGATCGTAGGATTGAGTCATAGGGTCAATACCACCGACTTAAACAAAAGCGGTGTGTCCAGATCAAGGACTAGAATAATTATTGGACCAGACTATGAGCAATTCTACGACACATAGATTTTAGCTCTGTGCTAATTCTTCTCTCTGAAGAGTGTGGATATTCATACATATGAACTCTTTGGTTGAAAGTATGTAAAATTGGGAGGTTATTTATACATCAGAGCTCTCTGCTTACACTATCTCTAATTAGTGTGGTTATTCATATAATTGAGCTCTCTGGTACTTGAATCTCTAACTGGTTTGGTTATTCGTATATTTGAGCTCTCTTTTACTCGTAACTCTAATGTTGTTTATGCATACATTTGAACCCTCTAATTACTCCTTTCTTAAACTGGTATGGTTATTTGAATAGTTGAGCTCTCTGTTATTTGTATCTCTAAATGGTGTGGTTAATCATACATCTAGGCTCTTTGGTTAAAGGGATCTGTAAGTGGTGTGGTTCTTCATACATCTGAGCTCTCTGGTTAAACCTCTCTCTAAGAGGTGTTGTTATTCGTAGATATAAGATCTCTTGTTACTTGTATCTCTAGCTGGTTAGGTATTCATACATTTGAGCTCTCTGGTTACTCGTAACTCTAACTAATGTATTTATTGTTACATCCGAGCAATCTAGGTACACGTATCTCTAAGTGGTGTTGTTATTCATGCATTTGAGCTCTCTGCTTTAATCTAGCTCTAAGTGGTGTCCTTATTCATATATGTGACTCTCTGATTACTACTAACTCTAAGTGCTGTAGTTATTCATACATGTGAGCTGACTGGTTACTTGTATGCCAAAATGGTAACTCTCAGATTTCTGGTTTAACGTAACCTCAAGTGGGGTGGTTAGTCATAAAGTTGAGCTTTCTTGTTATTCATATCTCTAAGTGGTGTGGTTATTCATACCTCTGAGGTATCTGGATACACGTATCTCTAAGTCGTGTGGTTCAGACATTAGAGTTCTATGGTTATTCGAATCTCTAATTCGTGTAGTTATTCTCACATTTGAGATCCTTGGTTGCACGTATCTCTAAGTGGTGGGGTAATTCATACATCTATGCTCTCTGTTTACTCGGATCAATATGTGCTGTGGTTATTCATACATTTGAGCGCTATGGTTAGTCAAATCTCTAAGGGGATGCGTATTCATACATTTGAGCTCTCTGCTTAGACTTATCTTTAACTGCTGTAGTGGTCAAATAAATGAGATCTCTGTTACTCGTATATCTACCTGGTGTCGTTATTCATAAATTTGAGCTCTCTCTTACTTGTAACTCTAACTCGTGGGGTTATTCATACATTCGAGCACTCTAGTTACTCGTTTATATAACTTGTGTGAGTATTCATATAGGGGAGCTCTCTGTCACTCGTAGCTCTAAGTGTGTGGTTATTCATGGGTCTAGGCTCTTTAGTTAAAGGTAACCGTAAGCAGTGTGGTCATTCCTACATCTGAGCTCTCTGGCTAAACCAAGCTCTAAGAGGTGTGGTTATTCATATATTTGAGCTTACTGGTTTCTTATATATCTAGGGGAATAGTTATTCATACAGTTGAGCTCTATGGTTACTCGTAACTCTAAGTGGTGTGGTTATATTTACAACTGAGCTCTCTATTTACACGTATCTCTAAGTGATGTGGTTATTCATACATCCGAGTACTCTGGTTACAATTATCTCTTAGTGGTGTGGTTATTCATACATTTGAGCTCTCAGCTATGATATCGCTTTAAGTGCTGTGCTTATTTATATATTCGAGCTCTCTGGTACTCGGAAATCTAACTATTGTGGTTATTCATACATTAAATCTCTCTGGTTACTCGTATCTCTAAGTACTGTAGTTCATTATACATCTAACCTCTTTTGTTAAAGGAATCTATTAGTGGTGTGGTTATATACATATTTGAACTCTCTAGTTAATCATATCTCTAAGTGGTGTGGTTATTCATATATTAGAGCGCTCTTGTTACTCGGATCTGTAAGATTTGTCTTTATTCATAGATCCGAGTACTCTGGTTACACGTAACTCTAAGTGTTGTGGTTATTCATACATGTTAGCTCTCTGCTTTTTTGTATCTCTAAAAGTTGTGTTAGTCATATATTTGAGCTCTCTCGTCATTGGTAATTCTATGTGTTGTTGTTATTCATACATTAGAGCTCTTTGCTTACTCCTCTTTTTAACTAGTATTGTTATTCATATATCTACGCCCTTTGAGTAAATGGATGTGTAAGTGGTGTGCTTATTCAAACATTTGAGCATCCGGGTTTCTCGTACCTCTAAGTCGTATAGTTACTTATATATCTGAGCTCACTGATTAGACGTATTTCTAAGTGGTGTGGTTATTTATATATCTGAGCTCTCTGGTTACTCATATATCTAAATGGTGTAGTTATTCTTAGATGTGAGCTCTCTACTTACACTTATCTCTAAGTGGTGTGGTTATTCATACATGTTACGAGGGGCGGTCAATAAGTTTTGCGAATAAGTTTTGTGATATTCCAAGTTCTTGCTCGATTTCTTTGACCCTCACCCGTCGATTCTCGATGATCATCTTCTCCACACGGGGACATTGTCCTCGTTGGTCACGTGTGAAGGGCGTCCTGGACGAGTTCATCTTCAAGGGACTCACGACCATGGCGGAACTCCCTATTCCAGCGAGCAATGGTTGCATAGGAAGGGGCGGTGTCGGTGTACACTGCAACCATGCGTTCATGCATCTATTTTGCATTCTTGCCTTCCTTGGTTAAAAATTTTATCACTGCGCGGTGCTCAACCTTCTCCATTGTTGAAAGATTTGTGACTGACGATCTGCGATCAGCTACTGCTTCTTAAATAGACAAGACAGGAGCGTGCAGCTGCAGGTTCTGACTCGTTATAACTTGTCCTAACGCCCCCACAAACAGCCATCCCTCTTCTTCTGTCTTGCCCTACCGATTTGCAAAACTTATTGACCGCCCCTCGTATCTGAGATCTCTGGTTACAAGTATCTCTAAGTGCTGTATTTATAAATACATTTGAGCTATTTGCTTACTCCTAACTCTAAGTGGTGTGGTTATTGATAAATCTAAGCTTTCTGGTTTGACGTAACTCTAAGTGTTGTGGTTATTCATACGTTTGAGCTCTCTATTCACTCATATCTGTAACTCGTATGGTTATTCATACATTTGAGCTCTCTACTTACTCGTATGTCTAAGTCTTGTGGTTATTCATACATTTGAGATCTCTGTTTACTCGTAACTCTAAGTAATTTCGTTATTCATACATCGGAGCTATCTGGTTACACCTCTCTCTCACTATGGTGGTTATTCATATATCTTAGCTCCCTGGTCAGTCGTATCTCCAAGTGTTGTTGTTTTTCCCAAATCTCAGCTCTCTGCTTACACGAGTCTTTAAGTGGTTGGTTATTCATACATCTGAGCTTTCCGGGTACACATAACCCTGATCGTTCTAGTTACCCCTTTCTTCCATAAACTCCTTTTTCTCGCTTTTTAAGAGATCATTTTCTATGCCATTGACTTTACTAATTCGTAATTGTCCTCCACTAATTTAAGTCGGGCATTTTATTCTCTTTATTTATATCTGCCATCACTCTTTCGTCTTTTATATGCCTATTTAATGATCCAATGTAGCTTATTTTTACAAATATATTTATGGTTGAGTTGTTCTCTGTCGTGATATGACCAGGTGTACGCGGTCCTACGCACACTGGCCTATTGGCCTACCTAATTTAAGGCTGTACCTGGGGATGGTTCTAAAAGTGCTTTAAATACACTGTTCCTAGGTCAAAGAATATTCAAACACGGCTACAAAAATTTACTTTAATAGTACTAAAGATTACAATACTTATATATATATATATATATATATATATATATATATATATATATATATATATATATATATATATATATATATAGGGCAAGATAAATGACAATGTAATTAAATATTGTCGGTTCACTGCTATGATGATTATCACTATCAATTAAGTTTGGACCGAGGGATAATTACTTAAGTAATGATTTTAAAATGATGCAAGTTCTAGAGCAAAGGGGATTCTTGAGGTTCAACGCAGTAAAGGTGGGAGGAGCGTGACGATATGGGGTTAAATTCCTTTTACGTTGGTGTGCGGCGAGTAGGACCTTGTAGGTAAGTTTGACCTTGAACTTGTGGGCGTCCCACGGGACGCTCATTTTAACTTCGGAAAACTTAAGTTTGGGGCCACTTATGCTTAAGAGGCAAACGGAGGGTGCTTTGGGGATGGCTTTTATCATCAGTAAAATCCGACGAAGTGGTGAGAAGAGGTTGAAGCGCGCCTTACTATCTCCACGAACAACACTGAGTGAAGAGTAGCTCTTCCTCGTCTCTTCGACAATCGCTCAATTCTTCTCTGGACGAGAATATAGTCGGTTCGCTCTCGACCTACGAAGACGTTACGGCTAATTTATTGGACGGCCGCTACAGAGACAATCTGCATGTGAACTTCGAAGTCTCGCATATATAATGCGAAATCATCTAGACGGGGAGAGAGATTAATCGCCATAAGACTTCCTTAATTGCCATGGGTGGTGATAAGGGCCCATAGCGAGAAGTCGCTATCCCCCCTTAATAGTCTTTCCATTGATCTAATTTTCTCAGTAAATAGGGGAGACAAATTTAGAGCGGTCAAGGGCAAACTGGGGAAGCCAAAGAAGGGGGAAGGTGGAATTCATTCTCTCTCTCATTCTTCCACACTTCCTTTTCAGGACGACATTTTTTTCCACAACTCTGGTACGAAAAAAATATCTCGAACTAATTTTTCTTCAAGAGTGAGATACTATAAAAATTAAATTAGTGTAGGCAGATACAAACAAAATTCGGACATGACTGGGCTAAGCAAATAATAATTATTTCTTACTATACGCACAGGTACAAAATAAAAAAATAAATTATAAATTAAGACATTCAACACATTGAAGATCTAAATAAAAGAAAAAATTAACCATTACTAAAGACACACTACACACAGAATAATTATACAACACTTCAAACAATTAACTATATATAAAAAAATCAGCAAACATATTTACAAGAAGATACGCTAATAGCATCTTTAATTTATGGCAATAGGGTCTTCTAGAGGATTTCTACTTAAATTATCGGATAAACAATTTTGAGTACCCTTGATATACACAATACGGAATTGATATTCCATGAGCAACAGATTCCAACGCATTAGTCGTCCATTTTGACTCTTGAAATTACGAAGGTACGACAATGGCTTATGGTCACTATCAATTACGAATTCCGTTCCTATAAGGTACATTCTAAAATGTTGAATCGACTATACTATAGCTAATGCCTCGATTTCAATGTTGGCGTAATCCTTCTCGTGGACAGACATCTTCCTGCTCGGATACGCAACGGAATATCCACTTTCATTCTTTTCATACTGCATGAGGGCACTATCTATACCATCACGAGAGGCATCAGTACGAATCCCAAAATTTTGTTCGGATTCGGTAGTCTCAAAATAGGAGCAGAGATGAGTTTCTCCTTCAGCTGGTTAAATCTAGAGACCGCGGAGGGAGTCCAACTGATAGGATCAGGCCCCGTTTTCTTTAACATTTCATTAAGGGGTGACGCTATAGTGCCGAAATTCGGAATGAAGCGCCTGTAAAATAAGGCAGAACCCAGAAATGACCACAGCTGCTTGTTCGTCCGGGGAAGCGGCATTTCAGCTATCTCTTTAACTTTGTCCTCTTGGGGGGCAATCTGGTTCTTTCTCATCTTAAAACCAAAATATTTAATCGTATCATATGCGAAATGACACTTTGACGGGCCTATCGTGAGTCCATTTGCGAGCAAACTGATTAACAAAAAGCGAAGGGACTTTCCGTGCTGGTTCGATGTACGAGCGACAACGTACATGTCTACAATTCGACAATTCATTCGATTGTATTCCCCACACGAAGTTACCAAAACAAAGTGAAGACTGGTAAATTGCATTAGGACTTTATCTGTAGCAAAAGCTGTAGAGCGCTTAGAAAATTCGGAGAGCGGAATCTGATGGTAGGCCTTACAAAGATCAATTTTGGAGATGAACTTTTCCATCTTTGAAAAGGTGTAAGTTTGGATCGATCAAAGGTATGGGCTCGGCTTCGAACTGGGCGACCGAATTTAATTTGTGAAAGTCGACGCATATCATAAATAATTGAGCGGCCTTTCGGACCATCATAATCGGTGCACAAAAGTCAGATGAGGAAGGCTCGATGATCCCCAACCTGCGCAAATTTTCTACTTCAGCGTTAAACGCTGGGTGTAAATGAACGGGAATAAGGTAAGGCTTTGTTCTTACTGGTTCTCTGAGTTTATAAAACAATCTCATGAGTGAATTGGGTTGAACAACCTTGAGTTTCGGAGACTACTTCCGAGAACTCACTTAGTAGGCTCGCCAATTGAGCTTGTGGACTGAGACCGATTAGAGGAAAGGGAGAGACGGCAAAGGGTATTCATCGTCTGCTTCCACGCAGACTGCTTGAACAAGGCAAAGCGGTTCGACCGGGTAAGTTGTGTCTTACTAGAAGGGGGACGGAGGGGGCCTATCAAATCGATCGCGACCCTAAAGAATTGTTCAGACACGATTGGGGTCTTCTAAAGGGGAGCGGGGGCAACACAACCTTTGGTGGTGACCTTTTGACAGATGTCACAGGACTTGGAAAAGTCGGATATTTCTTTGGCAGTGCCTGACCAAAAGAAATAATTTAGGACGCGCTGGGCCGTCTTATTATAACTGAAATGCCCAGCCATTAATCCCTTGTTAGCCATCTGCAAGAACTAGATGTAGGTATATCTTAGGAACACACAGGGTAGTGAGCAGGTCGTTTGTTGGTACTACAAATGATCGATGTTACAACGAATCTTTTTCTATGTAGTCAATTCTTCTATTTCCTCAAACGGTTCCGAGCTACTTTTCTCTGGCCTTTTCCCACAGGGGTTGCAAAGAAGGGCAATCCATTTGAGCTTCAGCAAATTGTTCATTGCTGGATTGCTTGATGTCTGGGGTTAAGGAGAGCACTTAAGGTTCCGGGGTAACGGTATCTTTCGCAGCATGGGCCCTGTTGATCATTGTTTGTGCGATGGGCTTTGATGAGAGCTGCGCGCTCTGTCCAATAAGAGCAGAACAAAACTTTATCGGCGTGGTGACTACATACATCGACCCATCGTGTGAAATTCTGACACTGTATGTAGCAATTTACCACAAGAAACTTGTGGCGCGACCTAAAATGTCGTGAACGATCGCAACTCTATTATGCTGGGGGCTTATTGGGGGCAACAGCTTGTCCGAGACTATTATGCACGTACAACCGGTGTCTCTTACAAGGGTTGACACTAGGCACCCATTTATCGTGCCGTTCTCAAACTTGAGCCCACCAGGGAAGCTCTTATTGATCAGGAAATTTACCTGTTGTGGCGAGTGAGTGGGAGTAGGTGACGATTGTGATGACGAAGCAGAATAGTTAGGGCGACGTAAAGCATACGATGGGTTTACGCGGGTAGTGAGACGGTGCAGAAGGGAATGTTGGAGGCTTTACGTCCTTTTGTTCACGCTGAGGATGAGGCTTGGGCTAAATTTTCACGAAGCTACCATGATTCTTAGCATGAAATTATTAGGCCCAGACTTAGTTCCTGGATGGAAGCGTGAAGATCGGTTTCCTCTATACACTCTTTAAACGAAGAAGTTCTTCTATTTTTACGAACACCTTCCATTCACGGGGATGGGTAGCTATGAGTTCATCCCTTAAAATAAAGTCGATTAATGATTCATAATCGTTAGTCACTTGTGAGGAGTCGAGATAAAACTTTAAATTGCGGCAAAGGGCGAACCCAAACTGCTTAAAAGTTTATCCCGGCTGTAATCCTAGCCGAACGTAATCTACCCAGATAGAACTCCGGATTCATATTAATAGCAGAAAGAAGCTCTGTTTTTATGTTTGAATAATCAAGAGGTGCTTCTGAGGGCAGAAAAATGAAGATTTCACCCAGACAAGTGTTTAAGTGAGGGAGTAAACTGGCAACTCTATCTTATTCTAAATCCCAATTGTTGACTTCGAACTTTTTCTCAAACTGGGTCAGATGAACATAAAAATCTTCTCCGTCTTTATACACAGCGAGTTTTAACAGGGAGGGTTGTGGCTGATGGTTACGTGATCCAACATAATTCATTTCGACATGATCGCAGCTTAATTTTCGCTCTTGCTTTCGTATTTGCTCTCTCTTCTGCTTCTCTCGTTCTTTATTCTATCTGTCTTTCTTCTGCTTTTCTCTGTTTCTTGTTTTTCCTTTCTTCTGCTTCTCTATGTGCTTGTTCGTTTCTTTTTTTCTTCTTCTCTCTCTGCTTAATTTTCTGCCCTTGCGTTTAATTCTTCCTCTTGACGTAAGCGATTAAACCCTTTTCTGATAGTCCTAGGATCTGTCCCTGCTTATGAAAACGATTGAACTAAGACATTCTGAATCTGCTGCGTTCGTCTTTCGGCACACGAGAAAGCTTACTAGAACAAATGAGGCTCTTCCTAACAAATGTAACCTACCTGTAATTAAAAATTAACCAAAAATAAAAATTATTAAAGGTTCCAATTAATTGTGCAGACCAGAAAAAGAAAATAACTAACAAGGGAACCTGACTCAGAATGGAGTCTTCTGGTAATTTTACCACAGAAAACCAAAATTTTTGCGGCTATCCTTGCCGGTTTAATTAGTGGTATCTTGACTCACGTAAATACGCTCAGCTAAAAAAATATATATAATTGCCTATTAACAAAAATGAATTGTCCTATTAATTTTGCTTGAATATTCTTGACACTTGCAACTGTATAGAGTAGAAATAATGATCTTTAAGGAAATATAAAAAGATCAGGTAGGATGAAATCTTTTACAAACCCAAAGACCTGACGCCACTTTTATGTCGTGATATGACCAGGTGTACGCCGTTATACGCACACTGGCATACTGGCCAACCTAAATTAAGGCTTTACCTGGGGATGGTTCTAAGAGTGCTTTAAATACACATTTGCTAGGCTAAGGAATATTCAAACACGGCTACAAAAATTTACTTTAATAACACTAAAGATTACATATACATATAATGCAAGGTAAATGGCAATGCAATTTAATATTGACGGTTTACTGCTAAGATGATTAACACTATCAATTAAGTTTGAACCGAGGGATAATTAATTAAGTAAGGATTTTACAATTATGCAAGTTCTAGAGAAAAGGAGATCCTTGAGGTTTGACGCAGTAAAGGTGGGAGTAGCGTGACGAAGCGAGGGTTAATTCCCTTTTACCTTGATGTGCGGCGAGTAGGAGCAGGTAGGCAAGTTTGACCTTAAACTTGTGGGCGTCTCACGGGACGCTCATTTTAACTTCCGGAAACTGAAATTGAGGGCCTCTTATCCTTAAGAGGAAAACGGAGGGTACCTTAGGGATGGCTTTTCCGATCCACAAAATAGGAAGACGTGGTGAGAAGGGTTGAAGCGCGCCTAACTATCTCCACGAACAACACTGAGTGACGATTAGCTCTTCCTCGGCTCTTCGACAATCACTCAATTCTTGTCTGTACAGGAATGTAGTCGATTCCCTCTCGACTAACAAGAGGTTACGCTAACGTACTGGACAGCGGCTTCTGACACAATCTGCATGTGAACTTCGAAGTCTCGAATATATACTCTGAAATAATCTAGATGGGGAGAGAGATTCATAGCCACCAGACTTCCTCAATTGCCATGGGTCGCGATAAGGACCAATAGCGAGAAGGCGCGAGCTTTCTTAATGGTCTTTATACTGTTCTGACGAATTTAGAGTGCTCAAAGGCCTACTGAGGAAGTCAGGTAGGAGGGGAATTCTTTCTCTCTCTCATTCTTCCACATTTTAAATTTCTGCTTGCGTTCGTGCCTGATCTCCTTTCTCGTTCACATATAAGAGTTAAAGAATCAGGAGCAGCAAGGACCTTAGTATCCACTGACTTTCAACTCTGTTACCACAAAATAGGTACGATAACTAACATATCAGTTCATAGCCCGCAGGAAAATGACAATCTACTGTTACCAAAAGGTAATTTAAAATAAAATTTCTTTCCTTTCTTCCATTAATGTAACTACGCTACACATTCATGTGCATGCGAACTCTTGAGACATGCAGGATTAGTTTTACCTCACACACAAGATCATGGCACATCTGAACATGTAGCGAAGCCTCACTGTCACCCTTAAGTCAAATTTCTATTGATTTCCTTTCATATGGTGCCATCGGAAGCATATCGACCCCAATCGGAACCAATTCCAAAATTTTTTGGACTACGCTAATCATAGAGTAATGGAGTTAAAGTTAGTATTTCTATTACCTTTGATCTTTGTTCGAACTTCATAGTAAATTGCGATATACCTAAGGTTTCTCCATATCAGTATAGAAGGTGGTCCAAAATTCTTGTCACCGCCTACTGAAAAGAATTAAGAACAATAGATGAACAATATGACATTATCAAACACATATCTGGTTTTAGTGTAGTGACATTCAATAGAAGAGCAAGATAATAATATAAAACACATGTACTGGTTTTAGTGTACTTACTTTCATTGACACTCTCACACATCAAGAAGGTCTGTATTAACATCATTTTCGTGGCAAAAACGATGCAACGCCATGACCTGTGTGATATTTTACGAAACTATGCTTTGGCGAGTGCTGCAAAGGCTGCTCGAACAGCGTCCTTCATCTGAAATATAAAATTAAAACAATTTACGAGGGGTGACAAGAGATTCGGAGCACCCTGTTGAGGACGAACGAAGTTTGGCAAAGTAGGCTTTGGAGCTTTCATCCTTTTACACAACTTTTCTTCAGATTTATCCTCATGTGTTCTTAAATGTAAGTCTCTCATGTTATTTCTTATTCCAGTTTCTTTTCTTTTTTCTTTTAAAAACATTATTAAAGATTAGGTGACGACGTGCTGGAAATAAGGGTGATAGACATTAAGGAATTCTGGCCGCTCTCTCCTTGTGAGTTCGTCTCCTACTCATAATGGTATCTCATTATACAACGGTAAAATCATTCACACTCGTACTTCTAAGTTATTTTCAAAACATTCTAATTCGAATTTAATTAATTTTACCCTTCCTTCATAAAAAATATTTGATTAAAGAGTTTTTAGGATAATTTATTTTTATTAAGTGATTAAATTTGAAGTTACGAAACAACCTGCTTCCGTGAGTAACCGAATAAATTTTGAACATTCGGAGTCAGGAAACTGGGAAGAACTGAACTAATTCCTGGCTTTTTTTTGTTTTCCGTTGCGAAATCTAACGGTTCAACGGTTTATTAAGAAATTAATAACATAGAAATATTACATACATGTAAATAAATAGAAAATAGTGGGAAAAATAGAATTTAGTAGGGAATGGAAAGTTACAAGTACAAGTAGGAAGATAAAAGTTCCCGCAGACCTGGAATGAAGTTTCATATTACTATACAATTCAATAAACTATTTATAGTTAGAAATAAATTTAGTACCTAAAACGAAAGGTTTACAGGTACTGTAAACATTATGATATTATAATTCTTATTCTACTATACATTTTTCATATTTGATATTCTAATTTGAATTTTGGGGCGCTTAATTTTAAATCATTTAATTTATTATTTAAATTTGTAATATTAAACTCCGTCACATTGAATTTCGAGGCAATTATTTGTTTAAAATACACTATATAATTTGATTGTTTATTTTAAATTCGCTTTTTTTTCTTTTTCTTATTTAAACGCCTAATTATTTAATTTATTCTATTTAGATTCACTTTACTTTGTTATATTTAATTGACTCTATTATTTTTATTATTTCACTGCTTATTTTATTAGTATTATAATTATTTATACATTTCACTATTGGTTTTATTATCAGTATTTTCCACTTGTATTTTACACTTTTATAATTATTCACTCTATGTCCGACGTTTTCTGGCCACTTTTAATATTCTTGAACGTATTCATATTTAAGGTGTGGACGTCTGATGGCGGTATGTCCACGGTGCCCTTGAGCAACAGTGCTGATACCTCATGAGGTGAGTAGGGTCCTCCGAAGGTTTATTTGTATTTCCCCTCGGCGATGCCATGGAGGGGAAGTTGTGAATCCTCTTTTGGGGCCCGGTACAAGGGTGAACCAAACGCCCTAAAGCCCAGTTCCTTGCCGTCGAAGAAGTACTCCCTCTCGAGGACGTCCTTCTTGTCAGTTAGGGGGGTCTACATGTAGTCTTCCTTGTGTACCTCTTCTTCGTCCGATGAATTTTGCTCGTTTTTTCCTTGTTGTGCCTTCTGTTTCTTGTTTCATCTTTTTGTTTTCTTTCTCGCGCCCTTTTTAATTTCCAACACTTCTTCCGTAGTTTCTTCCGCCATGTTTGATTTTGATTCTTTCGTAGAGGTGTTTAGTTTTGAGGGCTCAATGCTTGGTTGGTACTCCTGTTGCGACAGGTCGGTAAAGTGTATATTTAATAGGCCGTCCGAATCTGGATTGTCGGTAACCAGAGTTCTTTCTTTATTTCTTTTTTCGCCAGTAGACGCTTAAGTTCACCGGAGAAAGTGCCTGGGTTAGCCAGGCTTACCATATGAGCGAAGATGATCATAGTCATTATCTCTCTTCCCTCACTAGCCTCGGGGTACTTGTTTTGACGTTGTTCCTCGAGGCCGCTGCTTCTGCATAGTTCTGCTTAGACTTACCTCCTTTTTCTTTTTAAGGTTGTCCCTTTTCGCGCGGGTGGCTTCTTGGCGGATGGGGCATCTCATGGCCAAGGCTCTGTGGTCCCTTACGCATTTCAGGCACTTTTGCATTTTTTCCGTGCAGTCTTTTCAGAAATGCCTGGATTTTGAGCAGTTTGAACATGTCACTTGTGTTGCTGTGCAGTCTTTGGATATTTTTCTCGACTGCATAGAATAGATGTTTTCCTCAGTCTCAATTTGCTCGGGTGCTACCCTTAGGCAAAACCCAAGCAGTCTTTCATTTTTTGCGCCTTGTGCCATCTCGATGCTTGTGAAGATGAATTTGACAATGCTGTTTGCTTTTCCAAATTTTTTTACTTTAGGATTTTTGCTCATTTTTGCTTTTCCGTGATCTCGTTCCTGACCTCTTCACATGAATTTTCAGTGAAGAGTTGGTCCAACCGGCGTAGGATAATAGCCTCGAGCCCCATATTCTGGAGGTGAACCCCCGCTTCGTCCGAGACCAGCCGCTCAACATGCTGCATTGTGTGGCTGATGGTAGCATAGCCGTTCGGTGTCTCAATTAGTCTAATGAGTATGACGTTGATTCGCTTGTAAATCGTCTCGATCACGGCTGTTGTTTATTTCCCTCCCCGAATCGTGTGGAGGGGAACTTTCTTCCATTCCTAGGGGGCCGACGCCATGGAGGCCCACTGGGTTAGTGGACTTCGTCTTATTGGAGCACACTCCTTCTACACACGAATAAAGGCGGTTTCGCTCCCACGAATGAATAAAGTGTGATTTCTTGTCTCAAGGTCTTCTTAATTAACACTGCCTTTACCACGATCTATCAAGTTTTCGGAGCCATACTGAAAAACTATATCGTATATCTATTGCGGAAGCTAATACCCGAGGGATGCTCCTCTTTCGGGGGCTGTTTCGATGCTTGTAAGGCCGAACTCGACCGTTGGAAAAACCGGGAAAAAAAGGTGTGTAAACATATGATGTTCTTTACTACTTTATGTGTTGTGGAAAAGTCAGGGTTTGGGAGAGTACAGTGTTCAGGTAGGGGTTTGGAGATCAGCCAACTATGACCTACAGATGAGCAGGTTGGACAAACCTGGTTTCTACTCTGTTAAACGTCTGAAGATCCATTAAAACATGAGACCATCACACTTTTTGTGTTGTGAAGAAAAGGTCAGAAAAAAATCTTCCTTATTTTTGAAGGATGAATTACCTGAGTTTAATAAAAAGAGATCGGCATATCCATGGAAACTGGACCCCCTCTGTGGGTAGATTCGTTTGATGTATAGCGAAAACCAACGAGGGCATCTCCTGCAGAAGCTTTGTAAGGAGAGTTGTGTCGAGAAATTTATGAAGGTAAAGTAAGTGAAAATATTTAGAAGATATATAATCCCAGTTCTTCTATGGGGGCATTAAGAGTGCAAGGGTAGGCAAGATTTCAAATGTCCGCTACCTTCTCGATTGGGTTCTATCGCGGTGGAATATTGTGTAAGCAGGAACCATACACTCACCCTCAAAACCTCGAGAGTCAGTGGGAAGCCAGGTTTCTAAGATGGCAACTACTTCGATTCAGTTGTTACTGGACAATATGACTACAAGTTCTTCCCACTTGCTTCGTATTGACCTGGCGTTAAAGAATAGGTATTTTAGGCGACGAGGGCTATTCCTCACGTCCCCTACCCTTAGGCGTTTCCCTGTGGTACGGTCGAGTTGTTGTACCTTAAAGCAGGCACAGCACCTCTAGCGCCCCCTGAGTCGTAGAGATCTGCCCCGTGGGTACCCGGATCTTCTTTGCCGCTAGAAGGCTCCATACTCTTTCCGGTTTAAGATAAACCCTGTTCGCCAGAAACGGGCGCACCGACGTTTATCTCCCTAAATTCTAACCCTGCCGCCTTCTCGTGGGAGCCAGGTTCCTCCTCGGCGGCATAGTTCTCTATATTCCCCTCCGTTCGAGGTGAGTTTGGTTCACCAGTGACGGGGCCCTCCACGCCTTCCGCTCCTGATCACAACCCTGTTCTATTCCCCAAGCGGTCTACCGGTAATGCTCATGTCGCCCTCATTAGCCAGAAGGCGTTCTGGTCGATGATATCAGCCTTAGCTCTCTTACCTTTGTAACTGAGGTGGATATCATTCTCTATGTACAGGTCCTCACACCCAAAGAACATATCAAACGGATCCAGGAATTTGACGCCAATCATTACACATAGGTGCCCTAATCTCTCATTGGTACCCAAAAGTTTGCTAGCTCCGTGCACATTCGCAACTTTTCGGGGTACAATCCCTACTAAAAATCCCCGGTCAAGCTTAGCGCGAAGATCATCCGCAGTCACCATTGCATTCATAAGGATGGC
Organism: Ceratothoa steindachneri; assembly: GCA_963969495.1. Taxonomy (NCBI): domain Eukaryota; kingdom Metazoa; phylum Arthropoda; class Malacostraca; order Isopoda; family Cymothoidae; genus Ceratothoa; species Ceratothoa steindachneri. The sequence goes on along the minus strand of OZ018324.1, from coordinate 207,706,776 downwards.
TTCGGTTTTACTGATCTCTCCTTCTCTGAGAAAGAGACCGTTCCCACTCACCATGGAGACGAGTACACAGTACCTGGAAGGAATCTTCACACTCTCGACCTCCTTCCCGAGTGCCTCGTTGCCCCGACCCGGAAGGCATCAGAACTCCCATCTATATAAAAAATATTCTTCATGGTGGTTCTCTAAGCCCTGGGCCTGAGAGTCCCCCACCATAACGCCTTACACTTTCCCATTTTACCGCGGCGCAAATCGGTTCAGATGCGTTGTTTTCTCCTTCATGGTCCCGGAGCCCGACTTACTATTCATCTCTGTTGCCCTTAATGGTGTTCGCCGATTCGCCCGTGGCTACTGTAGCAACTCCCTTTCCCTGCCCTTTCTTTTTCCTTTTCCTCTTCCTTTTTTCTTGCTTAAGTCAGGTCCACTAGAGGTTGCAACCCGGTTCCCACTACCAATACCTCCGGCCAAAGTGGTGGTTTCCCCCTCTGCGCCCACCATGGGTATCGCCGATTCACCGGTGGCTGATTCAGCAAATCCTTTTCCCTGTTCCTTCTTCTCGCTTACAGCAGCCCCACCAGAGGCTGTAACCTGGTTCCTAGCATATAACCATTCAGAGTGCGCTGGGTTCCTACCGAGAAAAGTCGACGAAGCCACAACTTCAGCATAACAGCGGCTGGCATCGAAGTTTCTCCCGCCATTCGCCCTAGTAGTCCTCAATGGATCTTTAGAGCCAACAGCAACTTGGTTGTGGTCCCCACCCCCTTCGCACTTTGGCCCATTTCCACTTCTACTTCGTTGCTCTCGCCCCTCTCGCACTTTGACCCATTTCCGCTTCTAATTTGTTCCTCTCTCCCTCCCCAGAGCAAGCTGTACCAGCCCTTCCCTGTCAAAATTTCCTATGATTATTTCCTTCCCCCATATCTATCTCTGTATCTCTCCTACAGTCTCTCGCACTTCCACCCGTGGAAGTCGCTGTCCCCGTCACGTGGCTAAGGCGGTTGACCTCCTCCCAAAGTTAACCGACCTGGTTTTTCTGTTCCGCCAAGTCTCAGAGTCAATCCCTTCTAAGTATATCCCACGTGATCCCTTACAACGATAATTTCACGGTGATGCCGTTGCTTCACATCCCTGAGCTTTCTCTCCTTCCCCAACTCAACCTGAAATAAACATACAAATGTTAGTTCTAGTAATATCTTTAAAATTCCCTTCTCTGAAATCAATGGACCAACGAGTACCTGGGCACTTACGGCATGGTACCTTCAATTTCTCTGCTCCTTACATATTGCCTCTATCCTAGAATGTGTGTGTGTGTGTGTGTGTGTGTGTGTGAAACCTCTCACCTATGAGACTGTCAGAGGGATGTGAACATGTGCGATGATGGTTGAGCGGAAATGTTTGCGTGTTTGTGTGCAAGAGTGTGATTTGTATGTGTGTGGGTGCTTGAGTTATGTGACTGGATGTATTAGAGCGATGTGTGTGGGGGTATTTAAGGTTGAAATAAAAGGTATAGCAGAAAAGCTGAGGAGGGTGTATATGAGTGTGCGTATGTAATGTGTATGTATATATCTTACTTGTATGAGTGCGATTTGTATTTGCTTTACTTATTTTGTTGTGTGTTGGATGTGTTTTGTGTCATGTGTGAGTATGGGGTGAGCAGGAGTGTAAGTGTGGCATTTGAGTGATATCTATTATGACGTGTATTAAACTGTGTTTAAGGTTAAAAGAGGAAGAAGAGCTAAAAGTAATGTATGTTTGTATGTGTATGTAATTTACTTTTATTTCTTTTACTTGTTTGACTGTTTGAGATATGTGTATTTTGCGATGTGTTATTACAATAATAATAATAATGATAATAATAATAAATCTTTTGTAATGCGCTCTTCAACGCCTGAGGCCTTCCCAGAGCGCACGTTGTGCTGAGATGAGAATGGAAATTCAATGGAAATTCAAGAGGGGGAGAAGGCAATTCTGAAAAGATGCGTTTTCAGGAGACGCTTCAAATGTGATAAGAGAGGGAGAAGACCTGATCTCAGCAGGAAAAGCATCCCACAACTTAGGGGCGCAGATTGAGAAGGAGCAGTCCTCCATTGAGCAGAGGGATGAACGAGGAATATTCAAAAGAGGTGCATGTGATGACCAAAGGGCCCGAGGGATATGGCATGGCGAGAGGGCAGAAGAGAGGTAAGACGGGGCCTTGTTGTTTAGGGCCTTAAATGTGAAAAGAAGTATCTTGAAGTGAGTACGGGATCTGACAGGAAGCCAGTGCAGTTCATGCAGCAAGGGCTACGAGGGAGAGAAGCGAGGGCGAAGGAGAAGAAGCCGGGCGGCATAGTTCTATACAAGTTGAAGGGGGCGAAGAGAGGAGGATTGCAGATTCAACAAGCAGAGAGTTACAGTAGTCAAGGCGTGAGGTGATGTAGGCATGAACAGCAGTCTCAAGAATTTGGCGATCAAAGTGAAAGCAAATGCGAGAGAAGTTACGAAGGAAACATAGAGAGGATTTGCTGACATTGCGGATATGAGGCTTAAAGGAGAGATGTTTATCAATAACAACACCCAGATTCCTAACGCAGTCAGAGAAATTGATAGTATTACCGCTCTGAGTAAGCGAGGGAAGAGAGATTTAGGTTTTTTGGACATGAGCAGGGGTGCCGACGAGGAGGACCTCAGTTTTGGAGTGATTAGGCCTAAGAAAGTTGGTAGAGAGCCAGTTAGATATGGAGGAGTAGGCAGCCAGGAGGTCAGTGATAGAGTAGGCAAGAGATGTGGAGGATAAGGAAAAGAAAATTTGATTGTCATCAGCATATAGGTGGAAAGATAAACCGAGATTACGGAGAAGGGAACTAAGAGGGAGAAGGTAGATACGAAATAGTAGAGGACCAAGGACGGAGCCTTGTGGCACTCCAAAGCGAATGGGGATAGAGTCGTATGAAACGTCGTCAATCACAACGGCTTGGGTACGAGACGAGAGGTAAGAGCGGGCGAAACCAGTCAAGCACGCTGCCTGATGTGCCGAGGAAAGAGTGGAGACGATCAAGTAGAACGGTATGGTCAATAGTATCAAAGGCAGAGGAGAGGTCAAGTAGAACGAGGATCGAGGCACAACCCCTCTCCGCGGCCCTTCGTAAGCAATAGGACACATTGAGAAGGGTGGTTTCTGTGTAATGACCTGACTTGAAACCAGATTGATAGGTTTCATCAATGTTACAGGCCACCATGTGACTGTTGATGCGTGAAGCAACCACTCTCTCTAGAACCTTAGAGAGGAAAGGAAGTTGCGAAATCCGGCGATAATTGGAAGGGTCAGTGGGGTTCAGTTGAGGCTTTTTAAGAATCAGACGGATGTGGGCACGTTTGAAGAAAGAGGAAACAAGACCAGTTGCAAGTGAAGTGTTGAACAGGTGAAGAAGCGTTGGGAGGATAGCAGGCAGAATTTTACATAACAGTTTAGGCGGAAAAATGTCCTTTGGGGAGCCCGAATTTTTAGAACGCGAGAGCAGGGCTGTAAGCTCCAACGCGTTCACAGCGGGGAAAACGATAAGCGGCTGAGGCGGGAAGTCAGAGAGAATGGCTGTAGCCGGGACAGAAGGCTGAGGGAGGGAGGCACGGAGGTTAGTGACCTTAACTGCGAAGAAATTCGAGAGAGTTGCAGGGATAATGGGTGAGGAGACCTGGGCTGGGGAAGTAAGACAGGAGAGCAGGCGGAGTAGAGGGAGGAAGTAAGCTAAGTTTTTGAGCTGGAATGTCACGCAAACAGGATGTAGATCATAAAACTACCAAATTCAGAGAGCAGACTCAGTGGAAACTACCATACAGTCTAAAGTGTTTTGAGTAAATTGAATTTAAATTGAATAAAGTATAGGGAAAGTAATAGAAATGAAACTAGAACAGTAAAAAAACAAAAAAGAAAAAGAGATAAACCTAGTTGTGTTCAGTTCTGTCCTGGCAGTGAAGACAACGCAATACTTGGTGGGGGAAAAGAAGTTGCACCACACAATGAAAATTAATATAAACCAAATTTAAAGAAAATAATGATGTTCAAAACTGTTAACAACTATGAACACAAGAGATCGGCATTAGTAGAGTACTATGACACAACGTTTAGTTTAATGCACTTGGCAGGTTAAAAGAAATTTAAACACAGAGAAAAAATTAATATAAACCCAAACTAAATAAAATATTGAAGATATAAACTTTTAAAACACTCTAAGCACAACATAGTGGCACTAGCAAAGCACTATACAAAGAAAACAAGAGATAACATGTAAATATTCAGGGATGTCTTTCTGAGCGGAGAGCGACGAGTCGACACGTCCGATCACTACGAGTTTTCGAGAGAGAACTCAAATAGAAGAAAGAGAGAGAGAAAAAAACAACAACAACAACAATTCTCAGATTTTTTATTCCATTTGAATCTGTTTTCATATAAGAAAGCATAAAAAATGCCATAACTAAATTTTACTACATTTCTGAACTACAGGATTTGTAATAATTTTTTTTAAAAAAAGATCCCCAAAATTCGATAATCAGATAGATTTTTATACTCAGACACTCTTTAACTAGTTAAAACTACCTGGGCTTTATACCGTCTTTGAAATTTCAATTTTGTCTTTTTTTTGTGACTTTATTTACAACTAACTTCTTGGAGACTATTTGCTAATGATGATTGGAGTCAGAGGGGATTTCACTTCCCTCGCCTATTGCCTCCGGGTGTGGACGGTAAATTTTAAAATATGCGTTAAATAATTTCTCTCTCTGCCCTTTTTATTGCTAACATCTTTTTATTATTATATTAGTCTTTTTATGCTCAATTCTCAATGGCGCGCTACTCCCCGGAAACCTTCGGTGCTTGGACTGGAAAATAGTTGGACCTCAATCGTGACAAACTGGTCCATACGTCACCCATCTCCCGTCAACTCCCCCCCCCCCCTCCCCAGAAAAAACTCAACGTCTCAAGAAATGGGTTTAGCTTCTTCGAATTGAGGGCAGAGCCTTTTGTAGCCCCTAAGCGGGATTTGGAGGTGGTGGCTGCCTATAGAGACTGACCATATTTTTTACGTTAGTTTGGGTATCATCCTGTTAGTCAGTTCTCCGGTTGACTGTATTCTTTCTTTCCGCATCGGTGTGTCAATTTCCAGGATGGTCACTCAGGGTCGAGAGGACAATGTGGTATCTTTTCTTGTTCTTCCCCAAGTCCCAGTGAATTCTCATAGGGAGGAGCCAATATATTGAGGGAGAATGTCGTGATAAATGCTCTCTACAAGGTGAGTAAGAATCCCGTTATTGACAGTAGGACAAACTCGCCCCAGGTGACACTGTCATCTCCTGCAGAGTAAAATGGCTTGGCCTGAGAACTCCAAACTCGATTGCACTCCTTATTCGAGCGGGGCTCTCCAGTGAATAGAAGAAATATAAAAATTAAGCTCGTCCTCTTCCAGAATAAGCTCTGGTGACACAAAGTTACCTCCTTATTTCAGTCAAGGCAGGATCGAAGCAAATCTATCCGGCCTCGTAGTCCTTTCGAGTTGGGTTAGGGAGAAATGGGTCAAAATACGACACTCCTCAACCTAAAAAGAGCAAAGCATGAGATAGTGAAAGAGAGCAGAGCCTAAAGGATCTCAGAGCCACCCAATGTTTGGTTGTGTCGCGTCTTTGAGCCCGCCGCCTTCAAACGTTATGAAGTGATCCGTGCGACTGACGGAACAAGGTTGTCCGAAGGCCACCTGTTGCGTTCGCAGTACATTGTTGGTTAATTTTTTGGTAGGGAACAAAAGTTTCTCGTTTTTCGAATGGGAACCTTTTGGTTAATATATCCATTCCTGCCGAGAAAGCCAAATTAAGTGATCTTGGTAGAATCAAAGGCCCAGGTGTGCGGGCCACCATAAACTTTATCGCGAGCTCCGTTGAAAAGGACGTTTATGCAATAGAACTGCTAAACTACTCAATTGTGGATAATAATGAAGAGATGACTGACTAGGGAAGACCTCCCATTTGAATACGTGGTGAAAGACGATTGAGGGGTCCTGTAAAAGAACAACCTATAATTACCCCCCCCCCCCCCCAATTTATTGGAGCTCACGTGCTATTGGTTTGTTTAATCGAACCTAAGAAAATCTCCATCGATTACCTCGTAGAACGTCATCTTAGAAGTTAGTGTATCTTCAGCGGAAGGTTTATTCGGATCGTGCCCCACCTGCCTCATTCGGACCGTGCCTCAGTAACCTCATTGGATCGTGTTCCACTTGCCTCATCGGATCGTTCCCCACTCACCTCATCGCAAGAAGGACCTTCCTCGAAGTCATTGACCCGTAAGGCTGAAGCTCCGTCCATTATTAGAATTGTAAAGTTCTCCCCTTTTGATCTGAGCCTAGTTACATTAATCAATTAATTCTATTTGAGAATCCCTCCTCATAATAATTATCAAGTGACTATTTTAATTTTAATAATTCTCATTTGCCTATTATTATTGTTATTTTAATCTTTGTAAATTTTAATTAGATTTTTGTTGTTTCATCTTTAACTAACCTTGAACGATACTCTCGGCCTATTCAAGTAAATCTCGCCAACCATTTATGAACTCTGTTTGATTATTAAGGATTTGAAAGCCAACACCTCAAGCGTGACCTCCTAGTCGGTCGTTAATCCCTTCGAAGGTCCCTTAACGGTTTCCATTGCAGTCGGTGATTAAGTCCCCCCTCCCACCCTCATAATATAGGAGTAGTGTACGGTATAGAGTTGTTGTGCCACGACAGGTCTCTAGACCAACCCGACGTTTTTCGTCACGTTCGAATGAAATAAGCGGCCTAGATCGATCCCTACTGATAAGCATCGTCCAGGGATTAATGCGGATACCGTGATGGTGTTATCAATGCCAGCCTTTTGGCCCTCACAAATAAAAGTTGTTGCTGCGCAAAGGATTAACCCTAAATTTGTTTAAATTGCTTCTAAGGCCGTTAACCTAAAGGTTGTTTAGTGAGGGCCGAGGGGACTTGATTTCAGACTAATAAAACTTAATGGCATTAAGAAAAATGTTTTTATTAAATATACCTACTAATTTCAACAAGTTTAATGGATAAATAAATTGCAATCACACTTTTGCTTAGTAAAGAGTGTTATTACTCCTAGTGTTCCAAAGATACGAGTTTCACATCCATGTTTAATTTATGTGGTTTATATTAAAACATTTTTGAAGTGAAGCAAATAGTTTCAGTGGCTAATTTATTAATTGGAGTGGTCAGGAATAGTCGAAGAACTCCTAACAACCCTTTCTTCAGCATCCCAAACTCGACAGTCACATTCTAATTTTAAGAACAATTCCGAATTTCAAAGATAAATGAGCTACAATAAGATTTACGAAGAACTAAATGTCCCTAAATATACAGTTCAGTCACTAATAAAAAAGATTAAGGAATTAGGGACAACAGTAAATCTCCCTCATTCGGGTTGTCCTCATAAATTTCCACCCCATACGGTTTGAAAGGTCATTAGGCCTGTTTAAATTATGCCAAAGGTGAGGAGAAGGGGACTGAAGAATCATTTAGAAGAAGAAGCCGTACGTGTGAGTTTGAAGTGTCCATCCATTTGTCGCATGAGCGTCATCGGGGAAAAGATACGTTTGAAGAAAGACTTGAAAGCCATTCTAAAGGCCACCACCGATCATTTAGAGAAAGATTGCAATTTTGAGGACATGTGCTTTGGTCAAATAAAACAAAGATTGAGATGTTTAGCCCAAATGATGAGAGGTATGTTTGGCGAAATAAGGTGAGACTGGGCTTCCAAAAATGATTATAATTCCCACAAGACAACTTGTAGGTAGATTTATTTATATTATCGGGCAGTTTTGTTACAATAAGCGTTGCTACATTTTATCCATTACCGGAACTATAAATAAAGAAGATTATATAAAGATTCTTGAAGATTATCTGAAGAGTGATTCTCACAAGCTTGGTTATGGAAGATGGGTCTCATCACAGCGACCTCAAACACATAAAAATTGGTTTCTTCCTGGTTGAAGGAAATTAAAAATAATGTAATTGAATGGCCATCTCCCTCGCTAGACCGCATACCAATACAAGATTTATGGTAGGAACTAAAGATCCGCGTTCAACTAGGTAGGTAATTCTCAAAACATCGATGAATTCGTTAAATTTCGCAAAGAAGAAAAAGACAAATTTCCATTGGAAGTTTATCTTTACCTAGTCAAAATCATAATCGTTTAAAGAGTACAATTAAGCAAAATGCTATGCTATTAACCAATAGTCATCAAATTATATAGGGTATTAATACTTAATAATTGCAATTTTTCTTAACAATTTGATATTTTTCCTTTCTTTGTCTATCAAGCTTGTCAAAGTTTCGTGGTCTTTCTTGTAATAAAGGGTTATTCAATAAAGTCGCTCTAATTTTAAATGTAAATAAAACAAGTCCTGTTTGATATATGCACTTAATTTATTTTAAATTTGAAAGTAAATTTTATGGCATTAAGTGTGGAATATGACGTCGTTCAAATGTGCGCTGTGGCTTTGCTTGGTGGAACGTATTTGGGAGGCCCAATTTTCGATGACTTTGTTGCATAAATCTGGCTTAATTTGCTGGATGGTGTTCGTTTCGTTGACTTTGAGGACATCAAGTGTTTGCAGATTATTCGCATAGATCTGCGATTTAAAGTATCCCCAAAGTAAGTAGCTTAATGGCTTTAAATCGCATGATCCCCGTGGCCAGTTGACCTCGCCGCCGCGCGAGATGACCCTGCCAGGAAATCGCTGGTTCAAAATGTCTATCGTGGCGTGCGCAGTGTGGCACGTAGTGCCGTCCTGTTATAACCACATGTCGTCAGAATTTGCTTATCATCGATCTGTAGCTCTTGCCGTTGACGGTTATGGCAATCCCATTTTCGTTCTCAAAAAATACAGACCGATGATTCCGTTAGACGAAAATCCGCACCAAACAGTGACTTTGTCGGTGTGCAATTGGTGATGGTGTATCTCCTGTGGATTGTTTTCGTCCCAAATCCGACAATTTTTCTTGTTCACAAACCCTTTCATCCAAAAGTGGACCTCGTCACTGAAGATGATTTTTTTGGGGAAATTTGGGGCAACTTCCAACTGCTCTATAGCCCAATCAGCGAACATACGGCGTTGTCTATGGTCGTTTACCTTGAGTTACTGGGTAAGTTGGATTTTGTACGGGTGCAGACCCAAGCTCATACGCATAATTCACCAAACTGAAGTCGCTGATAGGTCAAGTTCCTGTGAACGAAGAGAAATTGACTGCCTTAGATTTTCCCGTACACTTTCATTTACGGCAGCGATGTTTTCAGCAGACCTTGCGTTTTGGCAACGTACGGGTGTTGGCTGATTATTGATCCACCCTTTTGCCTCGAATATGGCAACCAAGCGTCGAACAATGGACTCGGCAGGATGATTGTGGCGAAGATAGAAATCACGTAATCCGCGGAACGTTTGTCGAACGGAGCACTGATATTGATAATAACATTAGATGATTTGCACATGCTGTTCAATGCTATAACTTTCCACCGTGACTTGTCAAGTAATACTAAACAGTTCACACTGAGGTTGCCAGATGTCGCTTTAACAACATAGCCACTATCCCCTGACAAAGCTTGAGTGCCCTTGTTGAAAGACCCTATACATTGCCTTCATTGCTTTTAAATCTCGTTACCATGCAATGAAAAGTTCATGACCTATACTGAAAAATAATGGTAGGGGCAAAGATTGTTTCTGGAGCAAGTGTTCAGTGACCGCGAATGATTGCGCTTAGGATTCTGTGTATTCAAATGGTGGTGAGGGAAAAATATTTGCTTCCAAAAGATGAAAGAGTTTCTTCTATGTTTTCTTAATGGGTTCGTCGTTGTTTTGAGGAATGGAGAGAAAGTAACTTATTAGATATTAAAAACTCCACTGAGCAAACAAGTGATAAGATGTGTTTAAGAGGAGAATTGATGATGTAAAAGATTCAAGAGAATGAACTGAATGACCGTAGGTAGGTTAAAGTTTCCTTGATTTTTATCTCATTTTGCGAGTGATTGGAGCTCAATTTGATGCGCTATATTCAATTTATTTTCCTTTGATATGAAAAATTGCTTTGATTCAGGATCTGATTGAAGGATGGCTAGAAATAGATGACTAAGGGAAGACGAACATTTTTAAGGGGGATTATTGTCTTAAGCGGACATTTCAGCTCATTTCAGGGAAAAATCACGTCTGTTAATATTACTCTGACCACATTGATCACAAAGTCAAATGCTAACTGGTAAAAGCTGGGGGTTCTACATTTGATGGCCAATGATGTACTGCATAGAAAAATTATCTACTACGGGTTGAGGACCTACACTATGGTCTTGATCATCTTGCCCCTCCTTCGTCATAGCGCTCTTCTCTTTTACTTTGTTTCTCTCGTTATCTTTCCCTCGTATTTTTTCTTTCTTAGATTAGCAATAGGAAGCACCAGTTTGTATATTGAGAAATCTCGCAACAACTCGATTGTTCCCGACTGAGATAGGGTTTAGAACGTTCCATCGGTGTTGAAGCCCACAAAACCTTATTTTCCAAACCTGCCTCTCTTTATGGGAGATTCACCTTCCTCCAAAATCCCCACTACATAAATCCCCGTTTTAATTGATTCATCGAAAAAACGATTATGCGCCGAGCCGACAATTAAAATATACACATTTATTAAATTGTCAAATTCCAATAACCCATTTTTGGTGTTTTTTTTCTTTCTTTTATATTAGAAAAAAGCGAAAACCAACGCTGCATCGGCGCTAGAATGTCTTTTAAAAGATTCGTAAAAGTGGTAAAGTTAATGAATGTGATTGTTTAGATCAAAGTGGAGACTCCGGAAGATGGTGGTTGTTGGATCACTGCCGAAAATGGCCCAATGGATCAAATCATTTATTCTGACCTAATTTCTGTCACAGTGTCGTAGAATGACCCACAGACATAGGTTACTTCTACCCGAAATGCGTGCACGTTCAAGGTCAAACGTGTGACGTGGACTGAACTCTGGTCACCACAGAGATGGGAGATATAAGTGGGGGAAGGTGAGACCTAACCTCCCCTAAAGGAGTGCGAGGGATTTAAATACAGACGATAGCATGCAGTTGGTCGTTATTAAACTAATGAAGGCTGCAGGCTATGAGGCATATGAAAAAATAGGACCAAAAATCAACTTTAATATTTACACAGTATATACAATAATTAATTTAAAATAAAAACGTGGCAGTGGATACTCAATGTTTACAATAATCGATCTAACAAAGTTACTCGGAGCAAACAGGCTCGAACTCTACGGGAGTGGTCGGGAGGCTATACGAGCCTCTGTACGTATGCACAACAGATGATTCGTCTCAGCCTGGCTTGAGTTCGAGGCTTTAAGAGATAAAACAGGGATCGGATGGTTATTCGAGGGGCTTTAACCACGTGGAATTTAACCTCTCGTAATAACACTAACTGGAGGGAGTATTCGTGCTAAACGAAATGTACCGAAACCAAGGCTGGGCCAATTGACTGGGGCTCAGGTCTTTCGGTATAATTCTAGCTTTCGGGCTCGTAGGGAAATAGAGCGTGATCGAGAATGATGTGTTTCGTTGTAAAAGGCAGGCCATTACTACCAGTGCTCAATTTAGACCAACAATATATAGGGACCAGCCGGAACCGTTACTGCTTCTGCCAAGGGAGCGGGGCACGTAGGAACCTCTCCTGGAACCATCACTGCGCTTAAGGGATGGTAAGTACTCCCGCTGGGTTTTCTTCATAACGCCTCGAGAGGCGAGAGAGCCGTGTGCTTAAGATTCTAATCCTTCGCTTATTGCAGAAAACAGTTTGATATTCTGACTGTTCACAAGGTCCTCACTCACGTTTACTGACCTCCCACCTGACCTCGTGATTTCAACGGGGCACATGGCGGCAAAGAAGCTCTATTCTCGACACACAGCTTCCTCTACTGTTGTCGTAAATCTCTGTGACAAACCAAAGGACGGAGGAACACGACAGGGGGTGTGGGTGGCAAATAAAATTCAACCTAGGGCCAAAGGAGGAGGAGGAAGAGGCCGAGATTTATTAAATTTGGCCTCGGTTCAAATTAATCGACCTCCAAAGTAATTCCATTGCAGGTAACATTCGTCGTCGGGAGGAGCTGGAATAACGGAACTCTGCCTGGCTGCAAGGAGGTACAGACCGAGGGGTGCGGAGTAGGGGAAAATAAGTCAGAATGGCATGGGATTTGTTGACTTGGATGAGGGAGATTTCACACTCTCACTTTCTCCAACTACACCAATTTACAAAAAGCCACGAAGGTGATGCCCTCATTATTCCTGATGGGCATTTATTTCACCCTTTAGCCCCCCCCACTCCCACCTCCCTCGTGACAGGTGATGACACCATCGAGGCACTACCTACTGCGTGACGTCATTCATCTTCATCTGGGGGAATTCGAGGGGGTTCACTTTTCTCCCCCTCCACTTCTTCTCTTATTAATTTTCTTCCCCTTCTTCCTTTGTTTATTTTCTCCCCTTTCTCCCCTTTTTTATATTATCCCCATTTCCGCTTATTTATTTATATATTTAATTCCCCCACCTCCTCCCTCTATCTTCTCCCTCACCGTTGCTTCAACACTTAAATCTTTTCTCTCTCTCATTTAAACCCCCTCGTTCTACTCCCTCCTTCGTTCTACTCCCTGCCTTCCACATTATGCGTACACACGTCCCACGAACTCCTCTCATTCAATCCAATTTCCCCACATACATCTATCCATACGCACATACACATTTCGGTAATGCTCAATATCTACACACACCTTTCTTCCATCGCAATCGCTTTCGTTTTTTCCCACACAGATCCGAGATCACTCTTCCGCAACCCTTCCGCATTTTAGATCCGCATCCGTGTGGCACCTTCCGTACTTTCGCTCATTCCTTCGAGAAATGCGGCCTCCTTTGGCACCCCTTAAAGGAGGGAGGATCCGGTGCCCGTCCCCATTGGGGCCAAGGGAGAATGAGCCACTCCCAGGTGGAGTGAACCATATAAAGCGGGTTAGCAGAGTCAACCCATAGGCCTAAACTGCCTGCGAGAAAGGGAAAGGACAGACAGATGGGATCACCGGCAGGGAGTGATCAATAAAGGAGTGACGACCGAGGCAGAAGCATCCCAGGATTCGTCCTATGACGCGGATCTTCGGGGCTAGACAATTCCTCTTCTCGTCCGGATTAACAATGACGTGGAGGAGCGCGAGGGAAGGGAGGGGCGAGGGAAGGGGGGGCGAGGAAGGGCTCACACCTACCGGCTACGAGAAGGGGCCGCCACAGCCCCTTCAAATCTTTAAACAATAACGAACGCCCCCCCAGAGACCTGAGCATGCAACCCACACCCGAACTACTGAATACTATGGAGGTGATCCGCCTCCTCCCCGAAAATATAATGCCACAATCTGGCGTGCACGAACTCGTTCCGAGTAAAAATGTCAAGTTATAGCGACTCCGCTCCTATAAGTACGGGGAAAGGCAACGGGGGTGAAGAGCACCCCCCTCCCATACTAGGATATTCAACAAGAATGGGCCACGCAGTATGGGGGATAATGCCTTCCTCAGAATAAGAATAATACGGCGCTGAGTCCCGCGAGTGTCTCCGATTCGGAGACGACAGAAAATACCCTGAAACCGTCGAGGCATTGTGGTTAATACCCTGGGGATAGTTGTGCTACAAGGCAGAACAAGGGTGGGTATATTTCCCTTTCCCCATTGACATGAAAACCCCCTTTGCTCCCTTACCTCTTCACCAAATTGATGACTCCACTCCGCCTCTCATCCTTGATCTTCTAAGGATTATATTTTATTTATTCTTTTCCTCTTACTCTCCTTCCTCACACCTGGGTAAGGGGAATTAAGAGAGAAGTGCGACGTTTCCTCAGAGCCTCATCTTTATCTCGGTCCTGGGAGCAGAGCTTAATTACTCTGGGAAATGGTATCTACATTTGTCACAATAAGTCATGTCACACTTTACGCTGAGTTTCATCCAGTGACAATTTAACATTTGATAAGAGATGGAGTTTTGATGTGTATTGAAGTATAAATATTTGAAATATGCCATTTATCAATAAAGTATATTAAATTTAGGGATTTATATTTTGTTATTTCAAGCAGTAATGACGACACATTTTGAATCTGTTTTGTTTCGACACAGGGTTGCCAAATTTCACGAAATTTGCATTTTCCTCTCTTATTTAGCTTTATATGTTTACATGTTTATTTATATAATTATTTAGTTTTTGCCATGGGAATCATAAATCTCACGGCTGCCATGCAAGTCTATTTGAGGAATCATAGAACACATAAATAATTATTATATCGTTGGTAATTTACTTTTGTTTGAAAATCATTTAAAAATGTGACATGACTAATTTGGTCAAATTTATCTCGTTGTTGTTGACACAGGGATAGGGGTGATGGTAAAGGGGAGTCTCAAAGATTCCTGTTGGAAGATTCATGGACATTTTGAGATTAAGGCGTCCTTTTTAAAGAGCTCTTGAGATTCGAATCAAGCAACAGGGACTAAGAATCCCCGATTTTCCTGAACCAGATTTATTTAGAAAATAAAAGGAGGCTCCCTCAAGGGTAGGACATGAAAAACATGCTGCAGGTAACATCTTGAGAATTGCGAGTGTTCTTATCCCCAGCACCAGTGGATGCTTTCTCTGCCCCAATCTCTGTAGGAAGATCTTCCACATTTTTTCACTTCCTTCAACTTCACCCCTTTTTTACAAATGTCTCTTCACACCAAAGTTTCTGCTAGTGGTGGCCTCGTTAGTAATCGCTTTAAAATTAATGGAAAGAAATCAATTTGGTTCTGAATTGTGGGGGAAATGAGGCCCATAACCAGAGGTATGGAAGTAGAGCGATTTCTGGCCCCCTTTGAGGGGAAATACTTAACCATTAAAATCGGGGAGATTCTTTAAATACTTTTAAGGTGTCTAGTAGAGTATTAATTTCACTTTCGTGAAGTGCAGGTAGGATGATTGACCAGGAGGTTGTTTGGAAAAATTGTAGTCTTTTCAAGTTTGGGGCTTCGTCTCAAGTAGACCACCATCGTTGAAAGAGAGGTGGTGTTATTTAAAAGTAGATTCTGAATAATTGTTACGAACACAATCAGACCTGATTGTGCGTGGTTTCAAACTACCAAAACAATGAATATTTTGCCATGGCTATTCCTCACCTGATCGTACGGTTTAAAAACAACCAAAATAACAGAAATGTTACCATGGTTATCAAAAGCCAGATCGAGCACAATTTTAGACAACCAAAAACCTCGGATATATTGCTATGGTTATCTTAAAAATGATCACGCACGGTTTCAAATAACCAAAACAAGGAATATGTTGCCCTGTGTCGTAGAATGGACTCTCGGCTATATACCATATATGACTATTCGTTGAGGGAACTATTCATTTATATTTAGAATGCGTGGTGTCTGGGTTGACCTATATTATTTATCTTCAATATGCTTAAGAAGTGGAACTGAGCTCAAGGATAATAATATGGCTATCATTAATAAAATAGAGTTTTATTAATAAAAACTATCAACAACACACAAAACGGAAAATATTGACATAAACAGAGAATGGAAAGGGTCGTGAGAAATCTAGATAATCCGAGGATTAAGATTTGGAAGAGATTTAATAAGGTAAAACATATAAAAATTAAAGGGCTGGGGTGGTTTGCTAAACCATTTAAAGCACAGGATAGGGTTGACAAAAGGGTTAAATACTCAAAGGTAACGTTCAGATTACGTAATTACACGTGTTGTGCAGAGGAAAGCGACGTGAAGGAATCTTCGGTCCGCTGGCGAGTTCCAGCCGAAGGGGACGGGGGAAATAACATGATCCTGACGTGGCGTCTTGGGAATGACAACCGTTTCTTGTCGAACGGGCTTAAAGATCAATGGCTGTTCTACGTTGTTCTCTTCTTAACAAGAGGGGGGGGGGGTAAGAACCGTCTCTTGTCTACGGGCTCAAAGAATAATGGATGTTCTAATGTTGTTCTCTTTCTGAACAACATGGAGGGAAGGGTGAGAACCGTTTCTTGTCAACGGGCTCAAAGAACAATGGGTGTTCTAACGTTGTTCTCTTGCTGAACAACAGGGGAAGCCTTGTGGACTTGGCATCTTGAAGGCTCGAACCTTGGCACTCAAGGGATATTCTCCTCTTCTGGACAATGATGGTGGATCTCGAGGTAGAAGGCCCTTGGTGCACAAGGTGAGACTGGATCGTAGTGATGTCTCACGAAGAAAGTTTGGATCTCGAATCTCCTTTTAGTGGTAAAGTTTCCATATAAATAGTCGAGACAGCCCCTTGGCGTAGGGGACAAGTGAGTGGGGCTTCGAGGAAATGCACAGCCGCGCCTGAGAACAATACCTTATCTGCCCATAAGCCTAACTCAATCGGGCGTGATCGGCGTATGGGGCAAACGGGGGGGGGGGGGATGATAAACCTCCTTGGTTCAATATTAATTCAGGTGGCGGTGATAATGCACCCGGCTTCAAGGCGAAGATGCACGTGGGTAGCATCGTGTTTCTAAACAACATGTGATAACGGTTGAAATTAAGCGGCCTCAAACCGTTCTATAACACCCTGGTTGTTCTAAACCTGTTCATGCACGGTTCAAAACAACTGAAAACAATTGATATGTTGCCATGCTTGCTTTAAATCTCATTCTGCACCGTTTCCAACAACCAAAACAACGGATACGTTCATTTGCAATTTTTGTGAATGTTTGGCGGTGCTCATCGTTAACATTTGTAATTCCAATGAATTCTTTCTTTACTAACTTCTTTAGAATCTTTCTGCCCCCTGTGCACACGTTAACCTCTGTTTAGTTTCTAACAAATAATACTACTAATAATAAACACCACCCTGTTTGCCTGGTGGTTGTGAATTTTTTCTTACTAATACTTGACTCGACATGCATACACGTGAATTTTAGAAGTAGTCAGCAAATTTTGACTCATTAGAACAAATTATACTTCGGCGAAAAGACATCTCACTATTTAATGTCTGGATGTTCTTAAATGTACTTTTTCCTACCTCTGCTTAATAGCCAACCAAAGCTTTCAAACCAGTTTGAAGGGGCCTTCAGACCTTGAACAACATGAAGACCTCTTTCAGATGAGCAAGGTTGCCTAGAGAGGGATTCATTTGATACACTAAGATTTTTTTTATTTGATTATTTTATCTTTTACCTCTATGTCACCATCAAGGTTTTATCCCCCAAACTAGAATTTTATTTCTACCCCCAAAGCAAAATTTGCGACGTTTTTATTGCGCAATAAACAAAATCAAACGAATTTTAGGTTATGAAACCGATTTGGATGCAGAGATTTAATTGCTAAAATTTTATGTTTATTTAGTTGTTGCACATCTTTTCAAGCTTCCATCTGCTTTTCGTTAATGGTGTACGCAGTATGGTCGTTTGTTTCGCATTAAATTCTCGTTTTTCCAGTGGCAATACAGTTTCACTGATTTCATATAACAGTATAGCTGTCAGTGGTTTTCTCTAGCTTCATTTTTTCCTCATTCCTAGGTTGCTTTTATGTTGAGTAAGAAGTCGAGGAATTTGGTGTGATCTAACAAAATTAGATCCATTTTCAAACTCTCAGGTGCTGTTGATTACGCTCGATCATGCCTTTCACTCCCAATAGAGGGAACTGTTCCCATTGTGGACTTGAATGGGGGTGGGAGGATTTCCCCCCCCTCCCGGTTCCTTCAACATTCCTCACAATCTTTTCATTTGTTCCTCTATTTGTTTCTTGGTCAGAATTTGGTCGTTGGTTGGAGGCTTTGTTCGTCATTGCCAGGAAATCGTTGGCCAACTTAGCTCTCGAGTGCTTTGGAAAGCGTCTCTTCCGCTGCAATGTTGCTGGAGGAAAAATCTGGGCAGTCATTAGGGAGCGATCCTAGCCCCTCTGTCTCTCTGGCTCGTTATTAGTGCATCATTCGGTACCCCTGCAATTTCTTAATTTTTTTCAATTCCTCTGTATTTACTTTCACCCTTAGTCATCTTTATTCTAATTGACCTCACAAATCCAATTTTATTCAACGTTCTAAAAAAAAGTTTGATTTCGTAGGCTTGACCGTTCTCCATTGGATTACAATGATTCTAATTCCTTTCCGAACCCACTTAACAGTGTCAGGTGTCCCATTGGCAACTTTGCTGCAGCTGATATCTGAAGAATTGAGTCTCTTCTCGACCAAAGCAGGAGAAAAGGGGGTATATTTATTCCCCAAAACTTTACTTCCCACAACCTCACTACTTACTTTACACATCTCTCCTTACTACCCTATTTTGGTGAGATGCAATCTTTGTTTTCGATTTGAATTAATTCTTCTCCCACAAATATTGCTAAAAGATATATTGCTCAAGTGCATTCACTGAGGAAAAAGAGAGAAAGTAAAAAAGTACGGGGAGTGTAAAGGAGAATGACTATGTGTCAAAAATTGTGAGAGCGATTAATTCAACTGGGTCGCGGAAACACACGAGAAGAAGAATCTCATAATTTATCGCTCTCTTCACCGATTACTTATTTGTTTAATGTTGTGAATCGCTGCCGATGACGACGTCACTCTATACATGGATGAGTTTGATGATTATCGTCTTTGGTGAGATCGTTGATGGCTGCGAAGTCCGCCAAGGTCGGAATAGCCTCTTCCAAAGGCATCGCGGATATAGGGTGCTTGTGATTGTTACTCTCTGTAAAATAACACCCCCCCCCCATCGAATTTATTGAAGACCACGTGCTACGGTATCGCGCCATGGGCGACGTCACTTCCTGTTCGAACATTCTCGAATTTTAGACTCAAGAGCACGTTGGGAAAATATTTCCCAATCCTGCGAACTCGTCCCCCCCCCATGCCCCCCAGGGACGAGGTGAGAAAGAGCCTCGCTGTCTCGCACCTCGATACAAAAATGATGAATCGACTTCGCCCCTGGATTAAGATGTCTGGAGTTTGTGACTCCTTTCTCCAAACTCCCCATTCCCCCTTCGAATCGAACATACAAATACTCGGGCTATTCTGTAGTTCGACATGTCCAGCCCGCACCTCGATGCCGTCCTTAGCGTTTCTTTCCCTGAGCATTCTTCAGACACCAGCCTTCTTCAGCCGCGATTGTACCCAAGTGAATTGGTAGCTTCTCTGGTCGGCAAGACTTTGAAATTGCGCAACAGTCTACCTTCGTTGAATCGAGCGAAGAAAATTTCCATCGATTACATTTGAGGAAAGAAGATTCCTCTTTAAGTGGAATTACGAGAATTCCCACATTTCCTGTCGAACACCATCTTTAAAGTTTGGCTATCTTTATCGGAAGGTTGATTTGGATCATGCACCCACCTGCCTCATTTGGCTCGTGCCCCACTTGCTTCATCGGATCGTTCCCCATTCGAAGTCATCGACTTTTAAGACTGAAACCCCCTCCATTATTAGTATTGTCAAATTCCATCGTTTGATCTGAGCCTAGTAACATTAATCATATAATTCCAGTGAGAATCCCTTCTCATAATAATTATCAAGAGACTCTTTTATTTTAAATAATTCCCCTTTACCTATTATTATTCTTATTTTGATCTGTGTGAATAAAATTATACTTTTGTTGTTTCATCTTTAACTAACCTTGAACGATACTCTCGGCTTATTCAAGTAAATCTCGCCAACCATTTTTGCACTCTGTTTGATTATTAGGGAATTGAAACGCAACGCCTCATGTGTGACCTCCTAGTCGGTCGTTAATCCCTGCGAACATTCCTTTAACTAAGGCGGTGCAGTAGGTGATTAAGTCACCCCTCCCACATAATATAGGAGTAGTGTATGGTATAGAGCGGTTGTACCACCATTCTTGTAATTTGTACGAAAGTAGTTGGCTCCGTTGTGTACTAGGGTGCACCAAGAGGTTTTATTGGTAGCATCGGTCTCGAGGGTTCCTGAGTTTATGTTAAACTTTTTGAGTGGAGATTATAGGTGATCCTTAAGCCTCTTTTTTTTTCATCCCACAGATCGTCGCCCCACAGAAAGTATTGAGTACAGGGTGGCCCGAAATAATCGATGTTCAGACTGGCGGATGATGTGGCCAGTGTAGGGAAGTTGTTTTATACTGAGGATTTCTTCCAGTGAGCATGTATGCATGCGTTCTCTAATGTTGACATGTGGCACCTTGTCCCACCAATGAATTCCCAGGATGCATCTAAGGCAATTTATATGAAAGCTTTCTAGCTTTTTGATCTGATGTTTATATGGTGCCCAAGATTCGCAACTATAGAGGAAGATGGAGAGGCAGGTAGCCAGGGTCAGGTTGTGGTTATAGAAGACCCGTCTTGAAAGTTTTCCATAAGCGGCTGAGGCAAGGGCAATTCGTCTGGTGATTCCGTCATCCAGGGAGCAGTCAGTTGACAGGATAGATCCAAGCTATGTGAAGTGATGGACTTCCTTCAATGGGTCCTCTCCTATAGTGATCTGTGGGTTGGCTATCTGTGCTACACCTTTGCCTGTGCGCCGAAATAACACTTTTGTTTTTTCAGTGTTAACCGTTAGTCCCATTCGTGTATATGCTACACATAAACAATTAAGGATGTTCTGGATCCCTTTTCTGTATGGCTGACAAAGCCAACATCATCAGGATATTGAAGCTCTATGATTGTTTTGGTGTTAATTAGTGTTTTTGAACGAAGGCGAGTGGGGTTAAAGAGATTTCCATCTAACCTGTAGTTTAGAGTGACTCCCACTTTGTCTTCAATGATGTTATTGTAGACCAGTTGGGTGACAGCAGCTATGAACAGACTGAATATTACAGGGGCAAGAAAGCAACCCTGTTTAACCACAACATTCACTTTAAAAGGAGCAGATTTTTTACTCCCTGCTGCAACAACAGCAGGGAGTACTTTAATATAATTGGGTGGGCAGCCAAATTTGCAGGTAATCGCCAGAGTAGTGTGCGGTTTAGAGTATCCGAAGCTTTAAGCAGGTCCACGAAAGCAATATACAGGTTTTTATGTTGCTCTCTGCATTACATATTCTTGCAATTGTCGTGAAACGAAACCCATATCTATTGTTGACCTTTTTTTTCAAAAACCACACTGCGATTTCGGCAAGATCTTTTCTGAAACGGGCTAGAGTTTTCCCAGCATTAGAGACGAGTGTGATGCCACGGCGATTGCTACATACAGTTTTTTCTTCTCTTTTGATATGGATGGTAACAATTTTGCCATCTTTAAAGTCTTATGGTATGCTGCCAGTTTCCCAGCAGACTTTGAAGAGTTTGTGTAAGAGGTTAGTAATGTTTTGGCCACCATACTTCAGTATTTCAGCAGTAATATCGTCTGGTCTTGCAGCTTTGTGGTTTTTGAGAATTGTAGTTACTTTTTGGACTTCTGCAAGTGTTGTAGTTGAGTACAGTTCTATCATTTCTGGGAGCTGAGGGATCTCATTTAGGATGGACAGGTCCACGGGGTTTTCTCGATTTAGCAGCTCCTTACAAGGTTCAGCCCATCGATCTAATATCTTGTCCTGCTCATTTATGAGGGTATTCCTGTCAGCGGTATGTACGAGAATGTGTGTGGTGGTAGTTGGTTCGTAGGCTGTTTCAAGCGAAAAATAAAAGTTGTGGAGATCGCCATTGTCCATTTGTGTTTGCATTTCAGAAGATAGTTTATCACACTAAGAGTTTTCCATCTCCCTTAAAGCATTCTAGACATTGGTGCGCAGTGAAGAGAAGTGGTTCTTGTTTCTTGGTGATGGTTTCGTAGGTACTGGTCATGGGCAGCATTCTTTTCCTTGATGAGAGTGTGAATGTCGGTTGTATTTTCATCACACCAGTCACGATTCTTACGTCTAATTGTTCCTAAAATTTCTTGTGCAGTGTCATGAATAGTGATGCAGGAGATTTTACATATTGTGCTGAGAGAATCTGTTTGTCCATTTGGGGGTTAGTGTGTTGCAACATCTGGTATTTAAGCAAAGGAAGACTGGAAGGCTGTTTGATTTCAGTGTCGTTGAGTGCTGTAAGATTTAATCTAAGTTTTGGGGCAATTTTCCTGACTGGTGTTCTTATTCTTATATTGAGCTTATCTCTCACCAATTTGTGATCTCTGGAGGTTTCAACTCCTCTCATTACACGCGTGATTTGAACTTCATTCAGGTCTCGTCTTAGGACTATGATGTAATTCAATAGATGCCAGTGACGAAAATTGGGGTGCATCCATATGGTTTTATTTTTGTTTGGGAGCTGGAACATGGTGTTGGTAATTGATAAGGAATGCGCTGAGCAAATATTGAGGAGTCTGAGACCATTTGCATTGCATTACCCAACTCCGTGACGACCAAGAACGCCTTCCCAAAGAAGGTTCTTGTTTCCTACTCTGGTGTTTATGTCTTCGAGAAGAATCTTGTTACTGTCAAGTATACGTTGTAAGGTATCCTAAAGGCAGGATTAGAAGAGGTCTTTTTTTAATCGTTTAAGGGGAGTGTAGGCGGATATACGCTGAATAGGATAAACCTCTTTTACGTCTCAGCTTCGTACTATGATGTAATCCAATAAATGCTAGTGGCGAGACCTGGGGTGCACCCATGTGGTTTTATTTTTGCTTAGCAGCTGGAACATGGTGTTGGTAATTGATAGGGAATGCTTTGAGCAAAGACCGAGGAGTCTGAGACTATTTGCCTTGCATTGCCCCAGTCCGTGATGACCAAGAACGCCTTCCCAAAGATGGTGCTCCTACTCTGGCGTTCATGTCCTTGAGAAGTAGAATCTTGTCACCGTCAGGTATATGTTGTAAGGTATCTTGAAGGCAGGATTAGAAGAGGTCATTTGTTTGATCGTCTGATGGGAGTCTTGGCGCATAGACGCTGAGTAGGATTACAAACTGTGACTTAGCTAAAAAGATGCGCCATACTGAGATTCTTTCATCCACTTCTCTGTGCGGAATTTGTCTCGAGTTCAGGAGAGAGGAGCGCACCGCAAAGCCGAATTCATGTAGTCGTGGTTGGTTAGAAGGCAGTTTTTGCCAAAAGAAGGTTTAGCCTTCTTCTGCCTTCGTAAGTGAACTGGCCTCTTCTTTAAGTCTCATCTCACTTATCGCAGCGATGTCTACATTATAGCGTTTTAGTTCTGCTGTTATGTGCGCAGTTCTTCTTTTTGGTAGGTTTGGGGTGGTTTCCTGCAATGTTCTGACATTCCAAGTAGCGATGATCAGGTATCTCTTCTTCTTGTTGATTCGAACGCAATCATAGGATGCCCTGGCAGCTGCGGTAGTCTGCCACAGGCTTGGAAATAGAGCGGCAATGTTTAGGTCGCCTTTCCTTGACCCTTTCTCGATAGAGGGGGGCAGTGGTGTCCAGTCGCTCAGACAGGCACCGACAGAGGACTGCACTCCAATACTTCAGCCCCTCCAACGATCATGTGTTCTAAGCCGCCTGTCGTGTGGCCTGCCCCGTCACTTGCAAGGCCACCGCCACAGGTCTTTTGTCTTATACCTAAATTATATGGATAGGGTATTGCAAAAATGTGTGGAAGAAAAAGCTTTGCATGGAGAGATAACTTGCACGAAAATATTTAAGGTGGAAAGCAAGTGTGATTTCTTCAGTCTACTATCTTTACTTTCCCCTGCTGAGTCCAGTGGCAAGGAAATGAACCAGGAGAACTGGAGCAGGTTTAAGTTGCAGTGCTCTACCAAAAAAAGTCCCTCCTTGGACTATCGCCTAATGCACGAGCACCGTGCAGATTTGATCTCCAGGTTTATTCCTGAAGCCTTTGGTCCTTCCAAGGGCTTCCACAAGGTAATGGGTTTGCCGGGTTATACCGCCCGGCCATTAAAGGAAGGAACTAACATAGTGCTTGGTAAAAAGATTAGTTGAAAGGAAGGCTTTCCAACCCTTTTCTGATGGTGCGGAAAAGTAGACCTGGTTGCTCTAAGAAAAAGACCCCAACCAAGGACTTTTATAGTAAAGCGGAAAACCTATCTATAAGAAAATTATCAGAAGTACTTCCATTGTAACATACCTTCCAGCTTCACAGCTTACGCTGGAACTATTGAATTGCTCTTCAGGCAGTTCAACCCATGTCTGTCCTAAACCGCAAAAGTTCATTTTTCTAACCCTAGATCATAACATTATTCTGCCCTTTGGTAAAGAAATTTGATGGACAATAATTACGTATCCTTTAAAAGTTTAAACACCTATCAGTTGATTTCACTCTCTCCTAGTCTCTAGCAAGTAGAGAGAGCGTGTTATATTTTCTATCTCTATTTTAAACCGTTCGATGTCTTTTTGAAAGCTGAAGGAAGGGGGGCAAAACTGAACCGCACGTTAGGTGAGTTAGGTCGCGCAAACGAGGTATGTAAGACCAGTACAACTTTCTCGTTTCCAAAAGGAACGAACTCTTATGTGACAAACAGTCACTAAGTTTTTCATGCCTCAACGCACTATCTAGAAAACTTTAATGCATGATTATTAGTCCATGTAAATCTTTATCCACGTCGGAGACCTTTAGGCCATAGCATGTGCCAAGTTTCCCACTACTCTCCTATCCGGCGCAGGCCAAGCCTCGACCCTTTTGGCTGACGCTACTCTCTCACCTAATTTTACATGGTCTGTAAACTTGGCTATCTGGCTAAAGAATAAAAGAGGGCCTAACTTGGAGCCTTGGAGGACTTCGCCCTCACCGCCGAAGAGCGAGTAAGAGGACTACCCGTTGATTATAGTCCTGTTCCACCTCGCAGAAAACCTGTCTCAATCCAGTCGTCAAACTTTTAAATACTACCCAGCAGTGGTCTCGCATTAATATAAGGCCTCCGGTGGTGAACTTTATCTAATGATTCTTATAACTCTATATAAAGTATGTTAACTGACTGCTAACGGTATTATTCTCCCAGCACGTGGTGTAAATAATCCAATTATTTAAGCACCAGCGTTTTTTACGAAACT
Source organism: Ceratothoa steindachneri (assembly GCA_963969495.1). Lineage (NCBI taxonomy): Eukaryota > Metazoa > Arthropoda > Malacostraca > Isopoda > Cymothoidae > Ceratothoa > Ceratothoa steindachneri. The sequence continues at coordinate 207,681,804 of OZ018324.1, read as the reverse complement.
TCTACTGAAAAACCTTGATTAGAATGTGCGAATCTCGGTGCTCCCTGAGTCTATCTCAAATAAGTCAATCATCCGGCAGTTTTACATGCAGCTTTTTCCCCTATTTTTATATACCTAGATAAGTTAGCTGAAAGAGAGGCAGAAATTCAGAATATTAAGAGAGGAAATACGAATTAAAAGCGTTTGGACTCACCTTTACCCCCTCCAACTAAGAATCCCCTTTCTAACACCTTTATGTGTCAAGCTGGCCCCCACTAAACGAAGAGAACGTTTTGATAATAATGGACATGTATGGGCAATGGGTTATCGTGGTTTATAAGGAAGTAATGGAGTTTGTAGGTATTAGGACCAATTTCGGTCTTCCATTCGGGTTTGCTTTGACTTCTAAAGTTTCTCACGGAGAATCCGCTTTTAGGCTGGGTTCAAGAAGTTGCCTTGATTATCATAGGGTTAAAGGAAAGGATTTGAAAATAAAGCGGCGATAAGTAGGCTTTATTCTTGGCTTAGGTCTACCTTAATTGGAGCAAGCGAAATAGTTGTCCTACGTGGTTGTGAGTAAGTTTTCCACTGATGTCAGGCAGCAGGACTTAAGAAAGAGGAATGGACTCGATGGTAATAAAAACAAAGGGAAAATAAGTTATACCGACAACTGACTTGAGTGATTTTCTCTGTCTGTCTGTCTCTCTCTCTCTCTCTCTCTCTCTCTCTCTCTCTCTCTTAGATCATTAATGATAAAGTCAGTTTATTTATAGGTGCCCTACTTCAAGGGGGCGTGACTTCTTTTCTTCCTAATCTGAGATCGAGGGCGCAGCTAATGATCAGAGGTTTGTGCGTTTGTTCCTTTGTTATTATTGGGCGAAGTCAAAAGAGGTGTATGCGTTTTTAATGTAGCTATACACATTTTTCCCAAACCGGGCTGGCACAACCTATCAGTAGGACCGTTTATATTTGTCGTTTCACCAATCCACGACAACTTTACCGCTCAAAGCATATACCACCCTATATTTGTTCAGCTTTCCCCCGCTATCTAGCAGTCATATTTTTCTATCTTGCAGCTGTTTCCTTGCGTGTTTATGTTTGTGTGACTCCGTGGCAAACTCCAGCTATTTGCTTGCTTATCTCATGTTTCTCCTAATAAATGTACATTTGTATTAAAAATATTTCTCTCTATTTTACATTGGCTCATTACTTATTTCATGGCATATATTTCAGTAATTAATCCGTATGCCCATTTTCAGGATTACATAGGTCTAACAGGGTGCACCTTTATGAGGTTCCTCGTTGGGTCTACTCCATCTTGCAATTTGGGCGCCACAAATACTCCCCCTCGAGCTAGGGAGTAAAATACATGAAATACCTAATATATAGAAACTTGAGGTAAGCAATTTGTGGCATTAATAATGCTACACTCTTACATGGCTTTGATATTCATATATATATATATATATATATATATATATATATATATATATATATATTATTTAACAGTTCTGACCTTTTAACAAGATTCTATGATTATACTATATGTTTCAATTATTATACATGGTATATATGTTCATTTTGGTTCGCAGGAATTATTATGTACAAAATATGGAGGCGTGCGGAAAAATGCCTCATTTCCCCTTAATATAATAGACTGGTGCAATGGAATGACCAGGATGGATTAAAAAATAAAAGAGTGACTGGTCTCTGGCGAACGAAACTCGTCTCACAGAGCGGGTGAAAATGTTCGACTTGTCAAAACTGTTGTTTAAAATTACCAGGATGTCATCAACATACCAGAACCAAACAATTTGAGTAGACCAAAGAGGAGGGATCAACCTAGTTTCGAAAAATTCTTTATATAAATTTGACAATAAGGAAGATAAGGGACTACCCATATCAATAGGTTAATACCTCCTCTTTGGTCTGCTCAAATTGTTTGGTTCTGGTATGTTGATGACATCCTGGTAATTTTAAACAAGAGTTTTGACATCGATAGTTTTCTTTTAATTATTAACTCATTGGTTCCGTCAATTAAATTCACCGTAGAAAAGGAAGTAAATAAGAGCCTTCCATTTTTGGATGTCCTAATAATTAAAGAACTACATAGATTTAAATTTACTCTTTATAGGAAACGACAAATAATTTATCGTATGTCCATTTTTATTCAAGTCATACCCAAAATATAAAATCTGCTGTTTTTTCCTCCATGTATCTTAGGGCTCTTCGAATATGTAGTCCCGACTATATTGATAAAGAATACACAAAAATAGAAGATATTGCTACCAATTTATGCTACCCAAAGGACTTTCTAGAAAAATGTATGAATATAGCCCCAAAACATTTTGTAATTGTAAATTAGAGACAATAGAACCTCGTAAAAACCTATTAATTTTACCCTATCATGATAATTTTATGTCTGTATTGCCCATTCTAAAACAACTTAATATTAAGGTAGCCCTCAAATACAATCATACATTAAAAAATCTCTTAATAAAGCATAGCTTCAATAATGATAATAATGTAATTTACCGAATTCCATGTTTAGTTTTTAATTTATTATATGTAGGCCACACTTTCCAAAAATGTTTCCATAAGGACCCAACAACACAAAAATGTAGTAATTAAGGGTTATCTGAATAATGCCTTGGCAGTCCACAATTCCAAGATGGGACAGGGAATTAACTGGTCAAAAACTGATACCATAATCAATAGTAATGATTTAATAAAGAGAAATATCCTGGAATCATTTTTAATCTCCCACACAAAGGACAGTAATCTCAACATTAGCCAAGGGCTGTTTTCGCTAGATCCAATTTTATCACTTTTTTCTAAAATCCGACTTATCTGATAGCATTAAAATGTTGACCTCATCCCAGGGATACGTGCTTTGTATAAATATTAAAATGTCTAATAGACGAAAGTGTTAACTCCAATCTGCTTTTTATTCAGTTTCCTTCCGTGTTACATATTCATATTTATAGTTATCACGTGCTAACTTTCGTGATATTTCCCATATATATATATATATATATATATATATATATATATATATATATATATATATATATATATATGTATAGGGTGATGCAAAAAATCCGACTTTCAAAAGTTATCAGGATACCATCTCAATTGATTTGTTCTCCCGTAAAAACATTATAGCCAAAATTTGAGTGAAATAAATGATGTTTAAAGATGGCATTCGGCCCCTGAAATTTCACATTTAGTGAAATTCGAGATAAACTCAAGATCATCATACTTTTTGATTTGTTAAATATCTATTAATTCTCATTGATAATATTTTTCTTGCATTACAGATAAATTTGGGTAATATTATGTGTGTACCAATAATTTAGATTCGAATAGAATATAAATTTTTGTACATTTTGACTAATAAAATAGACGGTCAACAATTGGTGAAAGATGTTTTAGGAAGGCTAAGTGTGTATATGTGATAGTGTGACATGACTCAGTGCACAAACTTTAGTCTGTGAGTCAGTGTACTGATTTCGGTCAGAGAACAAGGTTGTGTGGTGCTGTGACGCTAATCCTGAGCTACCTAAATACAAAAAATATCAAGTTGATCCATTATGACACTTAGAGGTTCCAGTGAAGTTGTGTTGATGGATCAAACAATAACACACCTGAACAATAGCAAGTTACCTTCAAAGAATGAAGTTCATTGTTAACTGAGGAATCATAGGAGTGATAAACCAGAGAAAGAAGCTTTTAATGTAATATCAGTGATGTGTTAGACTCGTGTTAAAAAGCTGGTATACCAACCGCTCAAATATGTAGTGCAGTAAAAAACTTAGGAGATTGTATCAAGAACGGAAACAACTCAGAAAGAGCAAAGAGAAAAAATCCTTGTGTGCAAAAGAAAAGAAAAAGAAATGGAAGGAAAGTCTACATGAAATATTTAATATTGCACATGTTGCTACAGGTGAAATAATGACCAAGGAGGAAGATAAAGAGTTTCTTCGTCTACAGAGAGAAAGAAGGAAAGTAATAATGATTGGCATAGATAAAAAGGAACAACAGCAGGAACTTGAAAAGCAATTGCAACAAGAGAAATTAGAGTTAAAAAAACGGCAGACAGCTTCGTTTGATGAAACAGTTGTTTTTTGCAAGCTCTAGTACCAGCAATGCTTCAAGGGAAACAGAAGTACAAATATTCCATGATTCGGAACCCTCCACATCACAAGGTCCACCAAAGAAAAAGGCTAAAATATTGAAGGAAAATCTTCTTTCCTCCTTTGATGTTGCAAAGATAAGTGACCGTTCAGTCGCACTTGTTATTATTGTAACTATTAAGAGTGTAGGGAAGAACCCTGAAAACTAAAATGTCAGCTGCTCTACCATCCGTCGAGCTCGACAGAAATCAAGAAAGACATTCAATGAAAACTTAATAAAACACTTTGAAACAGAGAAGCCGTTAATAGTTCACTAGGGTCGAAAACTTCTTGTAGATACTCGTATATCAGGAGAAGAAGTCGTGGATCGCATGCCGATTTTAATATCCGGCAGCGGTACAAAACAGCTACTTGGAGTGCCAAAAATTCTCAAGGGCCCTGGGGAATGTATGGTAGAAGCAGTTCATCAAATAACATTACACATAAAGTGAAAGGGATGTGTTTTGACACAACCGCTTCAAATACAGGTCGTAGAGAAGGAGCTTGCATACAATTTGAACAAAGATTAGAGAGACTTATTGTGGTTTCCCTGTCGACATCAAACACTTGAAATTGTTTTAGAGGCAGGTGTAGCACGTGCTCTTTCAGATTCTTCTATTCCCGATATACCCTTGTTCAAAAGGTTAAAAATATCATGGACAGCCATAAACCAAGAAAAATTTGATACCTTAGAAAATTATCCTCAAGATCAAAAAGATGAGACGGTGAAATTTTGTACAAAACAGTTTGAAGAAAAGCAGATTCGAGGTGATTACAAGGAATTCTTGGAGTTGACAATAATGATGCTAGGAGAAACTCCATCTAGTAGTGTGAAAGTCAAGAAACCTGGAGCATACCACAGGGCTAGATGGATGGCAAAACTCATATATTCCATGAAAGTTTTCATGTCTAAAAGCCAATTCAAAATTTTGTCATAGGAAGCAAAACGTTTTGAAGATATATGCATATTTGCCACTTGAATCTATGTAAAGCACTGGTTTTCTGCACCAAAAGCAGAATGTGCTGCACCGAATGATTTATTACTGCTTAAGAAACTTCATTCCTACAAAGGAACAAATGAAAAGATTGCCAACACTGCCTTGAATAAATTTTAAACCATGTTTAGTATCTCTCAAAAGAATTAACTGCATTGGCTTTCTTTGATAATTCTATCTCATTCGAGACAAAGGAAAAATGTAAGATGCTTTGAAGAATCCAGCAGATGCAGATCCACCCAAGAAAACCAAAATAGACCAAGAAAATTACGGCAAGAAGCAGCTTTAGGACTTTTCTTCGATACGCTCGGGATATCTTCCACTTTTTTTAGACACATCTGTTGATGGATGGCCACAAGCAGAAAGATTTTTTATTGTTAAAATTGTTGTTAATGATCTTAAGTTGTTAATGACATTGCTGAAAGAGGAGTAGAGCTCATGGAGGACTATAACAAATTGCTAACAAATGACGAGGAGCAAAAACAATATTTGTTGCAGGTTGTGTCGGACTACAGAAAAAAGGTCACTGACAAATCAAGGAAGACAATTGTCGCAGCTGCATTAAATGAATAGGTAACCCCTTTTTTCCAATAAAAGGAAAAAGGAAGTGGTATGGTAAGCCTATTAAGGAACTTTCACTCTAAAAAAGTAACGTGCTGCTTGCTATACCTCTCGGGTGCCATGGAAATTAGAAATATTCAATTACTGGGCGCCACCTCTAAATATTATTTTTCTTCCTGAAAAGTTAGGAAAATAGTTTTTACACAAAAATGAATCAATTAAGATAGTACCCCAGTAGAATTTCACTAAAAAAAATTTCCCCCTGATTTGCATCACCTTAATATATATATATATATATATATATATATATATATATATACGACCCATAATCCCCGAAGCATGTTATCCATGTGTCGTTGGAATGTGCAGCTTGCATGCCTGAGGCCAAAGGGTAGCCCCATAACACCCTTCTCTATGTTCGCCGGGTTCATCGGGATTTTACGAATCAGATACAACCTTGAGAAAATTGTTTTGCCATGGAGGTCGTTTGCCACACTTTGTATTCTCGGCAATCAATATCTGTCGGGCTTTGAAATCACATTAAGCGAGTGCAAGTCGCCGACTACCCTGTACTCACCCGGCACCTTCTTAGGGACCATGGGAATCGGCAAACCACATGGTGACCTCGACGGGCACATTCCCCCTACTTTAATAGTGATTTCAACGTTGCTTTGGCAACTTTCAGCTTCTCAATTGAAAGAGATCTTGGTCGCGCGAATGTCGGTCGGGTACTGCCAGTCTCAATTGTGTTTGCGGGGCTGTACAGCGCATCATACCTTTCTAACAAGGGTGGTAGGTACTAGAAGTCATTAATGATTAGTGCTACCGCAGACTCTCAGGAATATTTCACTTCTTATTTGTGCTTAGTTTGGTTGCTGACAAGGATACCGCGTGCACAAACCACATGGATATTAAAGTGTCATAGAAAGTCAATTCCTAATAAGAGCGATTTGGTATCAGCTACCATAAACGACCACCTAAATGACCGGCGAAGACTAGTGATAACTTATCCTTGTGTAACTAGCCGTGCACTTTTATTTTTCCGCCATTAGCCGTCGTAATTTTTATATTAGATTCGCGTAATTCACCTAATCACACTAATTTATCCGAGATCACTGACACACTTGCCCCGGTATCAATTAGAATCTCCCACATTTATTTATTCACTTTTGCGGCGGTTGCAGTTGTAATTGCATGCCTTGCTAGTTTTCTGCTGGGGCTTGCGAAGGCGGCCTAGGGGATGCCTACATTTCAACGTGTTCCCCTCTCTTTAGCCATCTGCACCAAGGCTTGCAGAATTTCGCCCTTTCACCCAAATTCAAGTGCAAACGTCATACGACAGGTCTTTGGTTCGTGCAAAGAGATGGGTATACTATTGCCAATATATTCGTTATTCTGCTGTAAAAGATTGGAACGGTTCTCAGTAGGATACGCGCGTAAAGGCACTGATGGTGCACTTTCCGTATATTTCCCATTATTTAAATGATTATTACCTCTATTATTTGAATCGAGAATACATATGTCGGACAAAAAAGTGGCACTACGTTCTCTGAGATCACTGCCATTACTAACATTAAGAGACTGTGCCATATAAAATGATATAAGCGCGATGTTAGCTGGCAAGGATTGAAGAAATTTGTGCCTCACAGGGTTATACCCAACTAAGGGGCAGTCCCCTTAAGTTCTTGAAAGGTTGGTAGAAGGTCGAGGCGGTGAGTGTGGAGGAGGCAATGAGCTTCAAGAAGAGCCCAAGTACTTTGGTTTTTAAGAGTTGCTAATTTTGTGTAGACAGTAATGCAGTCGAAAGTTAGTTACAGTTTCCAGAGGTAATGCAGCCAAGACATGAAAGAAATTGATTTCATCCTTACTTACTCCTGAAGTGTGGAACTGGGCGTCTACAATCTTAAACGAACCTGCAACTGCGCCTTCATAAAGGATCACTGGCTTGATGGTGATGGCGTTCATGATCTCAGTCTCTCCTTGCCTTGCTTGTTGATGTTCCAATGTGTCCATATTACTCCTTGTCACCTTCACTGTCTAGCCGAAGAGGTCATCCGTTTATAGAGGGGAGGCATCAAGGGTTTATAAGGGGCTATTGGAGTTTGTAAGTAGTAGCGCTAATTTTGGTCTTACAGTCAAGTTTGCTCTGACTCCTAAAGTTTCTCACGGAGAATCCGCTTCTAGGCTGTGTTACAGAGGGTGCGTTGGTTATCACGGAGTTAAAGTAAGGTACTCGAAAGAAAAATACAGAAAAGAAGGCTTTATTCTTGGCTCAAGTCTACCTTAATTGGAGCAAGCGAAATAGTTCGATGACTACGCTAATGTCCGTTAACTGTGGCTAAGGCGGCATGACTTAAGGACGAGGAAAAAACACATGAGGCTAATAATAACAAATGGCAAATAAGTTATACTGATCAATAACTTAACTGATTCTCTTTATCTGTCCGTCTCTCTGTTCATGGTTTTTAAGTACGTTTATTTATAGGTTCCCTACTTCAAAGGGGCGTGACTTCTTTTTTTCTAAAATCTTGGTGCGCAGAGGGAATAATGCTCAGAAGTATGTTCGTTTGTTCCTTTTCGATTGTTTGGCGGAGTCAAACGGTAATACTGATACGGCTGCCACACCCAATCAGTAAGACTGTTTATATTTTTCCTTTCACACATCCACGACAACTTAGCCGGTGAAAGCACATACTGGTACCACCCTATATTCGCTCAGCCACCCCCGGATATCTAGCATTAAGATCTTTTCCTCTCTCAGCTGTGGATTTGTGTGTATATGTTTTGGGGCTTGTGTGGGAAACTCTAGCTATTCAGTTGCTTATCCTAATTCTCTTAATAAATGTAAAGTTTTGATATAAGTATTTCTCTCGATTTTGCATTGGTTCATTACTTATTACATATCAGAATATTTCAGTAATAAATACATGTGCCCATTTTCAGGATTTCATAGTTCGAACAGGGTCAGATTTGTAAGGTTCATCGTTCGGTCTACTCACCATGCAATTTGGATGCAACACATCTTAATAAACAGCGTCTTTCCAAACGACCTTGGTCTTCTAATTTGTCTTGTTTGGGATGTGGAATTGATGTGGACTCAAAAGGAGCCGTTTTGATTTTATTTTCGGCTAATTTGCCTCTCATCTGTTCTTTAGACTCAGATGTACTGATTTTGTTTCGGTTCCCTATTAATTCATTGGAACTGTAGTGTAAATTGAAATAAAAATGTATTTGGTTTCTGCCAGGATTTTGGTTAATAAAGGTTTTGTATTAATTATATGTATTATATGACTAGTTCCTTTCTATTCCTCTTATTTTTCAATCCCAACTTTCGTTCCCATGGAAACTACCAGCAAGGCGATTTCAGCTGTTAGTTGTCATCTGTAAGCTTTATGCTCTCTCGGCACCAACACCGCAGTTTGCTCTCGTTGCCCAAATGCCTGCATGATAACATGTCTATCTTTTCCATATTTTCCTTTTCCCTAGCTTCACCACTTTCTTCACATACTTTTCCATACAAATATATTGCCTGATATGCTCCTCGTTGTTTTTGCTCTTTAAATTCGAGCAAAACACAAGGCCTGTGTCCATGGATACAATTTGGGCTCATCGATTCTAACCACTGTATTTTACGTCATTGCATCTCGCTCGTTTTTCTTATCCAAAGACTTCATCTCTGTATCTCTTACTCTTTATTATTTAATCTTTTCCACTCACCTTCTTCCTTTCTTCTTCCATACCTCCCTCACTTAGATTTTGATTTATGTCTGACAGACGCGAATGCCAAATACACCGTATCTCAGAGAGGGGTTTTGCCCCGAAATCTCCCGTCTGATACTCCTCAAACCAACCCAAATCAGAAGCGAATTCTACGCCTTCCCCACGTATACATGAGCGCACACGAGATGTACAAGAAATGAAGCGAGAGACGAGATGTATACATACATACGTGAGAGGAGGGTGTCTCTCTGGCGAAGATGTTGAACCAATTTGATTAAGGAAAAACCTTTGACACGAAAAAAGGAACGGACTTCTTTGGATCCTTTCAACGCGTTTCTCAGGGGAACTTTGATGATCAAGGACATTCACATTATTGGGATCAGGATCCAATCACGAAAATGAAATCGCGCTCGGGAAAAAATATGTGGTGCGGAAGAGAAAATACTTAAAATACGACACATTCATTGGAGTGCTGAGAAACTATGGTTAGATATAGAAAATAATCAATAGATTAATGATGTGGTATTTGTTTAGTCTGTGAATTACAGGTAAGATTCGGATTTAGTATTTAATCCAAAAACATATGATTTAGGTTAAGTATGTGATCCAGGTAATGATAAAAGTTATGTATGTGATCTACAGCATGTTTCGGGTTAACTAAGTGATCTACAGCCTGATTATGGTTTATTGTATGATGCACATTGTAAATATGAATAAATATAAAGTTCTGTCTCTTTGATGGATTAAGATGGATATAAAATAAAAAGTTAGAGCTTCTTATTATACATTAAAATGGATGCGACGAGATCCCATGGCGGAAGTATGGATGAGAGATGTGACAAGATATCCTTTTTGAGAAATGAATTAAAATGGATTTCTGGCTCCTATATATTAAAGGAGCACAAAGCATCTCCCCAAATGATTCTTAATCCTTATTTCTAAAGATAAACAAAAGGCCACAAGAATTTTGCAGACTTATTCATAATGAAACGTCTCCTGTAGCATTTCTCCGGGGCCAATAACTTGGAATAAAGGCAAGATGCTTCCTGCCAGCTAATCTAACCTAACCCCCATTCGATGCATCGAACGATCTTGGTAGACGCAAAAATGCCTGTAGAAGGATACCCCCTATTTGTCTTTTCTTTGCATTGTTTAGCACGTTGCTGGAAGCCAGGTAATTAGCCAGACCCCACGCGACTGAGAGTCACATAGCGAAGCAAGCCCAGATGGGCCCACACCCTTCGTACAATCAAAGTAGAGTGTGGAGAACATCCCCTACGCGGTGTTAAATTCCAGCAGTTTCTCGCGGAGATAGAGAGAGGAGGTAAAAGAACTGTTTATCGCCGATAGGTTGGCGCCTTAGCTGCCCCCCTGGACATCCCTCGTCCCAAGTCGGTGATTTTGTGTACCCAACCGAATACTGGACACTCTCTCCCCGGTAAGGCATACGCCGTCAAACGTAAGCCTCTGCTACCGCCGTCTTCAGAAGCAGCTGCACCGGATTACTACTTCGAGTCCTCGAAGCACCCATCCCCGTCGAAGCTACCTTGGAATTAGCCCTACTTCTCCCGAGAATCACTAAGGATTCTAGCTCCCCCCCCCTCCAGCCCCAGCTAAGCTTAGTTAGAATTTACGCCTTCTTAGTCCCGGAATAAGGTGCTGACCATACCCTTTCTCTCCACTATTCTCCTGTTGAACATCCCTCTTTTAAAGACGCCGACAAGGTCGTCTCGCCGAGCCACTACTTTTCCTCAAGCCTGATTGATGTCACTGTCGTCCTCCATTCCGTAAGCCTTTTTTTTCCTCTTAAATCTTGTGAGCCCAATTGGATCTGAGCAGGTAGCTCGAAACTAATTAATAGAAATTAGACTTTCCTACCGGTAACGATAAATCATTATTCAACATTTAATAATCCTCTATATCATTTTGATAGTTTTTAATTTGTAAATAAAATCTATATTTTCTTATGTTAATCTTTAATTAACCTGAACGTCACTTTTGGGCTCGTTATTCAAATCTCGCCAACCTCTGACTTGACCTGATTAGTTAAGCGTATTGACCTCGCGCCTCAACTTGACCTTTCTAATCCTTGCCTCAACGTAGCATTCAGTCATTGAACGGTTCCTTTTAATAGCCTGAGCTCCCCCCTTCATACTAATAATAGATATTATATTATATAGTCGGCTATACCGTGACAATGTCAATTGTTAAAAAATAAGACGTGAGCCACAAGAAACTTCCCAATTCCATCTATATTTTATGTTGGAAAATTATATAATTAAATACATTAAATTCATAACATTTCTTAATGATATTCTAAACTTTACAGCCTGTGATTTTTTTTAGTTTAAATAAATATGAAAAATAATTCTATTCCTCAATCTAATGTAATATATAAATGTTTTGTGCAAGGTTTGGTTTGTAGATCAAATATTAAAACTGTAGATGACGTTCAAATTGTAAATCACATGAAAACCAGCGTGACTTTAATTACATGTATTTATTGAATAAAAGTCAAAACCAACAATACCATTTCCGCTAGAATGACTTTTCATATCCAATAATGAAACAAAAAATTATTGCGGAATGAGATCAGGTTTCAAAAAAGCTGTAGAGACAAATACACCTGAGCCACGATGGGCGGTGAGTTCTTTCACTCTTAAAGGTCAATGCTTTGGAAAAGGTTTTGAGGTAAATCCTTGACTACCATACGAAATTTTGTCCTCTTAAAAGAGTTGGCCGCTGCCGCATGATTTCCCTCCCCTCCAAAGGAAGATGTAGATTTCAGAATTCATACGTGCTATATATATATATATATATATATATATATATATATATATATATATATATATATATATATATATATATATATATATATATATATATATATATATGTATATATATATATATATATATATATATATATATATATATATATATATATATATATATATATATATATATATATATATACATATATATATATATATATATATATATATATATATATATATATATATATATATATATATATATATATATATATATATATATATATATGTCTAATTTGTAGGAATATGCAGTGTAGTTACAAACTATTTCTCATACACACTTTTAAAACCTTATTTTATCTTGGCATGCTTTCCTTTTTTAGAGATAGGAACTTGAATCAATTGGTAAACGTTACAAGCAATGAAACTGATTACATTATCAACAAGGCTCACACCATGTTTTTGGTCATATTAGCTGCTCTTTTGTGTAGCCATATTCGAGAATGTAAAGGTACTCCCACATGAAGCCGCAAATGCCATAAGGGGTCCCTCAGGAGTTGAATACATTTTGATTCTCTGCAGAACGTTTTAAGCAGAATGCATTTATATTTCCACTAACCCTACCCTTCCCCACTTCTTCCTCCCTCTCTAGTGACCTCAAGCTCGAAACAGTGCATTGAGGCGGAGAAAAAGGCCCAAAGGATGCTAGGCTATATTAAGCGCCAGTTTGGTTATCGGAACCAGGAGATTGTACTGTGCCTGTACAACTCACTTGTCCGACCGCACCTGGAGTATGCCGTACAATTCTGGAGTCCTTCATTGCGAAAGGACATCGCGAGATTGGAACGCGTACAAGCCAGGGCAACCAAGCTGATTCCCTCTATCCGACATAAAAGTTATGAGGATAGACTAAGGGAGTTAGATCTGTTCTCACTGGAAACCCGTAGACTGCGTGGTCAGCTCATCGAAGTCTTCAAAATACTTCGAGGGTTCGACAATGTTGACTACCGGGATATTTTCACACTGAGTGAGAACAGAACGCGCAATCACGGCTTCAAACTTGAACTGAAGCGTTACAACCGCAATCTGTGTGGAAACTTTTTTACCTACAGTATCTGCGGTAAGTGGAACGCACTTCCAGTGGAAGTTGTCAACAGTGAATCTGTTGACCAGTTCAAGTCAAGACTAGACAAAGTCTTGAAAAGTGGCCGTTTATGGACGCAAAACAATTGAGCAGCCATGTGCCCGCTCAATTGCTAGTCCAAAGGTACCCTCTTTGAATGGACCGTAAGGTCTCCTAGGGTACTTACTTTCCTTGTTACTCCTTGTTACTCCCTCCACTTCAAACAAACGCCCTTTATACCAAATTAGAAAGTTCCGGTGAAGCGCGTGATTGTGACGAATCTATTGTTTGCCTCCATCCACTGCGAACTCAATATCCTTCATTCCGAAACAGGATTCTTATTTTTACCCTTTCTTAAACTTGGTTTCCGTGATAATCAACGCAATCTTACTGCAACAAGTCGACATCACGCCGGCTGTCATACGCTGCCCGAGCAGTAAGAATAATGCAATTTGCTTGGGATACTTTTTCTTATTTGATATTTTGTTTGTTCATTGTCTTCACGTATAATTTTTCTTTTCTCTTATCACTTTGTACGATCGAGCGGGCGGTGGACGAGAGAAGGAGGGAATCCTTCATAAAATCGGTTTTCTTAACCCTAAAGAAATTTGGCCTCGTGATGCGATCCTGCGTCCAAGAGATTTTATGTTCTCAAATTTGAGTTGAATAAAAGAAGAAAATGGGTATTAGATTAGAACCGAGGTAAAGGCGAAACGCAAAGTGGGGTTCATTTAACCCAAGAATGTGCGGTGAGTGTGATTTTATTTCAATATTTCAAAAGAGGAATGGAATGAAGACTTCTCTTAGAGAGAGACTTTGGAAAAGTTTAAAAATGTAAATTTAGATGAAATGTTACCATTTTGATGACGGCCAACGTGGGCATAGCTGCATAAATGGGTATTTTAAACATTTTAGTGCATTAATCAGGAACCAGTGAGCAATTATCACAGTGTAAAAATAAACAATAAATGACAACAACATTTAAATAAACCAAATAACAAGTGACTTTCAAAGAAAATAACAGAAACCACTACAATCGAAGCGAACGCAATTAGAAGACATGACCCGGTACACAAGTAGAGCCGAGGCTCCCCTAATTGGCCCAGGATGAGCCAACAATTATAAAAAACATCAATTATTACAGAGTGCGGTGGGTAAGTTGTCGCCTAACTTCAATATATGAGAAAATAATGAAGAGTTCATCTATACATAAATATTTGCCCAAATTACGGATTGAAGAATTGAAGCATTTTACAATTCATTTTATTTAATATAAGTGCCGTTGGCTTCAACCACGGCTTCCAGGCGGTGTCTGTGAAGATAGACACAGCCCTCGCTACTGACCACCCAAAATACCATTATATGGACCGGGGACTTGGTCTTCATGATTCTCAGTACATTTTTGGGAGGAAAAGAAAGCCAGCGGTTGTTTTTCCAGATCACCACCTTGTCCTGGCAGAAATTCTTCTCGTCTGAGAAGAACCAAAGGTACCAGGATTAGGGGGATATTTGGGGTTGTTCACAAGCTTCGCAGCTCTTTTTCTATCAGCTTGGCATTTTTCTTCTGCGACAGAAGATGTCGCTTTCTCATCTTTTATAGGTAGTAGTGGATATCCGGATGCTCTAACTACGAGTAACTGATGAGAGAATCAGACACTTCCTTGTCCCGGCTTATAGACCTCTTTGACTTGCAAGGATTGTTATGAAAGATGGCATAGATCTCCACGACAACTTTAGTGGTTCATTTCGTATCAAAACGGTTTAAGTTTAGTTTCTGAGTCAGCGTACCCTAGTAATCACTGCCTAACCCATCCAGCTTTTTCGTTATCATCTACCTCTCCTCAAAATGATATACCAACACAGGAAAATAATCGCATTGTATCTCTCAACATAAATTCTAGGCAGCACAACTTGCATTTTTCAAAATTTGGAAGATTGAATTCAGCCATTTTATTGCTTCCATCAGAGACACATGAGCGGAATTCAGAGTTGACAACAGTGACACATTAGCCACTGCACTATAAATTCCTCAAAGGCGAGCCAGTTTCCAGCAACACTTATTTGTCCATAAACTCACTATTCGAGGGAGCCATAGTATCATGGACACTGCAAACTAGGTGATGGGGAGATTCTAATGACTCATTGGTACTTAGCGCGCTCTTTTTGTTTCTAATGGTACTAAATCTCGCTTCCTGAGTGTTATATTACAATTGACTTGCTCATTACGAAAGAAAGCGCACGCAAAACCCCCGCCTGTTTCAAAGGAGGGGCGTAGTATAGAAGCCAAGTGGACTATAAACTTGAAACCATCTAATTGTAAAGTATCTGGTGCAAAATTGTGCATATACCAGGACTTGCGAAAGCTATATTCACAGTGCTGGGGGAAATTAGTGGGCATCTGGTGGTGACAACTGCAGAAATATCGGCACCACCGCTCCGAGAGTTGCCTAGCTGTATCAAAGGAGAGAGATCGTTAATGGAAGAAATGAGAGCCACAGCTATTGCAAACGGTTGGATATATATCTTGTCTTTTGCTGGTTCCTAAAAATTTGGGGGATTGCGAAAATAAGTAGGCTAATGAGAGCGCAAACAGTCAGCAAAGAGTGGAAGACCTACCCAGTGCTCTTTTTTTCCTACTACGACTATATGGCAGGAATATCCTCAACTCTTCGGGATGCATGGCGAAAGAGATGGAAGACAGCCGAGGGGAACTTGAATTTGCATGCCATCGCACTGCAACTTTTCCCGTGGACCTACTCCCAATGCATTGTCAACTTCAGGCCGTTTTCTGTCGTATACCATAACAAGTATAAACATGCTACATTTTAACAAGGCTATTCCATGACTTGTATAACCATGCCACATTTTAACCAGACTATTCTATGACGTGTATATCGAGTTCTTAGTGAAGTTGTAGTAGAATAGGTATGTAATCATCCATGTTTTGGTGTATTACCCCAAAATCATCGATAAGAATTCGATATTTATTCTTGTATCAATTGGTTGAGAATTAAAATCCTTAAAATGTGACACGTGTTTATGTAAAGTGCTGTTTCTTACTTAGCAATTCTTCAAATCATTTTTTATTCATACAGGTCATGTAATAGCCGTAACTGTTTCTCTCTCTGGAACAAGAATTGAAATTAGATGCCTAGCCTTGTGTTAATTCCCATTTAATGCCAACTGATCAGAATTCTCGTACAGATAGAATAAAATAAATATTAGGGTCAATTTTTAAGGCAGTACAGGAAGGAATGTCTACAAAGAGCAAATGTCGTCAAAAGTTAGGTTAAGTTTAACCTAAAATTTCAATTCTTTTTCGAGAAGGATAAAATCCTACTATTACTTTATGATGGGGCTAAAGCTGAGAGGGTTTGAGGGAATTAGCTAACCTGACATCGCAATTATATGAGACCTGGGTAACAGTATCCTTCTTACAATGGAAACAATGACAAGCATCGGTCTAAGTTGTATCTTGATAGAAATTGAATAAAATCATCGATGTTTCAAAGAAAGCTTGCTGGTAAAAACAATCCCAAGAATAGTTGACTCCCATCTTCCATCACAACTATGAATTAAATGTTTCTCATTAATTTTACTTCAAGAGAAGTCCTTTTGCCCAAGTGCCGTTTTTCATATAACTGTGCCTTCTTTCTAACTTATTCAAGATCAGCGCAAATAGCAGAATGAACTTTTGATTGATTCTGTGTAAAAAAGCAACGACCATGTCTTCCATTCAATTTCCAATTACCAAGATCTATGAGGGATGCGTGTGATCTGCATAGAGTTATCGGTTTCGGTTTGTTAGGCCGTAAAATTATATCTGATTCCAATTGAAAGTTCAAGACGCGATCAGGTTATCCCATTATAGCTTTGGCTAACGGTAACCGACTTATTACTTGGTAGAGGTAAGGAAGTTGGAAAAATTGCGGTTTCGAGGATTATTCTTGGTCTTAAGACTTTTTTGTTTACGTGCAAGTGAAATCGCTGGGAAACTGGTTTGTTGTATGCTCACGTCCTTGTATCTGGCTATCAGTGTTAACAGACTCAATGTTCTTGCGTTGTCTCTTTGTCTGACTGTGTATGTGTATCCTTTACCACCCCTTTTATCCTAAAGAAAGATTAGAGGCATGGCTTCGTTTCTCCGATTCAAGAGCTGAGCCGAGCATATTTGACCAGAGTGTATTTGCGTAGATTTAGTATAGGCAAGTGAATATATACCAAGGGTGTGTTCGAATTTTGAAATCTAACTAATATCTATCAGGGCGATATTCGTAGCAACATAAAATTTCGTCTTTCGCTGGTCCATGTCAAACGTCCTCTGTATCAGATTCATTATTTGTATGAACAGCTGTTTGAATTGTCTTCCTTATCGCCGCAGCCAGAGCTGTCGGCCTGCACCTATTTTTTAATGTGTGTAGGAAAGTTTGTGTGTTACCGTGAGAGAACAGCGATTTCATTGCGTAGCGGTTTTGCATTATTTACAAGAATACATTCTGCTTTGCATTGATGCGATCATTATTAACTAGTGGTTTAGAGTTATTTGCAAGTATACAGTTTGCTTTGCATTAATTATTATTAACAAATAGCATATTATTTTAGTGTTTGGTTTGTGTGCCCATTTCAAGACTTTAAAAGGCCAACGGGGTGCTCAATTTTTTAGGTTCCTTGTTGACTTTACTCCGTCTTGTAATTGGTTAGTACAAATCTTCTGTCAAATTTTTAAACGCCATGTTTGACCCTATGCTTTCAGTATCATAGATGCAGTTTTTCCAAGTATCTTGCAGAAGTTTATAATAGGTAGTACTTTTTCTTTCATCTTTCTAAGAAAAAAAAAATGATGCACAAATATAAGAGAATGGCGCGACGTGACTAATCACACACGTCTCAATATCATTTCGAAAAAAATGATGGCAGATCTACTTTGTGGGTAGTATAATAGGACAACACCCCGCGATAAGGTCCCGTTAGGTTTGCAATCGTAACCGCCTCCTTGGACTTGTCTTGGACGACCTCAATGGTGCCAAGCGCATTCTCCTTAGGGTGAAAGAGCGCTGTCAGAACCCTTCGAGGAAGAAAGTATTCGAAGTCACCTTCTCGAAACTTGGGATTGCTCTTTGCCGAGTATAGGAACAAGCGTATAGCTACATAGCCATATGCGACACGCCTCAGGACATAGATAGTATTCTGAGAACAAAATCTATCAATGAAGTTAGAAAGATCGGCCTCGTTCCTAAGGTGCCCCCTCAAGTTGCTGCACATATATCGATCGTCTGCCAACGCATTGACGCTTACATTTGCTCACACTCTGACGAAGAAATACAACATGAAATAGAGTCCAAGTAAAATTGGGCTAAGATAAACAAAGTGTATAACTTTACGAATCGGAAAGGAAAAGAATACAGTCATTATTCAAAGTGACATTTCAAACCAATCAAATGGCAAACAAAGCTTTGGAATATGGAATAGTCATGTTTAATTCCAACATATCAGAGTTCTGCATTCAACGTAAGGTGCTTATCTCACTTCAAGTGTGCTTCTTCTGTTATGCCCTGGAGAAGCACTCCACAAAAAAATGCTCGTTCTAAGCTAAGATGTGCTCTGAATGCGCCGCCACAGATCATACCTGGAAAGAGTGTAAAACCTGCAGAAAAAAATGTATAAATTGCAGCAACCCTCATCGAACTCTATGCATGCTCTGTCCGCTTAAACGACCTCCGCACAGGCGTCAAAAGCAGACAACCAGAAAAAAACATTACTTAACATAGACCCGCAAATGCGATCAGATTTGTTGATGTGCATCCTTCATGCACACTTTTCCATCATTATTAAACCAGAAAGCGGAAAGGAATAAGATGCTACTTCACAACGGACTCAAAGCGATGTTGTTCCCAGACAATTCTCCCTCGGGGGAGCTGTTCCACGCTTGAATCAAAACTATGAAGAAAACTATAACAAGATCTCGCTCTACGTCTAGAGACCCCCTCCTGAATAAACCAAGAACGTCTGTACCTAGTGATGGGGTCACCAATACAGCCACGCAAATGGGAATTAAATTTTGAAACCGAGCCAATGGATAGTGCTGTTTCTCCCCAAAATCTGTAAAACATCAGAAGAACTTGGTATGAGGATTTACGGTTCACCATCTGCACCAATACCGAAGATTTCAAAATAAACTGACATCATTTTAGTGATCATTAAATGGAAATACAAATATGACTACGAAGCCAAAATACACGAAAATGACCTGCTAGCGGCTCTAAAACAAGGTTTAATTGAGATCTTCCAGGATTCTTGCTTTAACCTCACACATGAAATATTTAAGAAGAAGAAAAGCGGGAGGATAAGATCCCCAGCCAGATAGAAGGATCAAAACCGAAACAGTTGAATATGAGCTAATCATGGATAATCAAATAAGATATATTAGAAAATTAAAAATCTTCTCTTTCAATGTTAACGTTTGGCCAAATAAGAATACGATTTACAGCGAAATCATGAGGAACCTGGAACCAGATATCATCCTCATTTCTGAGCACGGCGTGACATGAGGACAGATTACATTAAGATATACAATTACGGAGTACTAATGGCAAATCACTATAACAAAAAACTTGATAGTGTTGCAATTGCAATCTGGAGAGGCATAAGATTCCAAGATATTCAAGGACTAGATGAATCTGATCTGGCGATAAAAATCAAAATGACTTATAATGGCGTTGTGGGGGCCATCGGTTATCATTTCCAAGACGCTCATATTTGCCAATTCCTAGCTTTATCCATTTATTCCGTAGAAAGGCCTCTGCAATCCATATCGGAGACCTCAATGCCCGCTGCAGAGAGGTGGGCTACACTACGGTGTTCAATGGAGCGGGGAACTTACTGAGCATGATATTATACTAACTAACGCAAATTTCGCTCTTAATCGGGTGAGAGTAACGGGCCCTATATACCATCTGACCATATCAGCCTGGTGACAACGCTCTTAACCTCACGAATACAGGTCTAAATACTCAAACGAAGGTGCTTGAATAAAGCTGATTGGGACGTATATAAAGAACATCTGAGCACCATTACAAGAAAATCGACTGGAAGGAGCCTCGCTTGAGGAGATCGATCAATATTTTCGCAATGTAGTGGAGAAAATTAAAGAGTATGACGCTCTAGATATCCCATGGACTAGGTTTAAAACTATCCCGGACCTAAGGTGGGATAGAGATTTGACCGAGAGAATGGACCGCATGGAAGTCCTATCAACGATATGAACTTGTATGGAAACAAAGCCCAACGTTATAGAGAACTGCGCGAATTAAGATACACTATCAAGCTTCTCATTATGGAAAAGACTAAGCAGGTTTGGGAAAAAATAATTGTCTATATGGACAGAGAAAGTGACCAGAGAAAATTTTGGAATCAACTTAAGAGATTGAGAGGAACCCCTCCAAGAGATAAAATAAGATTATTAGGCAACGGAGATGAAATTACCAGAGATGGATATACATATAGAGTGCCATTTAAGAAATTACTGGATAAATATATTTCGTATAAGCGAAGCAGAGAATGCAGAATTCGACGAGGACTACGAGAAGGAAGTAGAAACAAGGTTTGGATAACTGAGTGATGAGCTCACACCTCTCCATCTGGTTAAGAGAACATGCTGTGCTCGTGAAAAGGAAGAAAGGCCATTCACTCATGAAGAGTACGAAACTGCACTGAAAAGCTTTAAACAGAAGGCACCAGGAATGACAGTAATAACGAAAAAGCATCTTATAAACGCACCACCGAATTTTAATCAAGCTATTTTAAATATCTTCAATGCATGCATAAATGTTGGTCACTTTCCCGAGTTATTGAAGGAAGCAAAAATTATATTTTTGATAAAGCCTGGAAAATCAAAGAGATCAATCAATAACAACAGGCTAATTTCCTTGTTCGAGTTTTTAGGAAAACTTTTTGAAAAACTCTTGAACACCAGACTTAGGAACTACTTGGAAACTGAGGAACTATATAACAACCAACAGCACAGTTTCCGAAGAAACCTCGGCACAGAAAATGCACTGGCCCTCATAATTGATAAGATTGCTATTGCTAAGGCCAAAGGCAATAAAGTAGACGAAGTGTTAAGAGACGTCGCCTCGGCATTTAACAAGGTCTGGGTACCAGGCATGGAAAGAAAGATTTACGACTTAGGAATGGAGGATGGCATGACGAGGATTTTATGCAATGACTTTGAAAATCGAAAAGCCATGATTAGCATAAACGGAATCGAACGGGAATTTTTTTCCCTGGAAGCAGGGGGACTGTTTGAGCCCCACATTGTATGCAATGTATACCAGCAACCTCCCTCACCCTAACTATGATTTTGTTCAATATATACAACTGGCTGACAACATCACCCAAATCGTGACGAGCGACTACCGTAACCTGAGGGACAACAGAAGAGGAGGAGAAATCTCAAATATAAACACCTACGAAAAAAAGAAGACAAACATCGACATTTTTAAGATAATTTCGATGGGACGCAATACAACAGTGGAAGTAGTGGTAGAGCATGAACATTATCATTACTCTACACAAGATAAAGTGCTTGCTCAAAGATGAAAACTAGAGGATATGCAACACACCTCAAAGAGAAAATCGTTGTAGCCAGAAAGACGCTCCGATATCTATTACGTTTTGGACTACTGTCACCGTCCAATAAGAGAAAATTATACCTACTTCTCGTAATACCACTGCTGCAGTATCCCATCATCCATACGCACACCTTTAGCAATATAGCGCTAAGTGAAGCACAGAGAGTACAAAACATGGCACTGAGGTTTATCTCAAACGTGACTCTTTTGGTCCGTCTTCCCTCAACATTGTTATACAAAATAAATGAAATAGATCCAATCAACGTGACTTCATAAGTGAGCAATCGCTATATGAGAAAAAAATAGGAAAATATACCAGAAGAAATAACAAATCAACTGAGACTACCAAATGAAGACTACGCTTATATATACTTCAAACAAGCGCTTGAAAGCAGCCAGTTGAAGAGACAAAGAGAAATTATACCGATATATAACTTAAGGAAAAGATCCGAAGTGGACATATTAAAATAGAACAACTATAAGAAAACAAAACCCGAAAAACGAAATGGACAGATTAAAATAAGATAACTACTCGTACAATAATAAAAAATCCGAAGTGGAGAAAATTAAATAATTAAATAAATTAATAAAGATCCGAAGTGGACACATTAATTAAAATTTATTAAATCATTAAAATGTAAAGAAAGAATCCAAAGAAGAAAAAGTGCATTAGCAATTTATCCAAAAATAACCCAACTGCTTTACTAAGGAAAACAAAGGCTTGAACGCTAAAGCGTTTTAGCACAAAATATATCATAAAGAATCATAACTACTGAGTTTGCCAGACGATCTGGCACATATTTCTCTCTTTTAATTACACATTCTTCTATCTATTTTTCTTTTAACTACCCCTACACCAATTTCTCTCTTTAAATATCATAATCACAATTACATTAAAGTGTCGTCACGTTTTGAATGCTAGAGATGTCTTTTTATGGTGTCATTCTCGAACCTTTCCGGATAATCGTAGTATTTTCATAGTCGAATCTTTGAGTAGTTTGCAGAGTTACGCACTGGCGTAGTACTTCGCCAACAACCAGTGTCCTTTTAGTTCCTCGTAATATGCCTCTAGTACACCATTTCTTCACATTCCTAACCGTACCAGTTTCACTAAGAAACTCCATTTAAACGTTATGGGGCAGATACCTTCGATGGTTTGCGTTCTGCAAAATAATAATAATTAAATAGGTTTAACCACTAAATTGCCTTCCATTACGACGACCGAAGAAAGAAGGTCTCAAGCCCTTTACGTTCTCGTCTCGTTCTTCTTCCTTTATAATTCGATTATCTTTCCTTTCCACCATTTTATTCCTTAATTTACCACCCATTTGGCTTCCCAAAAGGGCATTTATCCTTCATTTTGGAGATAGAAATACAGGCAATTGAATAAATCAAACAGCTGACATAAAGAACCGGATTTATGTGCTGCTGTCAAAGCTTTAAATTCTACCGAACCATTGTCGCGTATGGTCCGTCCGTTTGTTTTTTTTCCTTTCATCCTAGTGATATGACCAATGATCGTCCCCAGACACCATAACATATAAATATGGTTCGTAAAGAAAGTTATGAAGTT
The DNA here is from genome assembly GCA_963969495.1 of Ceratothoa steindachneri. NCBI lineage: Eukaryota > Metazoa > Arthropoda > Malacostraca > Isopoda > Cymothoidae > Ceratothoa > Ceratothoa steindachneri. Next base: position 207,658,277 of record OZ018324.1, on the reverse strand, counting down.
AAAGAAAGCAAAAAGAGATAAAAACTCAGAGTTGTCAAGAATTTCTTTCTTTTTTTATAGAAAGTAGAATCATTTTCAATATAAAAAATATTCATTAAAGTAGTTTTCGTGACTATTGAAAATGTTATTTTATCTTAAAAGAATTCATTTCGTTTCGATTAAATGGCCGATTTGATATCATCTTGTTCCACCTCTTACGAGACGTGGTCAATAAGTTTTGCAATTCGAAAATAAGGAAACGAGATATGAGGAAAAGTGTTTTATTATTTTTCAATGTAACTACCCTCGACTTCAATGCACTTGCGCCACTTGTCGCTGAGGCTTCGAATTCCCGACAACCAGAAATCTCCCGACTGCTGTTCAATCCACTCCTGGACGGCGAGCTGAACATCTTGATCGTCATCAAACCGGCGTCCACGCAGTGCAGCCTTGAGCTGGTGGAATAAAAAGTAGTCGCTAGGGGCCAGATCTGGACTGTAGGGAGGATGGTTGAGCTCCTCAAATCCGCACTCGCGCAAGGAAGCTTGTGCAACTCCGCCTTGTGGACTTTGACGACGTTGAAGTCGAGCATGGGGCGTGGGGTTTCTAGGGACCGAACCAGCAGAGACCTTGGTCATGGCTCAATTGGTGTGGATGATGTTGATATCACTTCCATGTGATATTCCAAGTTGTCGCTAGATTTCTTCGACCTTCACCCGTCGATTTTCAAGGATCATCCGCTCCACACGGGCCACATTTTCCTCGTTGGTCACGTCTGATTCGCGTCCTGGACGGGGGTCATCTTCAAGGGACTCACGACCATGGCGGAACTCCCTATTCAAGCGAGCAACGGTTGCTACTGCTGCTTAAATAGACAAGGCAGGAGCGTGCGGCTGCAGGTCCTGATTTGTCATAACTTGTCCTAACACCCCCACAAACAGCCATCCCCCATTCCTCTGTTTTGCCCTACCGATTCGCAAAACTTATTGACTGCTCCTCGTATATATTAGAGTATAGTTTCCATTTAGTTGGTGCTGTAGTGACTTAAATAAATGGTAGTCAGATGATGCAACGTCGGTGAATGTAGAGGAGGAAGAAGAACTTCCCAAACTAACCGAATCCTTTTATTTCTGGATTTAAACGTGCCTCTGGGAGTGTGTTTTGTCATGGAGGAGTTGGAGAAGGAGGAAGAAAAGGATGTCTAGGGGGAGGAGGACAACCGTCTCAGTTGAGTAGTGTAAAGACGTTTCTGTTCAAGAGTAACTCTTACGTCCGCAGTAACTCTTTGCTGCTTAATGGAGAACTCATAATGTATAACCCCTTTACAACCTACAAAACTAAAAGTATTGCTTTCTGCTGTTGGAGACCAGGTAGCTGTAGGAGTGGGAATTATTTTTTGTTTACAATCAAGACTTTGTTCTAGCTAAATATTACACTAAACAAGCATATTTAGTCTCCCGTTACAATTATGTCCAGAAATTGTTAAAAGGATATTTAAGCCTAGAGAAACTACCAATATTTTTACGTTGTAGACGTCGTTCTTCGGGTAGTTTATTGGTCACCCAGATAAGAATTTTTATGAACTTTTCCTATGGTTATAAGATGTTTTATGACTAATATTTACATACAATACTCGCAATTTCACGAGTGCCCTTTCGAGGTTTAGACTTCACAAGGGACTTTAACATCATCGTAATCAATATTGTAGTATGGTGCCGTCTACCATCCGAACCTTTTAGTTTTAAATGGCTTGAACGAAATTTTTTAACCAACCTTCAATTTACGAATATTCATAAAATTTCATTACAATTTCTAAAATGTTTTTACTGCTAAATTTCTACTAATCCCTTTGAATTGCTGCAATTACAAGGCCTAGACAAAGTGAGGCAAATTTTGAACGGTTTACACATCTCTAAGAAGCATTTTTATGTCCTCTTAAAACATTAGTTTCTTATTTATATAAAATGATATACTTATACTTTGTTACATTTTTCTCGTTCTTATCTATGTGCAGTGCGCTTGTATGTAGTTTTGTGTTTTTGGGGGGATTGGATATAGGTTATAGAAAAAATTTGGTGATTTATGGGTGTGGTATTATTTTGGTTAGATTTGAGTAGGTTTAGGGAGGAGAAAATGATGGAGAAGCGCGTGCAGGATGTATTCTTCTCGTCCTGGGGTGCAGTGAATTTGTTCCTATTTTGCGGTATGGGTAAGATGCATTGTGCTCCGAAGAATAAAAATGTTCAGATGAGTGTCCGCGAGGAGGGTTTTTGTTCCTGCGTATAAATGTTTTATTAGAGTAGATTCATTGCACCCTTTAGCTAAGCGGTAAGCCTTGTGTTGTGCGAGATGTGTTGAACTTATGAATGAGTAAAGATTGGTTACGAGGCTTTTTGATGGTGGTGATGGCGAATTGTTTGTTGTCTGGTGGGTATTTCTTTTTAACATGCGTCTGAAAAAGAAAAAAGTGAATGATTGTAGTGTGTTTAGTATTAGTTCGCTCTGTTGCAGGTGTCAGTTACGTGATTGTCCAAGGTAAAGCCGAGTATTGGGGATGTTTTATTGAGTGTGATGCAAGAGTTGTATAGTGAGATGATTGAGGATTGGGTGGTATATGAGATTCTGTTATATTTCCAGGCTAGATCAGTGGGGAGAAGATATGTTTTGCATGTTTCATTATATGTGTTTATGTTAATAAATTATGATGAAACCTTTAGTATATGACTGTATTGCAATAGAGAGAGCGTGGGGAGAGGAATGTACATCAAAAGGTTACAGAGAGTAGATATTTGTACGACTTCTTTGCGATCTCATAAAAAATGTTTTTTCTTCTTTGGTTTTGCTTTGTACCGACAGTTAAACAATTATTAAGCGGGAATTCCTAACAAGAAATTTCGTATAATTTGAAGATAAATCCTATGGAGAAAAGATCATTTATTTTAGATTTAAACCCCGCCAGCGAAAGACATGATTTCATAAGAGTGCACCTTCGGTAAATTCCAGTCCACCTGCGATGCTCTTTTCTGGCTGTGAAATGCTATATGCCAGATACCATTTCACCGCAGTTTTCGCAATAAGGAATATGATACAGCATTGCGATGAGTGCCATCAGACTTTTCTAAATTCGCACGATATCGTCTAATCTGCGTCTTGGTTGGATTAGCCCTGTCCGAGCTCGTAAAGTAAGAGGAGGTATTCTCAAGGAAAATGACCTTTCTGTCACTCTCTTTGCCCTGAGCAAAAACGACGTTAGTTCGGAAGGGCCACTGGATTTTCTTGCAACGCGCTACGTAACGACATTTTGATCTCTTTTGACGCAACTCAGAGCAGACCCTTAAGACTTGGATGTAACAAGTATTCAACCTCGTTTCTCTATGAAATAAAGCCGGGTTTTGGATTACTTCGAAAATCTGCATCCGTCGTCGGCATCCCTTTGACTCGTTCTTTTTCGTAAATCAGTCTCACCTAAACCTTCTAGACTCTGAATGGAGTCTTTGGGCTTGCATACAACTCACGTTTCAATTGGAATGAAAATATTTGTAACCTTAGCTATTCCTGTAGCCTCATATCGGACATGCTAATTTAGGTAGCATTTAGCATATGAAGTATTGATCGGGCTACCCAGTTTTAGGTGAGGCCGATTCTACATCTCACTATGTCGGTCGGTCGGTTTCTGTTTCGCTTTTTGGGGGTTTTGGTAATAACATTGTAAGTATTTGGCTGATTCTAACCAAATTTGAAACTCTCATGTTTTTTTCATTATCTTTAGGATATAATTGCCAGTCTTCCCAATGTTAGCCCTGGAATTATTTTTTTTTTGCAATAACATCATAACTATTCGGCCAATTCTAATGAAATTTGAAAACCTTATTTTACCTGACATCCTCCTCCAAATAATATAATTGGCAAAGGCCTCCCAATTTTAGCCCGGAGATTATTTTGCTTTGGAAATAACATCATAAATATTTGGCAGGTTTGAAACTCTTATGTTGTTTTACATTTTCTTTCAAGTGAAATAATTATCAAAGTCCTCCCAAGGTTAGCCGGGAAATTATTTAGCAAAAACATCCTAACTATTCGGCCGATTCTAATGAAACTTGAAACGCTTATGTTATTTTACATTTTCTTACGAATACTGAAATTACCAAAAGTCCTCCCAAGGTTAGTTTGGGAATAATTGAAAGTTTTGAATTTCGTAAAGTCATAAATCAGAATTATTTAGAGCATGCGACTTTTGGCCAGCATACCTTGTTTACTTTAAGGATCCTTAGTTTTTTTTCGAGGCCTGAAAAAAGATGTGAGATCATATCCTCTGCATTCTAACGCTTACCACTGAGTTAATCCTAATCCTGATGTATTCGATCCATAACGTCTGTCTCCAGTTGACGAGTGGTTCTTTCATGTTTCTTATAGGCAGACTTCTTCTGAGGCTTTGGAAGGTCTCTCTCACTTAACGCGGTGTAAAGTGTATTGTCGAATTGTAAGCGCAGTTTCGGCGTCTCCTTCAGGGGCCAACAGCTTTTATTTCATCCACGGCTGCATTTGATGCAGACTGTGCCTAGGAGAGTCTCCACTCATGCCATAAATATATTGGATTCATCCGAGGAGGCCTCTTTGAAAGATCTATTTAACTCTTGGATCCGTGGCGCTGATGGGTTTGCCTAAGCAGTTACATGGAAGATTAAACCAATGAACGCTTGTCGTCACGTCTTCCTTCCTAATTCTTTCGCATCCCCAGGAGTATTGCGTTGACAAATTTTAGATACATCTTGTTGCACTGAATCCCATTGTACACAAATGCTTCCGAGTCCCTCCCTGGGGAATCTTGACCTGACTCTTATTTATTGTTGTATTTTGTCATTGTTTTTAGAAATAGTTAATTGATAAAAGAATAATTTAGTTTTAGTTTTTGCGGTGGAACATTTCTCGATTGGTGTTGTAAATAATGCTTACAAGATTAGAATCAACGCTGGTCCCTGGAGGCCTGCATGCCCACCCACCTCCCATTATCCCAACTAGGGCTTGTTATTTCACGAGATTTTCGCTGCTCGCGGGATTCCGAGTAAAATATAATCTTCTCAGATCCCGGGAAATACCGGGATAAGATTGATAATTTAATTTCAAAATTAAAATTGCTAATGTTTTTCCGTGTTCCTGTTTAACATATTCTGGCAATACATTATTATTCACAGATGACTTCCGAAATATTTTTACTCTTTTACTGACTTTATGAATAATTTGAGACACGTTGATTTTCGTGAAATTCAGATAATATATCTATTTCGAATAAATTTTCATCAAAGTTTCAGTCAGACATAAAAATATTTATCCTAATACCATGATTGAAATCTTCTTCACTATCATCTGTGCCATCCCTTTAGAGATCTAGTTCAGGTTGGTTTTCATCAGAAACGGTAATTGCAAGTTGGTAAATGATTTCTGATACAAAGCCTCACATACCGCTAGGTGGAATTCATGTGCATAACAATTGATGCTAAGATTCAATTAATTCTTCGAATTTATTTATCAAAGCTGCATTATGGGTAATGCAAGCTACCATCTGTTTTTATAAAGAAATATGAAATTCGTCTAACCTTTTTTTGACTACTTTAACAGCAAGTTCAGCAGATAGAGAACCAGAAATCCTCACAATTCCTAGGTTGTAAAACTTTCCCCTCGTTGTGTAAATATTAATGTTCAAATCCCGACTAGTGTTTCGAGAGGTTCGTTCATCTAATGATAAACTAAACCTTGTTCCTGAATTTATTTGTCTAGCAATTTTAGAAATGACACTTTCTTTATTTGTTTAAAATCTGAATTCACAAATTATACCCTCTGTCTGTTAATGATTTTCTGATAAATTCACTCTTTTTAATAGAAATGATAGATATACCATCTAAAGTAGACAATTTTGTAACTATTTCTAGCAATGTTTCTTTTTCTATTAGAAATAATGTTACAGTTAGCTGAGAGGCTTTCCGCTTGTTACCACAAACTTCTTGTTCCTCCGTTGTACATTTAACATCAGATTCAATAGTAAAATACTCGCTAATATTGTGCGTGTGATGCAAATGCCTGGTAAGACCACTAGAAGACCAACATTTACACTTTATCTGAACTGTACACTCGTTACAGGTTACTGATTGTTGCTCCAAATTTTTCACAAAATATTTCCAAACAAATGACTGACACTATGATGGTTCGTCTACATAAGTTATATGAAGACGTCAATTTGTGTATACTACTTGGCTAATATAGGAAATGAATTAATCTTTGTCACAATCACAAAAAAATGGCAGCGTCTTGCTTTAAGAAATTGCCAAACTTACTATAATGCGATTATTTGAGTATCCAATCTTGGTGAAATGACCAGTTGAGTTGAGGGTTACAACCTCAGCGCCTGTGCAATGTCGAAGAATAAAGATTACAGAAACATATATTATTAATAACTTATTTTTTAAAGTTTCACTTTTCTTGGTCACGTCACTTGAATATTACAAAAAAATTAATATGATTCTAAATTTTTCATTATATATATATATATATATATATATTGTACAACTCTATAAATTTTATAGCATCCTCGCTTTATTTATTAAGAATTTAATTGGGAAATAAAGAAAGATATTGTGAAAAAATTATTGATAAATATAGTAACTTTTCTAATTTTATGAATAGAAAAAAAAAATTTAATGCTGGATTTTCCTGGAAATTTAATTTAATCACGGGAAATTTCGTAGATAAAAAGTGGTCGTGATCGGGGAGAAATAGGATTGCGGAAAAGAAGCACGAGTCCTAATTGCTGGCAGGTCGATCTGGGGCTATATATCTCTTTCACACATCTTCACCGATCTATACTTAGAATAGTAGGGCGGGAGATGCACTCGTTGGTTGCCGCTGCCATTAAATATACACTTAATTATAAAAGACGAAATTTCTGAAAGATGAAAATGGGGCTTTCTTATAAATGGGTCCCATAATTGCGCCTTTTCTCGCTGCAGGTTTGGGGGTGTCCCGCTCAACCCTCCCCAAATCTCTGCCACTTGACCGTTTACTGGGGTTCTCCGGGTTTGCAACCTCCTCTTTTCTTCAATTTCTCAATACTTCAAACTTCTTTTCCTAATTTACGACGCAATTCCCTTGTTTGTTTTTGCTTTAATTTTATATCAAAATAAAATTTCATAATTTACAGGAGCTGAGGAGACCCTTTTGAAACCTTCACTGAGGTTGACTTCATGATACCATATTGCGAGGTAATGAAAGTTGGATCCTTGAACAACTTTCACACAGATGTGTAAAGTATAACAAAGGGTTTTATTGCAAGACCAAGCTATCCATGACTCTACTAAAGATTGGTCAAGTTGCAAAATTCTACACACTGGATGGAGGATAAATTTACAGACCTATGATGATGGAAACTCGGCCCTTGTCGAAAAAAGGAGAAGGAAGAATATAAGATCAGAGTAAAAGCAAGACCCCAAGATCCACTCCAACCCAGTGAAAGGAAGGAAAAGAAGGAAGAAGAGAAGAACAGAGGAGAAGGGGGACCCCAAGATCCCTTCCTACCCAGTGGAAGGAGGAAAAAGAAGAAAGAATAGAAGATCGTATTGGACGGAAGATCATAAGATCCACTCGAACTAGTCGAACAAACGAAAAGAAGCAAGAAGAGAAGATTAGAGGAGAACATAGACCCCAAAATCCACTCGTACTCAGTGGAAGAATGGAAAAGAAGGAAAAACAGTAGATGAGAGTAGAGGGAAGATCCCAAGATCCACTTAAATCCAGTAAGATCAGAATGAACGGAAGACATGAAAATCCACTTGAACTATTCGAAGAAAGGAAAAGAAGGAATTTTAAAATAAATCTGCGAAAATATTTTTAGTTTGTATCGCACTGTCGCCAATTGAGACTTGACTTGCAAATCTAAAACTTTCGCCAATTCCCAGCTAACTTTTCCTTTGATCTAATTCTAGCAAACTTCAGCTGACCATCGAATACGAATCTCAAAAACCAATTTCACCCTCCTAAACTTCTGGACAACGGTATTTTGTGTTGGTAACAGGCAATCTTGGTACCAAAATTCACTTTGTTGCGCAGTGATGTCGGACATCTATTATGAACAATGGAATAGAAATGAGTACACAACGATAAAAATTGAGTTTGTGATAATGCGAAAGAGAGACATGAGTTAGCAATAAAGACGTATAAATATTATTGCATACATAAATGTGTGACTAAATGATCACATATTTGAAAGGAATTTTCGTTTATTTTACCTTTAATTGACAACTGTTTTATATCGCCTTAACTTTGCCTTGTCGCGTGCAGATGCAAGAAAGTATTCTTGATTGCGCAATTTTAGATTGGTAATCCGATTAGCTATTTCCGGTGAATCCGATCTTGATTATTCATTAGCAAAATTACCAAGCAGATGGAATCTTCCACATAGGAGGGAAAATACACAAACTAGAGGGACAGCTTTATAAGATGAATGATCAAAATTAACCACTCTACTTTCAACGGAACTAGAACGAGTATTCGGTGTTATTCCTTGATTCCATTTTAGCTGAAGAGACGTTGTCCTAATGGAGACTAATTGTATTTAAACCTTCGTATCTTTCTTAATTATACATAAAATAACGTCACCTTTATGGACATCATAACTTAGATGTGGGACTTTCTCAGCAGGGTCAATAATTAAAATTCGATGAATGTTTTTAATTTGTATTTCCCCGTAACTCTTTGGATTATTAGTCCATCTAGCGTGGCAACACGATAAAACCTCCAGTCTCACTCACACCCCACTCCACTTAAACGCTTTTCCATTTTTATAACACAATATCAACTTCTCCAAAGATGTCTCTCAGGAAGTGTTTTGTGTCTCGGTGGCTGGAAGAAGTAAGAACCTGATTCCTGTCCAACGCCTTTCTCTCACACACCTTCCCTCTTTCTCCACGCCTTACCTCCTTGGCTTAATTCACACCACCAAAATAAACTCTAAACAATTCCTCAAAGTCGCTCCTAGTTTGATGATTCCTTCCTTACAGCTCTACTCACTCCTCTTCGGATTACCCCACATGACATCAAAAACAGCTGTCTTTGAATTGCTTCTGCAGACCCCAATTTCATTACAATTCAGTTTCAACAATACACGAATAGCAACCAATGGAGGAAAGAGAAGAACAAAAAACGATAATGAAATGCACATAAAGATCAGAATGGCAAGCGTTGGCAACCCTGAATGGTATGACTCTCGTTTGGAGAGCGGGGGAGATGGGGCTTGGGGGAGGGATTGTATTTTGAGAGCAACCTGTGTTCCTAATACTTTTTGTGGATACAAGTAACCCCATAGGAGACAATAGTACTCCACATCGGGGTATGTGGGTGTGAGTGCCCACATATGAGAGACTAGTGCTCCATAGCCATAGCGAGAACATGTCTTACTGCCAGGGTGATACCGTTGACGCTCAAAGCAAAGAGTGTGGTATTCAGGTCACTTCCATTCCTCCTTCATTGGTTCGGAGAGGGAGGCGAGCGAGGCGATCGAAAGATCCTAGAACTCATCTGAGAGAGGAATCTTTTTTTGTTTTCGTGCGAAAATTACATCTCACGGAAAAGAGAGAGCGTGTGTGTGCGTCGTTTTCTGAAGACTAAACGGGGCTTATGACCTGAATAATGACGTTCGATGCTCAGTGAAACCCTGTATCTCGACATTTGTTAATCGGAGAAGAGTTAAAAAAGAATCCTCGGATTCGGAATGAAGATTAAAACTTTAATGTGTAAAGGTCTAAAACTTCGATTCTTGTAATTTTGGTTTAGAAATAAATTACCCCTCCCTTAAATATTAATACTTGAGTTCTGAAAGTTACATATTTGTAAAGAACAACAAAAAACCTCTACGAAACCGTAACTAATTTGTTTTGGTGCGGGATCTTAACGTCTAAGAAGCTTCTTTCCCTTCAGAAAGCTCCACGATAACTTATTAGGCCGAGACAAAATCTATTTAAATAAAGCCCAAACTTTTGTGAAACACGTACTTATGTACGACATATATCTCTATAGAAACACCTAACTATGTGTAACAACATTGTAGGTAGTCTGCCTTTGTGTGACATCTTATCTAGAACATGTACATATATGTGATATAGATCTATAAAAAAACGTACCTATTAGCGACCTAGTTTGAGGAAACACGCACCTAAGAAGTGCATATCTTTCTAAAAACATGTACCTAATTGGGACGTGTACTTTGTAGAAACATGTACATGTGTGTGACATATCTTTGTAGAAACGTGCCAAGGTTTTAAATATCTTTATGAACATGTACATATACGTGGTATTTATTTGTAAAAACACCTGCCTATATATGACATATCTTTTTCTAAATATGTAACTGTGAGGCATATAAATGGACATCATTTAAATGGGTATATCTATATGAGTTTGGCGTCACCCGTCTGCGAGAACCTTAAGCTAAAGCTTAAAAGGCTAAAGCTACAATTGCCACGAAATGAGTTGTAGGCCAGTTGATGGGTGGTGCAATTAGAATGGATGTGACAAATGCCTTCTGATATCATTAGTGAGGCATACCGATATATGAGCAGAACTTTGGATGTATTTCCAGTCCCACATAGTATTTTTATTCATTCATTAATTGACATATTTTATTGCACAGCTGAAGAATGAAGCGAGAACCCTCATAATTAGTCCTGTACTTGAATTGCAATATCGGTTTGCACATTGCTTTTATTCAGTCATTTGATCAATGTTCACTCGGGATTTGCTTTTTTGTTCTTTGTGTGTTTTCTACCATTGGCTGAATCCTGAAACTCCAACTAATCATCGTTATTATAAGTAATAAAACACTCGCTCGATGTGCACTTTTATATTTCACTACGCTTCAATGTGTACAAATTACCGATGCATCACCTTCCCCCTTTGTTATGGGTCTTAAAATTCAACAAGAGAATCCTGGTAAGAATTCCCCAAATTTTGCCTCTGGAAAGGTTCCTCATTACCTCCAAGAAAGTTGGCAGGTGACGTCATGACTTATTCTAGGCCTTCTCTTGAATTTAAGAGAATTTGTGCGAATGGAAAGCGCGACACGGCTGAGGTGTAAAAGGAATGGACGAAATAACAGTTTCAAAAGTTTGTTGCGAAGTTTGAAAACTCACTTGGACGCTAAATTTATTCTTTTTACCGACTATTAAGTTTATTTGTCATTTTTACCCAACCTTTTTTATAATATTTCTAAATATTTACTTGTTAAATAAGGAATCAATAAGAGAAGGCGACTCGTGCTTCAAATTAAGCCTTTGTTTGAACTGGAAGAAGTCATTCATCGAGTCGGACGGAGGAAACTTTGCAAATAAACCAATGAAAGGGGTCGTAAATTCAAGAGGGGGTGGGAGTGCAGTGGAGTGAATAAGAGTTTTAAGTTTAAAATATGAAAAAGGATGCTAAAATACTGATATTATCGCATAAAACTAAATATTTTAAAATACTACTACTACTAATAATAATATGCATTTAACTTAAGCGCTCTTGAAGGCGCCTTCACAGGTGTCTTTCGAACAACCAAAGAAGAACTTGGTAGAGGAGGTGGGGCAGGAAGGCTCGGTTGAAGGCACCGAGGGAGAGACAATTAGTTCTTCATTATTATTATTATTTAAATATTTATGATTTGTCTTATCTTTGCACGATTTGCTTTGTTCTTAAGGTCTAATTTCCACCTCCTTTCCATGTAGATCAAGATCGGAAGCTGCGGTTGGGTGTTTGGGAGTAAGTGAATGATTGAAAGCTTGCAAAGTTCAGTCGTTCGGAGTGAGATCCTTGAATGGCGAGTTCTTGTTTCGAGTTCGGCTTGTGTCAGTGAATCAATAAGAACCTATTTGCACGAGGACTGTTTAGCAAGTCGGTTCTAAGTGGCAGAACCTCAATACGAGTGCTGAAACATATTCTTTTATCCACTGGAGTACGAAATGGTACTTCTTCGATGTGACTAATCTTCAGTTGGGTGAACTAATGCGCAATTGGCATCTTCTACAATGCAGCCATCTGATGAGGTCTTTCAAGCCACATAAACCCCAAGTGAGAAAATTCTATTGCCAAAAAATACAACATTTTTAATCCATAATATAAATTAAAGGATTTTCGTACAGAAGATGGTGAAGTGTGAGATCAATAAGACTCACTCAACTGTATAATTAGATTGTATGTCTTCCGTACCTGTTATACGGTTTTGTCAGTGGCGTAACGAACTAAAAGATGAGAAGACTTAGGTTGCTAAGTACTTGAAGTGTGTGCCATTTTACAAATCTTTCCCATTTTCGTATCCCTTATACCCTGCCAAAGTGTATAGGTGACTCATAACCCACAAGGCTTACTTAATCTTGCCTTCTCTCGTCAAACATTTTTCTAATCGCTGACGAAAACAACTGCTGATGATGATAATTCTCCCAGGGAATAGAGACCTCGAGAGTGAGATCTTCTCTGACATACGTGGTTGTTCTGTTCCACCTATTTTTTGTTTGTGTGTTGATCCTCCATAAGAAACATAAGATTTAGTAGAAAAATGAGTTTTTAGGGGTTGATTTGGCCGCAATGGTAGAATATATGACTGCAAATAATATAAATTATCTATCTTCCAGCTTAGAATTCCAGTCAGCAAAATGCAATTGGAACAAGATATTGCGACGTCGAGGAGAAAAGAGTCAATTTACACACATGGGTTAAAAAACATTTAAAGCAAATAGGCAAAAACGATTGGAGTAATTAATTTAATTTTATATAAGAATAGAAGTACAATAAATGAGGAAATTATCATTTTTGGTAGAGAAAAGTTAACGATGTTACTACTTAAGAATGCAGAACAAACTTCTTTCAAAACCAACAAAGAAAGAAATTGGTATCTGGTAGTTTAAATCTCTTTTGACCTTATATATTTGTCCTCTATTCTCACACGAACAATACTGCAAAAAGTTACATTCACTTGTTTATTTTAGCCCCAAAATCTCTATGGAAATTCCAACTAAAGATTAAATTTCTAATGAATTACAGCAAACTACATATTACTTATTACCAAGCTTTCAAGGAGGAAGCCTTATAAATGTCCTGCAATTTCCATTAAATTTGTTCCATACTTCAAAAACATGTACCTATTTCTTTATCTGTAGTCAGCCGACACTTGTTAATTCATAAAAATAAAATTTTAAAAATATAATCTTCCAAAGATCATTCCTTGGCATTGTATCCTGCAGAAACGGAAATCCATGATTTCAAACGAGAGGAAATGAGGTTCAGTATTCTTAAATCTACTATGTCCACCTTAAATAGAATTGCAATCAAATCTTTCAACGTAGAGAGTTTGGAGACCATTTTGTTTCTTTGAGAACATGTGAACACCGTTTCAGCTCAGTTACAGACGAGTTGCAAATTTCCAAATGGTTACAACAAAAAACATTTGTTCTCCTTTTTTTATTTTGATTCATCACCAAGATTAGCTGGGGAAGGGGAGCGTTAGATTTTCCTTGCTTGCAGTTCGTTGAGGTTCTTTTCTAATTGCTGTCGTATCCACCTGGACTTGATAAAAGTAATTCATACCGATAAATGTTTTGAAGCAACAAAAAGAATATGCCTCTATAAGCAATCTATGGAAATTTTTATTTTACACCTGTTAAAAATGTTGCACTTTTTCCAAGTTTGTTCTTTTAACTCGTCTGGTGCCGAATGCACTTGTGCAGAAACCGCCTTCTATTATATGTTTTCTTGAGAAGCAAAATTGAGGTAACCGGAAATACCCTATCTTGGATGAGGTTATGTGCCACATAAACGCTTACATGTTTTCCCTCTGCCGCGGAAACACAAAAGTGTTTTAGTCAAACTCACTGAGAAATCGTACCGTCAACTCCACTTGGCGTAGAAAATTTTAACTTTCTGATCTCTTTTCTCTCTACCCCATTATGGATCACCTTTTTTTCTCTTTCTCCTTAAGTTTTGTTTATTTTTTCTAGTGATTCGACGTAAATCACGGTAACATATAACTAAAGCATTTCCGGGAGAGGAAATATTATGTTTCTATTTCAAAGTTATTTACGAGAATAACTGTTTATAAGAATTTCTGAATCAAACGTCAGAACAGAAATTCATATTCAATATTTTTTTCCCCTTACCTCAATTTTTCTCTTTTGAGTTAAGTAACTATACTAAATTAAAAATTTGAATTCCGGTGAAGGAATTCAGTAGATAATTAACCGATTATCTTACTACTTTTTCATGGTATTATTACGGAGGAGAGGGGCCACGGTTTCTAAAACTTTCCTGATTGAAGAAAAATAGTATCGGTTCTAAAGTTGTCTCTCTTTTGTGGGAATTTTATATATCTATGCTAAAATACTTCCTAAAAAAACCTGAGAAATTAACACAAATGAAAATTGTCATGAACGTTACTGAATTTGCTTATATTTTATTGTAATCTTTTAGTAACGATTTCGATAGAAGTTATTACGGTATAAAACAAACTACTGAAATTAATATTTTATTGTATCCGTTGTAAAAATAAAGGACAAATAAGAGAGATAAAAATGAATTTTAAACTGACAGATTACAATTTCTTGTCTTTTGAAGTTAAAAGTATATAGTGGTTTTTAATTCATTTTTATCAAGATTTTTAACTCTTCTCTGCCAACAAATTTATTGACTTCTTATCTTAATTTTTTTTTTCGAAAATATGCTATTTGATTTTACTATTTCCTTTAAATTCAATTAAATTCAGTTTTCTTCTTGGAATTCTAAGCTGGAATAAATGCCAATCTGGAAACAGCACAGCTCTAGTCGGTATCTGTGGCAAAATTAGCGCCTGTAGGCTGTAATCTCATCTTCTCCTTTGAGCTTTTCTTTCTTACGAAAAATTATCTCAAAAGATTGGCCTTGGCGAAACTCAGGTATCTCGCAAAAGACTTGATTCTCGAGGCTATCTAATTCCTCGATCTGATTTATCATTATTCGCATTTGGACATCTTTGCGAAGCAAGAGCAAGTATGACAAGAGGGAGAAAGATAAAACCTCGAGTCTTGTGACTACCCTCACGCTTCAGTAGTGGATGGTGACCTCGGCAGGGGGCAAGTTTTTGGAAATTTCGCCCCCTCCAATTATCTAACACCCTAACTAGTCTTATCTTTTGGTTCCTTATGACACTATCTAATACATTTATGCAATAATTAATTGAAGAAAATCAAATGCAGGGTTACCCAGGTAGAGGGTATATCCACATTAAATTTAAAGGTAATTGAGTTTTCTTCATCTCCAACGCCACCGCCTTCCCTACCACCAACGTGATTTTACTTTATTTTGAAGATTGCCATTGGTTTTATGTTGTAATTGAAGTTTATCACCTGGGTTCCATTAGACTTAGAAGACTTCATCATCGAGCTGTACTAAAGAAGACACCAATGCCACAGGAGTCAACTTTCTGAAGACTCTTTACTCGCAACACATAAAGAACCACTTCTTAATCTCGTAAATATAAGAATAGGTTTTATCACTAGTATTGAGTGATTAACTTATAAGCGAGTTGATATTCCGGTCCTCCAAGTAACAACCTATTGGATCACCGACACAAGTCATACTTGAAGCAAGTTTTAACCAATTACCATTCAAGTAACTCAATACAGCTGCAATTATCGGTGACATTTCTAAACCTAGACTACAAGTTATTTTCTGTGCTAAAGGACGCTCACCAGCTTCACTTATAATAATTTAAGCCAATCTCTTAACAATCAATTTATTCTTGAGGTCTGGCTTCTCTGAACACAAACAGCTGCATTTAAAACACATTATTTATACCCAATCCTTTGAAAACACAATTAATCTTCTGTATACTCTCGCAAAAACATTTATTTTTTGAAATGAGTGCAAGTTATTGCAAGCATATCAGTCATTCTTTATTCACGATAAGGTACGCAGTGTTTCATCGTAAATTTATTGATAAAAAATAGTCTTCTCATATTCTTTCATCTGGAAAAGGACACGTTTTCTTATAGTGACTTATTTAAAACGAAAAAACAAGATTTCTCACTTTTTCATTTGGAAAAAAGACTTCGTTTTTCATGTTGCCTTAATGGTTGAAAACGGCACGGTTTCCCTTGGTTTCTATATTGAGTAGAAAGAAAACACTTTTTTTGCTCTCTTTATTGAAGAAAAAAGATTGTTTGACATGTTATATTTATTTTAGGATAATTCACACTGTTTCACTTTGTTTTTACAGCGATAATAACACTGTTTCTAATATTGAATTTATTGAGGACAAGGATTCAGTTTGGTATTTTCGAATGTCTGTGTCCAATTATGAAGTATTGCGCCCGCATAATATTTGCGTACCTTACCCAGCCTCGAACTTTAGAATTGAGGAATTTTGCTATTCCCGTATCCTCTACCATTTTCAATATTTCCTTTCTTCTTTTTAGTTTCTCTCTTTTGTATGTCCTAACTTTGTTCCTTGTGTGATTCGACTCATATTGCTCTACATAAATTACTTATTATTGTCCCAAATATAAGTAAACACCATTATCGCCAACTCGGCTCTTATAGCGGCCCTCCTAACAAGGCTGTGTGTAACAACAGAGTTTTCTGAAAGATCTTTGCAGCATCAGAGCTAAAGAAAGCGTGGTCAATTAAAGGGAGCTGCATTATGTCCCCGGAAGCGTACGAAGAAGTGTCATTGTTTCTTTTTACGTCTCTTTGCCCTCGTCTGACTTTTATTATTATTTAATCTTAAATTTCCTTTTAAATCTATCCTCAAAATCCTTCCTAATGAAGCACAAGGAATAATTATGTCGTTTGAAACAAATCATCCTTTTAAGAGATTAATTCTTTCATTTTTACCAGATAAAAACTGTAATTATCCGGAATCCTCTGAATACGCTTAACGACTCTTGTTTCCTCCCATTAAAACCAATTAACCCAATACCCCCCTCCCCATTACAAAATATAATAACAATCTGAGCCTCGGTAATTGTAAATTATAGACAGATACTGAGTCGTCCAATGAAAATATCGTTTTTAAATAACCAGGAAAAAAAGGAAGGAAATTTCGTGAGAACCATTGAAAATGTTGATAGTAAGACTGCACCTTCAAAAGGACCTGTCATTCATTAGGTTTATTCCTTCTCCCAATACACAAGAACAAAAATATTTGTGATGGAGACGTCAGCATAGGTTTTGCCTTTTTATTAATTACACTTCAACATTCAATTAGCCCTGTTTTAGGTAATTTCCTAATACCTCTTATTGGAGAATATGACCCTGTTGATGTCCTAGATTTTCTGTTGGTTCAATCTTTCCACTTTTTTTACCATTTTTACCTTTCTTGGTAGGTGTTCTTAATAAGTCCAGTTGGTTACTTTTGCTCTATATTTGTTAATATAGACCTAATGGCTGTTATGTGCCCAAATTCAAGCATAAAAACAATTCCTTGTAAATATTTAAAATGATATTTGACGTCACTTGACCTGTAAAGTCCGTCAGAACACATTGGGAACATTTGCTTCCTCCTTAAAGCCGATTTCAGCGCGATAAGCTCGTAACGGTCAGAAATTAGTGAGTGGTTGAGCGAAGAGCTGCTCTCTCGCTCGAGAACGAAGCCCTCCCATTTGATTAATGTTAGCGACAGCAGCAAAACACTCCCATATTACTCAAACGAGGCTCGACCCAAGTAATTTAACAGTCAATATTAGAACAAGGCTGACGTTCGCCCAACGACAAAATTCCTTTATTTTACCTATAGTAATTTCCTAAGAATCGAGGCCCCTTCTTGCCCTAGCAAGCTCATATTATTTTTGCCATAGCTTGAAATATTCCAAATATGCTCAATGAGCCACGAATTTGTATTGAAGATTAATTTACTATCATGATTGCATAGATATTCATCACGTTTTTTCCCTTTACTACTTTATTAACTGAACTCTCCTTGTAATCCTTCAAAGGGTGAATGAAGCCTTCATTGATTGAAATTTATAAGGTAAACACTGAGAAAGTCAATAAGCTTTCCGCGCTTAAGATAAATTAATAAAATCCTAAACAAACAATCGTAAATTTACCTCATTTTAAACAATAAACGCAAATGAACAAATTTAATTAAATTCAATAACTTTACATAGAAATGACAACTTGGCAGGATAATTAGAAACATTCCTACCTTTATTATTATTATTATATTTATTATTATTACTATTATATATATATATATATATATATATATATATATATATATATATATATATATATATATATATATATATCAGAACAATTGTTAAATCCAATGACAGATTCCAAATATGTAAATAAAATTACTGTGGAGGAGCGTAGTATTTATTATCTCAAGACTAGTTTCGGCATGAGGTTTGCCATGCCAGCCTGAGTCGAACACTAATAATACAATATATATGTATATATAGTTTACAGAGATCCAATTGGAGTTCCTAATCAGGGGGTGTGAATTTAAGTTCATTAAGGATCTCTTTTAAGATTAGATCTTTGACATAAGGGCTACATTTAAATTTCCCATTCGAAAGGGTAAAGTTGGGGATTTCACCTATAACGGTGGATTCAATGACATTTTTTTGCGGCAATCCTTACACGGGTAGATTAGTTTTGACTGTGGGAAATCTATTGGGTGATTAAAGTTATTGCTGTGTGTGGAAAGAGTAGAGGGTGTGTTTCCTTGTTTAATATCTCCTCTGTGTTCGTACATTCTCTTATCCAGATTTCTTCCTGTTTCTTCTATGTAAAATAAAGGGCAGTTAATTTCTTTACAGGGGATTAAATAGACTCCTACTTCATTGGTTCCTTCTGTAGGTTTGGTGGTAGGGAATGATTTTTTACTGATCGGAAGGTATTTAAAAGTGGTGCGGTTAGGGGAAGGATACTATTTAAACCTTTCAGTAATGGAGAAAATCAAAGAGAGAGGCAGTTTCTTTTAGTATCTGGTGCCTACGTTTAGGGCAATAGAAGTTTGACTTGGCCTTGGATAAGCATTTATTGACGATATGGAGGGGATATTTTAGTTGTATAAATGTACAGCTAATTAAAGTAATTTTTTCGGACAAGAAACATGGGTCACAGATTCTAAAACCTCTCCAAAACATAGGCATTACAATGGCTTTTTTAATAGTGGTAAACGAGTCTGTCTACTTATTTTACCTTGTACCAAATAAGAAGGACTCCGAATAATTCCAAGATTCGATTTTACAACAAATTAATGCGGGAAAATGGTAGAGCGACAGGAAGATTATAATCATAGAGTTATTGAATTAATGACCGCTTAACAATTAATTAGTAATAATGAATGGCTGACTTTTTAACCTCTTTGCACCAATTTATATAGGAGGATCAACGTTCATCGAGTCAGCCTTACACCCCGCTTACAAATAACGTAGGCGCACGTGATTTCACGCTCATTCCCTTAGCTTGCCTCCTGATTGATTTAAATTAATCCTTTCTTTAATTTTGATTGGACAGCGGCTAAACTGCTGTACCTCGTTATTGGTCAATATTTCTAGAAGGTGGAGCTTTATTATAAGGCATACATTTGTTTTATTTCTGGCTATCTTTGTTACAAAATGGTGAAATGCTTTACCACACGCCTTTTTATTACCTCCAGACATTCTCAGTTTTTTAATGTTTATTCTCTGGCGCCCGTCTGACTTGAGGCTAGATATGGAAACTACCACTTTATTACAGTGAGAAAATCGAGCCGTTACCTCTCCATTCCAGACTCGCTTTCTCTCCCAGCCATCAGGTTCCGTTGTGTAGGGTATCTACATGTACACCCTTCAGGTAAATACCTGTATACCTTACAGAGTAATCTGCTAATTAACAGCAAGTAGATAATAGTGGATCCCATGACTGCAACAAGAAAGATAAAAGCCAATATTTTATGAACCATTCAAACGGGCTGTGCAATGAGCAGTGTGAGAGGAAAACGTGATGGACAACGAGAAGAATTTGTATCGGCAGGGAATTTTAATAACCAAGATTTCTTAGTTGATTAATTCACAAATAAAAACACTGAGATGAGAGAGATCCAGATGGAAATTTAGATATAAGCTTGACTTAAGAAATTATTATTTCAGGAATTGAGTCGTGGATTCTTGGAACTACTTTACATGGGGATGTTGTAAATAGCTCTTGTTTGGCATCATTCAAAAGAAAGAAAGACAAATATAAGAAGAATGAGCATGTATAAAGGATCTTATCTGATTTTGTAGGCTTATATTTATACATACAAGGGGCGGTCAATAAGGTTTGCGAATCGGTGGGGCAAAACAGAGTTAGAGGATGGCTGTTTGTGGGGGTGTTAGGGCAAGTTATGACAAGTCAGGACCTGCAGTTGCACGCTTCTGCGTCGTCTATTTAAGAAGCAATAGCTGATCGCAGTTCGTCAGTCACAAATTTTAAACAATGAAAAGGTTGAGCACCGCGCAGTGATAAAACTTTTGACCAAGGAAGGCAGGAATGCAAAAGAGATCAATGCACGTATGATTGGAGTGTACACCGACACCGCTCACCCTATGCAACCAATGCTCGCTGAAATAGGGAGTTCCGCCATGGTTGTGAGTCCCTTGAAGATGACCGCCGTCCAGAACGCCCGTCAGACGTAACCAACGAGGAAAATGTGGCCCGTGTGGCGAGGATGATGCTCGAAAATCGACACGTGAAGGTCGAAGAAATCGAGCGAGAACTTGGAATATCACATGGAAGTGTTATCAAAATCCTCCACGACAATCTGGCCATGACCAAGGTCTTTGCCCGTTTGGTCCCTAGAAATCTCATGACCCATGATCGACTTCAACGTCGTCCAAGTCCACAAGGCCAGAGTTGCCCAAGCTGCCCTGCGCGAGTGCGCATTCAAGGGGCTCAACCATTCTCCCTACAGTCCAGATCTGGCCCCCAGCGACTACTTTTTATTCCGCCAGCTCAAGGCTGCACTGCGTGGACGCCGGTTTGAGGACGATGAAGATGTCCAGCTCACCGTCCAGGAGGGGATTGAACAGCAGTCGGGAGATTTCTGTTTGTCGGGAATTCTAAGCCTCAGGGACAAGTGGCGCAAGTGTATTGAAGTCAAGGGTAGTTATATTGAAAAATAATAAAATACTTTTCCTCATATCTCGTTTCCTTATATCCAAATTGCAAAACTTATTGACCGTCCCTCGTATCTATATCTTTTTACTGGTTCTTGCAGGCTTGGGCTTGTGTATTTGATAATGAATATGAGAAGTCTAGTGGTTGATTGCTGATGACGTAATCTATTGAATGTAGATTATTGCCTAGGGTGGTTGCTCTATGGGTTTCGGGGTGGTTGAAGCAGTTTGCGTGCCCTCCTTAGCGCACCAATTATTTTCCTCTTCTGGCTACTCGCGCTTTCCTGAGTAGGAAGATGGGAAAGTGGAGGAGAGATAGAATAAGAAAAAAGCGAAAGGGAGCAATAAGAGAGGTGAAGTAAGTAAAGGTGTTAGACAACTTTTTAAGCCAATCTGGAAGGGTATTTTACTTATTTGAGGTGCAAGCTCATATATTCTGACACTTAAAACTTATATGTGTATTCATCCTTTAGTGTTTGTTGATTGCTCCTTTGATTGATTCTTATCAGAACTTGTCTTTATTCAAAGTTAATTTACTCGTCTTTTTGGGTGGACACGAATAATTACTGGTTAGTTTCCTTTACGACTTCCATCTAGCCAAGAAAGTTTGGCACAGATTATTAGCTAAAAATATCTAGAAATCGATACAAATAACTAGAAATAGATAGTCTTCAGTATGGATTTAAAGAACTTAGAAAATTCTATTGAATATAATAAGGGTAAAGGCAAGCAGTAGACATATTAGAGGGATAAGAAAGTAATGTCGTATTTTGAAGTTCATGGACACCGAAGTCATCATGTGTAAAGGTTGAAGTTTATTTTCACACATCCATTCGATTTGTGTTTTATTTTTCTTTTGTTGTTGTCTCTGTTGACCCATGGATGACCAAGAACTTTAAAGCCTCCTGTTTGACATTGGTTGAAGACTTTCGTGAAGATGACGATGCGATACGAGCGGTGAAGAACGAAGTGTGTGGTGTGGATGCTGAAGGGGTGGTGTGGCGAAATGGCAGACGTGTTTTTTGAGGGTTAAGAAACATGATTTTGGATGGGCATCCTCAGAAAGACCCGATGTTCTTGATACCGACGCAAGAGAAGCTGTGGACTCGACACGAGAATCCCCGAGCGAAGGATCCAGGACCTTCCGGGACACTGAGCCGCCTCGGTCTGCCCTTCAAGAGCGTCGAGAGACCGAGTCTTTTTATTAACACCGATCTGCCATTATGGCTCAGGGGGCACCTACTGATTACCGTAGGATCCAAACCAGAAGTATCTACGGCGTATGGAAGCTACGGGAAGGCGACCTGAATCGGGACTCCATCCAGCGCCTAACCACACTTGATGTGCTTAACCTTTCTAAAATCAGAAATAGCGTTCCCACTCGGCAAAGCCCCTGAAAGGTCATGCCAATGGGGGAAATTAGGGTTTAAATTAGTAAATTTCATTTTGGCCTCTTTTTTTATTAAACTAAAATACCACACGAGTCATACGACCATAGTTTTCGGTACCTACAATAGAGTGAGTGGTAACTGGTATTAGAAATGGTCGTGAAGTCCTTTTGTCTTAAATTGTCGATCCCATAAGGAGACCCGTCTTCAATGCCGAACGCAGCTCAGTTCAGGAGAGTTGCACCCGAAGAAGTTTGCTGTAGATGAAATCTGTAGGGTTGCCTCCTCTTTAGGCCCCCATGCTAGTAGGAATATCTGCGGCTCTATATCCTCCACACATTCTCACTTCCTCTAAGTTTACCTTTTCTTCCTATCGACTCTATATGAGGTTCCAGTCTCTTTTTCACTTAAAATTCAGGAGAGCTGCGAGCTCTCATGGGTACTCGCCTTCTGAGGAGCCCTCATGGAACGAGTAACTCTCACCTAAACTACCGTCTAAAACTAGAGAACCCAATACACAAATCTGTAAATCCTCGTTTAATTTACACAAAAAAAGAGCAGAAGATTTTTCGAAATTTGCTTCCGAAAGCGTCCGTGTTTCATATCCCAGAACAACAGAAGAAAAATGTTAAGAAGATCGTGACGTGTATTTGAAGAAAGGTGGAGTCCAAAATTAGAAAACAATAATTTATAACTTTCCCTGTACACGCAAAGGTTTGTTCCCTGTGTATGATCCTGTGTATTGTAGACTTGTACTGATGGTATTATTTGTACATCAGGATAAAGAGAGGTGGTAATTTCGACAAACCATTCAAAAAACAGGTTCTCTAGTAAAAGAGTGAAGCAATGACACTCTCTGACATTGCTAGCTATTGAAATCGGTCATAAAGTCTGATTTATGATTACACGTATAAAAAGCTCCATGAGGATTCCGAGTCATGCGAGGGCCTTAATAAAGAAACGAAAATATGTTTATAATGCGACCCGGGCGGGAATAGATTCAACGGAGAACATCGCATAATGGCACTAAATTGCCTTCAAAAGAAGGAAAAAATAAGGAATAAAACAACGAATAATGAAGAAAGAGAGCTAATTACGTCAATCTACCCCGACGCAAATACAAATTTACTTATGCATTATACAAACACACCTGATCAATCTTGGTAACCCATAATGCTACGAAGAGATATTAAAGACACACTACAAACCAATATATTCCCTACACTTAAACTGCGATAAACTCTGATTCGTCCAAGATTTTCAGGGTTAATCTTGTGAAGAATAAATTAAGCTAGAACCAAACACTGAACAAAGAAGAACCTGCAACTACAGAATCGGAATCGTAGGAATTTAAAGAGGAACAACAAGACAGCAAAGAGCAGATGAAGAGCAGCCCTTGTACTGGTCTAGAACTATGAGGGACACAGGAAGTAAATCCAAATCAAACCTCTGGAAATGAAAATATTTAAGGAAACTAGTAATGGAAAACAACAAAACAACAATCAGAACACAAAGAGAACCCATCCCTAGCAGATATCCAAGGAAACAGAGTTGAGTGTAACACACCACGAGGAAAATGTTTATAAATAATTTGAGAATTTTGAAGATTAACACTCATTATACCTACAAAGGAGTTGTAATACGGTAATATTTTGAGAAACACCTAAGTAGATATTATCCTTATTTTAGAATACGGAATTAACAGAAATAGTGAGTAAATGAAAGTTTGTAACTCTTAAATGTTAAATATTAACTACTCCCAAGAAGTACACGATGAAGGGCCAAAAGGGTGAAAATGGCAATAAAGTGCAGGCAGATCATGGATCTAGAAAAGTCCTACTAACAATAGAGGTGGACAAAAGCTTCAGTAAAATGGTCATTGCAACAGGGTACAACCCCTAAGGCTAAATTACATGCATATTCAGACGTTCGCAACTATATTTAGTAGGAGAATCCCCACCACCTCCATGGAAACTATGGGAAATCAGGAAACTGGAGAACAAACGGTAGAACAAGATGCTTCGACACCCTACTGGACAGAAACGCTGTCCAGCAACTGGAACTCAACTTTCCAATTTATGTACATCACGAAAAGTCCCACAAAGGCGGACATGTCCCTGGATTACCCTGTACAAGAACCGACCCACATAAGTAAATTATGGGTAAATTATGAGCACAATTATACAAAAATACGCACCGGCAAAATTAAAAAATGCGTCACTCGAAGAGAGAGATGAGAAACTAAAACTGGTGCTAGTTGAGGCAGACGAGGAACTAAAACTGGTGTTAGTTAAGGCAGACGAAGAGTCGATTAAATCAATTGATTTTTTTATAAAGAAATTCATGATTTTTTTCGAACAAAATTGATTTTTTCATATTTTCCTTCATAAATGTTATAGTTGCCCATTATCATAGACTAAGTGTTTATATTTTCTTAAATGAATGTTAACTATATATTTTTAATTTAGTACCCTTAATTAATACTAACCCTTTCTCTAAGTGATATTTTGGAAGACAAATATGGAGAGACAGTTTTTACTTTCAAGTTTCAGTATTTCATTAATAAGGTTCTTTTGAAGTTAAAGTTTTTTTTCTAGTAAAATATCAACATTTTGTTTTATACATTTAAATACAATGACTTATGTAACATATCAATAGCACCCTAAAAATCCGCAAGTGTAAGAATATGTATAGGAACTTTTTTACTGCTTGTGGTAACTATATTGTCTGACTGGCAACGCTGATTAGATCTATAAGGTTGGCAACACTGATGAGTGAAGCCATCTGGGCGCTTTTATGTTTAGGGGACACAAAGCAATAATGGCTGGTGACTTCACCAACCAGAAAGGTCGACCAGCCACTATGACTCTTCAATAATATTCTAGTTCAGCTAATTTATATAGACATACTCGTAAGAAATTTCTATCCTGTAAAATAAGAATTTTTTGCTGCTACTTTTCATTTTTACTAAATCAGATTCAATCGATCCATTACATTTACTTTTTAGGTTAAGGTTAGGTTAGGTTATATACCCCCCCAAAAAATTAGGAGTTTTGTCTTTATAAAGAAAACGCGTTTTTAGGTTATTCGTTCACACTTGTGGATCACGTCGCTCTCTCCCAGGCAGCCATGCTGGTGACGTCACCAGCAATTGCGGGTAGGTGCCCCCTAAACAAAAAAAACGCTCCATCTGGTAACACTGATGAGATCAGAGTTTAGTAAGCTTTTAGTGTCCAGTAGAGGGGGTGGTGTGCCGTGAGTCTGTGGTTTCCTCCAGACCTGTTTTTCAATGAAGCTCTAACTTGAGTGCAGCACCTGGCATATACGCTTTATCCATCATCGAAGGCAAGAAGCACAATCCAGATGAAGAAGCTGAGGCATTGGAACATGCGCATGCAGAACAGCCTAGTGCATTTTCCGAGAAAAAGCACCGAGCCATATCAGAACTAATGATGGTTAACTATACCAAAGCACCACGGGGGAGTTTAGAAGAGGTAATGAATATGCTTAATGCCTGCCTTCACGTAGTCTACTTCCTCTATGAATAAAAAACTTTAAAATTGAGCTTCATAACCAAACCGATGATGCCATCGACGAGGAAGGAGATGTACCGACTAATTTTTATTTTTGAATTTGCAGGAAAATTCCTCGAAAATATCTATAATAGTAGACTCGTCAAACTCTTTGGAGAAGAATTCGCTAAACAATCCAACAAAAGTAAGACTTTACAAAGAAACAGTGTAGTCCTGCAGGATGAAGTTATCAGTGTCATTACTGAAGATATTGGGCTAGCAAAAAAAAAGGCGGCAACTATGTACTAGACCTCGTTTGTAAAGATGTATCAACAACATCATTTGACAAAGGCAGAGAGGGTGCAATACTAGATCCACCAAATGAAACTGAATAACAATTTAGAAAAAAAATATGTGAGTATCTAAAAGAGAGAACGGGTTTTATCTGTATATAAGCTAAGATCGGCAGAAATTCAACCTATAACTCTGATTACCGCAAGGAGGCTGCTTAAGGCACACACTATACTCGATATATACAGCTGACATCCCATGGTAAAACAACCATATTATACTCACCACAACGAGAAATGGATGATGGGGTGCGGCGGGCACCGTCACAGGTGTCCCTTCACTTTTGCCATATCTGCACCGCTCAGCTCTCTGCCTTCCTTGTTAACCCCGTTTCCCCACTTTACCCTATGTCTCTCTCTTTCTTTCTGATCTGTGGATATATGACAACAGTGGAGGTCACCTGTCTTTGTGCTTGCCGCACCTCATCGTCCATTTCAGCAGCTGCGGCGAGTATAGTCTGAACGTTTAATTAGCCGATGGTATCAGCCAAGTAATCATATATCCATACATAAATGCGCTTATGCAAGGTCACACGCCACCGAATAGATATGTAACCTTAGTGAATTTTAAGCGAAATAGATGATCTGATCTAATGATGATGAATTTAAAATTGTCCCACAAGGGAGGGCGCATGTTTTAGGGAAGAGAGTGTGGGGATAGGAATGATCCCACCACGAACAAGTGCAGTGTACTAGATTTGAATATTGACTTCTAATGGGTATATGAGGCAAGTCACAAATAAAAACTCAGTAGTCTAAAGACTATAAGCATTTAGAAACTCCAAAGGACAAACGTGAAAAGGTATAGATGACATTACAAATTATGACCTTTATATACTCTGCCTCTATACCATCAAAGTGTTAGAAACAAAAAAGAAGGATGCAACAAAAATGCATGTAGGTCATTACTGGCACGCGGAAGAATGTAAGAAAAAATAACAAGATCTGCATAGGGCAGCGAAGATAATGCTCAACTTAAACGTAAAAAAAATATGTAGATCACTATTGATGTTAATAAACAAAGTCGAATCCAATATAGATTTTCAAACTGTATCAACAGGTTGGAAAGAGAAGTGCGAATATTCTAAGCATAAAATTTATAATCTATATTTATTATTTCAACAACACCGAATGCGACCCAAAAGCCTGAACTACCACAACTCAACAACGACGTAAAGCTTGAAAGACAATAAAATCCTCCAAATCTTTCTCACCAACCATATGCACAGATGTCAATACAAAAAGAAAGATATTACAATGATATCCGTGCATGTTTGCATCTTTGCACTCCTAATGCTTTCTTCTCATTTCATCACTATAAATCTATACCCTACCTAGTTTATTTCTTTTTCCATTTTGCTTATAACAACACTTATACTGAGTGGAATGGGTCCTACACGTCGACAAAGAAAAGGGATCACCCTCTCAAAAACGTGTGCATAGAAGATTCCGAGATGTAATGGATGTCAATAAAAGGCAGATTTAAGAGAGTAGCTGGTATTTCACGTCACTTTCCAGAGGAATTGAGTCTGACTGTTTCTTGCCAGACTGTCTCACATCGCGTGAGAGAGGTGGGCTCATTACACTCTTTTATGCAATGAAAGAACTTATTAAGTAAAAAACAAATAAAGCAGCTAGGTTGGCCATCGCTACTGAACATGTCTTGCAAAGTGGCAGCGTTATGGTGTAGGACATGTTTTCAACCACTATAATTTGTTCTCTCGTTCGTTTATGCGGCAAAGAAAATATTGCGATATACAAAAATCTGCCTGAGGAGAATGTTATCACCTTTCTCCGTATACCGGGAGTAAGTAAGCCTCTTTTCGCATAGGGCATGATCCTTGTTAAAACAAAGATAGTGAAGCAGTTCTTGGATGCTAAAAATATAGACGAGATTAAATGGCTTGCACGTAGCTCTGATTTAAACTATAGATATAAAAAACCTACGTAAAATACTTGATGAGGCTAGGTCTTGGGAACTAATGCAATTTGAAGATCCCTGGCAAAGATTCTAAAAAGAATGGATTAAAATCCAGCCAGAACAATGCGTCCAACATATTTATTGATAATATTTTGTTCCATTGCCTATGAGATATTCATGTTGTTTTCTTATTATATTTACATTTATACCTAACGTTTTCTGGTTTAAGACTCTTAATTTGTTCAAATGCACCCTTCTTTCTTCAGAGGCAAATTTCAAAGAGATTCTAAGGAATTTTCAAGGAAATCCAAGGAATATATTCAAGAAAGTGTAGATTTCGTTATTTTGTTATCCAGTTTTGAACGGTACTGTATATTCAGAATCATTAAAATATAATTCGAACATAAATACGAATGTTTGTATTATTCTTAATGAATAGATAATTTAAACGTTAAATTGGCCCTATTTTCCAAATAATTTCTACTAGAAATTCATCGATTTAGTGCGATAAAATTCACTATTATGGAAGTGGCCGTTCTCGATAATTCATCATTGTTCAAATTACTTTTTTGGAATTTCATAAATGACATACATTTAATGCCGGTGTAGTACCTCTTTGTTAGAAAGAGCAAGGGGTTGCAGAGCCTCAAGTATGGAAATGGTAAATTACACTAGTATATAATGAAGGCAGAGATTTCCTATCAAACCAGGAACCAACTTTTCAAAGGTATATTTGTGCAAAACGTAAAACGAAGAGTCAAAAGGGTTTGGGGGCGAGGTTTCCACTTCTGCCCTAACAAAGTTTCCTCTTGCTGTAACATTTTTAAGCGGGGCATCGGGGTAGACCCCACAAAGGGGTGGATTGTGTCGCTGTAGTAATGCCTCTCCTACAAATGAAACATGAAAGCGTAGCGCGAAATCCCGACACCAGAGAAACTGGTGCTCTCTCTCGAGGAGTGTTTTCCGCCACTTTAAAATCTTCCCTTATCTGTTCCAAACCGGAATAGAATCAATAAAAGGTGAAGGAGGGCGTTTATCAAAGGAAAAGAGATCGAGTAAGATTTTGTTTAAAGGAGTCCTGTGAAATGAGATTATCGAGAAAAGCAATGCCCTACGCCTGTCGACATATTCCGGCGTGATTAGCCATGAATTTCTTCGGTTTAGTTGGACAATCAAAACCACGCCGCCGAGCTATAAAAGACGAGGCGGTGATGCAGGGCTTAATTGTTTCCGTTAGCAAATATAGGAGTTCCGGCGAACGCCTATACATTCCCCGTCACAAAATTAATCGATAAGTATTCCGTCAGAATCTTGCCCAAGGAAGAGTCCCAAATACTTCCCCCCCCTCCAACCTTGGAGAAGAACCCAGGCCGTGGTGGTGAGAGGTCTCTACGTTGTTCTCGAGTGAGCTAAACCCGGAAAAAAAGAAGATATTCGGCGGCCTCTCTTAAGACGTCTGTGGAATCATCCACTGACGGTGCATATCTTCGAGCGATAGAACACGGTGTCATACCGGCCCACAGCTAGGATCTTATTTGGAACGACGGCGTCAGGATCGAAGGACCCGTCCAGAAGAAGCGCACAGTCTCAGTCCCACAGGCGTTTTACCCCGCGACTGTGAACAGCTAAATCTTCGCCTTTTGAGCGTCTACTTGGAGAATCTTCACCGGGCGTCTATTTGTGGTTCTGCCCCCCGCCTTCCCCAAATAGTAAGATATTTCAAACTTTCCTTTCCTAGTCGAGGCGCTGCGACGCCCGCCGAATAAGACTCGTCAAGTAGTCTCCTCCCCAGTTATCTCGGATAACTAAAGTGGATTATTTTGGCCCTAAGGCTAGGATTCCATTCGTGGGTTTCTTCCTAACCCCTATCGGGTTAGTATTTAGAGGGTATTGAGCCCTTGCGGCATGATTAATTATTGGTAATTATTGATAATTTTTCTATTGCTGAATTAATAAATAACTAGATTGTAATTATTAGTATTATATGTTTTGTTTTGTAATTAAAGATTATTTTTTCAATTTTTGTTTAAGTCCCCCAACCACCAAAGCCTAATTAATTAAGACCAATCCCGACCAACCATATTTAAAGTATTCGAATAACAAAAACTCCGCGCACTCAAAGGAAGGAATCGAGAATTAGGCGATAATTGCCTAATTCTACGATATATATATATATATATATATATATATATATATATATATATATATATATATATGTAATTAGGTAAAAGGCCATGCTGTATGTAGGTTGTATTGAAATCCACAATAGATTCGAAATTATTAATTGAAAATTCTTTTGATAAGATAATTATGATGAGAGAATGTTATGCGGCGAGAATCCAAGGAATTGTGATATTTGGGCCTGTGGTATACGCTTGTAGTGCTAACTATGCCAACGCGCCATCCTTTCATTCGTTCGCACTCACATCGTACTATCTTTTGCAATGCACCATCACTCCATTCATTCGCACTTACAAAATGCTACCTATGGCATCAAATCAATTAAGCATTCCGATAATGTTACATACCTGATTCTCGACTCATTAGCATTCACATAATGCTAACTACGGTGACATGACGATCATTTAATAAACCAACTGGAAGAGTTAATTTTGAAGCAACAAAGGCCCACAACTAATGTGGATCTCATTGCATTCACTAGGCTTGGAAGTCAGATAGACCACCACTTCGTTCATCAAATTATTTACCTGGTTAACAATTTTTTTCTTTCACTCTATTCACGTTTACTCTCATTGCATCATTAAGACAAAATGTTCGCTCAATCCACTCACTTTGTACCTCTACTCCCACAATGAATAGACACACACGAATTCAGGTGAGCTATGGCAGGAAAAAATAAACTTTAACCACCGTATTCCAAAATGTATCGGTTAAGATTGCCAAATGTATATTTAAATTTCATGTAAATACCGTCTTAATAATTATTACGCACTCTCTACATTTCTGACCCAATTATTCTCTATAACCCTTTTAAACATAGTTTTACTTTAATGATATTTGATGTATTGAATTAACATTTAGTTCATAGGAACAAATGTTATTCCTTACTCATCTATTATTTAAAATAAAGAATAAGAGTGCATCTTACATCATACTTTTATTTATTCTATTTACCATGCCAATGAACCTTCATTATTATATTTTTACTTAATTGATTAATTCCGATTGAATTATATCAATATTTGGATTAAATATCCTTAATTGTTGGTAATTTCATATTTTTTATAATATATGTAACCACATAAAAGTAACTACATTTGCAAGTTCAAAAGGCTGAGTAATTAGTAGCGATCCATTTGCACAAATATTACATACAATCTTGTACACAGTCTGCCGACCCGAGTGACCATTAATTTCACCAAGGCCACATCGTCTTCCTTCTAATCACCACAACATCGGTTCCCGAAAAACTTTCATTTAACGGTTTCGTTTTATTTGTTTATTTACGGCAAGCTGCTAGACTGAAATGCTATTTCCGAAACTTTCTTGTCAATCGTTTTCTTCCTATTCATCTACCCTCACATAAGTTCCTTTGTTAGACGATCTCAGCTTTTTCTCTCTCAAACACACATCAACGACAAACCCATCATTAAAAAACCTACCCAGAAGCCCTATTAGTCACGACCAATTTTTCTACACATAGAAAACGATTCGGACATAACCCATACAGTCAGACTCAAATTATTCAAACAGTCGATCAAATCACTTTGTCTTCAAATCGTGCTCTATCATCCGACAGGTGGATAGGATTCACAAGCTCACCAACTCCGGCAATTAACCTTATGAAACTATTAATTCAGAATAAAGCTATATTATGAACTTGATGGAAATCCATATAAGAACTTATTTGGTGGACACACTCAAACAAACTTAAATCACAAACTTGAATTCATGTAGCAGAGAACAAATACTTATTGTTCCAACTTGAACTTGAAACTGGTGACTCCCCTGAATCAAGCATTAACCTTTTCTCTTGATATATATATATATATATATATATATATATATATATATATATATATATATATATATATATATATATATATAGATATATATAATTTTTCCCATCTTTCGCGTTATGAAAATATAGTCTTTGAAAAAGTTAAAAAGCTGCAGCGCAAGATTAGCCAAGAAGCCATCGCTTTAAATTTTAACAAATCTTGCATATATATATATATATATATATATATATATATATATATATATATATATATATATATATATATATATGATATGAAATTAATGCAATATCGCAAGAAAAGATGAGGAATTAAACCACATTCTCCGAAGACAATTTAATTCAGAACAGTTTCGGTATATCTCACACCCTTTTTCAACTGACACTGGATAGAAAATATAAGAAAAGTGCATACAAATATAATAACACAGGGTAAGGTCGTGAAAGATCCCCTCTTTTTTCCCAATCCCCTACTTGTGGCTAATCTATGAAGGGGAGATAGGCCTAAAATATTGAAGGGCTGACATTTTACTATTTTTTTTTATTTGCTTTCTTATTACAGGATTAAAAGAAAATTGACCCTCAGATAGATTTAAATTAAGAACTGACGATATCAAGCTCGATTCTACGATTCTTCTCTTAACATACTTAGCCAATTTAAATACCATTTTACTTCCATTTAAAC
Source organism: Ceratothoa steindachneri (assembly GCA_963969495.1). Taxonomy (NCBI): domain Eukaryota; kingdom Metazoa; phylum Arthropoda; class Malacostraca; order Isopoda; family Cymothoidae; genus Ceratothoa; species Ceratothoa steindachneri. The sequence continues at coordinate 207,625,326 of OZ018324.1, read as the reverse complement.
CGATCGAATGATTCAAGTCTCTAACATGGCAGAATATTCCACTGCTTTCGCTGCCCACTCTAATATCTCTTTTGTTTTCATACAATCTCTTGTCTAGATTTCTCCCCGTTTTACCTATATAAACTTTATGCCAATCGTTGCATGGTATTGCATATACTCCTATGTTATGATGTTTTGGGGGTTTCCTGGCAATCATCAATTGGTTTAAGCAATTGTTATATTTAAAGGCTTGATTAATACCTGCTTTTCCAAATATGTCCTTTGAACTATTTAATTTATTATTAAATGGCAATGTTATACATTTGTTGAAGTCGTTAGTGCGGGAAGGCTTATTACCATAGAATGTTTTCCTAGCTGGTTCCTTTGGTCTAAAAAGAAGCAGATTGTCTCCTTTTCAACAGGATGTTCAGCCTGTTCAGCTGGTCTTCTGAATTAGTCAAGCGGGTTTCTTCGGCTTTATCTGATGTTTAGTAGCACAGTTTTTGTATGAATTCCAGCTTGCGGGCACAGTCAGCCCTTCGTGGCTTCCGTTGAAGCTTGCCATGCCGCGTCTTACATCTTTACAGTCTTCAAAGAGACTTGAACAGGAGTCTCATGGTGGCATTTTATACCCGGCGCGAATCATAATGCCGCATATAAAGCTTTTACAATATTCAGATGGCTTCCAGTCTTTTATGTTAGTAAACCTTTTCTCAACTAAAAATCTACCCCTAACCGAACTCCACCTTTTCAACACTGTTGGTTATTTATTGATACATCAACCTATTCCTGAAAAACTAAGACTTTAACGATTGTAAAATTTTACAGGGAAATCATATATTGAACTCTTATTTCTGACATATCACAGAGTAGATTCATCACTTTATGCACATTATTTCCCTTTTTTCTCTGTCTGCCTGTCGTCTTGCAAAAGAACTAAAACATTCGCAATTAAAGTTAATCTAGTTTTAGATAAATACTAACTTCAGATTGATTAAATTAACTCATCTTTGTTTGTTTAGCGCTGTGAGAAATTACGCAGCAGGAAATTTAATCCTAGCTCTCCCGTGTCAGCACCAGACCACATGAGAGAAAACAGACTTCTAGAACAGGCAATCTTTATGATGCCTTTAGGAAATTACTGGAGAAGGATGCCGGAAGCGGACCATCTAAGAGTGCTAAGAACTTTAATAGAAAAGTTTTAGGTGCCTCAACCATAATTTTACTTTGTTGTAAAAAACGTGTGGCTTCGTATTTGAAAAATTAATGTCGAATGAGGGTATGAAATATCGTCTGGGTATGCATATTGGTACTTTTCTTTTGGTGTAATTGAATATGAGTTCATACACGATGGCGAGTTATGATTTGTTTTAAAATGCTAATGGCTATATTTAAGAGCCATGTCAAAGGAATGCGATAAAGTAGCAGAAATTAAAAAAGCTAGTTTAAAATTTCTTGTTGGGAAAGGGTTCTATAACCAACATCATATGCCGCATTTCTTTGACCGGGGGGTGACCTCGAAAGCAATGAAAACTAATTTGCTTGTCAGAACACGCATTTAAAAATGCAAGATTGAAACTACCGTGTGATAAATCTAAACAGATATTTAAGAAAGTTTAATCCTCTTTTTAATTGATGCCAGATTCAATTATTTAATAAATCCAGTCGAATGCTACCTTTAATCCCTTCGACTTCATGTAAACTTGATCTCTTTCCTATGGTGAGGGTGATTTTTCAGCTCTCTTTTTAAACCTTATTTTCAATGTGCGGATTACTATAATTCGCCCTAAGATTTCCTTAGAACTTTGGTGCTATCAAAGGAGGGTCGGTGCAAGCAATTGCGGGGCCCAATTAGAAAATTTATGGTGGGCCCTTACTCTGCAAATGTCAAAATTGATGTATGTTTATATTTCGTGTAGTCTAAGTGTTTCCCTCCCCCACTCCAAAAAAGTAAATGCTTGATATGCTGAACATTAAAAGACAATATGGAAGTTTTAAATTTTTAATACAAGGTAAGGAAGGCACTTACAAACACTGTTTATACACAGGTCTTTTAAAAAAAGACTTTAGCTGTTTTATTTGAAAATTCTTTCAGAATAATTTCAAAATCGATGATTTTCGCAATGTCATTTGCTATGGATAGCATCGACTAGTTACAAAGATCCGTGAATAGAAAATATATCAGAAATGCCATTCATAAATTAATAAGCTAAAGTTGAAACAAATCTACACCGTATTCTCAGCTCAAGGCCCAAACACAATCTGTTACTTTTCTGCAGCCGCTTTGTCTTCTCCCTCCCCCACCCAGATTCAAACCCAACCACATTTAAGTTCCCATCTTTCTCGCTCTCTCTAACATTCATGCGCTAAAACTTAATTCCTATTATTTGCTTTTAATTAAATTTCATTAATTCTAAACCTATAACTACTGTCGTTATGATCTGTTATTTTTATTACAATTATTAACATTTTTGCTAACATCATCTTAATCTGCCACGAGGCCCCAGGCGCCCGGACAAACAGGCTTAAAACGAGCTCTGCTTTCAAACGTCTTTCAGTTCTAACTTTTCTAATTTAAGGAAATCTTTCTTTTTAGGCAATCCGCTCTTATATTTTAGACGAACTTGGTAAGAAGATTCCAAACAACTCGACTATTATTTAACTCAAAATGTTAGCAAATTCGTAAGCACCAACGACATCTGGTCCGACGGCCTCGATGTAAGTTCCGATGTGCTCTTTCACAGATGGTAAAATAACAACAAACTTGTTCAGACTTTTAAGGTGGATTAATCTTCAGATAGCAAATATTAATTTTTTTTCAATTTTACGTCTTAGATGCTTTTTAGATATAAGGGCGCCGTGCTTTCCTTCGAATGACCTCCTAAACGGCTTCTGTTGTGTCGTGCCTTCCTTCGAATGACCTCCTGAACGGCTTCTGGTGTGTCGTGCTTTTATTCGAAGGACCTCCCGAACGGCTTCTGGTGTGTCGTGATTTCCTTCGAATGTCCTCCTGAACGGCTTCTGGTGTGTCGTGATTTCGTTCGAATGTCCTCCTGAACGGCTTCTGGTGTGGTGTGATTTCGTTCGAATGACCTCCTGAACGGCTTCTGGTGTGTCGTGCTTTTGTTCGAATGACCTCCTGAACGGCTTCTGGTGTGTCGTGCTTTTGTTCGAATGATCTCCTGAACGGCTTCTGGCGTGTCCTGATTTCCTTCGAATGTCCTCCTGAACGGCTTCTGGTGTGTCGTGCTTCCCTTCGAATGTCCTCCTGAACTGCTTCTGGTGTGTCGTGCTTTCCTTCGAATGACATCCTGAACGGCTTCTGGTGTGTCGTGCTTTCCTTCGAATGACATAGGGAAGCGCATTCGCGGTAGTCTAGTTTCCATCGAAAGAGGTCAGGTCAGTGAAGCAAATCATTGCTTTCTAATTATAAAAAAATTATAAAGTTAAGCAATTCAGTATGATTTTATTATTACATATTGGTTCACGATATTCAGTGAACCACTGATTATATTCAGTGGTTGATTGACCTACAAGTATTTTCACTTTTAATTATTCATAATAGAGCAGAAATGTGTGTAAAGGAAAATTGCTTATCCTGTCCTTGATAAACCACACGCATGTCTCCGGAAATTAGTTTGATTAAGTTTTCTAGTAATCTCTTTCTCATCTCTAAAATTTATCACTCTTCCTCTTTTTTTTATTTACCTGGTCTTCTTTTCAATCTTCCCTTATTCATATATAATTTCTCCAATGAAAAAAAGTGTCCTTGTTTGTCCATAAAGTAAATTTTCTTTATTTTTTCTTTTGAAAAATATTTATATTACTATATAAAAGGGACTTTGTATATCTCCTTAATTTCACCTCAGACTGAATATCTTTCTATCAATAATCTTGAATCTAATGGTCTTTACGATACAGTTGACGGCCAGCATAACAGAAACCTCCCTCAAAACTAAATGTCTTTTAAAAAGTATAAAAATATCGACTAGTTTATGGCCGCGAGATAACAGTTTACTCAAAATGGCAGCATTCAGCTTTAACCGTGGGCTCAAGAATTCTTTGGAACTTCACTTTGTCCCTGGGAAGATCTTCGATGCTGAGGTATTACAAAATGACTTGAAAATACTATCTCAATGTGCAGAGAAATGGTAACTGTAATTTAACATAACAAGTTTAATGTTCATTGTATATGTAGGTCCAATCCACTGAATAATTATAAACTGAATGGGAGAGTTTAGGAAAGGTCAGAATGCAAAACTGCCCTAGGTGCTCTGGTAAGATTGCACCTCCGGCCTAGAGAGCAGTGCATAAGAGCTAGGACTAGAGATTACCAGATATGGGGTTTATTTGGGGGAGTGTAAGTAATAAGATTGCTGATGTCAATCATAAAATGTACCTACCATTGGTTAGGTCAAAACTTTGATCATGATATTGGATGATGGATGGTTGTTGTCTTGAGTCTGTGCTAAGAAGGATAACTAATATGTTTAATGAGTTGAGGTGCTTACCTTAAGGTGAAAGGCTTAGGAGACTAAACCTCAATATATTTGAATGGAAAAAGTCCGAGATCATAATTCTCCATATTTTTACTGGTTACACTTTAACTACATAGTTATTCATTTAATTCCACATAATTTTCACATTATTTGTGACGAAAAGGAAACAATTAGGAATTTCTGCCTAGTTTATGAAGGCCTTATATGTAGTATGATTTTCGTCGAATTATCTAAGTAAAGGCATTTAGAGTGTCATAGTTCCCCTCGACTGAGATTAATAAGCATCTGGATGAAGGAATAATTGCAGCCTTGACCGGAAGTAGAAAAAAATAGACGTTGGGAACCTCTTTAAAATGGTTCGATGCAACGTTCTGGAAGCGAGAGAGAAGCGGTGGACTCTTTTTCTCTGCCGTTCGACCCGATTTTCCCGATGCCTCGAATCGTGAGAATTTCTTGAATGCCTCGATTCGCGCTAATTTCCCGAATGGCTCAAATCACAACGATCGAAAAGGATTTGTTTTCTCTAATTTGGATTTAAAATATTATTTGGGGAGGATTGTTTGCTTCTAATTTATCTTTACTTCAGAGGGATCAAATTCAACTCCACGATACTTTTTATTTAGAAGATAAAGCGAAATTAGACAAGGACACGTCCCTTTCCCCCACACAGTCAAAAGATTTGGATAAAGGTTCATAAAGCTAATGATAAAATGAAGGGATTAATGGAAGGAACACTCTTCCGGAGCCTGTCCCATCCTCAACGCAGGCTTGGTCTCAGATCTCCAAGAAAATAGGTAATAATCAGCCAGGGCAATTAGCCCTGCATGACGAAAATGGCATAATAATTTATAATTACATAATTAAATGAAGTAAGACTGATAAATAGAAGAGAAAACCTACTTGATTTTTTCGGGTGTGCATAAATTTTGTTGAAAATTCTTTGATTTTAGGTTTATAATTTTCATTTTATTACTAAGCTCGACCAGATATTATTAGTGTCGTAGAATAGGCTCCCGACGATATACCATATATAACTATTCGTTAAGAGAATTTTCTATATTTCAAGTGCGTGGTAATCTGATTGACTGAGGTTAGTTCAAAAAGGGAGGGGGGGGCCTGGAGAGGCTTATTTCTCTTCAATATGCTTAAGAAGTGGGACGATGCACAAGGATAAATAATATGGCTACCATTAATAAAATAGAGTTATATTAATTAAACTATCCACAACACACAAAAAAAAATGTTTACATAAACGGGGATTAAAAATGGGAGAAACGCGTGAATGAAAAGGGTCATGGGAATATCTGACTAATCTGAGAACTAAGATTTGGAGAGATTTAAAACGGTAAACAAACAAAAAAAGGGGGGGGGGAATGGTTCGCTAAACCATTTAAAGCCAGGGTTGCGTTGACAAAAGGTTAAATGATTAAAGGTAATGCTCAGCTAACGTAATTACAAAGTTGTTGTGCAGAGGAAGACGATGAGAAGGAATCTTCGGTCCAACTGGCGATTTCCAGCAGAAGGGTTCTTCGAGAAGTTGTCCTTAACGAGGGGAAAGGACTGTCTTCGAGGAGTGAGAGCGAAGTGGGGCTCGGAAGTACGAGTGATCCTTGTGACAGCAAATCGGAGATGTTCTAGATTAACAATGGAGGTTATTGTTGAAACCAAGCGTTCTCTTGAAGAACGTTATAAAGGGGCGAATTAAATTATCCGGACGTGATATCTTGGGAATGAGAACCGTTTCTTGACTAACAGGCTTGAAGAACAATGGCTGTTCTAACGTTGTTCGCTTTCTGAACAACAGGGTGGGTGTGAGAACCGTTTCTTGTCGAACGGGCTCAAAGAACAATGGCTGTTATAACGTTGTTCTCTTTCTGAACAACAGGAAGGGCCTTGTTGACTTGGCGTCACGAAAGGCACGAACTTTGGCACTCAAAGGATATTGTCCTCTTCTGGGTTATAAGGGGTTTCTCCGCAGTGTTGCTAGGTGCACAAGGGAGACCGGATCGGGTGATGCCTCGCGAAGATTATCTGGATCTGCTTTAATTGGGTAAAGCTATGGTATAAATAGCCGGAGCAATCTCCATGGCGTAGGGGATAATTGAGTGGGGGACTTCGGCGGAATGTCCCGGTGGTGCCTGGAAAAATACCTTATATGACCATAAGCCTAATTCAATCTGGCGAGATCGACGTATGGAGGTGAAACGGGGGAGTAAACCTACTTGATTAAACATTGGCTATGATGGGATATAACGCTCTTCTGCTTCCTCTTGCAGGATACACGTGGGTAAGCAGGTGTTTTAACATGTGATAGAGGCTGAATTAAAGCAGCCTCAGACCGTTCTATCACAATTAGTTAATTGATTCCTCTTGGCATTCTTAATGCACTTTAGTTAAGAGAACAAGATTTTTCATACATTTGATGAAGAAGAAATTGTCGCCATTGCTCTGGTGAGTCATTTTGAGAGAACCAAACGTTTGAGGCATGTTTGCCAAAAAGTAACAATTTAGGATTTGATTACAAGAGCTTCACGAACGCAACCAACCTCGCTCACGTTCTTATAAATGAATCATCGAACTAATAAACCTTTGTTATAAAATGAAACTGGACACGAATTCTACTAATATTATTTCCAAATTATCTATGCTTAGCCATTCAAAGAGATTTGTCTTTAGTTTGTTTAAATTTGCTTGGTCGGAATATTTTATGCAAAGTAATCCTTCTTTAAGCTCCCCAAATTGGGCAAATACTGATGAAAATTTGTCATTTAGAGAGCTCAAAACAGACGAAAAGAAGCCTTTTCTTTATCCATGATAACCGGATCTTCCGCGCTAAATTCCTCACAAATTTTGTACTCCCGGAAAGTGCTTTTAACTTGGAGTTTTAAAATCACATTGGAAAATTTTGAACTTATTTTCGGAAGCGATGTTGAACCCAAACTTAATATCAATAATTTAAGCATAGCCTTGGTAGCTAAGCATTTAATTTATTCAAATGTATTGGTAGTTCAATAAAGAAAATTAACTTCCTGAGCCAGGCAACTTCATTTATCTCGGCAGTCTATAAAAATTTTCATTTTTAGTAAAAGATTTATTTAATATAAACTCTTGACATCGGTCAAGACCTTTGATCCGAATAAACTTACTTACACTTTTGTACATTAACATTCCAATACAAACTAATTTTACTTCGTTTTGTAATAAGATGAATTCACGTTTTCAGCAATGCTCGCGCTGATATCAGGAGAACTACCAGAGTGACGATTGCTGTTACATCAGTAAGTTATTTAAATCCAACTTTAGCGTTCTAAAATCCTGTTGATACATCTCCATAGTTAACATTGTATTTATTTTTATGGTTATTTTTTGCACTAATTAAATGTTTTGTGGAAAAGATTATTCTTTAATTGTGATTAAACAGATGTCAGAAAGTCAACTATATTTTCTACACTTACATTTGTAACTGCGTTTTAATATTTCTTTTGCTTTTTACCCATTTAACTTTTATTTGTTTATTACTTTTGCACAATTTTGAGTCACGTTGACCTGTAATCATATAGTTAAAGAGCACGATGCTGTTTACGAGAAATCGTCATTTGCTGTCTAATTTATGAAACTTTACATATCATATGGGGCGTCCGACTAATTACGGGGCTTTCCTAGGCCTCGCTTGAAAATGCTTAGTGAATTAGTCTACTTAGACTCTAGGTCACTGTGCACTTTTAAAAGAGGCCTAGGAAACCCTAGGCCACTACATATGAACTAGTCATATGTACACTCTGTATAAATTTTTAAATAAATAAACTTTAAATAAATCTAGATCTAATTAAAGTTAAGAAAATATTTGGGCTGGAACTTTGTTTCCAACCTAATAATTTATACCCACCTAAAATTTTATTAATTTGTAGAGTTGATACAGATTCTTAGTACTTAAGTTGTATTACTAAATTTCATACATTTAATCTAGCATTTATTGCCCTCAATTTGAGCGAGTTGCTGGAGGTTGAGATTTTAACTGTCCTTTAATTAATCCGTGAATGGCTATTAGCGAGTATTTACTTAGCTTTTTATAAAGGAAATTCTTCACGTTTGCATAACATTGCTTTCATAAATAACCTCATTATATTACATTAAAATGTTTGTTATTGATCCAAAGTATTTCGCTTTACGTATTTACTTTTTTCTGATTGAAGTTTTCTCTCTGCAAGAATGACTTTAAATAAACGATATAATTGCGTTCATAGGGTCCTAAAATGATAGCATTTGTTGAAGGATCGGTGCCAGGTTTAGGGAAGCGTAATCCGTAGGGAGATAAAGGGTGAAATAAATCAACCTAAGATGCAAAGTTATCTCTATCTGCTGCTGCATACAGAACAATAACTATGCAGGCCTTTAGTGTATCGAGGCTAAGAGGTGACATTGACTTCCAATGCAGGGAGCCCTTATTCACCAGCCAGAGAAATTTACAGCTTAACCTACCCGCTTAGATGGGAGGAACTTTGTGGAATAAACGAGCGAATATTTTGATCACGACTCCTATTAAGAGATATGGTTTGTAGGAAAACTAATTTCCCCAGTAATGGCTTCCTCTGCATTTTTATCTTCGCTATCTACTTCCTTTTAGTTGTGGTCTTCAAAATATATGCGGTTACGACCATTGCCATTTTCTTCGATTACAGTGGCATCTTCTAAAATATATTCATTTCATTCATTTATATAGTCTATCATCAGGCCATCGGAGCCTTCTTTATCATTCTGGTGCAAACAACTGCATAACATTTTTCTATGTAGAGAAGCCTGAAAAATGTCTTGTTTGTGCCAGGGCGATATGTGTGACTGAATTACTTCATGGCTTTTCTTAAGAAAATTAAAATATTCATGATTCAATTCACTATTTAAGCCTAACCATGACCTCCCCACCCAAGAAAATCAATCTATAATTCGTATAATCTGTGCTCCTTCAAAAATTGCGAAAGAACTACCAGTCTAAATATTTTATACCTGGAAGTTCTTAAATACTCTTAAAAATGGCGAGTGAAAGAATAACGTGAGTTATTTATAAAAGTGGTAACATAAATTCCCTTTAATCTTCTGATCTCAATCACATAGTAATTCAAGAAATTTCCAATAGAAAGAGCTGTTTATATGGACGAAATTTTGATGGATGAAGCTTTAAATTTTCAGTATCTAAAATATGAAAACTAAAAATTTATAAACGAGATTTTATTGTTATTTTAAGATGCCACCATCTTTAAAATAGGGTAAGGGAAAAATGAGGTAAGGGAAATTTTATAGATAGCATAGAGCCAAATTATTCAAATGACAGGCATAGACATGAGTTTTATTAAGACGTTGGGCACAAAACACTCTAAATGCTATCAAGAGTCAGGTTTCATTGCGAATATTACATACAAATATCTTGGTAATCTTCCAACGTCGTCTTATAGCTCTAAAGGATCTAATTTCCCCCTCGTTATTCCTGAGGCGTTGGAGCTGAATGGAACGGCAGATTTAGTGATCGACAAAAGTTACAAAGACAACATAACAAATTTATAGCATTAAATTTAAATGGCCATTTTTAGTAAATGAATGATTAATGAAGGACATTATAGCCTGCAATGATAAACGATTCTTATAATTGAAACGGTTATTAAAAAAAAGAATGTATAGCAGAATTATTCTTTTAAACTTTAACATAAATCTTGAGGTTTGCAAATTCGAGTTGAGTGCTTTTCCACTCTACTGTTTCTCTCTTAAGTTTCCTGTATACATTACTAGCCCCGATTGTGTTTAGTTAACTATATCTATTGTAATTAATTTCTATGATACATAATTCGCCTTTCTTAACTTCTGTTAATTAACCTTATTTAATCTCAATCCTCTTTTTATCATTCACTTACACATTTATCTAGATTGACGTGGAGTGAAAAGATCTGAAATACAACTTTTAAAATGAGACAAAACTAATATAGAAAAGAAAGATACCCACCCAGAGGATAAAAAATTGATACAAGTTCGGAATATTTGTCGAAACGTCTTTCTTGAAACTACATCTCAATTCAAAACACAAAGCACTGGCAGACATCATAACTCTGATAACGCTATTGTTATTATATCTTATACAATCACGAAGTAATTTCCAGACTCTGTCAGGACAAAAGTTTATAAGAGTGTAAATCCGAGACACATCATCGGTGACTTTTAAACCATTTTAAGTACTGTTAAATATTTAACAATATTAATACTCGTATCTGCTCAAGATACTCCAGATTTGCGAGAGACAGAAAATATATAAGTGATACCATCAAATGCTTAAGACTATGTAAATCTATATCTAGCCTGTACGATCATGTGTTTATTATTAGCAGCTTTTGAGTTATTAACAAAAATAAGTTTGTCTGTAATGGTGAGATGAACCCGGATTTCTACTCCGGATCAGTCTTGGGCCAAATTGAGTAAACCCATGTAATTCCTTTATCTTGGAAACTTACCCATAGCTTTCGAAATCATGAGAATATCTTCAATAGTTTGTTAAGTATCAACAAAAAGACTCATTTCGGTTTATGGCAGATCTGGATCTCGGATTCGTCCGGATCTACTTTTTTACATTTAAAAGAAAGACAAAATTTGTCAGAAGAATTTTAAACTCTCTTTAGCTCAGCTACACATATTAGGCAGTCCTACATTTTGCCATTATCCATTACTGTACAGTCAGTCTGTGTATATCGCCCCTTTGAATATATATTTTGATCCGACTGATGCGGATTGTGGATAATAAATGTAAAACAGAAGCCATAAAATAAAACAAGGAAACAGATAGATAAAAGGGGCAGTGGATAACCAGAGTTCTTTAAACGAGAAATGATGAAATGTGGATCACAAAGGATAAACAAAACATATGATTGATCCTTATTCGGCTCCTTTATTTTTTATATAATAACCATAACAAGTAGTCTAACCTATAATATAAATCGTCTATTTTCTCTATATTAGATACTTATTTTATTTTAAGGCACAAGTTTTCATTAATTTATCATTTTGACATTTATCTTTATTTATCTTCCTTATTTTTACTGCCATTAATTGCATAATTTTCTTAAACAATTTTTTTTCCGAACTCTCCGGAGTCCATCTATCCAAACTGTTTTTATTTTTTTAAATTAATTCTTTTTTTTTACCATTGAGCTCACATTCATATACAAAAACACAATTATAGAGGAATGGTTCGATTAAAGCTCCCTCTAATTCCAAATTATTATTGCTATTTCTGTTATGTATGTTATCGTTAATTGCCTTATTTTACCACACTCCATTCTTCGCTTAGTATATTGATGTCCTAGAGCGGAAAACTTAACAATTGTTAAATATTAACACGGCTGTAATATGGCAAAGGTCAGCTAAACAGCCCTTATGCACTCGGTAGGATTTATTTTGTTAAATACCAGGTGAAATTTTCCGATGATAAAGAGTCCAAGTTTAATTTTATGAAACGAGTATGACAGAATGAGGGAAGCAAAAGAAGCTAGTTATTATGCATATTGGTAAAAGAGATAATGAAGATATAAGGGGATGGAGAATGGGCAAGTGGTGTGGCTAAATTGATTAGATAATCTGAAGGAAATGGAATTGTTTTTTACAGAGTCAGCAAATCTGTCTGGTGAGAGTCAGCAAATCTGTTGTTTCCATTCTAACTTTAGAAACACCAAATGTACGAAATTAAGTAAAAATATGATTCATTTTCTGTCTTTATCCTTGAAATCAATTTTTTCCTGTAGACCAGCCGGTACTGGACTTACGAATCCAGGCTCATTAAAAGTAGCACTTTTAGAATTAAGTAGAAATTGTTAATTTTCTTAATGGGTTGTATCTCGTTTCTATAAGGGAAAAACAATGTGAATTCCCATTTTATGTATATTTATTTATCTTTTTCTTGTATGCATTATTAGGCTGTTCATAGTCAACACTATGTTGTACCCTTCTTAAGCGCAGGTAATCAAACACTCTACAGAGTTTCGAAATGGACATTTAAAATATAGTATTTGGCGAACTATCACACAGGCCGCGTGGGTAATTTAACCATTAGATGATACCCATTGGATTGACCATCGCTGTATTCCATGGTTTCTTAAAATCGGAAACAACGTATCTCGCAAATCTACCTTACAGAAATTCTTGCAGTAAAATCAGTAAGGTACGGAAAATGCCACATTTCTTGATTGCGATTGAATTAAGTAAGCATAAAAAAATCACTCTCATTAATTGATAAACACACTATCATGTTTTTCTTTTATGTTTGCTAACTCTGTACGTAGTTCAATTTGCTCCTGGCCTTAATATGGACTCTGCTCCGTGTCTGGTACATTTAATATAAGAAAATTGTATATTTTACGATCAAAATAATTTACTTTCTCAGCAAATATGTAGTTTAAAAATTGCGTTGCTTGCTCAAATTCCATATATGTGTGCATAACAGCGGTTTCGCTTACGCCATTCATGGTCCTAAGACAAAATGTACATAGACCTCCCTGGTAGGAACTCTCGCCCAATATGTGGCCAACAATTTTCAAATCCACTAACCTTACCACTCTATATCCAATATTTACAAATGCTGATATTAATTTCTTGCATTCGCAAATAAATAAAAAGACCTTGGCACAGATTTTACTACGTCAACCTTTGATTAAAGGTGGGTTTAGACATTTCAAGAAATATATAGAGAAGTTATAATTCGTTACCTAGCGGCTGGGAGGGGGGGTGCAACCTGACTCAGTGCCGGTCCCAAGCCTGGATAAATAGGGAGAGTTGGAGTCAGAAAGCGCATCCGTCCGTGAAATCTCTGCCAAAACCTTAAATGAAGGAGTCTTTTACCGAATGAAACGACTCATCAAAAACGGCGATCCCGAATAGAGAAAAGCCGAGAAGAAGAATTTCACTTCTTCTATGTAGGTCAAAAAATATATTCCACATTCCTTGTTTTCGCGATTTTGTAATTAATGTTCGAAACTGTATATTTTTCTGCCTCGTGGATCATTTGATTATTTTTCCTAATTCATAAAATGCCTAATTACCGTCTATTACCATGTTTTCCAATAATAACATTTGCTTGAGCTAAATACGATTGTTACCTAATTCTTCATCAACGAAACCCATATATTTTAATGCATTATTACATGTAAGAATCATTACAATTTAAGGAGATACCTTCTTACTTTATTCGATCTATGTATAACATCCTTATCCTTTAATATCAGTGTTCGTTGTATTTCTAAATATTTTAATTTTCACCTTTTTTATGTCAGTTTGCAAGAAATCATGTTTCCTTCTCTAATGGGAGGTTATTCAATGGAGTGTCTATTTCCTGAAATAGATTTCAAAGGCAAAGTTTTTGTATAAGAAAAGGGAAAATTAGGGGCTGGAAAATCTTGAGAAGAAAACGTAAGAAAACCTACGGTAGTTATATTGATTTGTAAACCAGGTTTTGTGTTTTAAAAATGTATTATTTTCTAAATTTTAGAAAATTGAAACGTCTTCCATCTACAAGAATTTCTTTATCCTATAGAAATTAGGTGACTCTTATTTCTTATTGACCCTCACTAAATCGAAACCAGGCACATGTAATCTCGCTATTATAATACTGTGCTTTATGAAAATAATAGAGGTCTGAACCAAATCTTTCTGAACCCTCTTCATAACGTCTTCACTTAATTGGGAGCTTCCTTACTTTTAGGTTAGAACTTTAATATACAGTAATGTTACCAATTATTTACATTACCTAGTTATACTAAAGCTAATTAGATTTCAAAATAAGCTCATTCTAATACTAGAGAATAAATAATAAAAAACCGTTGTTATCTTCATGTTTGGTCTTCTCAGTCTCTACTTTGAAGAGATTTAGTTAGTATTCTTGATAAACAACAATAGAAAAAATCTTTCATTCTTAAAACTCATGTTCAGATAAAAACAACATAACAGAATAACAGGTCTTTATGACTTGTCTTCATATAGATGTCTACCCAGGTTTATACGCTAGAATAAAAGGTTTATGGGAGTATGTCATCAAAATACCCTAAAGAATTTACAGTGTAGATATATAATGAAGTGGGAAAAAATGTGTCGTTAAAAAATGGTTTTGGAAAATGTCTCTGATATATTTGGCATTGTTTAACTAATCGTTAAAAAGTATTTCATTCAATGTGGTAGAAAACTAAATTCATGGAGATTTGTGTGTAACCTGTACATTAATTAAAGGGACACGGCATGCTATGAAACAATCAAATTTGCCAACTGTACAGTATATTCCCTATCATCATTATATTAACAAATTTCAGATTTTTAAGATGAATTCAATTTTTCTTGTCTACTCTACTAATATATTTTCCAGATATATCTAAATTTAATTTTCTAAATTAAACTAATTCAATTGATTGTATAATAAATACTTCAAACGAATATCAGTTTATTCTTTCCAAACAAGGAAAGCGACGAGCCGATTTTCCGAGAGATAATATCGATGTTCGATAAGGTTTCTAAAGTAGATAGGCCGCTTTCGTTACCTTTGGACTCAATTAGAGGTATAATTACGTGTGGAAAAGAGAACAACGTAATTTCCGCTTATATGCTTCTTAAGTAAATAATGACTTAAGTTTTAGTATGCGAATCTACTTCGTTAAATTTTTTATTTAAAGATGCTCACATGCTTCACTTAAGGCGCCTTTGTGCGTTCCGCTTTTATAAATTTGGACTAAACATTTTACTTAGAACAAGATTTATTATTATTTTATAATTATGTGATTAAAGTTGTTTACTTTGTTTGGCATTTTAATTTACTCCAGCAAGTCCCCGTAAGGGGCGCGGCGATTTGCCATCCTGGCCACCGTGCTGACGGGATCCAGCGCTCCGTCCGGGCCTAGCTTAGCAACTCTTCCTTCCTTCAGATAGCCTGTATTTTTCCCCTACTTCGCCGCTTTTCAAACAACCTCTACCACAGCTTTCTCTGTTCAGCCTCTAATTTCACAGGGTAGATGCTGACCTTCGTCTCAGCCAACCGTCCCGGATTGGGACTGAGGGGGAGGGGACAAAGTTCCCTAACCCTGACTTCCGGTCTGGGGTAGTTGGTTTTTAACAACCTGCTTCATCCCCACCCATACCTTCTTCCTATCCCCTTTCCTCCCCTCTTCACATTCTATCAATTTTACGCGTGTTCAAGGTCAAGCTGCCATGCCAATTGACTGACAGGACACCAGGCAACTGCAAGAGGTGATGAGCTATTGCGTTCCGTTGAACAAATAGGGTCACCATGCCCATGGATGAATTTAACGACGGAGCCGCCGTCGGGCAGCTCCACTGAATAAATGGAGGTTCTTTCCCCTGTGCTTGGGCAGGAAACCCTCCATATCTCTCTAGCTGGAGAGGAGGCTCACTCCTGTCCTTCGCCTACGGGTGTAGGGGACTCCTCCTCACTCCCTTCTCTCGAGGTGCTTTCGGGCACCTCCCTCTTTCCAGTGGCAGTCCCCTCTGTTTTTTCCAAGGGGACTGCCAAGAAAGCCAGAAAGCTGCCCTTAGCCAGCCGCTCCACATCGCAGCGGCTCGGTAGGGCAAACCCCCTTAGGAGGAAAGGGAAGCCATGCCCCTTCGGTCACTTCCCTCAAAAGACCTGCTGGCAAGAATTTTAAACCTTGCCCGGGTCAAGGCATATGCCTCCCCAAACAAGGCTGGTGACGCTGCCAAGGGGACCTGCGATCTCCTGCGAGGAGATGGCCAACTGAAGGCTCCTCCTGTGATAGACATGGTCTTTAAGGAAACCCAGGCACAGACGGTAGGGCATTCCATGGGTAGGAATTCGGGCTCGGCGTCAAGCACCGAACCCCAATCCGCCCCTATGCAAGGTCCTCCGCAAACGGCTGGGGCCTCCGAGACAGTACTAGGAGGGGAGGGATCTCCTCTGACCGGCGGCGCCGCTGTGACCACCAGGATCTTCTCCATTTTGGAGAAGGACCTGGCCGAGGCCTGTCTATCTGGCCTAGGGGCTTCTACCGGCGGAGAGGAGAAGCGGGTTAATTCCCCGCCCTCCTCTCCTAAAAAGAAGAAGAAAAAAGACAAGAAAGACTAAGAAGACTCGGATCTCCTCTCCATCTGCGGGGGCTAAGGGGACGGATGGGTCTGCTACCACTTGGGCAAGCAAGCAACCAAGCCAAGATTGGCACATCCGGCCCCTCTGCCCCCCCGGGTACGGAGCTCCTGACCATGACAAAGACAAAAAGTGCACAGGGCGGAGCCTCGATGACATCGGGGCCCCTCATTCAGAGGTTACCTGGCGTTTTCGAGCCCGCTGGCTCCAAACGCTTCCTAATTATTGGCTCCACTAATGGCAGCATGTTGGGTAAGGGCAACATCATTCAGTAGAGAAGAGCAGTATCTAGTGCAATTGGTAGAGAGCCGAAGGTGACCCGTTTCTCGGACGGGAGCCTTCTGGCGAATGCGGCGAATCCCGCCGAGGCGGCCAAGATAAGTGCTCTTCGGACACTTCATGGCACCCCAAAAAGTGTGACGCCGCACTCTACCATGAACTTTGTGAAATGAGTAGTTTATGCGAGGGAACTCGTTGACTACTCCATTGAGGACATCACCCTAGAGCTGGCCGACCATGGGGCGATCAAGGTCGAACGTGTGATGAGAAAACAGGGAGGGGCCTCGAGACCCACCCCTACACTCTTCGTCACGTTCGACTGTGACAAGCTCCCTGAGTCGGTGCGTGCCGGTTGGTACCGCTACCGCGTGAATTCATTCGTGCCACTGCCGCGGCGGTGCTATTACTGTCACCGCTTCGGCCATACGAATCGCTCATGTAGACGTGCAAAGTCGGGGTCACCCGAAGTCTGTGTAAATTGCTCCAAGGTCGCACACGATAAGTCCAAATCATGTGTGGCCAAGTGTGTCAATTGCGGAGAGCCGCACCCTGCTTCTTCGAAGCAATGTGATGCATATCTCCTTGAGAAAGAAATCCTGGCCGTTCATGCCCAGGATCGAATCTCATTCCGCGAGGCAAAGGACTTGGTCCTAGCGCCCGGCTCTACCTGGGACGTCATATGCCTCTATAGTTAGAAAGGCACGCTAGGCTCCTGGCCCACCCAGGCCAACGAGCACGGTTGTTTCCGCACCCATTCGGAGCCCTTCTGCGGGCTCTACACAACCTGGGCACTCCCCTGGTAAAGGTGGCGGCAAAAGGGGTTCATACCCTGCCCCGGCTAAAACCAGGGCTCCCCCCTCTTCCCCCAGCGTGACCGTTTCCCGTAAGGCAAAACGGCCACGCGCCTCCCCTGAGTCGTTAGACTCACAGGAGGCAACACCCCTGAAGATGGTCGCTAGGCCATCTTCCGGGGTTGCTGAAGCTGTTCCCCGAAAGGAAAACAGCAACAAAGGAGCTTCAGCCCCTTCGCCGAAGCCCCGAGGTGGAGCGAGTGGCTCGGAGACGGTGGTTCCTCGAAAAGAGGGCCTCCCGCCTCCGAAGCCGCATCGCCCGCCTAAGGTTTCGAAGCGGAGGGAGGAAAAGACTCGCATGGCGAGCCCAACCTCCCTTAATAAGTCATCGAAGGCAACATCGCCTTCAGAGCTTTGTCCGGCCAACAGCGCCCGGGTTTCTGCCCCCGGGAAGCGTACGGCCATTCCTGTGAGGGTCTTCAGTTCGAGGAGGGCCTCCGCGTCTCTCCGAGCTAGGCCTGGAGGGCATATTCCCTTAATGGAATTGCTGTGGACTCGGGGCCAACTGGGAGGAGCTGCGGAGGCTCGTCTCATCCCGTTTTCCGTTAGCTATCGCTTTGCAGGAGACCATGCTAGGCGCATGCCCCCTGCCCGCCCTTCCGGGGTATAAGAGTCTTGCGAACTCACCACCGCGGGATGGCCGGGCTGGGAGATGCGTGGTTAACACCCGGCATGATGTCTCCGTTATTCCTTTCTCTTAAGATACCTTCTTTCAGGCAGTGGCAGTGCAGCTGCACCTGGAAAGGAGGTATACTCTGATTTCTGCGTACATTCCACCGTCAGCTGACTTCGACGCAGGGGACTTCCGCCGCGTCGTGGCATGGTTGCCGAGGCCCTATCTCTTGCTTGGAGATCTGAACGGCAGGCATTTTCTCTGGGGAGATTACTCCATAAATCCCAGGGGACAAGTCCTTGCCGATCTGATCGAAGAGATTGAGATGGGTGTCCTAAACGTGGATGAGTTTACGCATCACTGTACGAAAACCGCTTTATTTTCTTGCCTCGAACTACCTTTGTGCTCTTCGGATGCACAGCCTGATTTTGATTGGGAGGTGGTCGATGACCTCCATGTTAGTGATCACTTTCCCAATCAAATATCATTTTCAGGGCAACTGCGGCCTGAGAGACCACCTTGGTGGTGCTTGGCGCGGGCGGGGTGGCCTGCATTTCAGGAAATGACTGAATTCTCTATCTCAGTCGAGAAGTTTAGGTCGGTAGATGAGGCCGTTGAGTTCTTCTCCGGCAACCTCATCGCCGTGGTTCTGACTACTATTCCTAGGACGTCTGGCCGTTTTGCACGCCGACCACTCCCATGGTGGTCGGCAGAGTGTGAGACGGCCCTCAAATAGAAGCGTTGTGCCTACATGCGCTATGAGCGCCGCCCGAACGATTTCACTGTCGCTGAATTTCATCGGGCTAGGGCTAGGTTCCGGTTTATTTCGAAGCATGCCCGCCGCTCTTCTTGGCGGGCATACGTGTCTTCACTTAACGGGAAGGCTCCTTTAGCTGAGGTGTGAAAGCGAGTCAAAAGGATTCGGGGCAAGTTCTCGCAGGACTCCCCTCCAGTTCTTCAGGAGAATGGGACCACAATCTCGGACCCCGCGTCCGTAGCGGAATCCTTAGCGACCGCTTTTTCCGCATTTTCTAGCCGTGATGCTGCTCCGCCAGCATTGAATGCACGTCGTGATGTCGCGAAAGGCCGCCGGCTGAACCTTACCTCAAGAGGCGGAGAACCCTTCAACGACAAGTTAACTGTGAGGGAGTTGCTTTCCGCTCTCGCTTTGTGCGCAGGCACCACCAATGGTCCGGACGATGTCCCGTACACCATGCTTCGACACCTGATGAGCGAGGCATGGCCTTTCTGTTAGATATGTTCAACAGGATCTGGGTGGAAGGTCTTTCCCAGACTCCTGACGAATCGCTACTGTGCTCGCCTTTCGCAAGCTGGGGAGAGATCACTCTACTCCGACCGGTTTCCGCCTAATCTCTCTAACCTCTTGCGTGTGCAAGTTGATGGAGAAATTGGTAAATGTTAGATTAGCCTATTTCCTGGAGAGCGGAGGCCATCTGTCTTCTGCGCAGTGCGGCTTTCGTAAGTTCCACTGCACGTCGGATGCTCTGCTCCGACTAGAAAATGCCGTCTGCCAGGCTTTCCTTTGTAGGAAAGCCACGCTGTTTTTCGATCTGGAGAAGGCCTATGATACCGCATGGCGATACGGTATCATGCAGACTCTCCACACGATGGCGCGAGGTGACGCCTTACAATGTTTATATCTGAATTTTTGCGAGATCGTCGATTTCGCGTACGGGTGAAGGGAAGAGGGTGTCCCGCAGGGAAGTGTCCTCAGTGTCACACTCTTTGCCATGAGCATCAACGGCATCACCTCGGTGCTGCCGGAAGATGTTCTCGCTATGCTCTACGTGGACGACCTTTCGATCTCTTTTGGCGCGGCCCAGATGCCAACTCTGGAGCGTCGACTCCAACAGGCATTGAACCGCGTCTCTCGCTATGCCGAAGCGCACAGGTTTCGCTTTTCTTTGGCCAAGACTAAGGTGGTGCAATTCTGCCGCCATCCACGGCTTCACCCCGACCCAGATTTGTTTCTTAATGGGGTGCGCCTGGATGTGGTTGAGTCGCACCGTTTGCTTGGTCTTGTATTCGACCGACGCCTCACCTGGGAGGCTCATATTCGAAACCTTAGGGTCTCTTGTACCCACGCCATGGACATTCTCCGTTCCGTGACGTTCAGCGCTTGGGGCGCTGATAGGGCTACTGCCTTACTTTTTTATCGATCCTTTGTTCGTTCGAACCTCGACTACGGATGCGAGTTTTATGCATCCGCAGCCGAGCGTTTATTGCGGAAGGTGCATTCGATCCACCACACCGGCCTTCGCCTTGCGACCGGTGCCTTCCGCACTTCCCCCATTGAGAGCCTGTTGGTCGATGCTGTGGAGATGCCACTCGCTCTGCGCCGCGTGCAGTGTATCACTCGACTGTACGCGCGAGCCCGGCGCCTCCCTCAGTCGCCAACAGCTCTCACTGCATCCGCAGCTGATCTCGATGGTGCCTAGGCCGTCGAGAGACGCCAGTCCTACCCTAAGCCTTTTGGGTTTAGGGCCAGGAAACTCCTTCGAGAGGTAGATATCGCTCCCGGGCCGGTGGTGGCCCTGGTTTCGCCCAGGACGCCACCCTGGAGGGTACCACATTTGGCTATTTGTCGCCACGCCTCTGCTCCCAAAGCTTGTACTGCGCCGGGAGTATTGCGTTCGACCTTTTTGGAGCACACATCGTGTCACGCTGGAACCGTGCCAGTGTATACGGATGGCTCCAAGTCCCAAGAGGGGGTCGGCTTCCACGCCGTATCCCCTCTGTTTGAAGTCAGCGGGTCTCTGCCAGGTGCTGCGTCTGTCTTCACGGCCGAGCTGGTGGCAATACACCACTCGGTACGGGAGATTACGCGACGTGCCCGGTTCAAAGACCGGATTGTGATCTATAGCGACTCACAAAGCACCCTGAGTGCTCTCGGGGCATTGGAATCTCCGCATTCCCTGGTTCGCGATATCCGTGACGCCACGGTTTTGGCCAGCCAGGCAGATGTCGAGATTATCTTCTGCTAGGTTCCTGGACATGTAGGAATTGCGGGGAATGAGCGCGCCGATGAGGCCGCCAAAGAGTCCGCGAGGACTCTGCGACCGGACCAGCGTTTCGCTCTTCCTCACACCGACTACATGGCAGGAATACGGGCAGCTCTTTGGACTGCTTGGCAAAGAAGATGGTAGACGGTCGAAGGGAACTTAAAGTTGCGTGCCATTGCACCGCGACTGTTCCCATGGACTTATCCCCCGATGCCGCGGCGGCTTCAGGTTGCTTTCTGTCGTCTTCGAATCGGACACACTCGTGTGACGCATCGCTACTTGATGAAGCGCTCGCATGCGCCGTATTGCAACGACTGCGTTGTCCCCCAGACTGTTCGGCATATTTTTGTCGAATGTCCCAGTCTGGGTGATCTTCGCGCACGATACCTGTCTCGGTACCGGGATGGGCGGGGTCGCTACCGCCTGTCCCTTGTACTCGGGACGAGTGCGTGCACAATGACTGGTGGACTTATTGACTTTTGGGGGGAGGCCGGCCTTCTCCCTCTCATTTAACCCGGTTTTATTGTTGTTGTTGTTTTTGTTATCGTTTTTTTTATTGCTTTGTTATTGTTATTTCTTTTTATTGTTGTTTCCTGTTGAATTATTTTGAAGTAGCCTAGAACTAGGCTGTTTGTTTACGGCAACTTATGCCTAAGTTGGCAGTCGCCAGATAACCCCTTAATCAAAAAAAAAAAAAATCTTCGCACACGACACTTGTCCCGGTACCAGGATGGAAGGGGTTGCTAACGCCTGTCTCTTGTACTTGGGGCGAGCGCGTGCACTTTGACTGGTGGACTTGTTGACTTTTGGATGGAGGCCGGCTTCTCCCTTTCATTTAACCAGGTTTAATTGTTGTTTTTGTTATTGTTTTGTTAATGTTATTTCTTTTTATTGTTGTTTCCTGTTCAATTTTTTAAAGTAGCCTTGAACTAGGCTGTTTGTTTACGGCGACTTATACCTAAGTCGGCAGTCGCCAGATAGCCCCTTCAAAAAAAAAAAAAGTACCCGCGCCATGGATATTCTCTGTTCCGTGACGTTTAGCGCTTGCGGCACTGATAGGGCTACTGCCTCCGTAGTTATCGACCCTTCTTTCGTTCGGAGGAAAATTACGGATGAGAGTTTTATGCATATGCAGCCAAGCGTTCATTGTGGAAGGTGGATTCGATCCACCACACAGGCCTTCGCTTTGCGATCGGTGCCTTCCGCACTTCCCCCATTGATTTTTGTCGGTAGATGCTGGGGAGATGCCACTCGCTCTTTGCCCCGTACAGTGCATCACTCACCGCGATGCGCGTGCTTGGTGCCTTTCTTAGTCGCCAACAAGTCTCACTGCATCCACAGCTCATCTCGACGGTGCCTATGTCGCCGAGAGATGCCAGTCATAACCTACGACCGTTGGGTTTGTGGCCAGGAAACTCCTTCGAGGGCTAGGTATAGCTCTCGGGCCGGTGGCGCCTCTGGTTCTGTTCAGGACGCCAACCTGGAGGGAACAACACTTGCCTATTTGTCGCCACGCCTCTGCTCCCAAAGCTTGTACAGCGCTGGGAGTATTGCGTTCAATCTTTTTGTAGCACACCTCGGGTGACGCTGTAACCGTGCCAGTGTTTACGCATGGCTCCAAGTCCCAAGAGAGGGTCGGCTTCCACGTCGTATCCCTCCTGTTTGAAGTCAGAGCGGCTCTGCCAGGCGCTGCGTCTGTCTTCACGGCCGAGCTGCTGGCAATACACCACTCGGTACGGGAGATTACGCGACGTGCCCGTTTCGGAGACCGGATTGTGATCTAAAGCGACTGACAAAGCGCTCTAAGTGCTATCGGGGCATTGGAATCTTCGCATTCCCTGGTTTGCAATATCCGTGACGCCACGGTTTTGACGAGTCTGGCGGATCTCCAGATTATCTTCTGATAGGTTCTTGGAAATGTAGAAATTGCGGGGAATTAGCGCGCCGATGAGGCCGCCAAAGAGTCCGCGAGTACTCTGCGACCGGACCAGCGTTTTGCTATTCCTCACACCGACTACATGGCAGGAATACGGGCAGCTCTTCGGACTGCTTCTCAAAGAAGAAGAGAGACGTTCAAGGGGAACTTAAAGTTACGTGCCATTGCGCCGCGACTGTTCCCATGGACCTATCCCCCAATGTCGCGACGGTTTCAGGTCGCTTTCTGTCGTATCCAAATCGGACACACTTGTGAGACGCCATGCTGTTTGATGGAGTGCTCGCCTGCGCCCTATTGTGAAAACAGCTTTGTTCCACAGACTGTTCGTCACATTCTTGCCGAATGTCCGAGTCTGGGTGATCTTCGCGCACGTTACTCTTCCCGGGAGGGGTCACTACCGCCTGTCCCTTGTACTCGGGCCGAGTGCGTGCACTTTGACTGGTGAAGGTGTTGACTTTTGTGGGAAGGCCGGCCTTCTCCCTTTCATTTAATTTTGTTTTCTTGTTGCTTTTTTTTCTTATTGTTTTCTCTGTAGGTCGCACGTTTCTACGACGGGTGGGGGGACCTCCTCCCGACACCTGAGCTTGATTCCTAATTGTTGTTATCTTTCAACTTTATCATTGTTTTGTTTTAAAAATTTTATTTTAAAGTAGCCTAGAACTAGGCTGTTTTATTGCGGCGACTTATGCCCAAGTGGGCAGTCACCAGATAGCTCCTTAAAAAAAAACGCCCAGTACCGGGATGGGCGGGGTCACTACCGCCTGTCCCTTGTACTCAGGACGAGTGCGTGCATATTGACTGGTGGACATGTTGACTTTGGGGGGGAGGCCGGCCTTCTCCCTATTATTTAACCATGTTTTTTTTTGGGGGGGGGGTCCCTTATAGGTCACACGCTCCACCGCCGGGAGGACCTCCCCGCGATGCATCAGCTTGCTTACTACTCGTTTCCTTTTCCCTTTTTTGAAATTTTGGGTGTTATTTGGGTTGTTTTTTTTGTTTTTTGTGTCATTGCATTCTATTTTAAAGTAGCCTACTGCTAGGAAGTTTTTAATACGTCGCCTAATGCCCAAGTAGGCAGTCGCCAGATGAGCTCTTAAAAAAAAATTAAAAAATGATTACCCTCATATTTACGTATCATCTCGTGCTCAGGCAAATCATCTCAGGGATGACACATCTCGGCCGATTTAGTTGTAGTATGTTCGTAGGGTTCAGTTCTAGGTTTCGCTTTTCTTCCTCTTGGTACTAACGCCCCGCTAACCAATTTTTCCTATTAGAAATCTGCTGATGCCCTTATCACTGAATGGCTCTCCAACAACTTCTTGAAGCTTATGCATGACGAACCCGAAGTGTTAATGCTATACACACTATCGGATGTATCTCAGGTTCAGAGATTACCTCCTTTTCTTAACATTAGTGTCTCCCAAGACGTCCTTTCTGACAATTATTGAAATCTGGTTATTGCCTTTGATTGGTCAATCATCTCTTAAAGCCACCATTGCAAATATCTGAGAATTATCTCTTTGCTTTTTTGCCGATCTTAACCACATTTCCTCCCACTTTAATGATTATTTTTTCGAGATATCATTCATGCTTTTGTTAATTCCCCAATTGATGTCTGTAACACTTCTCGTTGGATTACTAGCCACTTTTATTCGGCCACTTCACGTTGGTCAAAATTTTGTGTCCATGCTCTTCTCGAAAGTGGACACTAATTCCGTGCAACACTAGGCACCCCATTAATTCTACTATTGCATTAATGGTCCTCTTTTCCCCTTGAAGGCATACACAAAACAGCCTTTTCTATCTAGATCCTATCACAACTCAGATATCTTTGATCATAATTAGCCCCAGTACATTATTTCCCTAGTTGTCGCTTGTCAACCATAAGTGATCGCACTTTTTCAGGTTTTGCTTATAAAATATGGAATGAGTGGCCTGCCTCTATATGCTCCGCCGCTCCACTTGCTCTCTTTAAGTCTACAATGAAGACAGATTTATTCTTCCAGACTTTCAATTAGCCAGTGGTTTTTTACTTAGTAAATTTTCACTTCCTTTACAGCTCATAAGAAAAGCCTACTTATTTTTATGAGCTAAAATACCAGAAATACAAGCTTATTTTCTTATTAAAATGATGAGTTGATAAATTATAGTGACCTCCTTTAGCCTCGCAAGTTAGATTTAGCGAAGGTTTTAGAAAATTTACTTGATTGTAAATATTAGCTCAAGTATTTGTCTCTAATTAAGCTTTGGATCCCTTTGAAATTAGTTAATATTTAAGAAATTACAGTCTTGGACTCAATTTAAACCGTATTTATTACTTTAAATTAAACGCTATATCAAAGTAAATTTGCGAGTTAGATTTTCCGAGACGAAGACAACTGGCGCGTGAACTTTCAAAATTCGCATTTTGTGTGCGAAACTGACAGGCAGACGCACAGACGTTCATGTCTATTAACACATTGTACGCATTACTAATATTGATTACTTCTTCTCTAACTAGAATGAGATCTTCTGTTAATAAGGTTTTATTGCTTATGCCCTTGTAAAAAAGTGCAAAAGAAACCAACTCTTATTCTTGTTTAGGAAAACCTAATATACTCCCACCATCGGATAATTGGGAATAATAGTGCAAAGAATTCTGTCATTTATTGTAAACTAATTCTTCTTTTTGCAAGTCTCTTGATATAGAAAGATTACCTAACCTAATTGAATGAACAGATAAAAGAAGTTGGATTAACATTAATATCGCGAATTAACATTTCGAAAAAAAAATTTAGAGATGCTTCCAAATTGAACAAAAATGTTTTGTCGATTACTCAACAAATAGAGATAGATATGAGTGGATAAATATTAGGTGATCAATGTCGCTAATTTGTTCTCAGCGATTACTGAATCTATTTAAAATATTTCATAAATCTTCTCTTGTAACTTTGATTAATCATTGAGAAAAATATTTGAGAAAAAAAGTGTTTTTTTTTTCTTTGACCATTAGGAAACAGTGAGTTTCATATTTCCTAGATTGATTAGGTTAGGATTCGTTTGGTAGATGTATTTAGGTTATGACTTCGTTGTGGACGAATTTTAGTCCAACATAATTACTTGTTTCGTCACTCTCGCACAACATAACATAACATACGAGCGAGACAACGCAAAACATTCCATCTAAAGGCTGAATGAAATATCTCACCGAGGGTTTCGTGGATAATGACGGACGCAATGGAGCAATCGTTTCTTTACGTAAAGACGAGGCGGGAATATGAGGTGCATGAATATATGAATAACAAACAGTACTACTTGAGGTGAAATATAAATAAAGAAAGGAAAGAAGTAATTGCTTTTTGTTCTTGCGCGATGAAGATTAAATTTCTATCCAATTTCGTAGTTCGAAATTGGATACGGATGTCTCAGTTAGAAAACCCTCTTAGCCCATTTTATTTGTTTATATTCGTTCTTTCCATTCTATTTATTTCCTTTTTTATTTCTTTGCTGATTTCCTTCTTTATAATTATTGCTTTCATTCTGATTTTCTTTTTTTCTCTCTCATTTTTCCTACCTTTCATTCTCCCTTGCTTTCATTCATTTCTTTTCTACCTTTGTTTTTTCCTTACTTTTTCTTTCCCTTTTAAAAATATTAATTCATTTAACTTTTTTATAATTTTATTTTCTTCCTACTTTGATTTCATTTTTTTATCCCCTTCTTTCCTTCGTCCACGTCAACTATGTTAAATCAAAAATTCAACGGCGCATCTACTTTGATAGAGTCCCAAATGTTCCATTTTATTCTCCTCTGCCTTTTGCACTCGAGCCATCATAAGAGTGAGGCTCATGAGTTTCACTCATTAGCAGGCGGAGATATAAATACGATAGCATCTGTCATTTCTTCCTTCTTCCCTCACAAATCGTGTCACCATAGCTTGTAAATAAAACATTTTTGTCGTATCCTTATGCGCCATTTAGATCTGCCCTTTAATTCCCTTCCGTAACCAAGGTGCCATTTATATCTACCCTTTAATTCCCTTCCGTAACCAAGGTTTACTTTATTTCTAGAGTTGGAATTATGTCATTCATCCAAACACTTAATATTCTTTGGCCTTATTTCTTTATTCCTCTACTTGTCTTCGTAAATTCTTGATTAAAATAAACGTTAAACCATCTCATTCATATACATCTCATTCACAGAGAAATTGATGTTATACGAAGTTATACATGTAGTGCTCAAACCCACCAACCATCCTTTCTAAAATGTTGCATAATACAGCCAAACATATGAAATTGGTAGTTAGCAGTATTCCTTATGTGGATTATAAACAACACAGCCTAAAAGTTTGAGACCAAATTTAATGATCATAAGGAGGTTTTCAGATCTTTCATCATTTATTTAGTAAAATATATATAAATATAAAGCAAATTCCCCAGATTCAATTGAATCAAGCTAAAGTACATTGTTCTGTCGTATGGTGACAATTCTAGTGCTTGTGGACAAAGCGTCATTCATACATAACATTTGACCTAGTTCGGCTTCGGATGGAATGCAAGCTGAGGATTGTGGAAAGGCATCCCTAGTGTTTCGAGAGGAAAGATGTTCCAATCAAAACATCTATGATTTACTCGCACCGAGTCAATATTTAAAACTTATATCAAAACAAGGACACGTTCCAAACACTTCAACTTTTCCCAATTTACTTGCATTTCAAAGCTTCCTCCTCTTACTCTTTAACTCTGACTGCCTTTATTGAATTAAGGGATTAACAAGTGTGTGCGTTTACACGGTACTCTTATGTTCATGTGTTCCAACATAGAATTAAGCAATCCCTATATTATTAATCTAGTTTAAAATTATCATTCATGTCAAATTCCAACACTGACGTTTCTTATTTTTACCTTCATTTTAACTACCGTCTTCGACCACTTCTGGAAAAGGTATCAATCTTTTTTGAACCCCCTAAAATACATATTTCACCCTTTGTTTAATAATTTCCAAATGTTAATATCAATACTAAACGGTTATGTTGGATTTTGCCCCTCAACCGGGGTCTATCAAACTATCAGCTTGGAAAAATATGTTTAAAATCTAAATATTTGGGAAAATCTAGAAATAAGAGATTTAAGTCAGCCGCAACAATCTGAATTTTGGTGTCAAATCCCGATATCTTCCTCTGAAAAATAGCCGAGATGAGTGAGATTAGGTTATTCTTATAAGGAAATGACTTACAACCATCTTTAAAATCTATTAACCATTAATAGAATATATTTACAATAATGACACTATGGAAAGGAACTCGGGATGTTAATATTAATTCCTTTACACCCCTTATTTGTATCTCTGACGAGGTAAGGAACAATTTTATCTAATTCTAATTCAGGTTAACTTGACATTAATCGAGTAATTCTCGATTTTTTTTTACTTTTAAATCGCGAATAGGAAAGGTTTGGAATTGCTACAAAGACCTTTTTGCCACAACAGTTCGGAACGAGAGGACGTAGATTGACTTGAGTTATGGTAACCATGATACTTGATTATTCGTTAAGCGATTTTTAAATTTTGTACAAAGTTTACAGCTTAAGGGACTCTTAATTTGAGAATATTGGGGTTAATTTAAAGCCATTCTTCTCAGTCAAACCGTAGGAACGAGAGATGAAGATATGAAGTGGAAGTGAAAACATTGAAATCTATTTCAAAAGTTGAGATTTGAGGTTTTATTGCCAGTGTGTGCAAAAAGTGTGGATTGAAGCGTTTTCCTGGTAGGAAATTGGGGTTGGTGACTCTAACGCAACTATCTCGAGTAGATTTATGTTGATGGGGAGGAGGTTTGCATCATTCTTGATTACAGCTTTATTGGAATTCATAATTGTGGATGTTTAATTGTTTTAGGTGGAGGAAGATTTCATATCGCCCCGACAATTGAACGGTCAATGTGGCGTAATATGCCTTGGGACGAAAGGTTTTTTAAGGAATTTTAAAATTTTAAAAGATAGAATTTGGAGATTGTATTTAGACTTAAAATAATAGTGCCATGTAATATATATAAAATAAAACTTTTTGAAAAAATATATATATATATATATATATTTTTTATAGTTTCACGGCAAAGGTGAAGACACATAGGATGCTGAGGTACATGTGATTTATTTAGTATTAAGGAGCAACGTTTCGGGCGTATCGCCCATCTTCAGGTTCTAAAATCATAAAACAATATAGTACAGTTAGATATGATTACATTCTATTCTCAGAAAACTTATTACGAATTCAGAAATTCTTCTAAAAATAGAAATTGAAATATTTTCATATGGGAGGGGCGTTAAAAATAATTTTAATGCTAAAGTAATGGAATTTCATCAAACTAGAAAAATTCAGACGAGTAAAAATATAAAACTCCCCTATGAAATTATTTCAACTTCTAGTTTTAGAAGAATTTCTTACTTCGTAATAAAAAAGACGGCCGAAAATCCGTTTTACTGCGTACAGCTGAAGAACTTTGGATACAGCACTTTTTACTTGTTTTAGCGTCTGATTGACTTTTGAGCGCTGCTACAGAAATGAGCCTATTCTGGAAGTCTTAAGGTGAACCCAGATTCATCCTTCAAAAGAGAGTCATATTTTTTTTTTTACGTCAAAGATTCATAATTCAATGAGGGCTTAAGCACCTCACTGCTCCCGTCCATCGCTCTGCGTGTGAACCCGCTCGGATGTCTGCCATTCATTGATTTCGTCTTAACTATGCCAGCCACTTGGTTTGGCATAATTAAGGGCTTATGTGAACACTGGTTTGAGGCCTAGCCCACACAGAAGCATAAGTGAGAAATCGTCTCGATACTGGGGCATAACTGCGAGTCCCGGACGGAGGAGAAATCCTCATTGCCCGGGGGACCCGGCCAGAATCATAGAGGGAAGTAAACCCGTCTCTATGTAGTTGGATGCAGTTATGGCGTATGTACCCGTAAGGGGGTGGCAAAAACTTAGCGGTCGTTGATTCGGCCGCTATGCATTAAGTCCACCAAGCTCAACCCTCTGAGGTCCCCACCCGAGTCCCACCCCATCACCCTATCATCCCTCATACTGGCAGCATACGAGCGGGAGAGCAACAGGAGAAATGAACGGGGGCGTTCCTCTCAAGTTACTCGAAACCCATTACCAGCCCCACTCACCCCATCCTATACCTCCTTTAACACACCCTAACTTTTTTCACACATAAAAAACAAAATTAATTACACTTTGTTACAGGGAAAGAAGGTATAAGAAGAACAGCAAGACCATGGAGGCCCTCACTAAGATGGTCCCCTTAAGGACCATAGCAGGAAGACAAACACCAACGAAGAAGAACCTATGCGAAACCCTCTACATCGAACTCAAGGTGGCACTGGTGAAACTCATTGAAGTTTCGTAAGGCTTCATCGCCATGTGTGCCGAGACCAGAGATGTGGATCAGCTCCTTTCAGAAGAGGGAGCGAGGGTATTAAAGGAGACCGGTCTGAAAGCCAAAACCCCCCTACAGGTGGCAGCAAATAGAAGCGTCATCTGCCGCAAAGTTGAAAGTTGGTTAGGCGAGCACAATACGAAAGAGCTCAAAGAGGAGATTATGAAAAAAACCCAATGGGCACAAGTTCGCGAAATCATCAAATTCCGCAAACATACCCACGTTTTTGAAATAACGTTTGCAACCACGGACATGACAAGAAAGGCTACCCAAAATGGTATTCTCGCGTTTAACATGAGAATACCGGGCGAGAACATACAGCAAAAAAAATTCAGTAGCATACAGATGTGCTTTGTGTGCTACAAACTCGAAACCCATACTTCTACTACCTGCCCAGACAAGAATAAGCTGTGGTGCAGTGAGTGCGCCACGGAAGGGCACCGATTCGACAAATGCGAAAGTAACTCGAGGAAGTGACTAAACTGCAAAGGGGAACATCGGACGATGGCTCTTAATTGCCCCAAGCGCAGAGAAATCATTAGAAGAAAAGAAGAAGAAGAAGAAAGAAAAGCAAAGGAGTCGACGTACGTGAGCGCCGCTAAAAAGAGTACAGTAACGAACACTGCACCAGGACCTGCACCTTTTAGCGTATTAGGAGATCTGAGCGCTAAAATATTGATCTGCATAACCCATGCAAATGTGGCAAATGCAGTGAAGCCTGGTTGTTATAACCAGGTGCTCAATGCGCTCCTGAAAGCAAATAACCTTCTGGCAGTAATCATGCCAGAAGACCCCGAGTGCTCACAGGCCTTCAAGAACTCAATCATCCAAAACAAAAGCCCTAAATCCGGTTTGGAGGAAATGATTGGAGCACCATTAGAAGAAGAAACCGAAGAAGAAGAAGAGGAAAAGGCTGAAAGTGAGGATGGATCATCCTTATCTGACAGCGAAGAGGGCCCCTGCACTCGCACGCGAGCAACCAAAAGCAGGTCAAAGACCCCGAGCCCCCCCCCCCGAAAAAAGAAAACCCTGGGCAAAGCAAAATCGCTCAACCAGCCCCCAGACCAAAAAAGGGAAGAAAAAGCATAGGTAAAGCAACTCATCATGCTACGTAACGGACTGAAAATAATGGAAATCAACAACAATGGCTAGGCGACGAAAAGAATTCTTTACGGAAATGTATTCAGAGAAATTGATGCAGACATCATACTGATCTCAGAGCACGGGATCGACACGCGTAATACAGAAATGAAAATCTGGAATTAAGATGTGTTGATCACGAACTTTTCGCAAGAGCGGTACGATGACGCCGCTATTGCAATAAAGAAAGGGATCAAATACAAGCAGATAAGCAACTTAGAAGAATCCTACCTCGCGATTGAGGTCGAGCTTAACTTAGGAAAGTTGGTCATTGCAACCGGATATCAACTGCCAAGGAGAGATGTGTTGCCTATTCACACTCTCACTGGCCTATTTGGCAGAAGAGCCCCCACCATACTAATGGGGGACCTAAACGCCAGATGCCGAGAATCCTGTTACAGGGCTTTCAACGGAATAGGGAGAAGCCTGGACCTGTTGCTGGACAGAAATATTGCCCAGCGGATAGGCCCCGACTTCCCCACCTATGTCAGAGAACGATGTGCCACAAAGCTAGACATCTGTCTGGTGAATCGTCAGCTACCGTTCAATTACTACATGGAACCAGTCCAGGTGCCATGTAGTGATCATATAGGGATCCTACTCACAATCAATAGGAACCCTATACAAGTCCAAGCAGTAGTCAGGAAGAACTACAGACGAGCAGACTGGGCACGGTACGCACACCTTCTCGAGGCCTACGATCCGCCCAACCTGGACGATGCATTTCTCGAGCGAGGAGATTGACGAGGCACTCGATGACCTCAATAACCAAATCATCGACCCAGATAGGGCTTGTATCCCTCGTTCCTCATATAGGACCATCTCAACCTACGAGTGGACCGAATATATAAAGGAACTATACCGTAAACTAAAGATAATGTATGAACACAACATCGTAAATGCATCAGTTCACTCGATGCAAAGAAGTAAAGAAATCAAAGAAGAATTAAACCAGTTGATCCTAGAACAACAAAACAGAAGATGGGAGGACGCGATCGAGAGCATCGATCACGAAGCAACTCCCAAAGAATTTTGGAAGAAGATCCGAATTCTTAAAGGATCAACTGGAAAGAAGCACAAGATCGAGCTACAGAAAGAAAATGGAAACATCGAAGAAGAGGAAGAAAAAGTTGAAGAGATATTCCGAAGTTATTGGGAAAAGATCTTCAGTAGAACTGAAGAAGAAAACGAAGACTATGACCTAGAGTTCGAAAACAACATCATCGACGAGCTTAAGGAAGAAATAGAAAAGACGCACCCTCATCACCAGGTGGATAGGCAGCGCGACGGAGTCGCCGAGATTACAGAAGAAGAACTACTCGGCGCGCTTCGCTCATTCCAACAAAAAGCCCCAGGACAATCGGGGCTTACAAAGCTTAACTTTGAAAAAGCACCAGCCTGTGTCATCGAAGGAATGAAAAGAATATTCAACGCTTGCCTCAACACGGTGTACTTTCCAGACGCTTATAAAACGCGAAAATGATTTTCTTGCCTAAGCCTGGAAAGAACCCCAAGTTGAAGGAGAGCTACCGACCAATTTCACTACTGGAATTTGGTGGGAAGCTCTTCAAGAAGATCCTCAACAAAAGACTGGTGTCTCACCCCGAAGAAAACTTGCTTTACAACCAACACCAATTTGGTTTTAGGAGTAACTGAAGTACGGAAATGGCGATTAAGGTCATTACGGAAAAGCTAGCCCAAGCAAAACGGGAAAAGAGTTACGTGGACATTGTTTTTGGGATGTATCAAAGGCGTTCGATAAGGTGTGGCAACGGGGAATGCAGTACAAGATCTTACGACTGGGACTAAGTGAAAGCTTAGAAAGAACTCTCTGTGACTATGTCATGAAGAGAGCGGCGTACAGTACATCAGTTTAGGGTGCACGGACGGGCCAAAGTTTCCGCTCAATGCGGGCCTCCCGCAAGGGGGGTGCCTGTCTCCCACTCTCTACTTGATTTACAACGCGGATGTCCTAGTCCCTGTAAACCCCACTTGCCTCAACTCACAATTCGCCGATGATTTTTCCCAGATAATCACTTGTCCATGGAGGAATGCGCCTATGCAAGCTCGCATGACAGCAGCAGAAATCGAAAATCTGAACACCTACGAGGCCCGTTGGAAAATCCCCACCAACCGGAATTAGTTCAAAGTAGTCCCCATAGGCAGGAGACTACTTGATGACGTCAGGGTGGGGGATAGACGATATCCCTACACCAATGAATGCAACGTACTCGGCATGAAGTTTACTTCAACCGGGTACGCAAAGCACGTCCAAGAACTAATCACCAAGGCCACTGCTGCAGTCAAGACTCTGTACAGGTTCAGAAATCTTCGTCAAAGCATCAAAAAGAAGATCTATACTGCACTAGTTAGATCAACGTTGCTATACTCCGCTTCCGCCCTCTCTTGTGTCTCAAAGACACATAAGAGGAGACTACAAGTGGTGCAGAATAAATGCGTGTACCTAATCACAGGTACACGCAGAATGGAAAGAAGATCCCAAGAAGAGCTGCACCGGGAGGCGGGGTTAACACCCAATAACGTTGTCATCGAAGAACGGACAAGGAATATGCTGGCAAAGGTCAATCGTTTATTAGACGAGGATATCGTACAAATGATTGACCAAAACAGAAGAGCAGTATGTCGCGCCAGATTTCCAAGCTCCACTGGGATTTTAGCTGGCGGAGCAGAAGTACCGTTGTACGCTAGATGAGTCAAATTTACCCCAGAACAAGACTTAAAATACCAACTATGAAATCCACCGAATTCGACAAAACTCACCGATATTGACAAATCCAACCAACTATGAAAAAATACCGAAGAAGGATACACACTCAAGAAGATGATATTCACCGAACAAGACAACAGGAAGAAAAATTATACACGAAATACACGCACGACAAAAGTACAAAGAAACAAAGATACTAATACAAACACAGTAAGTTTTATTAACGACCTATAAAAACAACAGCTAACGCGCACAGCATATATAAAAATATTAGCAATGAAGACAAATGGCTTGAACGCCAAATTATATGTAATATATATACCTGTATATATATATGTATAAACAAACAAAAAAACAACAACGGAACCACAAATCAAAAAAAATTGAAAGCGATAAGCCTGATCACCAGTCTCTAGCATCACTTTGCACCTTACCACACTTCTTTCTCTTTTCACCACTGGTCTACTTTCCGCTGTCTATTCACACACCCTTTCTATCCACTCACCTGCATAACCTCACATACACGGCCCAATTTAATCATATAAATCTAAGTGTGTAAATTGCCAAGGGTCAAATTTTATAAAAAATACCTGGTTTTATTACGATACGTGGTGTAACTCGTATTAATTTTATGTTTTTAATTGCCACCGCAATGTTTCTGGTGTAATAATCTCATGACATCATGTGCATGGCATTTAAATATCTTGAAAGGCATAAGTTACAAACTATAGTTTACAAAGTTCTTGTAAATATTGTAAACAAGAAGGAAGATAAACTTTGAGGGGCTTTTTAAACTCAAATTAGATTCATAAGAAATAAAGGCCACCCAAATTCATCTTTGCTCCTACTATTGACTAATAGCGTAACCTATGAACTACTATTTTGCCTGATATGGTTCAATGGTATTTTACTTATAAAATAAGCCATTTTATGAGGAACGGCAATGATATAAACCTTTTCGCATTTTAAAAAAATTATTATTATATCCGGATATCCCTTGGTTCTATACAACAGATAATGCAAAACATAAGCCTAAGATAACATGACAGATGGCTTTAATTTATTCTTTTCACAAGTACTAAATGCAAGTACTAAATTTTTTCCACTCTGGTTCAAATGTCATTTATAAGTTAACTTAAAATTTATTGTAAGATAAAAACGATCATTCGATTTGTCTGTGCAAAGTGATCCTTTTAAAATTAATAATTTGAATGCCACAGCAAATTTTTTGCTCTGAAATTTGAAGTTAGAATTATTCATGACGTAGGAGTGATGTGATCATTTCAAAATTTCTACTACCCCCTTTTAAAAAAATGTCTGTATTTGTCTTTTCATTCAGGAAATTGGGAGATTTAGGTTAGTTAAAATAGAATTCGAGTCACTGGTTGGCCTGAATTTGTACTAAATATTATTTAAAACTATGGTGTTAAGGTTTATTTTTAAGCATTGATTTTCCTTATATTCCTTATAAAGAGTAAAAGAATTGCTACATATTTAAAAAAATATCCAATGAGATCAATTTTATTACACTTAAATTAATCTAATAATCGTGTATCTCAACATCGCTAACCCCGTAAGAGGGGCGGTGATCTGCCATCCTGGCCACCGTGCTGATGGGATCTACCGCACTGTCCCGTCCAAGCTTAGCCTCTCTTCCTTCCTTCATATAGCCTGTTTTTCTCACCTACTTCCGCAATTCCCCTACAACCTCTCCTACAACTTTCTCTGGTCAGCGTCTAATTACACAGGGTAGATGCTGAACTTCTTCTCACCCAACAGTCTCGGATCGGTGCTAAGGGAGAGGGGAAAATGCTCCCTAACCCCTGAGCTCCGGTCTGGGGTGATTGGTTTTTAACAACCTGCTTCATCCCCACCCATACCTTCCTCACATCCCTTTTCCTCTTCTCTTCACATACTATCGGTTTCACGCCGTGCCCAAGGTGGAGCCGCCATGCTAAAGGGCTGCCAGGTCATCAGGCAGGAGGGTGGCCTTAAATGGCGGCACCTGGCTCTGCCAAGCCAGTACGCACCCATTGCAGAGCGAGCTACTGCGAGGGGTAATGAGCTATTGCATCTCGTAATTAAAAGCGGGTCACCCTGCCCAATAATGAGTCTATTAATAAAAACAAATCCCCTTAATTTCCCCGCATCCAACGTCGGAGCCACCCTCGAGCAGCTCCAGAGGAAAAATGGAGGTCCCTTTCCTAGGCCTGCACAAGGGACCTTTCATATTTCTCTAACAGGAGAGGAGGCTTACTCCTCTCCGACACCAACGTGTGTAGTGGACTCCCCCTCACCCCCTCCTCTGGATCTGCAATTTAAGCACCTCCCTTTTCGTAGCTGCAGTCCCCCCTTTTCTTTCCAAAGGGACTGCCAAGAAAGCCAGCAGGCAGCCCATAGCTGAACGCTCCCAATTGAAGCGGAAGCCAAACCCCGTCGGTCGCTTCCCTGAATAGACCTGCTGGGAAGAATAGTGAACCTAGCCAGTGTCAAGGCCTGTGCCTCCCCACACGTCACAAGTGACAATGCCGCTAATGGGACCTGCGATGTCCTGGGGGGAGATGGCCAGCTGGAGGCCCACCTGAGATAGACATGGTCCTTGAGGCAACCTAGCCTCAGACGGTAGGGCTTTCCATGAGGAGGAATATGTGCTCGGGGACAAACGCCGAACCCGAATCTGCCCCTATGCAAGGTCCGCCTCAAACGGCTAGGGTTTCCGAGGCAGTGCTGTGAGAGGAGGGATCGCCTCCAACCGGTGACCCTGCGATTACCAGGACTTTCTCAATCTCGGAGAATGACCTAGCTGAGGCCGGTCAATCTGGCCCAGGGGCTCTTGCAAGCGGAGGGTAGTAGTGGGTTTATTTCCCGCCCCCCCTCTCCTAAAAAGAAAAAAAAAGAAGAAAAAGACTAAAAAGACTCGGTGCTCCTCTCCATCCGCGGGGGCTGCGGTGAAGGATGGGTCTGCTGCCACTTTGGTAGGCTACCAAGCTAAGATTGGCACATCCGGCATCTCTGCCCCTTGGGTCCGGAGCCCCCGACTATGACTAAGATGAAAAGAGCGCATGGCAGAGCCTGGATAACATCGAGGCCCCTCATACAGAGGATACCTGGGGTTTTCGAGAAAGCTGGCTTGAAACGCTCATAGTTATCCGCTCCACTGATTGCAGCATATTGGCCAAGGGCAACTTGATCCATCAGAGGAGAGAATTAGATAGTGTAATTGGTGGAGAGCCGAAGGTGACCAAATTCTCGGACGGGAGCCTTCTGGCGAATGCGCGAATCCATCCGTGGCGGCAAAGATAAGTGCTCTTCGGACACTTCATGGCACTCCGGTTAGTGTGACGCCGCACTCTACCATGAACTTTGTTAAATGAGTAGTTTATGCGAGGTAACTCGTTGACTACTCACAAGGAGGACATCACCTTAGAGCTGGCCAACCATGGGGCGGTTCAGGTCAAACGTGTGATGAGAAAACGAAGAAGGGCCTCAAGACCCAGCCCCACATTCTTCGTCACGTTCGACTTGACAAGCTCCCTGAATCGGTGCGCGAGGGTTGGTACCACTATCGCGTGAACGAATTCGTGCCACTGCCACGACGGGGCTATTAATGTCACCGCTTCGTCCATACTAATCTTTCATGTAGAAGTGCAAAGTCGGGGTCACACGAAGTCTGTTTAAATTGCTCCAAGGCCGCACACGATAAGTCAAAATCGTGTGTGCCCAAGTGTGTTAATTGCGGAGAGCCGCACTCCACTTATTCGGCGGAATGTGGTGCATATCTACTTGAGAAAGAAACCCTGGCTTTTCAGGCCCAGGATCGACCCTCCTTCCGCGAGGCTAAGAAATTGGTCCTTGCGCGCCCGGCTCTGCCTGGGAAGTCTAATGCATCAATATTTTTTTTAAGGCACCCTCTGCTCCTGGCCCAGCCAGGCCAACGAACACGGTTGTTTCCGCACTCATTCGGAGCCCTTCTGCGGATTTTACTTAACCCGGGAGCTCCCCTGGAAAGCTGGTGGCAAAAAGGGTTCACACCCAGCCCTGACTGAAACTAGGGCTCCCCCCTTTCCCCCAGCGTGACCGTTTCCCGTAATGCAAAACGGCCACGCGCCTCCACCGAGTCGTTAGACTCTCAAGAGGCAACACCACAGAAGTTGGTCGCCAGGCCATCTTCTGTGCTTCCTAAAGCTATTTCCTGAAAGGATGACAGCAACAAAGGAGCTTCGGCTCCTTCGTCCACGCCTAGTGGTGGCCTGAGTCGCTCAGAGACGGTGGTTGCTCTAAAAGAGGGCCCATCGCCTCCGAAGCCGCAACGCCCGCCTAAGGTTTTGAGGAGGAGGGAGGAATAGACTCGCGCCTTCAGCCCTTTGTCCGGCCAACAGCGCCCGGGGTTCTGCCTCTGGAAATCTCACGGCCATTCCCGGGAGGGTGTTCTGTTCTAAGAGGACTCCCCCGCGTCTCCACCAAGCTAGGCCTGGAGGGCACATCCATCAATGGAATTGCCTTGGATTCTGAGCCAACTGGAAATAGCTGCGGAAGCTCGTCTCGTCCCGTTCCCCGTTAGCTATTTTTCTGCAAGAGACCATGCTAGAAGGTTGCTTCCTGCCCACCCAACCGGGGTATAAAGGTTTTGCGGTCTATTACCACGAGATGGCCAGACTTGGGGATGCGCGGTTTACACCCGGCATGAGGTCTCTATTCTTCATTTCACTTTAGATACCTCCTTTCAGGCAGTGGCTGTGAAGTTTCACCTGGATAGTATTAATACCATCATTTCAGCGTACATTCCACCATCAGATGACTTCGATACGGGGGACTTCCGTCGCGTTGTAGTATGGTTGACAAGGCTTTTTACCTTGTTTGGAGATCTGAACGGTAGCCATCCTCTCTGGGGAGATTACTCAATAAATCCCAGGAGACAAGTTCTTGCCGATCTGATCGAAAAGCTGGAGATAGCTGTCCTAAATGTGGATGAGTTTCCACATCACTGCCCGAGAACGGCTTCATTTTCTTGTTTTGATCAATCTTTGTGCTCTTCGGATGCACAGCCGGATTTTGATTGTTGGGTAGTCGATGACCTTCATGGTAGTGATCAATTTCCCATTCAAATATCAGTTTTAGGGCAACTGCCGCCTGAGAGCCCATCTCAGGGGTGCTTGGCGCGGCCACGGTGGCCTGCATTTCAGGAAATGACTGAATTCTCTATCTCAGTCGAGGAGTTTAGGTCGATAGATGAGGCCGTTGAGTTCTTCTCCTGCAACCTTATCGCTGCGGACCAGACAACTATTTCCAAAACGTCTGGCCGTTTCGCACGCCAACCATTCCCATGGTGGTCAGCCACGTGTGAGACGGCCCTTAAACAGAAGCGTTATGCCTACATGCAAACTAAGCGCCGCCAGAATGATTTCACTGTCGGTGAATTTTGTCGGGCTATGGCTAGGTTCCGGTATATTTCCTAGCACGCCCGCTGCTCTTCTTGGCCGGCATACGTCTCTAAACTTAACGGTAAAGACCAATCTGGCAGAGGTGTGTAGGCGAGTCAAAAACATTCGGGCAAAGTTCTTGCAGGACACCCATTCCTTTCTCCAGGAGAATGGGACCACAACCTCGGACCCCGCGTCCATGGCGAAATCCTTCGCGACTGATTTCTCCTCATTCTCTAGCCGGGATGCTGCTCCACCAGCATTCAATGCAGGTCTTGATGTCGCGAAAGGCCGCCAGCTGGACTTTACCTCCAGAGATGGACAACCCTTCCACGACAGGTTTAATGTGAGTGAGTTGCGCTCCGCTCCTGCTTTGTGCACGGACACCGCCCATATACCAGACGATGTCACGTACACCATGTTTTGACACCTTGGTGAGCGAGACATAGAGCCTTTCTGTTAGATTTTTTCAACAGGATCTGGGTGGAGGGTCTCCTCCCAGATTCCTGGCGAATCGCTACTTTGCTCGCCTTTCGCAAACCTAGGAGAGATCACTCTACTCGAGCCGGTTTTCACCCAATCTCTCAAATCTCTTCCGTGTGCAAGTTGATGGAGCAATTGGTAAATGTTAGATTAGCCTTTTTCCTGGACAGCGGAGGCCATCTGTCTTCTAAGAAGTGTGGCTTCCGCAAGTTAGAACCACGTGAGATGCTCTGCTCCAACTGGAAAATGCTAAATCCTAAACGCGGTCAGGACTACTCCACGGTGTTTTTCGATCTGGAGAAAGCCTATGATACCGCATGGCGATACGGTATCATGAAGACTCTCCACACGATGGTGGGGAGGAGGTGCCTCCTGAAGTCTATATCTGAATTTTTGCGAGATCGTCGATTCCGCGTACAGGTGGGCTGAGCCCGCTTCATCCCATTGGAGCAGGAAGAGGGTGTCCCGCAGTAAAGTGTCCTCAGTGTCACACTCTTTGCCCTGAGCATCAACGGCATCACCTCGGTGTTGCCTGAAGATGTTCTGGCTACACTCTACGTGGACGTCCTTTCGATCTCTTTTTGCGCGCCCCAGATGCCAACTCTGGAGCGTCGACTTCAACAGGCATTGAACCGCGTTTCTCGCTATGCCGAAGCGCATTGGTTTGGGTTTTTCCGGGCCAAGACTAAGAGGGAGCACTTCTTCTGTCATCAACGGCTCCACATCAACCCAGACTTATTTATTAATGGGGTACGCCTGGAAGTAGTTGAATTACACCGTTTCCTTGGTCTTGTATTTGACCGACGCCTCACCTATGAGGCTCATATTCGCAGCCTTAGGGTCTCCTGCTGTACCCGCACCATGGATATTTTTTGTTCCGTGATGTTCAGCGCTTGGGGTGCTGATAGGGTTACTGCCTTACTTTTTTATCTATTCTTTGTTCGTTTGAAGCTCTACTACGGATGCGAGTTTTATGCATCCGCAGCCGAGCGTTTATTGCGGAAGTTGGACTTGCTCCACCACACCGGCTTTTCCCTTGCGACTGGTGCCTTCCGCACTTTGCATATTAGAGAGCCTGGGGCCTCCTAATGGCCGAGGTGAGAAGCAGGTTCAACTCTCCATCCGGGAGGCTGCCGCGACAGATCGGTCTGCTACCACTTTGGTAGGCGACCAAGCTAAGATCGGCACCTCCGGTCCCTCTGCCCCACCGGGTCCGGAGCCCCCGAATAAGACGAAAAGTGCACAGGGCTGTGCCTCGATAACATCGAGGCCCCTCATTGAGATGTTACCTGTGGTTTTCGAGCCCGCTGGCTTCAAACGCTTCCTCGTTATTTGCTCCACTGATGGCACCATGTTTGCTAAGGGCAACATGATCCATCAGAGAAGAGGATTATCTTGTGCAATTTGTAGAGAGCCGAAGGTTACCCGTTTCTCGGATGGGAGCCTTCTGTCGAATGCGGCGAATCCCGCCAAGGCGGCAAAGATAAGTTCTCTTTGGACACTTCATGGCCCTTTGGTGAGTGTGACGCCGCACTCTACCATGAACTTTGTGAAAGGAAAAGTTTATGCGAGGGACCTGGTTTACTACCATATTGAGGACATCACCTTAAAGCTGGCCGACCATGTGGCGGTCAAGGTTGAGCGTGTGATAAGAAAACAGGGAGGGGTCTCGAGACCCACCCCTACACTCTTCGTCACGTTCGACTGTGACAAGCTTCCTGAGTCGCTGCGGGGCGTTTGGTACAGCTACAGCGTAATGGCATTTGAGCCATTACTGCGGAAGTGCTATTCCTGTCACTGCTTTGGTCATACGAATTGTTCATGTAGACATGAAATGTCGGGGGCACCCGAAGTCTGTGTAAATTGCTTCAAGGCCGCACACGATAAGTCTAAATCGTGTGTTGCCAAGTGTGTCAATTGTGGAGAGCCGCACCCAGCTTCTTTAATGAATGTGGTGCATATCTCCTTGATAAAGAAATCCTGGCCGTTCAGGCCGAGGATCGACTCTCAATCCACGAGGCTAAGGACTTGGTCATCCTGGCGCGCCCCGCTCTGCATGGGAAGTCTTCTGCTTCAATAGTTATAAATGCACTCTCTGCTCCTGGCCCATCTAGCTCAACGAGCACGGTTTCCGCGCCCATTCGGAGCCCTTGTGCGTGTTCTACTCCACCCAGGCGCCCCCTGTGGTAAAGCTAGTGGCAAAAAGGGCTCACCCCCAGCCCTGGCTAAAACCAGCCCTCCCCTTCCACCAGCGTGCCCCTTTCCCGTAAGGAGACAACAGGAGGCAAACCCCTGAAGTGGGTCGCCAGGCGATATTCCGGGGTTTTTAAAGCTGACCCCGAAAGGCGGACAACAACAAAGGAGCTTCGGCTCCTTCGTCCAGGCCTAATCGTGGGCTGAGTCGCTCGGAGACAATGGTTGCTCCAAAAGCTGGCCCCCCGCCTCCAAGGACGCAACGCCCGCCTAAGGTTGCAAGATAGAGGGAGGAATAGACTCACATGGCCAGCCCAACCTCCACCAATAAGTCCTAAAAGGCGAAAGCGCCTTCAACCCTTTGTCCGGCCAACAGCAGCCGGGTCTTCTTCCTCCGGGAAGCGCACGGCCATTCACCTGAGTGTGTTCTGTTCAAAGAGGGCCTCCGCGTCTCCACCAGCTAGGCCTGGAGCACATATTCCCTCAATGGAATTTCCATGGTCTCCAAACCAAATGGGAGGATCTGCGGAGGCTCGTCTCGTCGCCTCCCACCTTAGCCATTTTTATGCAGGAGACCATGCTAGGCGTGTATCCCCTGCCCGCCATCCCGCTGTATAAGTGTCTTGCGACCCCACCACCGTGAGATATCCGTGCTAGGGGATTCGAGGTTTACATTTGGCATAGTCTCTCCGTTCTTCCTTTAACTTCAGATACCTCCTTTCAGGCAGTAACTGTGAAGCTTCACCTGGATAGTATTAATACCATCATTTCAGCTTACATTCCACTATCAGCTGACTTCGACGCGGGGGACTTCCGTCGCGTCGTGGTACGGTTGACAAGGCCCTTTATCTTGCTTGGAGATCTAAACGGCAGGCAGTCTCTCTGGCGAGATTACTCAATACATCCCAGGGGACAAGTCCTTGCCAATCTGATTGAAGAGCTTGATATAGGTGTCCTAGATATAGATGAGTTTACGCTTCAATGCCCGAGAACCACTTCATTTTCTTGCCTTGATCTATCTTTGTGCTCTTCGGATGCTCATCCTGATTTTGATTGGGGAGTGGTCGATGACCTCAATGGTAGTGATCATTTTCCCATTCATATATCATTTTCAGGGCACCTGCCCGATTAGTACCCACTTTGGTGGTGCTTTGGCACGACCGCTTTGTCTCCATTTTAGGAAATGACTGAATTCTCTATTTCAATCGATGAGTTTGGATCGGTAGATGAGTCCGTTGAGTTCTTCTCCCGCTACCTCATCACCACGGGCCTGACTACTATTGCAAGAACGTCTGGCCGTTTTCCTCGCCGACCACTCCTATGGTGGTCAGCCGAGTGTAAGGCGGCTGCCAAACAGAAGCGTTATGCCTACATACGCTATTAGCCCCGCCATAACGATTTCAATGTTGGTGAATTTCGCCGGGCTAGGGCTAGGTTCCGGTATATTTCGAAGCACCCCCGCCGCACTTACTGGATGGCCTACTTCTCTTCACCTTACGGGAAAATTGCTCTAGCAGGGGTGTGAAAGCGAGTCAAAAGGATTCGGGGCAAGTTCTTGCAGAACCCCCTTCCTGTTCTCCAGGAGAAAGGGACCGCGTCCGTGGCGGAATTCTTCGCGACCGCTTTCTCCGGCTTATTTAGCCGGATGCTGTTCCACCAGCAATCAATGCAAGTCTCATTTCGCGGAAGGCCGCCAGCTGGACTTTACCTTCAAAGACGGAGAACCCTTCCACGACGGGTTTAATGTGAGTGAGTTGCGATCCGCTCTTGCTTCGTGCGCGGAAACCGCCCATTGTCCGGTTGATGTCCCATAAGCTATGCTTCGTCCCTTGAGTGAGCGAGGCGTTAAGTTTCTGTTAGATTTGTTTAACAGGATCTGGGTGGAGGGTCTCCTCCCAGATTCCAGGAAAATCAAAACTGTGCTCTCCTTTCGCAAACCAGGAAGAGCTTAGTCTACTCCGGCCGGTTTCCGCATAATCTCTCTAACCTCTTGCGTGTGCAAGTTAATGGAAAAATTGCTAAATGTTAGATTAACCTTTTTCCTGGATAGCGGAGGCCATCTGTCTTCTAAGAAGTGTTGCTTCCGCAAGTTACACTAGACGTCGGATGCTGTGCTCGGACTGGAAAATGACGTCTGCGAGGCCTTCCTTTGTATA
Source organism: Ceratothoa steindachneri (assembly GCA_963969495.1). Taxonomy (NCBI): domain Eukaryota; kingdom Metazoa; phylum Arthropoda; class Malacostraca; order Isopoda; family Cymothoidae; genus Ceratothoa; species Ceratothoa steindachneri. The sequence goes on along the minus strand of OZ018324.1, from coordinate 207,580,484 downwards.
CAGCACTCCGCCACGGTGTTTTTCGATCTGGAGAAGGCCTATGATACCGCATTGCGATACGGTATCATAGAGACTCTTCACATAATCAGTTCGAGGGGCTGCCTCCCAATGTTTATATCTGAATTTTTGCGAGATCGTTGATTCCACGTACGGCTGGGGAAGCCCTTTCCGGCTCAAAGGAGCAGGAAGAGGGTGTCCCGCAGGGTAGTGTCCTCAGTGTTACACTTTTTTCTCTGATGATCAACGGCATCACCTCGGTGCTGCCGAAAGATGTTCTTGCTACGCTCTACGTGGACGACCTTTCGATCTCTTTTGGCGCGGCCCAGATGCCAACTCTGGAGCGTCGACTCCAACAGGCATTAGACCGCATCTCTCGCTATGACGAAGCGCAAGGGTTTCGGTTTTCTTTGGCGAAGACTAAGGGATTGCACTTTTGCCGCCAACCTCGGCTCCCCCCCGACCAGATTTGTTTCTTAATGGAGGGCCCCTGTAAGTGGTTGAATCGCACCGTTTCCTTCGTCTTGTATTTGACCGACGCCTCACCTGAAAGGCTCATATTCGCAGCCTTAGGGTCTCTTGTACCCGCGCCATGGATATTCCTTGTAACCGTGACGTTCAGCCCTCGGGGCGCTGTTATGGATACTGCCTTACTTTTTTATTGATCTTTTGTTCGTTCGAAGCTCGACTACGGATGCGCGTGTTATGCATCGGCAGGCGAGCGTTTATTGCGGAAGGTGAACTCGATCCACCACACCGGCCTTCACCTTGCGACCGGTGCCTTCCGCACTTGCCCTTTCGCGAGCCTGTTGGTTGATACTGGGGAGATGCCACTCGCTCTACCCGCAAACAGTGCATCACTCGCCTGTACTCTTAAGCATGGCGCCTCCCTCAGCTCTCACTGCATCCGAAGCTGATTTGGACGGTGCCTATGCCGCCGATAGATGCCATTTATACCCTGAAGTCCTTTGGGTTTATGGCCAAGAAACTCCTTCTAGAGCTAAGTATAGCTCTTGGGCGCTGGCTCCCCTGCTCAGCCCAGAACGCCACCTTGGAGGGTACCACATTTGGCTATTTGTCACCACGCCTCTGCTACCAAATCTTGTTCAGCGCCGGGAGTATTGCGTTCAACTTTATTGGAGCACACCTCATGTCGTGCTGGACCCGTGCCAGTGTATACGTATGGCTCCAAGTCCTAAGAAGGGGTCGGCTTCCACGCCGTATCCCCTCTGTTTAAAGTCAGCGGAGCTATACCAGGCGCTGCTTCTGTCTTCACGGCCGAGCTGTGTGCAATACCACACACAGTACGGAAGATTACGTGACGTGCCCGGTTCATAAACCGGATTGTGATCTATAACGACTAACAGAGCGTCTGGGCATTGGAATCTCCGCATCCCGTGGTTCGCGATATCTGTGACGCCACGGTTTTGGCGAGCCTGGTGGATGTCGAGATTATCTTTTGCTGGTTTCCTGGACATGTAGGAATTGCGAAGGATGAGCGTGCCGATGAGGGAGCCAAAAGGTCCGCGAGGGCTCTGCGACCGGACCTGCGTTTTTCTCTTCCTCACACCGACTACATGGCAGGGATACAGGCAGCTCTTCGGACTGCTTGGCAAAAAACATGGGAGATGGTCGTAGGGAACTTAAAGTTGCGTGCCATTGCACCGCAACTGTTCCAATGGACCTATCCCGTAATGCCTCGACGGCTTCAGAAAACTAAAAGGATACATTCTATCTCACCTTCTTTTCAAAGGTTAGTCCTTGTTTTTATCAACCACAACTCCGCGAAAACTACAGGGTGCAAACCACCTTACTTCATGGCCCTTCTCACTAAAACCCTCCCAAACTTTTAAAGTGACAAACTCATTCGTTTCTTCTCAACTTTCCATCAATTTTATACCGCAAAAAATTAATTTCCTCAAACATTTTGATACATTCACCTCATAATGGAGTAAAATGGCCTTTTAGGATGTAGTGTGAATATGTAGGAGAAAATCAACATAAAAAAGACTTGAAACTCACCACCTGTTGACTTTTACCTCCAATTATTGGAAGCCTTCTCTCGCATACTAATTGGCAATTTTGGAACACTGGAGGGCAGTTCCATAAGAAGTTGTGGGAGAGGGGGTATCTGACGAGGTGTGTGTATAACGGTGGCTATATTTAGAGGTAGGTCTTGCTATAATCAGGCGTGGGTGATAATATCCATGCTATTTCATAAATTGCTTTTGGTCACTTGCAAAAAGGCGAATCTAGAAAGGAATCACCTCTGCTGCGAAACTTGCTGAGGGGTGCCATATTCAGGAGAATTGCTCTCTTTCTCGATACCTAGATGCTTAACTAGGCCCCTCCTTTGAATAACTGAGCCATGAATAATAGAGGTATTCTCACTAACCCTTACTTCACCAATTTCTTACAACCAGAAATATGTCAGTTGAGATTCCCCCTTTGGTTTACGCATCGACACATAATTAGTTTTTTTTTTAGTTTAAAAGGATTACCTGATTACATTCTTTCCTTTATTGGATTTTCTATTTTTTCTTTTCTTAATTTTAGTTAAAAAATTCTTCTCATGTATGTCATCTACCTTACCTATGGGGGGCTAATAGTTTGCAATCCTTTGATTTCATAAATCTGATTGAGCTTAAGTTTATCCAGGGAATAAGCAAATGCAGCCAATGCCTCCTGGTTGAGTTAAGCTTAATCTTCATTGAGTGTGTTTAGTCGCAGGATGGGGTCGAATTTGAATTGAGGCAGCGTCCGTTGGCGCGACCCGCAATTTCTCATTCAAGATTAAATTAAACCTTCGATTAGGGCCAAAAGGTCTATCAATAACAAATTCTATTTTCCCTATAATAAAAAGGGGAAACTGCACTTTTCCTACAGCAAATAAGGATAAAGTAGTTTTTTCCTACCGCCAATATGGATAAAATTGTATTTTCGTAACAATTAAGATTAAACTGCCTTTTCCTTTACCAACTAAGGATGTATGTCTTTTCCGAGGTTAAAATAACCATGAGTCTTTCTTTTCCTAGAGAAAATAAAAATAGAATTGTCTTGTCCTATCATAATTAAGGATAAATTTCCTTTTCCTATACTTACTCAGCACGGAAAATCTTTCTACCTACAATTAAGAGCAAATATTGGCAGACATCAGCCTGAAGAGGAATTTATCTACCTCAAATTATTTTATTGATAAAATGTTTAGTCTTCGTGTGCCGACTAATTAATCACCTTTATTACGGCAGGTGCCCGAAGTCTAAACTTTAGCACTTAAGATTCTATTACTATTATGACGTAACGCGATTCTCGTGGTTGCGAATCTACTAACTCAGGAGTACGTCCTTCTGCTGCTACTCAGATTCAAGTTTGTATCTTGGCGATTTTTTCACATGTATGAACTTGTTCTTAATTTCTGATAGTACAACATTATGAGGGCAGCGGTTAGCCAGAAAGTTCAGTCTTTCATTACTTATACGAGTATTTAACTTTATTTTCGTTTTTTTTCTTTGTTTGTCTACCCTTGTCCGACTCTTCCTTATTAAGTTAACATTACGTCAAGTAAATGTATCAATCTTTATTTTCTCTCGCATTAAAAATCATTCCTATTGTCTTTGATGGTTCATTTTTTTATATATCCTTCTTTGTATAATAGCAACGTGACGGATATTCCTGGCGATAAATATTTAAATCTAAAAATCGACCTTTTATATCCAAAGATGAATTTTACTTTCTTTCATTCTTTTGTTAAATTATTGTCCTTTAATCCAAGATCTGAAGGAGAAAAACGTGTCAGAAATAATATAATTTTACTAAACAGACAGACTGAAAGTAAATGTATAAGGGAGAATAAGATATTATATATTGGAGTTGGATGTGACTAAGCCGAAAAAGAAAGGATAATGTGAAAATGACGTTAAATGGAAATAGCACTCAAAAGATAAAACTGAATAATTTTAACCTAAGTTAATAATATAATGCACAAATCTAAATAGTAATATTATGAAAAATAATTTAACACTGCACAAATCATATTCAGAATTTTGGTTATGTGGAAGAGTAACAGAATTATGTGAATTTATACTCGTCGCTTCTGTCTGTAGCTACACGAGCGACTTAGAATTAAAAGCAGTTTTGTCTTGAAGAATTTAAATGGAATCATAAGAGTTGAAGTTGATATCAAATTGGTTGTAAAAAAAAAAATTAATCAAGAATATAGTTTATTTGGAGAAATAATTAATTTAGTTATTAAATTAAAAATAAAAATTTACCCCAAAGTGGAAAAATTAAGAGCCCAATTTGAATTTCAAATGTTGCCATTTGTATCACTTTCATTCATATTCTTAGAAGGAGATTAAAATTGGACGTTAAATCTGGTGGTTAAAAATTATCTGACTATTCAATTGAACATATTTAATTAACTCGGATGCCACAGGAGAGTTATCTAAATCCAAATTAGAGCAAAGCCGATCTTCACAATAATTCTAATTTCCTAGCACTATCCATTCAGCTGTTCTTACAATTTACACAAATATAAATTCTTCTAAAATAAAAATATCAATAATATTTTATTTATTTTTGTAATTAAATCACTGATTGTACTACATTATCGATTGGATCACAAAGTTTTGCTTTGTTTCATCTTTTTATTGCCAATTTTCTGCCATGATTATAATATTTTTTCCTTTATTTCACGTTCAGTGAAGTTATCGCCCTCTCCCGATAAACGTTTTGTTTCAGGGACTGAATTATCTATCCAGACAATGATAGTTCTTTCCAACCAGATGAGGCATCGTCACGTACAAAAACAAGGCCACTCAATCATTTCTGATTCATAATACCCTAAATTCATTGCGAAGAATAGTTGTCCGTCTCAAATTAATGAGTGTAACAGAATGGATTATTTAATTTAAAAATTGTTCCGAAACCAATTTATTGTAAGTAGCACGAAAAATTTATTCCCATAAAATAAATGACAAAATATTACAATCATGGCAAAAAAATTAAAATTATATTCAATAAAACAACATATCTGGGTGGAAAAGCTATTTAAATTGGCCAAAACCAAATAAAAATATTCCTGATATCTATTTTTTTACAAGAATACTTTTAGAAACTCCAGGAAACTAGGAATCGTATCATTTTCACATTTGGTTTTTCATAAGAGAAGGTTTAGTTGTATATTTTTCCAAATATCGTCTCTCTAGGGTTACTGGTTAATGAGAGAAGATTAATTAAATTGTTTTTTTTTACCCACTCGATAAATGCTCTTAGGTTTTCGTTTAACTTTGCCACAGATGACACTCAACTTACACAACCTCCTTACAATTCAACAACGCTTAATACACTGCTCATTGCTTATTTTGGCAACCTTCATTCGTCTCGCTGTTTCCTTTCTCTCAATTTTCCAATTATAATCAACTCTGTAAGAAAATCGGGGTGAAGAGTGCATATGCTATAATTTTGACCAATTAGAAATCAAAATTGAAAACCTACTGAAGGTTTTTTTATACATACTATTTCAAATCTAAAAAATTTCAAAAAATGGCAAATTAGCATGAAAAGAATTGTAGTCAGTGAGGAGATGAAGGTGAAAACGAGTTGATTTATAAAACATGAGCCACTTGGTAGAAATCATAAAAAAGATGTATAAATCGGAATATTTCAATGTTAATGTCTGGCAATTAAAATGCCAATTTTCTCAAGGTAAAATATTTCCAAAGAATGTAAAGGAACTAAGTTGAGGGATCCGAATCACAGGAAAAAGAAGTATTCTTCAACAAAGGAAATCCTTTTCTTCCTGAGGCAAGATTTAATCTTGCTTTACATTAATAGTAAAATAAAAATGGTCTTTGGAATTAAAAAAAAAAGTAGAAAGGGAATTATAATTGAATTATTCTACGAGGTTCTAATAGAAGCGTTGCTCTCACGTGTTTTAGAAAATTTGTGTTTTTAACCGACGTGAATAAATGAAAATAGATTTAACCTCGGAATTTATTCTAAAAAATAGTTCCTATCCAGTTCCTAAATATTTTTCTACTATAGTAAAGTCTATCTTTTGCTCGTTAATAAAACAACTGAGGTTTAATTAACGCCAGAAATTTTCTTTTTAATGTATTGCATGTATTGATTTAAATATAATATTACACTAATTAGTTTTGAGCTTAACATTCTTTCCAATAGTGAAAACATTTATGTCATCAAATTTTTGTCAACGATACATATATATATATATATATAAATATATATATATATATATATATATATATATATATATATATATATATATATATATATATAAAATGAAATTTAAGATATCACATTAACGTGATGTATATTAATTAAAGATAATGGTAAACCACAATAATCGAACCAAGATTTTACTTATACCTATCGGACTAATTTCGGCAACATGCCATTTTCAACTAATAATAAAGAAACTAAACAAGGAGAACAGTATATATATAAGGTAAGATAAATCCTAAACAAAATGAAACAGCAGGAAACAATCTGGGAAAAACTTGAGTGAATCTGGCGTGAATGACCAGCCTAAACAAAATGAAATGGAACTGGAAACAATCTGGAAAGTTGCTAATCCTCGAGACGCATTGCGTCCGGGGGCTTATAAATACGATTGGCAACTCTATTCATTATATATTTGATAAATTTGTATTGCCCTTCAGATAAATTGAAATTATCAACTTTGTTGATGATGATGAATTCCGCAATTCACCTCTCAATATAATTGTTTGATATATAGATGATTTTTGCATGGTTAAAATTAATTCGATTTCTGCGAAATAGTTTTTTTTGTTATTTTTCTTTCCTCTAATTTTTTTTTACTTTTGCAAAACTCAGAAAACTACTCACCACTTTTATACTATGAAAAATTATTTTGTCTTCCTTGAACTTTCTGGTTTCGCCTTCATCTACACTTCCTAGTTCTTCTTCAATCGAGCTTTTCTAGTTCTTATAGGTTCTTTCTGCTACAGCCTCTTATCACAAAAAAGAGAGTTACCAAGCATTTGTTTCTTAAACGCATCCTTTTCTTCGTGTGACGAAAACGATCACTTCTGCTCTTCACCGTCCTATTGGCAGCTCACGGTGGTCATGAAATTTCTAACAGGCATTACTACAGCTGAAGAGTAAGTTACTTTTGAAGGATTCTGCTCTCTTCCCCTCTCCAAGTCTTGCTTTTTCGTCCTCGTAGAATAGGACACACTTTACACAGCCCGTATTTATATTTAGGAACTAAATACCAGCAAAGTATTCAGACAGGTTGCTAGGCCTCATTTTCGACGAGGATCTCCAAAGGAAGAGTCACGTCTCTCAGGTTATTACTCTCAAACTCTCGATTCTTAATCTTCTTTATCCGTCCCACAGGGCAGGTTGCGCGTTATTTACATGATCACATCACCCTCAATCCCTCTGGCATTGATTCTATTCTTAACTGGAGTTTTTCACTTGCTAGTGAGGCTTTTCGCTCTTCGACATTATGCAGCCTACGCGTATAATAAAAGGTCACTTCCCTATCGGACACGCTTGCCTTCTTTTCTGTAATGACTTACTTTCGCCTCCGCTGTATTCACACTGACCCTCTAATTAACACCACTGACAGATTCCAAGATCACTGGTCCATCTTCTCTCTATCTTCATGTTCCATCTGTCTCCAATCCATCAGATTTCTTTAACGGGGGTTCCTCCATGAAAGATGAACCCAGCATGTATCTGTATCAGTCACTTGTAATAAGTGAGGCCCCTGGAACATGATAGAGATATCCTATCAAAGGTCCTCATCCATGTATCAACCTACTATTAAGGCACAACCATCTTCATCAATACTTCCCGATTATTCCATAGTTCGTATATTATCGTTGTGGTGGAAACGATTCTTTGGTGCTCACTTTCATTCCGTCTTCGCCTGAAGCTTAATGTAAACAAATCAAGATTTCAGCATTCTTCCCCTACTCTTAAAATAATCCTCTGATCCGTGAGATCTGATTGCTCTTGTGTGAGTTTTTGACCTCACACGATATCATATCGACACGATTGATTGCCTGATAATAAAGCAGCCAGCTAAGATTCTTGGCCGGCCCCATCTAACACGCCCAGCTGCCCTTCCATTCACTATTTTCACTCCACATGTGAAAGAAATCCTTAATGAACAAGTCCTCGCTGACTGGCAAACTCCACCTCTCAAAAATCTGACAGCATTAAACGCTACCTTTGTTAGCTGTATTGATTCTTCCACCACTCTCAACCCAAGAGGCAGTGTTTACCAGCTTAGGCCTGATTCGCACCATGCTAACTCATGAATACCGTATTTTACACGATCTCCCTCCCAATTGTACCAACTGCTCTACCAGCCACAACGTGTATCACGAGCATTCTAGGTACCCGTCTACTTCATCCCTCATTCTAGCTTCTTTCCTTTTCTCTCTCTCTAATCCTAACTCAAAGCAATTATGTTTAATCCCGGTTGATGGTGCCTCGTAATCGTAAATAATCACTTCTCCATCGCTTCTACTAGTAATGTCATTGCACATGTGTTCTCCCTGTACTTTCCTGCACCTACTCACCCTTTCCTTACCATTTGTAAGTTCAAATTATCGCTTATTAAGCCGCATACGCCTCAAACGACCCTCCAATCAACTTCATTCAAAAAAAAGAGAAAAATATGGCAGGAGTTGACCGATCACGGCGCAAACGATTTGAGACAAGGTTATACATTTTTATTTTCAGTAATATTATCTCACTCCTACTTTATACTTACACTTCTTTACTAGTATCAAATGTTGATTTTGACATTTATCAAGATGAAAAGACATAGAAGACTTCAAAATTCCCAACCTAAAGAGAATGGGAAAGAAACTGCCAAATTCATCAAGTCTGTTGCAATTAAACCGAACTTACAAATGTTTAAATAGATTCGTCAGGAGAATATTGAACTGGTAATAACTTATTGCACAAACAGCAATAGAGCTATTCTTTCCATATTATTTATATTATATGTTTTGATATTCAACCTTACAACTTAAAAACAGTATTGACAAAATATGTTACACTGGTTCGTCCTTCCCAAAATTAATTCAGTCACAAAATTCATCTCTATCACGCATCCTTGCTATTCAGCAGTGTTTCATCCAGTCAAGCATCGGAACTTCTCGATCAGCTACATCATTTCAACCTATTTATTCACCTGGTCATCCAGCAAAATTCATAACCATTTATTAATCACCTGTATTTTTCACTAATAGCATTCAGTTGCATCATATATGTAGTTGTGCTGTCCAACCATGAGGCATCAATCAAAAAACCCCTCCATGCTGATTTTCTATAATTACACAGCATCATTTTAAATCATCGGTGACATAGAGCTAGTCTAAAAGCCTTCGATCGGGACCAAGATGAATTTGTGACCTTCGTTATCTTGGATGCTATTCTATCGCACAAAGGCGTTTCGAATGTACCATGACTGACCATGATGCAGTTGACATCTCTAGGATTACTTAAATACCCATGCCCAAAAGCGAATGAAATGCTGCTTTTCGTTTAAGGGTGTCACAATAGGTTCGCCGGGTATTTGGCCTTCTCCTGACTTTTCCTAACCAGAAACTAAATAGGCTGTGTTGAATAGATCACTTGAAATTAGATTTATTTCTAATTGAATTAATTAATTTTCAAGGTATTTTATACGCTGGCTAATTAATCTATATGCTTGCATTTTATTTAATTCGTGTTTTTATTCGGAAAATAGCCAGTTCGAGATATTTACCTCCATAAAAATTGCTTCTTTCCTTTTGTTTTTTTAACTTTTGGACAGATGTCTAATATTTTATTATTTTCCCTAATTAGTAAAATCTTGAAAGATAATATAAATTACTTTCCAAACTATTTATTTTCGTATCCTCTTGACTTAAAAGAATTTTTCCAAATAAATCACGAAAAATGGATTTAGCGACGAGTTTTATGATACGGAATATCCATAAACTTCATTTGCGAGTACATTTCCCAATAGAAAGAATCCTAAATCATATAAGGACCCCCCTCCCACCCCTCCCTATATATCTCTATGATGTTTTAGTAAAACTAAATTCAACCTTAACGAATTCTCGCAACTTTGAAAATTACTAGAATTTTTCATTTTTCTTAACATATTGGCTCTATCTTCCTCCCTGTCATAACCAATTAGAAGTTTCTTGGAATATGAATGACATAGAATGGACTCTCAACGATATAACATATATAACTATTCGTTGAAGGAACTTATTTAATTATCTTTAGAGTGCGTGGATGTCTAAGTTGGCCGATATTATGTATCTTCGATATGTTTAAGAAGTGGAACTGAGCTCAAAGACAATAATATTGCTATCATTAATAAAATAGAGTTGTATTAATAAAAACTATCAACAACACACAAAACGGAAAATATTGACATAAACAGAGAATTGGAAAGGGTCGTGGGAAATCTAACTAATCCGAAGATTGAGAGATTTAAAAAGGTAAATCAAATATAAAGTTAAAGGGATGGGATGGTTCGCTAAACCATTTAAAGCACAGGATAGAGTTGACAAAAGGGTTAAATACTCAAAGGTAACGTTCGGCTTACGTAATTATACTTGTTGTGCAGAGGAAGGCGACGTAAAGGAATTTTCGGTCCAGATCCATGTTATTGATTTCGAGGATCTTTTTGAAGTAGGCTAAAAATGCTCCGAAATCCTCTCCATCCTTGAAATTGGGGAGCTTTAGTGAGAGATTGAGGGGGACAGGGTTCTGAACGGGAACTAACTGACTGTATCTCTGCTTCAACACGAGCTAATTCAATCTGATGGTGAAGCTCAGCTAGTCTTTTCCGTTCCTCTCTTTCTCTTCCTTTTTCTTCTCTTTCTCTTTCTTCTTGTTGGATTTCTCTTTCTGTTCTTTGCTCCTCTTGAACGTACTCAATTAGTTCTTTTCCAGAAAGTCCCACGGATTCTCCTTGCGCTTTAAAGATTTCGAACTGAGTCATCTTTGCACTTGGGGGCGCAATAGTCAACCAACTAAAATTCCTTGCAACAAGAATTATGCCTTCTAAAGAATTAGCCTACCTAAATATGGGCACTGACCTATTCGTACTTGGTTTCTCGATCTAATTAACCACTGAGTAAAATCACACAAAAAAAAACACAAACAAATTATTATAACAGTTCCTTGAGCTACTCCAGCTTCTTAAGTCTTAAAAAAAGGTGATAGCAATCGATAAAAAAAAGGGAACTACTATACTCTATTATTATACGAATAACACTATGCTTTACTCGACTGAGACCAGTGTTTGCAAATATATAGCGTTAAACCTGACACACCTGATACCAAATTTAAATAGTATATATATATATATATATATATATATATATATATATATATATATATATGTCGTAGAATGGACTCTCGACGATATTGGTGTTCTACGTTGTTCTCTTCTGAATAACAAGGGGAGGGGAGGGAACTTATTTAATTATCTTTAGAGTGCGTGGATGTCTAAGTTGGCCGATATTATCTTTCTTCAAAATGCTTAAGAAGTGGAACTGAGCTCAAGAATAATAATATTGCTATCATTAATAAAATAGAGTTTTATTAATAAAAACTATCAACAACACACAAAACAGAAAATATTGACATAAACAGAGAATTGGAAAGGGTCGTGGGAAATCTAACTAATCCGAAGATTAAGAGATTTAAAAAGGTAAAACAAATATAAAGTTAAAGGAATGGGATGGTTTGCTAAACCATTTAAAGCACAGCATAGAGTTGACAAAAGGGTTAAATACTTAAAGGTAACGTTCGGCTTACGTAATTATACTTGTTGTGCAGAGGAAGGTGACGTGAAGGAATTTTCGGTCCGCTGGCGAGTTCCAGCCGAAGGGGGGGGGGAATTAAATAATCCTGACGTGGCGTCTTGGGAATGAGAACCGTTTCTTGACGAACGGCTTGAAGAACAATGGCTGTCCTACGTTGTTCTCTTCTGAACAACAGGGGGGGGGGGTGAGAACCGTCTCTCGTCTACGGGCTCGAAAACAATGGCTGTTCCTATGTTGTTCTCTTCGGAACAACAAGGGGGAAGGGTGAGAACCGTTTCTTGGCGAAAGCGCTCCAAAGAACTATAGTGTTCTACGTTGTTGTCTTCTGAATAACAAGGGGAGGGAGGGTGAGAACCGTTTCTTGGCAATGGGCTCAAAAGAACAATGGCTGTTCTAACTTTGTTCTCTGTCTGAACAACAGCGGGGGGGGGGGGGGGGGTGAGAACCGTTTCTTGCCAACGAGCTCAAAAGAACAATGGCTGTTCTACGTTCTTCTTTTCTGAACAACAGGAAGGGGGGGGGGGGTGAGAACCGTTGCTTGTCTACGGGCTCGAAAGAACAATGGCTGTTCTAACGTTTTTTCTTTTGAACAACAGGGGAAGCCTTGTGGACTTGACGTCACGAAGGCTCGAACCTTGGCACTCAAGGGATATTGTCCTTCTTCTGGACAAGCGATGGTGAATCTCGAGGTCAAGGTCCCTTGGCGCACAAGGTGAAAGTGGATCGTAGTGATGTTTCACGACGAAAATCTGGATCTCCAATCTGAATCTTAGTGGTTAAGTTTCCATATAAATAGCCGGGACATCTCCTTGGCGTGGGGGACAATGGAGTGGAAGCTTCGAAGGAATGCGCAGCCGAGCCTGAGAACAATGCCTTATCTGCCTATAAGCCTAACTCAATCTGGCAGGCCGGCGCATGGGGCAAACGGGCAAAGATAAACCTCCTTGTTTAAACATTGACTCAGGTGGCTGCGATAAGGCCCCTGGCTTCAAAGTGAAGATGCACGTGGGTAGCATCGTGGTTTTAAATAACATGTGACAGTGGTTGAATTAAGCGGCCTCAAACCGTTCTATCACAATGAATACATTAATTCTTTTGATAACTTTTAAATTGTGTAAACACTTCAAGAGAATAGGAAGTTTATGCCAATTTTCTGATGAGAGTTATAGGGATTTTGTAATCTTCATGGAGTAAGTAATAGTGATTTATTAATCTTCATTCGAGTGAGCGATAGTTATTTATTAATCTTCATTGGAGTGAGTGACAATGATTTATTAATATTCATTGCAGCGAGTGATTATTATTTAATAATCTTCATTCGAGTGAGTGATAGGGATTTATTAATCTTCATTGGAACCAGTGATTTTTATTTATTAATCTTCATTGGAGCGAGTGATTGTTATTTAGTAATCCTCCTTGGAGTGAATGATAGTCATTTATTAATCTTCAATGGAGCGAGTGATAGTGATATAGTAATCTTGCCTGGAGTGAGTGATAGCGATTTATTAATCTTCATTGAAGCGAGTGATAGGGTCCGTATGCGACTGTTGCGAGACTAATCTAAATGTTTCCGTCTCGAACTAGGGAACTACTCAGGTTAGCCTGATTTTCTTAGTGGATATATAATTTTCACGAAAATTGTAGATCGTGACCGTTTTTCCGATCCTTTGTGACCAAAAATAAGAAAAGTTCAAGAATGCTTCTTTTGGGGATCGACTTCGGGCCCCGCTTTTAGACTTCTTAAATTTGTCGTAAAAAGAGGGGACCAACACCGAACCGGTCCTAGAGACCTGAATTTTCAGTTTTCGGCATCTAGAAGTCCATAAGAGAAAATTTTCTTCAGAGGAAGATTTTGAGGTTCGGGGTCTAGTGGGGGTTTCGTCCCAACTGGGGATCAATTTTGAAACCATTAAGACCGATGCACCAAATCTTATTACAACCAGGCTTTTGACCTTCCGAACTCAAAAACCAAAATCTATCCCCTAAATCGGAGTCATAAAACAGGATGGTGGTGTTTTTTTTCTGCGACCAAAATTGGAGTCCTGCTCCTTAAACAAAAGGTGTACTTTTCAACCTTTTTGGCAATAAAAGTCGAACCCGTGGGAATATCTCGAAGGACGCCCACCCCCCCGCCCAAATTCTTTCATGCTCAGCGATTTCATTTGCCCATCGTCGAGCTGATTTCGACTATATAAGTTTCGTCACCATACCTTATAAAGCCAACTAGTAATATACATTTGAAGGGTCGATTTTCGCACCAACATGAAATCTCTCGTTCCCTATGATTTTTCCCATAGGAAAATTAATTGCTTTAGTACTCTACTAAACTGAGAGGGATTTCTCACCCCGTGTCTTTATATACGCTTAACTACCTTTGGGAAGCCAGGTCTTAGGCATTTTGACTTCCAAGAGCACATCGCGGTTCGCCCCTAATTAAAGGGTGCAGCACTCCCCAAAGTTTTGTTTTTTTCGATATTTTCTTTGCAACGACCCATCTACCGGGTATAAGCTATTGAATACGCGCAATTCCGTCCAATTTTGCCCGAGGAGTCAAAAGTTATCGCGTTTCGAAGAAGCACCCCCCCTCCACTCAAAATTTCATTTGATCTCTTAGCTTTACTAAACTAAGGGTCCTACGTATATACTTTATAGCATAAGGTTACTCGAGGCGGCGGTTCTTTCCTAATTTGATACCCGATGAAAAGCGTGGGGTACGTTTTCAAGATACTGGCCGAAAACTCAAAAATTGGAAAAATCGACGCCGTCTGCCGCTTTTAAGAGACAATATCTTCGCTACAAACCAGATTGGTATGGGCAAAGCAAGAATTTATTTAGGAATTCTTATATAGGAACGGCATAGTAACGGAGCACTAGCGATTTGTAGTTAAGTGGATCCTTATTTTCGCAACCTCAAAATTCCAAGTTTTTGTCACTTTTTTTTAACCAATATTTTCGCCTAAAAATATCGAAGAAAATCGACCAAATTTCGTATACGGATAATAAATATATAGGGGTATCTTAAGTGAAATCGGCGTATCAAAATTTCGGGCTGAAAATCGCAGTGAAGCACCTCCCCAAGTAGTACCCAAGGGAAGTGTAAAAATATTTTCACGATAATCACTTTTTCGTGGGCTAGGGGGCTCCCAAATATCACTTTTGGCCATTAAATATAGAGGAAGGATAAGGGTTAAAGTAGGTTGGAAGCCGACCCTTTAAACTGATCCCTGAGTTTCAACTCGATCAGGTATATTTCATTTTTTAATGAATATTTTCATCTTTTCTGTCCTCTCCATACGTTACGGATCTAGGTTAAATTTTCTTTTTATATATCAGTGGGGGTGTGTCTGCTCTGTTCCACAGTGTAAGTTTCCCCGCTTTACGACCCATAGTCTAGAAGATATGGTCGCTAAAATATTGCAAAACTACGAACCATGTAAATATCATGGTTGGGGGACAAACTAAATGAAATGTATATATATGGATGGGGCTTGGCTTTTCCCATCGAATGACTTTAGTTTTGTCAAAATCGGTCCATTAAATTCCGATATATTAGCCATCATGTAGAATCTGATAAAAAACAACATAGCGAACTGGCGTCTACTAGCGAATCCAACCACGAGAGACGTTTGGTTGAATATCCCGGGATCTATTGGACCGATTTTAATGAAACAAAGGTTATTCGAAAAGGAATGAAACTTTGCCATGTTACTAAAGCCGTGGTTAACACCGTGGGTTTAAGCAATGTTTTATTTCGATTTTTGGCGGATATCTCGCAAACTATGGGTCGTAGAGCGATGGGCCCCTCAGTATTTCTCCTTTAAAATGTTTCCCTCTTTCCTTCTTATATTTCTCTTTATATCTCCTAGTTTTCTTAGATAAGTTTTAAAATTCAAAATTTTTAAAGTCGAGGAATGTCAAACTTATTTTACCCGAAGTAGTTGCGGCTCCCGTAAATAGTAATTCGATCGGCATGTAGGTTTTTTTTATAAACGGTAAAATTAAGCCTCATTAAGGCAAGATTTTCGGCTAAACTTACGAATAAATACGAGTTGACTATATAGGATTTCCGATCGAGGAAAGCCTCTTCTAACTAACTATAAACCCTTAAAAATCCGATTTTTTTTTCTTAAACGACCTGCAGAATCACGAAAAACAACAAAACTGGCGATTGAGGAGATTTTTCTTAAATTACGGTAGAATTATGCGTCGTTATAAAATTTAGTATAGGTATTAATTGGGGATACCTATCCAGTCCCGTTAACCACGTGTTTCTATCACTCATAATCCGGGAGATATTCAGGGGTGAATTTTGAAGCAGCGGTCACGAAATTTTGCTGTCCATTTGTTAAGAGTCTATGGAGAAAAATAGAATTTTCGAGTAATTAGAATTCTGGCTACCCTATCCGATGGGAACCCATACGTGGGGTAGTAATCCTTTATCCAAACCAACCTGCGATCCGTAAGAGTCTCGTGGTGTGACCCCCAAATATCAAAAGTTAAAAAATTCCCAAACCCGAGAAAATGTTGAGGGTACTCGGTCCCTAATTAAGGTAGAAGGCTAAACTAAAAAACAACCTTATAGGAATTTTCACTCTGAGCCAGAATATACCCTAAGGGCAACGCCAATTTCTGAGGTGTCAAAGTAGGGAGGTCTCAACCCTAAGAAGTACGCATTTTTTGGCCGCGAATTGTGGCTAAACGAAGGCGCGTAGACACTACTTTGGAAGAGACCATACTCGAAAGAGCCGCATCTAGGCGGTGATCTAGAATCTATTTACGTTTCTGAGTAATTACCGAAGGCATTGCGGATTTTGAACAAGTTTTCCGGAATGGCGGCGAAACTATCCACTATAGCGAGTTATCGTATAGAAGAGGAAAGATCGATATCAGAGTTATAGATAGGATACTGTTTATCTGATTTCTTCATCTTATATTGTTATCGAGTAATTTGGGTATAAATTTAGTTAACTTTGTCTACGGTTTGAGGAATTTGGGGGATTTTCTTCGATAAATAAGGATAAAGGTGCCCCAAGACTGCGAATTGGTCGAAAATTTTTCCCGAAAATAATTTGATGCCCCCGAGGTCAGCGCCCTCAAAGGTTTGAATTAATGAAGCCATATGGGAGAAATACAACGTTTTTAAGGGGGGGTAAACCTTAGGGAAACGTGTTTTTTTGGCTGGTCCCAATTGTCACTGTGCAGTTGCGATTTCAAGGGAAACCGTGGGTCCTTTAAAAAAAAATAATAAATAGTAGGGTTCTGCAAACTCCAGAGAACCCCCTTCGGGGGTTAAAATTCAGATACGACGGTTCGGTCACTAATTACTGTTCTTTGGTAGATAGAGGTTAGAATCCAGTATAATTAGGTCCGGCGGGGCGCAAAACCCCCACATACCAAATTTGGTGACGATCGGATATTATAAAAAAGTGGGGTAGCTCGGGGCTGGGAACACCCCGGTTTAATTTTTATGGAACATACCATAGGGAGCTGAGTTATGTTGCTTTTAGCTGAGTAATTAAGCAATTTCTGTCTCTCGTCCCCTATCGGAAAAAGTTACTCCGCGAAACAGTTAAATCAAAATGAATTTCCTATTGTCGGTTCCCCAAGTCGCTGTTTAGACAGTCGGAATTCATCCAATATTTATTAAGTCTCGAGTAAAATTTATAACTTTTTTGTATTTAATATCGTTCTAAATAATTAATATGAACAAAACTAAAGAAAGTAAAGAAGCTCACAGAACACAAATCTATCGTTTAAATATCCAAGAGTTATCACAAGTAGAAATTGCTATGAAAAGAAAATGTTCAATATATGCAGTGGAAACCAATATAAAATGATATCAACTGACAGAAGGCCTTGCATAGGGGACGAGACCTGGCAGAAAACATCTTAAAACACTTAGATAAGCCATATTTTAATCGGGCTGCTCTACAAAAGCGCAGAGAAACAACTAAATATGTTTTATGATGCTTCAAGTTTAAATACGAGGGGCATCAATTAGTTTTGCAATTCGGATATCAGGAAATGAGATATAAGGAAAATTGTTTAGTTTTTTTAAATATAAATACCCTCGATTTCAATGCACTTGCGCCACTTGTCCCTGAGGCCTCGAATTCCCGAGAAGACGAAAACTCCCGACTGCTCTTTAATCCACTCCTTGACGGCGAGCACGACATCTTCATCGTCCCCAAACCGACGTCCACACAATGCAGCCTTGAGCTGGCGGAATAAAAAGTAGTCGCTAAGGGCCAGTTCTGGACTGTAGGGGGGATGGTTGAGCTCCTCGAATTCACACTCATGCAGGGAAGCTTGTGCAACTCTGGCCTTCTGGACAGGGGCTTTGTCGTGGAGGAGCAGGTCACCGCGTGTCAACTTTCCTCGCCGCTTCTGACGGATGCACTGCTTTAACCCAGCCAGTTCCTGAGCATAATATTTGCCTGTGATGGTCTTTCCACAAAGCGCATAGTCCACTATCAACACTCGCTCAGAATCCCAGAAGATGGTGGCTATGATCTTCCCGGCTGAGGGTTGGGTCCGGAACTTGATGGGTGTCAGAGAGCCCCTGTGCTTTCAGGCCATGCTTTCGAGCTTGGTCTTGGGATCCCAGTGGTGGACCCACTTTTCATCACCTGTCAATATGCGTGAATCGAATCCCTCTGCGTCTTGGTTGTACAGGAGCAGCAGCTCAACCGAACTTTGACGACGTTGAAGTCAATCATGGGGCGTGAGGTTTCTAGGGACCCAACGGGCAGAGGCCTTGGTCATGGAAAAATTGTAGTGGATGATGTTGATAACACTTCCATGTGATATTCCAAGTTCTCGCTCGATTTCTTCGACCTTCACCCGTCGATTTTCGAGGATCATCTTCTCCACACGGGCCACATTTTCCTCATTGGTCACGTCTGATGAGCGTCCTAGATGGGGGTCATCTTCAAAGGACTCACTACCATGGCGGAACTCCCTATTCCAGCGAGCAATGGTTGTTTCGGAAGGGGCGTTGTCGGTGTACAATGCAACTATGCGTTCATGGATCTCTTTTGCATTCTTGCTCTTCCTTGGTCAAACATTTCATCACTGCGCGGTGCTCAACCTTCTCCATTGTTGAACAATTTGTGACTAACGATCTTGGATCAGCTACTGCTTCAAAAAAAGACGAGACAAGAGCGTGCGGCTGCAGGTCCTGACTTGACATAACTTGTCCTAACACCCAAACAAACAGCCATCCCCCATCCTCTGTTTTGCCCTACTGATTCGCAAAACTTATTGACCGCCCCTCGTATCTCAAAGCCTGACTAGTTCAAAGGAGAGTTGCAGATCAAGGGGTGCACGGTGAGAAAGAAGACATGGAGATTTGACTTTAAAGAAACAAACGTTTTCAATAGGCCAAAGACCTGGTCAGATGAAAGTACTTATCAGGTATGTAAGAAAAATTGTGGTATTGTTGTTTTACATTCAATGCGTGTAATAAAATTCAAATACATATTGGGAGAAATTCTTTAAAAATGTATTCTTTGTAAGATAAATTCAGTTTTTCATCATTTGTGCTGTTACCTTTGTGATGAAGAATTGAATACGCATTTCACCCTACTCCTGGCTACCACCTGCGAAGCATGGAGGTAGTAGCTCTATCATGGCAGTTGTGGTTGCATGTCTTTATGAGGACCAAGGGAGATGCTTTTATATCAGTTATGAATGAACTTCCGAACTTATACCACCATGTAACCCACAGCACCAAGAAATGTAATTATATATCAGCATGGAAATTCCCCCTGCCATTCTTCTAATCACAACCAGAATTGGTTTGTATAAATGGGGATCACGTTGAGGGAGTAGTTACAGAAGAGGCCTGACTTAAATCCAATATAACACTTGTGACGAGTGCTTGAAAAAACAATGAGAAGCGCCACAACTACTATCTAACAGAACTGTACGAATAATTACAACCTGAGTGTGGACAAATTTGTGAAATCCATGCCACAAAGAATTATGGTTGTAATAAAATAAAAAGAGGGTCCAAATAAGTATTAAAATAATTAAAATTAATAAATGTAGAAAATATATATCTACTGAATTCATTTATGTGCCACAAATGTCCAATTCAATCCAATTTTAATCCAATTTTCTCCTTTTTCCTATTTTCTCTATTTAAGTAAGAAAGGTCAATTCCTGCCAATACATAAAATGTTATTGTTGCTGAAAAGGAAACCAATGTGTTTTGCTGCCTCCATTGATTCACTCTGGGTGTTGCGGGGCAAATGACCCTTTGGATTATTGGTTTTCTTACAGGGTCGACGCCCAAGAACATGTGCCCCTGACTTTTTCAAAAGGGGTAGAGAGCAAGAAAGTTGCGTGGCCTCCAGTTAATTTAAGAGGTCAGTTAATTTGTAAATTACGCCACCAGTGAGTTTTTAATTGCAGCCGAGATCTCATACTAAATAATGAATTTCACGTAAAGATTAGAATGACAATGCTGGCAAGTTAAAAGCTCTAAGTATTGGGTCTCGAATTTTAGGTGCAAAGCTACAAGAAGAGAGGCAATACCCCGCCCCACATCACCACCAACCAGCAGAAAACATTTTTTGTCTGAGGGAGAACCACCTGGATCGTGTTAGGAGATCATGGAAATGAAAAACGCCTCTGCTCTCTTATCGACGGAAGAGTGGATGAAGGAATAGACAGCGGTGTTAGGATTTGCTAACAAACAATGAAAAATACCACTTCTAATACTTTTTATTAGGCATATTTAATATTGTAATTATTAATAGAATATCTTAATACCAAAAAATAATAATTAAATATTTTAATAGTAAATATATATATATATATATATATATATATATATATATATATATATATAAAATATTTGCTAATATTTTTTGTTTCTCTGAATTACTGATAATTTCCGCACCATAAAAACTACCATCGCATACTTTTACTTCACTTTGAGGAAAGAAATTATAATGGCGCTTTAATAAAATCTTTGACGCTCTTTGCAAATTATACATAATGGAAAAATCAGCCTCCATCGGAATTCGAACCAGCAACTTCACGCGTGCGAAACAAGCCACCAGCAAACTGTGTCCCTTCCGAAGCACAGAGAAGAATCGAACCGATAGAAATTGGGGGTTCCTTTGAAAACAAACGTACCATAAATAACCCGGCGTTTCTGTTCATTTCTTGGCTTAGTTTCTTCTTACTCTGAGGAAGCCACATAGGAGCGAAACATCAGCAAAGACGAAGCAAATCTGGATTTTCTTAACCTTCCTCACCGATTGAGATCTACAAATTCCCTGCATTGGTGGCGCCGACAATTAAATTGATGCTTTATCCAGCAAAACGTCACTTCTAGGTAGGACGTTAATTTCCAGTTAATTTTATTGAACGTTAATTTAATTACTATACATTTAGTGTAGAAGCCCTAGCTAGTTAACCTATTAGTTCATAAGGTACAATTTTACTGATAAAAGTTCAATATTTTTATATATTTCTAAATAACTTAGGGGGAGTATTTGTACAAAATTTTATGATTTTCCTATATTTCTACGTTGAGATATCAGGTGTCCAGATAACAGGACGCTATACAATATAAGGTAAAAAAAGTGTTAAAGAACAACCTCTAATCTCCCTCCCATTATATCGGAGAACACGTGAAATTGCTATCCCGCCATGGACAACGTAATTTCCTGTTCGAACATTCTCGAATTTTTGGCTCCTGAGTACGCTGGAAAAATAGTTCCCAATACTGCGAACTAGTCGTAAGTCTTCCCCCCCCCCCCCTTCCCGCCAATGACGAGGTGTCTCTATCTCGCCCTTGCTGCTAAATAATAAATCAACTCCGCTTCTGGATTAAAATGTCTGGAGCTTGTGTCTCCTTTCTCCCCCCCCCGCCCCTTCCCCCTCAGAATCAGGCATAAATTACTAAGGCTCTTCTGTAGTTCGACGAGTCCAGCCCACACCTCAAGGCTGTGTTTATCGTCTCGTCTCGTGAAAGTTCATGAGACAGCAAGCCTTCTTCTTTCGTGATTCTACCCCCGTCAATTGGTAGCTTCTGTGAACGGCAAGCCTTTCAATTTGTGCAACAGTGTCCCTTCGTTTAATCGAACCGAAGAAAATCTCCGTCGAGAAAGAGCTTTAGCGTTCTTTGAGTGTGATAATTTTGGAATATTTATTTTGTGGAAAAGTTAGGCGTAACGTATTTTGCTGAGTAATTTCATAAGGTCGATAGCTTTATTCTCGTGTTACGTTCCCCCTAGTAAGCCAACAAGATGTATTCCTCGTTTGACAATTTCAAGGCTCAAGGAGAGTTGTTGGGCCTGTCGGGCCGAGAATTATTAACATATATTTAGGAAGAAGAGAGAAATAAAAGAGAAGAGAGAAGAGCGAAGGAACAAGAACTAAGAGCGAAGGAACAAGAACTAAGACGAGAATGAACAATAACTAAGAGGAGCAGAAATGGATGAACGTGAGAGAATAAGGCAGCATCCCTGACGCCGAAATCTGTGCCTTCGTAAAGGACAAGCGCCTCTCTAAGTTCAAGGAATGCCTAGATAAGGCTGATGTTTATGCAAGTAGCCATAACTTGTATCCCAAAGTTTATAGGACGCCTCCCCCTTCTCCTCCCAAGCTTAAGATTAATAACTCTAGGCTCTCTCCAAGAAATACCCCTAAATTCGTGAAAGTACAACGCCCCTCGAAACCCAGGATCATCCCTCCTTCGGAACCAAGAGACATTAAACCTATAATTACCACTGCCCCGCGTGTAATTCCTCAAAAGGCAGATAATCTATTTTACGTACAGGATAGGTCACGTACGCAAGAACTGCCCTAATAATTCTCAATTAGAAGCGTGTCCTCCCATCAGGTACACCAAGTTATTTCTACTTCTGCTCCTCCACCTACTCTTCAAAGTACCACTATGTCTCTCTCGTCGACTAACAACTCCGGTCAACATGTAAATTTTCTCTTTAATAAGAGCTCCCCCGGTCTTTTGAACTTTGAAAATGGAGCCGTGAACGGATGCCGTGTGCCCACCCTTGTACGCGCCATTTGGTGCACATGCACCGTGGTATCCGAGAATTTACTTCCCTCAGTCAGTCCTGACCACCAAAAATTTGCTGTGGTCCATGATCCCCTCGGCCGAGCGAATCGTTTCCTTATTGTAAATGACCACTTCGAATGTGATTATTTGACTAGTTGGGTCGAAGTGGTAGCATTCCCAATCAAACTTTGCTCCGTACTAGTTGCTTAGAGCCCCCAGGTTACGAGGAACCCGGTAGAACAACCCATGGTAACCCCAGAAAGGGTGCGCAACTTTCCTACTCCTTTGGAAGAAGGCCAAGTCTCAGGAGAAAGAGTCCTCCCTTGGTGGAAAAAGCATTTCATACCTTGTCACGGATTAGCTGTTACATCGTAAATGTCCTGACAGAACCGAACCTGAAACACACACCTTGTGTGTTTCCCGCTCTCACGCCCCCCTAGTCCTCCAGATCTCTCACGATAGTTTATTCTCCGGTCATTTTAGTAATACAAAACCTCTCAGAGGGTTTTTAAGTATTTTTATTAGCCAGGTGCGGCCAGATAAAGTGCAGAGTACTGTAAATCATGCTATGCTAGCCAGAGGACATCTACAAAAGGGCGCGTCAAGCCAGCCCCTCCTTCAGAAAAGCCAGATCATCTCGGAACCTTCTTCTCGTGTGGCCATTGATCTTATTGATCCCATTGATCCCCCGTATTGTGAAGGACACAACTAGCTCCTCAATTTGGTAGACTTCGCTACCCGTTTTCCTGAGGCAGTTTCCCTTAAGCGCATTGATAGCCTCTCATGCGCCGAAGCCCTCATTTCCATTTTTCTCGGGTAGAAATTCCTAAAGAAGTATTGTTGGATCGAAGAAGACAATTTACCTCCAAGCTTATGGAGTCTATCAGAAAGCTCCTCATGGTAAAACTTCTGTTTACCACTCCATATCACCCAACGGCAAACGGAGGTTGCTAAAAGCTGAATGGCACGTTAAAAGTAATCCTCAGGAAATTGTGTTTCGATCAGCCCCGAGAATGGCACCGCTTTTTACCCGAGGCCCTGTTTGGGTGTCGTGAAATTCCCCATAGGAACCTATGATTCGCTCCCTTTGAATTATTGTATGGCCGTACTGTTCGATGCCACCTTGCAATTTTGAAGGAACTTTTCATCAATCCCCGTCTGGATAACGAGATCCAATCCTCCTATTCGTATCTCCTAGACCTCTGAAAGCGCCTCGAGATATGCGCCGACATCGCGTACCAAAATGCTGAGGTAAATTTGGAGAGGTATCGAACTTATTTCGATTTTAGGCAAATGAAAGAAGATTTAAGCCTGGCGATGTGGTGCTGTTGCTACTTCCCACGGTGAGTAAAAAACTCACTGGGAGGTTAGGAGTCTCTGGACGAGTTCACAGGATTGGGGAATATTTCTCCAATGAGCTCAGGAGTCGAAAATTCGTGAATGTTTGAACAGCAAATGACGTCGTCCACGGCGGGATACCATCGCACGTGGTCTCGAATAAATTTGTTTTTTTGGGGGGGAAGGGGTGCCAGAGGTTGATCTTTTACAAAAAGCTTGGAACTAAAAATTCAAGGGTGCACAAAAAATAAAATAAATAATTTTAAATAACTATATAAAAATTAAACAAAATCACATATAAACCAGTTTATCCAACCGGCTATTTATATGGGAATAGTTATTTATATTATACAAATATGGAACATGTGAACAAAAATGTAGTGTGACTGCATAGCGTTCGTTTTTCTGAACACCATAATATTATTGTCTGTGGAATATATGTTTATCAATATCTATATGAATCTATAACTTCACCACGATAATTAACATTTCATTTAAATATATAAAAGAAAAAAAACGACTAATGATAAATTTACATGTAGAATAATAGTAATTTACTTACACAGACCGGGAGGTGAGACGCTTACTAGGCAATAGCCTAAAGTATACTGATTTATGTCAAAGAAAATTAGAATTTGCTTACTTTATTCATAGAAAACGATATAGAGAATTGTATTAAGGGCAACCCGTAAAAAAAATCGTATTTATTACCAAACATGTTTTGGGGTGAATATTTTTCAAGCCTTCTATTTTTTTGGGATGCTATGCAGTAATGGGTAAAGTTGTTTGGATTATTCTTGGGACTCTCGCTAGTATTATGTATGTATAAGGCGCTAGATTCTATCGTCTAAGCAAGGGTTTGATTCGATCGAGCGTGTCGACACGAGCTGACCGCCCATTAGCGGAAACGCTGAATTTAGCCGGTTGGGGGTATCTCTACACACGTCCTCATGCACATAAGCAATGAAATCACCTTTATCATTCCCTTTCTGTCTTCACAGCACACCATGCCTACTCTCTCCTCTGTTACTAATCCCTGTCGGTGGAGTTCTAATATCTCTTATAGGTTTCCCTATATCTATATACCGCTGACCGAGGATGGGTGCGCTCTCACCTTGGGTTACATGAAATTCTCTGATGGGTGATTGATGACAAAACATAACCAAATAGAACCTTCCACCTCCTCACTACTGGACCAATCTTTGGTGCTTTCATTTATGCCACGATTGTTATTCTGATCTATATGTTAATTTCATTGTCTAGTCGAGAGATCTGTTCCTCGAGGCTAGAAACAGATAGGACAACTTAATTATTTACTTGATTAGTCATTTGTAGTATAGAGGAGGAGTATAAAGCATTTCCACTAAACCTCCCAAAAGTCAACTAAATGCATTAAACCGTAGTTTCAAGACGATTTATGTTTGAATCTTTTATATTCTATAACCCTTTGGCAATATTATTACCCATTGTGTACATTTCCACTCGTAAAAAAAGTTTTTTCCTCATTTTTCCATTATTTGGTTGGAGTAGGCGAGAAATATTTTGGTTGGAGCAATGGAGAAATGATTGGATTTCAAAAGAATTAAGAGCAATTTGACACGAATTTGACTCTCTGCTCTTTTTCCTCGAAAAAGACCCACATTTTGAACAAAAGAAAAGACAACTCCGGAAGTAAGAGGGAGAAAAATGAACTAAATATTTGTCCAGGAACTAAAACAGGGTTTCGAACAGTATTTGAATTAATGATAGAAAAGAAGCAAATTGTCTTTAATTGCACTAAGTCTTAAATCTAAGAAAAGTATTAAGCCTCTCTAACCATTTAATTCCTTTCTATTTTTTTCACTAAACCCTACTCCTCTACCTGGTCAATTATCTTTCGTGTAATACTAATATGCTTGACATAATGTAAAAGTGTGTAAAGTGAAACATGAATATTGTACTAAAAACTTATTTATATCAAGTAGAGATAATCCCTCCCTTTTCTTTAAGGATGGATTATGTTTACCTTTGGGAGTGATCATCTTTACTTGGTAATGTTTGGCGTCATAAGATGAAATGGATCGGGTAAAATGGATGTATCGGAGAGGTTGCGTCATTATTAAACCTTTCCAATGTAAGTGTGGTGGATATGTTCTGCTTTTACTCTTTAAATTTTCATAAATCATTTTACGTCAAACATCAGAATAATCTTAGCGGAGCAGGAAGATTGATTTGGGTAATTTAGTAATAAAGTAAAGTTTCATCTGGGACCTGCCACTCATACTCCTGTCTGGGTAATTGGAATTCTAGATTCTTCTCCATCTTCGGTACAATGGATTTTATTGACTCACGGACTGCAGCGACGAGAAGACTGCGAAAATATTTATCCTAATCTTAATTAGGCAACTTTTTTGTCTTTCTTGATTAATCCTGGTCAACTCTTGCAATTCTTTTTATTCTGACCTTTACTAAAGAAGCTCTTTCCCCTAAAATGTAATTTACTTCCCACCCTTAAGGTAGTCCTTGAGTATTTGGTCTCGTTTCTCCTAAAACGAAAAATTTCTCTGTGGACTTTAACACGTGGGCAGTATTAAGCCAACTGTCATCCTTTTATTCGTTTGTTTTACTGCATTTTATCGTACCGCTCGATTTCCTTGGGCGGCAATCATTCCCTACGACTCCCAGGGGAAGCATAAATGGTGCCGTCGATGAGAAGGGACTTTTTTTCTTTTTCAAATTAGAAATGCTTTGATAGGTTATGGTCGGGGGGGGGGTTAGAGAGCAGGTTAAAAGGTTTAATGCCATTATGACCTTTAATGTCTCAATTAGTCTCCTCATTTATCTAATTTAATTAATTCAAATATTTTACTCTACCTAAAGAATCCGCGAACCTCGACGAGCAGACCATCGTTAGGCAGTTTCCTGCAATTACTACATGGCAGGAATCAGGTTAGACGTCTGGACAACTTGGCAAAGAAGGTGGGAGACGGACGAATATCTAAGGTTGTGCAGTATAGCGCCACGACTGTTCCCAAGGATCAATCCTCCAATTCCTTGACAGCTTCAGGATATTCTTGACCTCTTCGAACTGAGTACACTCGTGGTACGCACCGCCATTTAAGTGAGATCTCATGGCACCTTCCTGCGAAAACGTCCTGGTCTCCCAGAATATTGGGCTCACACTTGTCGGAAGAGAGCACGTTGAATTGCACTAGAGAGGCCTTCTCGAACCATCGTTATCGGGCGTGACAAACCGAGCTTCTCCTTACTGGAAAGCGTCAACGGCATGGATCAGCTGGCCAGACGGACGCCCAGCGGCTGGAGCCATAAAAGCTGTTCAGGGCGAACCTACAAACTAATCTCCCGACCCAAAGGAGGGGAGAGGGAAGATTGAGAAAGGGAAGGTAGCCTCAATTTCAGCGTCAAGCCTCAGCGTGAATTTTGCAGGGACCTGGCTGCAAATCCTTAAAGGGTGAGGTCGGAAGGGGGGGGGGGGAGCGTCACGGCTCTCTTTCTCTCCCGAAGTAATATCTTAGGAGGTGGGGAAATAATATTATTCTAAGGGGATACCTCTACAGTAAATAAAATTATATTTTGTTGTTTCATCTTTAACTAACCTTAAACGATACTCTCGGCCTATTCAAGTAAATCTCGCCAACATTTATGCACTCTGTCTGATTATTAAGGATTTGAAACCCAACGCCTCAAGTGTGACCTTCTAGTCGGTTGTTAATCCCTGCGAACAGTTCTTCAACGGTTCGCGTTGCAGTAGGTGATTAAGTCACCCCCCCACATAATATAGGAGTAGTGTATATTATTTAGTGGTTGCACCACGACAGATGACTTTTACGCTTGATGGCTGTATTAATACAAAGAAAAATAAAAGTAGTGTAGAGAAAACAAGAATTAATAGATAATAAAAATGTTTTTGCAAAATTAGAGAAGGGAAAAGGATATATTGATATCTACAGCAACAACAGAAACGAAGACGTATTAATATACCTCAGAGTTGAATGTCCGCCATTGTACTTCTGTGAACGTAAAAAGAAGTAATAAATGTAATAAATGGATGTGAGTGAATCAACTCGAGAAGAAGGTGCGGAAAGATGACCTGGAATAAGTGGCGAATGGATAAGTGTAAGGGTATCGGTCGATAGCTGTATGAGATGTGAATGAAAATAGAAGTGAGAGTATGAAATTAAAAAAAAATGCGGTTGAGTTCTGTCACGAAAGAATCTTGGGAGGCAGCATATTCTCTTAGCACAGGGTGTCGTAGAATGACTCCCGACGATATACCATATATCACTATTCGTTGAGGGAACTTCCTTAATTATCTCTAGAGTGCGTTTTTACTGTCTGGCGGCCGATATTATGTATCTTCAAAATGCTTAAGAAGTGGAACTGAGCTCAAGGATAATAATATTGCTATCATTAATAAAATAGAGTTTTATTAATAATAACTATAAACAAAACACAAAAACGGAAAATATTGACAAACAGAATGGAAAGGGTCGTGGAGACTCGGGCTAATCCAAGGATTTAAGAGATCAAAAAAGGTAAAACAAATATGGAGTTAAAGAGATGGGATGGTTCGATAAACCATTTAAAGCACAGGATAGAATTGACAAATAAGGGATCAATACTCAAAAGGTGACGCTTGGCTTACGTAACTTCATTAGGGTGCAGTGGAAGGTACTTGAAGGAATATTCGGTCCGCTGGCGAGTTCCAGCCGAAGGGGGGGGGGGATAAAAGGATCCTGACGTGGCGTCTTGGAAAGGAGAACCGTTACTCGACGAACGGCTTGACGAACAATGGCTGTTCTAGGTTGTTCTCTTCTGAACAAAGGGGGGGATGAGAACCGTCTCTTGTCTACGGGCTCAAGAACAATGGCTGTTCTAATGTTGTTCTCCTTTGAACAACAGGGGGGGTGAGAACCGTTTCTTGGCGAAGGGCTCAAAACGAACAATGGCTGTTCTAATGTTGTTCTCCTTGAACAACAGGGGGGGATGAGAACCGTTTCTTGGCGAAGGGCTCAAAACGAACAATGGCTGTTCTAATGCTGTTCTCCTTGAACAACAGGGGGGGGATGAGAACCGTTTCTTGGCGAAGGGCTCAAAACGAACAATGGCTGTTCTAATGCTGTTCTCCCTTGAACAACAGGGGGGGATGAGAACCGTTTCTTGGCGAAGGGCTCAAAACGAACAATGGCTGTTCTAATGCTGTTCTCCTTGAACAACAGGGGGGGGATGAGAACCGTTTCTTGGCGAAGGGCTCAAAACGAACAATGGCTGTTCTAATGCTGTTCTCCTTGAACAACAGGGGGGGATGAGAACCGTTTCTTGGCGAAGGGCTCAAAACGAACAATGGCTGTTCTAATGCTGTTCTCCTTTGAACAACAGGGGGGGAAGCCTTGGGGACTTGACGTCGGAAAGGCTCGAACCTTTGGCACTCAAGGAATATTGTCCTCCTTCTGGACAAGTGATGGTGAATCTCGAGGTCGAGGTCCCTTGGCGCACAAAGGGAGAGAGGGTCGTGGTGATGTTTCGCGACGAAAATCTGGATCTCCAATCTGATCTTAGTGGTAAAGTTTCCATATAAATAGCCAGGACATCTCCTTGGCGTAGGGGAGAATGGCTGTTCTAATGCTGTTCTCCTTGAACAACAGGGGGGGATGAGAACCGTTTCTTGGCGAAGGGCTCAAAACGAACAATGGCTGTTCTAATGCTGTTCTCCTTTGAACAACAGGGGGGGAAGCCTTGGGGACTTGACGTCGGAAAGGCTCGAACCTTTGGCACTCAAGGAATATTGTCCTCCTTCTGGACAAGTGATGGTGAATCTCGAGGTCGAGGTCCCTTGGCGCACAAAGGGAGAGAGGGTCGTGGTGATGTTTCGCGACGAAAATCTGGATCTCCAATCTGATCTTAGTGGTAAAGTTTCCATATAAATAGCCAGGACATCTCCTTGGCGTGGGGGAGAATGGGGTGGAAGCTTCGAGGGAACGCACAGCTGGGCCGGAGAAAAATGCCTTATCTGTCCATAAGCCTAACTCGATCTGGCGAGGTCGGCGTATGGTGGCGAACGGGGGGGACGATAACCTCTTTGTTTAAACATTGGCGTCCGGTAGCTGTTGATAAGACTCCAAGCCTCGAATCGAAGATGCACGTGGGTAGCCTCATGGTTTTCAATAAAATGTGATAGAAGTTGAAATGAATGCAGCTCTGAACTCGTTCTATCACACAGGGTAAGAGGAAAAATTTGGGGGATTGATTTATCTGGGTCCAACAAGTAATAATGTGCTGTGGCATGTATGGTAGTTATAAAATGTATGACCATGCGACAATATGATGACATGATTTTGCTCTGCAAAATTGATTGATGAATAGATAAGAATAAGCGATGTTGGTGAGAAGAAGGGCTAAATAAAGAGAAAGTTTATGGAAACATAATAAAGTAGGAGAGTATTCGAGAATGTTTGAAAGTGTTAGAGACAAGTAATTGTGTAATTGGAGATACCAAAAAATGAATTAAATTTATTTAAGAAGGTGTATTCGATATAGTTGTAAAATGATTGGAGGTAAAAGCAAAAGGATACTGGTGGAATGACGCGGGGAAAAATGGAGTAAAGAGCAAAAGAGAAGCCTAATTCTAAATGCTTAATAATGCGGCTGAATGCATAAAATTGGGAGAATAGAAAATTGAAAAACGTGATCGAACAGAATAAAGGAGCAGCAGGATTTTAGAGTTAAGATGAATGGAGATTCAGAGGAAAACAGGGTGTTATTCTGGAAGAAAGTGAGAAAGGTCAGATATAGAGGAGAAGGGTATGTGTTTACACATCACGAATAAAGAATGGAATGGTTGTTTGGGGCAATGAAGGTGGAAAAAGCCCTTTTATCAGTTGTATAATGTTGGTAGGAAAGAAGAACTGAATGTGAAATGATTAGCTTCTTTGGTGTAAACGTTGTCCTATCTCAGATTTGGGATGCCAAAAGAATGAAAGAGGTTGTTATTACTGTAAAAGCTTTGCTTACTGCTAATGCTGAGGGGTAAATGATATAGTCCCTGAGATGATAAAATAGGTAGGGAATTAGTTTTGGAATAAGTCTCGTGGCTAGTTTCTTAGGTATTTGACATTGAAAGAGTCCCTGATGTCTGTAAAACTGCTATATTATTGCATGTTCTTATGGTTAAAAGGTAAATAGGTGAACGTAAGAGTTGAATTGTGTTGACTGTTGTTGGCAAGATGTTTGGGAAAAAACTGATAGAGAGGATAACGAGGATAATTCTCAGATTTTTAAAGGATGATAAGGAAGTTAAAATGGGTAGAGAGTGCGTAGATAAAGTGTTTGGGCTAGAAACGCTAGCTGAATACAAGGGATAAGAGATGCAAATTACATGGAGTTTTTATGTATCTAGAGAAAGTTTATGACCGTTTAGAGAGGAAATCATCATAGCAGGATTTATGAATTAATTGAATGAAGGATGAAATTATTCTTGCTACGAAGATTATTTCTGTTGTAAATAGACGCGCGTCCAGATTAAAAATAGCAGGAATAAGCGGTTTAACAGAAAATGGAGGAAGGGAGACAATGGCTTTGTTTTAAGATAAGGAATGTTTATCTATGTCTGTGTTTGCTGTTGACTTTTTGTGATTGGCTGAGTTAGAAGAATTGGAAGATATTAATCGAGGCCTTAAGGTATGTGTGAGCTAGGCCTAATGGTGGAATACAGAATTAAAAGAAAATAATGATATTGTGGATGTTTATGGTTTGGGGTGAAATATAAGAGTGCGGGGTTTACCATCGAATAAATCCTAGGTTTTATGTATCAAGGCGAAGTCCTTATAGATAAAGGTGAAAATGAATCTGATTGCGACCATAAGGTTTTAACTGGAAGGAAAGTCTGGTAGAGTCGATGAGAGCTTTAAGGAATACTATCTGTTTTAGTGTGCACTATGCCAAGAAATTACATTGGATTGCTGCATGGAAGTGAGCCTGTGTTATGGAAGGTGAAGGAAAGACTCGAGTGATAGAGGTGTATATAGATAACATAAGAGGGATGGCTAGTGTGCAAAGAGTAGACAGTGTGAGGAATCACCGAGTGTGAAATTTGTATGTGTGAGCAAGGTTGTAACTCAGAATGATATGAAGTATCATGCCGAAGGAAAATAAGACTTGTGAAGGGAATGGACATGAATCAATGTCAGTATGTGGGGAGGGTTGGAATACTACGAAATATTGGGTTGATTATCGGAATAAATGTTATGGGTTTTACTACTCATCTGCCTCATTCTCAAGCCTTTATTTCTCAGTAAGCATCTTCACTTTAGCCTGAGATCCAAACCATTGGTGTCTCCTCCATATGCTAGCTGTCGAGAAGTCTCGCGAATCTCGACTCCTTCCAATAATTCAACACAACCGATGTGACTTAGCTTTGTTGTATTCAAAAGCGATGTTTCCCTTCTGGGTAGACAACTACATCTCGTTCAAAAGACTAACCAGGCACGCAGCTCTCTTATCTGCACTCGTGCACATTTACTTGCGAGGAAATATAGAACATCGACCTCCAGTTATGGAAAATGATTTTCTCTAGAGGTGAGTCGCATTTCACCGGACACTCCCCTTCTTAAAACGTGCCAGATTAATCATTTGCCTCTTTGCCCGTGTGCAAGGCAGAAGATTACAGGGGTTTGAAATTTCCCCATCCTAAATCTCTCCGCCACAACATGGTGACACTATCTGGCTCGATACCTGGTTGGCGTTTTTCTAAGCCTGACCTTTCCTTCTCGATTCAAGACGAGAGCAGTAACAAGTCGGTTACGGGTATGAAACATAATTGAATGATACATAGTATGATACCTAAGTGCCGGTACCTTGTTATATGGCATGTCTGTGTATGATTTGTATGTTTTACCTATGCGCATCAGGTGTAAATATGTAAGTAGAAATATGATGCTTGAGCATTTATTACTAATGGTTATAGTGCGTAAGTACGTAGTGTATATTTGCATAGAGTATAAGATTTAAACGTCAACGATGCGTAAATGTATTGTGTATTATATGAAGCATAAGTATATGTTATCGAGGTGATTTACCAGGAAATATATTCTAAATAGGTGTGTCTATGTTGTGTAATTTAATGGGAGATATATGTATGGAACATAAGTGAGCTCACGTATTGGTATCGTGTGGTGAGTAATTATATGCTGCGTAGGTAATTGCAATCTTACTGTAGGTTGCGTAATTGGTGCGTATGTCTGGTGCGTAAGAATAGAAGAAGTACGTGAATTTTGCTTAATTGCTACCTATTTATCAATTTAATTCGTCCGCATTCCCTCTCCTCTGACGGGATACTCAAACCTATAATGAAATCCCTAGAAAGACCATAGACACTAGGACGGATCTGTTATGGGGAAGGGAGGGCAAGAAGAATGGTAATACCATTTTTTGAACAACAAAAATTAACTAATTAAACAATACTCAGATGTTTTTAACGTTTAAAATATCACAAAATTAAGTCCAAAATAAAAGAATAAATCCTACTTTGAAAAATTCCTTCGCTTGGAAATTTATTGAAGCTCTTTTGTGTCACAGGATTTCTTACTACACTGTCTGTCTTTAGCAGTTACCTTCCACAAAGATTTACGCTGCCTTACTTCATCATATTATTATAAATAATTCTTCGTATAACATTTTGCTTTGCCGCAGTTAAAAAATATAAATATCTCCAAGAAGGGAAGAATTTGTATCAGGGAATGTTTATATGGTCATGGATTCTGTTCCAGCATTTTGTTTTTACATCGTCTACTTCTTTTGATGCTTTTTCCTTCTAATGGAATTGACTCGGCGCGGCTTCGTTGCTTAAGAAAAATTTTCCCCTCGAGAGAAATCGCAAATAGGTGTAAATGGTAAATAGCTGATTTATTTTGGAAATGGAAAAGCAAGTAAGAGTAAATTAATGAATGTCTGTCTGTAAATACTTTTACTAATATGAAGAGGACTGACGATGGTTGAGAGAGAACGGTTATTAAATCAAAAGGTGAAGTGAAGAGAGCTTCAACTTTTAATGGAGGGGGATTTGGAGGGACAAATCAGTGGTTTCAGTGGCAAACATTGGGAAAAAAGATCTGATGCAAGAATTTACCATACCTTTCCTAG
Source organism: Ceratothoa steindachneri (assembly GCA_963969495.1). NCBI lineage: Eukaryota > Metazoa > Arthropoda > Malacostraca > Isopoda > Cymothoidae > Ceratothoa > Ceratothoa steindachneri. Next base: position 207,546,137 of record OZ018324.1, on the reverse strand, counting down.
ATCTGGAGTTAATAAGAAACAATGGGAAATGCTTTCAACACCCGTTTGATAAATGAAGTCAAGTAATATGCCACCTCATCCTCGTTGATTGGGGGTTAACCGTTGGTTAATTCTCAATCCGTGGCTTATAAGGTTGTTTACTTATCTTTTGCTCCTTAACGAGTGTAACATTACTTTATTAATACCCGGTTCATACCGTATGAACCGGGTATTGATAAAGTAATGTTACACTCGTTAAGATGCTAAGACTAAAGGACACTTAAGATGCTCTCACTAAAGGACACAATGATAGTTTTGATGCAGTTGACACATTTTTATTATTTTAAGATGTAAATATGTGTGTAAATTGCAGTGTTAATCAATACGGCCACCCAGGGGAGCGAGCACGAGCTCCATTTTTTTTAAGAGCTTATCTGGCGACCGCCTACTTGGGCATTAGTCGCCGTATTAAAAAACCGGCCTAGTACTAGGCTACTTTAAAATCAAATTCAAAAGGATAAAAAAGAACCCCCCACAAAAATAGGAAAAGGAGGAGAGCAGTAAGCAACCTCCTGCGTCGGGGGAGGAACCCCTGGCGACGGAGCGTGCGTCCTATAGTAAAAAAAAAAACAGAGGCAAAAAAACAAAACAAAACAAAACAAAAATCCTGGTTAAATAATAGGGAGAAGGCAGGCCTCCCCCCAAAAAGTCCACAAGTCCACCTGTCAATGTGCACGCACTCGTGCCGAGTACAAGGGACAGGCGGTAGCGACCCCGCCCATTCCGGTACCGGGACAGGTAACGTGCGCGAAGATCACCCAGACTGGGACATTCGACAAGAATATGCCGAACAGTCTGAGGGACGACACAGTCGTGACAATAGGGCAAAGGCAAGCGCTCAATCAAATAGCAATGCGTCACACGACTGTGTCCGATTCGGCGACGACAGAAAGAGACCTGGAGCCTTCGCGGCATTGGGGGATAGGTCCATGGGAATAGTCGCGGGGCAATGGCACGCAACTTTAAGTTCCCTTCGACCGTCTCCCATCTTCCTCGCCAAGCAGTCCGAAGAGCAGCCCGTATTCGTGCCATGTAGCCGGTGTGAGGAAGAGCAAAACGCTGGTCCGGTCGCAAAGTCCTCGCGGCCTCTTTGGCGCCCAAATCGGCGCGCTCATTCCCCGCAATTGCTAAATGTTCATGAATCCAGCAGAAGATAATCTCGACATCCGCCTGGCTCGCTAAAACCGTGGCGTCACGGATATCGCGAACCAGGGGATGCGGAGATTCCAATGCACCAAGAGCATCTAGGGCGCTTTGTGAGTCGCTATAGATCACAATCCGGTCTTCGAACCAGGCACGTGGCGTAATCTCCCGTACCGAGTGGTGTATTGCCACCAGCTCGGCCGTGAAGACAGACGCAGCGCCTGGCAGAGCTCCGCTAACTTCAAAAGGAGGGGATACGGCGTGGAAGCTGACCCCCTCTTCGAACTTGGAGCCATCCGTATACACTGGCACGGTTCTAGCGTGACACGAGGTGTGCTCCAAAAAGGTTAAACGCAATACTTCCGGCGCTGTACAAGCTTTGGGAGCAGAGGCGTGGCGACAAATAGCCAAATGTGGTGCCCTCTAGGGTGGCGTTCCGGGCAGAACCAAAGGCGCCACCGTCCCAAGAGCTATACCTACCTCTCGAAGGAGTTTCCTATCCATAAACCCAAAGAGCTTAACGTATGACTGGCGTCTCTCGGCGGTATAGGCACCGTGGAGATCAGCTGCGGATGCAGTGAAAGCTGTTGGCGGCTGAGGGAGGCGCTGGGCTCGCGCGTACAGGCGAGTAATAGCCTGCACGCGGCGTAAACGTGAGTGGCATCTCCCCAGAATCGACCAACAGGCTCTCAATAGGGGAAGAGGGGAAGGCACGGGTCGCAAGGCGAAGGCCGGTGTGGTGGATCGAGGCCATTTCCGCAATAAACGCTCGGCTGTGGATGCATAAAACTCGCATCCGTAGTCGAGCTTCGAACGAACAAAGGATCGATAAAAAAGTAGCCCATAAGGCAGTAGCCCTATCAGGGCGCCAAGCGCTGAACGTCACGGAACAGGGAATATTCATGGCGCAGGTACAAGAGACCCTGAGGCTGCTAATATGAGCCTCCCAAGTGAGGCGTCGTTCAAATACAAGACCAAGGAAACGGTGTAATTCAATCACTACCAGGCTCACCCAATTAAGAAACAAATCTGAGGCGGGTTGGAGCCGTGGATGGCGGCAGAAGTGCAACACCTTAGTCTTTGCCAAAGAAAACCGAAACCTGTGCGCGTCGGCATAGCAAGAGACGCGGTCCAATGCCTGTTGGAGTCGACGCTCCAGAGTTGGCATCTGGCCGCGCAAAAAGAGATCAAAAGTTCGTCCACGTAGAGCTTAGCGAGGTCATGCCGTTGATGCTCATTGCAAAGAGTCTGAAACTGAAGACACTTTCCTGCAGTACACCCTCTTCCTGCTACTTTGGGCCGGAGAGGGCTACCCCCACGATGGGGGCTTCCCTTGCTCCCATCGTGAGGAGAGTATCATTGATGCCGTATCGCTACGCGGTATCATAGGCCTTCTCGAGATCGAAAAACACCGTGGCGTAGTGCTGTTTACAAAGAAAGGCCTCGCAGATGGCAATTTCCAGTCAGAGCAGAGCATCCAACGTGCAGTGGAACTTGCTTTGGCCGCACTTGCTGTGCACGCAAGAGGTTAGATAGGTTGGGCGGAAACCGGTCAGAGTAGAGTGATCTCTCTCGGATTTGCGAAAGGCAAGCACATTAGCGATTCACTAGGAATCTGGGAGGAGACCCTGCACCCAGATCCTGTTCAACAAATTAAATAGAAAGGCCATGCCTCGCTCACCCTAATGTTGAAGCATGGCATACGGGACATAGTCCGGGCCATGCGCGGTGTCCGCGCACGAAGCAAGGGCGGAGCGCTACTCACTCAAAGTGAATCTGTCGTTGAATGGTTCTCCGCCTCTGGATGTAAAGTCCAGCCGGCGGCCTTCCGCGATATGACGACGTTCATTGAGGGTGGGCCGAGCAGCACCCCGGCGAGAGAATGCGGAGAAAGCGGTCGCGAAGGATTCTGCCACGGACGCGGGGGCCAAGATTGCGGTCCCGTTCTCCTGGAGAACGGTAGGGGGGGTCCTGCGAGAACTTGTCCTGAATCCTTTTTACTCGCCTCCACACCTCTGCTAGAGGGGTCTTCCTGTTAAGTGAAGACTCGTATGCACGCCAAGAAGAGTGGCGGGCGTGCTTTGAAATATACTGGAACCTAGCCTTAGGCAGCTAAATTTGACCGACAGTAAAATCGTTCAGCGGCGCTTATAGCGCATGTAGCCATAACACTTCTGTTTGAGGGCCGTCTTAGACTCGGCCGACAACCATGGGAGTGGTCGGCGTGAAAAACGGCCAGACGTTCTGGGAATAGTAGTTAGGCACGCGGCGATGAGGTTGCTGAAGAAGAACTCAACGGCCTCATCTACCGACCTAAACTCCTCGACTGAGATAGAGAATTCAGTCATTTCCTGAAATGCAGGCCACTGCGCCTGTGCCAGGCCCCACCGAGGTGGGCTCTCAGGTGGCAGTTGCCCTGAAAATGATATTTGAATGGGAAAGTGATCACTACTATAGAGGTCATCGACAACCAATCAATCAAAATCAGGCTGTGCATCCGAAGAGCACAAATATAGGTCAAGGCCAGAAAATGAAGCGGTTCTCGGGCAGTGATGTGTAAACTCATTCACATTTAGGACACCTATCTAAAGCTCTTCGATCAGATCGGTGAGGATCTGTCCCCAGAGAGGATTCCTGCCGTTCAGATCTACAAGCAAGCGAAAGGTCGTCGGCAACCATGCCACGACGTGGCGGAAGTTCCATGCATCAAGGTCAGCTGACGGTGGAATGTACGCAGAAATCATAGTATACCTTATATTCTGGTGAAGCTGCATATCCACTGCCTGAAAGGAGGTATCTAAAGTGAAAGAAAGAACGGAGATATCATGCCGGGTGTAAACCGCGCATCCCCTAGCCTTGCCATCCCTCGGTGGTGAGGGTTGCAAGACCCTTATACCCCGGGAGGGCGGGCAGGGGGCACGCGCCTAGCATGATTTCCTGCAGAAAAATAGCTAACGTGGAACGGGATGAGATGAGCCTCCGCTGCTCCTTTGAGTTGTCCTAGGGTCCACGGAAATTCGATTCAATGAATATGCCCTCCAGCCCTAGCTCGGAGGAGACGTGGGGGCCCTCTTAGAACAGAAGACCCTCACGGGAATGGCCGTACGCTTCCTGGAGCCAGAGCCCGGGCGCTGTTAGCCAGACAAAGCATGAAGGCGCTGTCGCCTTTGAGGACTTATTGGGGGAGGTTTGGCTTTCCAGGCGAGTCTTTTCCTACCTCCGCCTCCAAACCTTAGGCGGGCGTTGCAGCTTCGGAGGCGAAGGGCCCCCTTTTTCGAGGAACCACCGTCTCCGAGCCACTCAGTCCACCACTAGGCGAAAGTGAAGGAGCCGAAGCTCCTTTTTGCTGTCCTCCTTTCGGGGGACAGCTTTAGGAACCCCGGAAGTTAGCCTGGTGACAAACTTCAGGGGTGTTGCCTCCTGTGAATCTAACAACTCGCTGGAGGCGCGTGGCCTTTTCGCCTTAATGGAAAAAGTCACGCTGGAGGAAGAGGAAAGAGCCTTGGATTTGGCCGGGGCTGGGTATGAACCCTTTTTGCCGCCAGCCTTACCAGGGCCGCGCCCTGGTTGAGTAGAACCCGCAGAAGGGCTCCGAATTGGCTCAGAAACAACCGTGCTCCTTGGCCTGGATGGGCCAGGAGCAGAGGATGCCTTTCTAACTATTGAGACATAAGACGTCCCAGGCAGAGTCGGGCACACCAGGACCAAGTCCTTAGCCTTTCGTAAGGAGAGTCGATCCTGGGGCTGAACGGCCAGGATTTCTTTCTCAAGGAGATATGCACCACATTGCTTTAAAGAAGCGGGGTGCGGCTCACCCTATTTGACAAACTTGGCTACACACGATTTAGACTTATCGTTTGCAGCCTTGGAGCAATTTACACAGACTTTGCACGTCTACAAGAACGATTCTTATGGCCGAAGCGGTGACAGTAATAGCACTATTCCGGCAGTGGCACGAATGCCTTCACGCGGTAGCGGTACAAACCGACACGCACCGAGTCAGGGAGCTTGTCACAGTCGAACGTGACGAAGAGTGTAGGGGTGGGTCTCCAGGCCCCTCCCTGTTTTCTCATCCTGCGTTCGACCTTGACCGCCCCATGGTCATCCAGCTCTAAGGTGATGTCCTTTATGGAGTATTCAACGAGTTCACTCGCATAAACTACTCCTTTCCCAAAGTTCATGGTAGAGTGCAGCATCACACTCACCGGGGGGCCATGAAGTGTCCGAACAGTACTTATCTTGGCCGCCTCGACGGGATTCACCGCATTCGCTAAAAGGCTCCCATCCGAAAAATGGCTCACCTTCGGCTCTCTACCAATTGCATTAGCTAAGGCTCTTCTCTACTGAATCATTTTGCCCTTGCCCAACATGTTGCAATCAGTGGAGCCAATAATGAGGAAGCCTTTAAAGCCAGCGGGCTCGAAACGCCAGGTAACCTCTGAATGAGGGGCTTTGATGTTATCGAGGCTCCGCCCTGTGCACTTTTGGTCTTGGTCATAGTCACGAGCTCCGCACACGGGAAGGGGGTAAAGGGTCGGTATGTGCCGATCTTGGCTTGGTCGCTTGCCAAACTGGCAGCAGACTAAGCCGTCCCCGCAGCCCTCATGGATGAAGAGGAACCCCCGACTCTTTCGTCTTTTTCCTGTTCTTTTTCTTTTTAGAAGAGGAGGGCGGGGAATGATCCCGCTTCCTTCCTCCGCCAGCAGGAGCCCCCAGGCCAGATGGACCGGCCTCAGCCAGGTCCTTCTACAAAATGGAGAAGGTCCTGGTAGTCATAAGGGCACCGATCGGAGGAGATCCCTCCCCTCTTTGTACTGCCTCGAAAACACTAGCCATTTGAGGAGGACCTTGCATAGGGGCGGATTCGGGTTCGATGCTTAGCGCCGAGCCCAGATTCCCCTCGATGAAAAGTCTTACCGTCTGCAGCTGGGTTGCCTCAAGAACCATGTCTATCATAGGAGGAGCCTCCAGTTGGCTATCCTCCCCAAGGTCATCCCAGGCCCGTTGGCAGCGTCATTAGTCATGTGTGGAGAGGCACAGGCCTTAAACCTGGCAAGGTTGAGTATTCTTGCCAGCAGGCCTTTTGAGGGAAGCGACCGAAGGGGCCTGGCTTCCCTCTAATCCCTAAGGTGGTTTGCCCTACCGAGCTGCTTCAATGAGAGGCGGTCGGCAATGGGCTGCCTGCTGGCTTTCTTGGCAGTCCCCTTAGAAAGAAAAGGAGGGACTGCCACTGGAAATAGGGAAGTGCCCGAAAGCACCTCCAGAGAAGGGGGTGAGGGGGAGTCCCCTACACCTGTAATCGTACGGGAGGAGTAAGCCTCCTCTCCGGTTAGAGGAATATAGAGGGTGCCCTGCGCAAGCACAGGGGGGATCTCCTTTTTCGGTGGAGCTGCCCGAGGGCGGCTCCGTTGTTGTAACAGGGGGAATTGAGGGGAGATTTTTATTTCTTTCATCAGTGAGCCTGATGACCTTAAAATTTCTACGGGACGCAATAGCTCATCACCCATGGCAGTAGGCCACACTGCAAGAGGTGCGTAGAGGCCTGGCAGAGCCAGGTGCTGCCATTCGGGACTACCCCTCATGCCTGGTGGCCTGGCAGTCCATCGGCATGGCGGCTTCCCCTCGAACACGGCGTAAAACTAATAGAGGGTGAAGAGGAAAGGAAAAGAGATTTGAGGATGGTATGGGTGGGGATAAAGCCGGTTGTTAAAAACCAACCACCCCAGACCGGAGCTTAGTGGTTAGGGAACATCCCCTCAGCCCCGATCCTGGACGGTTGGATGAGAAGAAGGTCAGCATCTATCCTGTGAAATTAGAGGCCCACCAGAGAAAGTTGTGGGAGAGGTTGTATGAAAAGCGAAGAAGTAGGAGAGAAATGCAGGCTGTCTGAAAGAAAGAGATGAGGCTAAGCTTGGGTCGGTCGAGGTGCTGAACCCGTCAGCATGGCGGCCAGGATGGCAAATTGCCGCGCCCCGTACAGGGAGCACGAGCTCCAAGCGAGTCCTAAAAGCCAAGACATGTTGCAGACGAAGTCTTTCCTCATGCTAGTCAACACGTGGTTGACGGAGTTCTTCAGCTTGTCGATATGGCTGTGGAGGACTTTGCAGGCCATGAGCTCCTCATGCACACAGAGCTGTATTTGAAGGGATTTAAGTTTGGCACCGAACGGTGCACATCTCAGTTGTTATTCTCAATTTTAAAATAAAAAAATTTCGATGGGTGAACCAAAATAGGTGTAGAGAAGTTGTGAACTTCGTTGGTCCCTAGCACTGTAAGTGCAATACTTGTTCTTTGCCCCTTCTACTTATTTTTATTTCCCTTTTTTTTATCCCATCCATTCGTAAACATTTTTGTAGTAAATGACCTCATAAGTTTTTGTTTATTTCTGAATTCCATTTAACAATAGTTGAGTTTGTCCTCAATCCATATGGATTGTGTGCAAACCAACGTCCCAGATCACCGATCCTGCCTTTATGGCGATAAAATTATGCAAGCGACTGGGAGACTCGGAACTTCCCTCATCACATCGAATATTATAACTCCTTCCGTCGTTTTATCGATCTTTATGACTCCTTCAAACGCAAAGTCAGGAGTCTGCGAGATTGTCACCCAGACAGACTCTTGATTTCCATGCCAAGGGGCTCAGGGTCTAAGCAGGAACATTAAACTAATGAGGTAGTGAGGTTAAGCTATTTGAGGGTCCCATTCCGGTACATAGGTATGAAACTTATATGAGCTAGTTGTAGAAAACAGCTCATTTGTTGATCGATTAAACGTAGGGTGAGCGTTAATTGAGGTTATTAAATTTGAAGGTTGATAGTACAGTGAACTTCGAAAATTTTCTTTTCTATTTAATGGAGCAAAAGCTGATAAAATTTTAGCTTTCGTACTTATCTAGGGTTTTTAATTCGTTCTAAAAATTCCCCAGAATTTGGGGATTATAATAAATTTATTCGTATTGGTTCATTCTTTACCACTTCAATTTTCTTTAGGAAAATCACTTAGTATTTGATTGACGCCTAAACGAGGAGACTCCCACTGACTAATATATGATGGTTTTACCCGAGCTAGGAGATTCCTAGCTTTCTCGATTTTAGCATATAAGAAGCTGATGCGGTATCTTCATCCTCCGCTTTTAACACTTGTTTTTACTAAGGTTTTCTCATAGGTATACAAAACGGCTGTACCTGGTGCCTTTTGCACCTTTCATATAGAAGATCTTTTTTCGCAACCGGGAAGATCTCTTAATTTAGGGGGCGAAAACTGCAAATGGCGTTTATACGCACAAATTCCATGTCTCCGTGTCTTCCTCGGCCGATTACTACGTCACATTTGAAAAAGACAGTGACTAATCAATCATTCCATGAACCCTTCTAATTCGCCGGTAGAAATCTCCGTCGAGAGTTTGTTAGAACCATAGAACCATAATTATGGCCATTAGAACCATAGTTATGGTTCTAATGGCGCAGATGCTTTTGTTCCACACGCCACCGTGAGAGATACTAAATTTAAAAATTTGTCGCCACTCATCTGCTCACAAGGTTTTCACAGCGCCAAGAGTATTCCACGTCTTATTTTTTTGAACGACAATTGTGTCGCTAAGATGCAGGACTTGTGTACAAAGATGGCTTCAATTAAGAAAAAATAGGCTACTTCTATGTTATTTTCTTACTTGTTTTACGCCAGCGCGGCCCTTCATGGTGCTCACAATATAGGAAATTATGCCACTTGCCAACGTTCCGAGTCTAATTTTAATCCATATAAATCAGGGAGAGCTGAGTGCCTTTATGGCATTAGAATCTCCAGATCCCCTCGTTTGAAATAAGCGTGGCTCTTTACCTAATCAGGTCGAGGAGATTTCAAAGTTGTTAGCGAATGTGTAGTGATTTTTATGAAAAAGGAAGACTGAAAAACCATAGTTTGGTTTTGCTCTTTCCTGCAATGACTACTTGTCAGAGTCAGGTTAGTACTTCGGGCTGCATGGCGAAAAGATAAATGGAAGACAATCAGGGGGTTAAATATTGAGTACAGCGGGGCATGACTGTTCCTTTCGATTTATCCACCAATGCCTCAAGTGTATCAAATAATATTCTTTCAACTTCATTTCTGTAGGATTGTGCGTCTGGGTACTTCGCTATCTGTCATTGTTTTTCTGAATGTAAAAAGATGTTAACGAATACATTTTTGTCCCAAATGTTCACATCTATATTCAACTTCATTTTTGGCGCGTTCCAAGGAAACTTTCGAAATACTGTGTCTCTCAACCTTGCAAATTATATTAAGTATTTACCGATTTGTTTTCTTTCATATATGTGTCTTTGATTTTTCATCTCAAAATTGAATTCACCTATAAGTGTGCTGAATCCTATGGTTTCTTCTTGTATTTTTTTTCATGCAAATTGCATCATTTTCACTGACCCATTTATCATATCATGAATTCTAGTTTTCTAATTATATAAGGAACTCTCCTTGACCCAATAGAATCGTGTTTAAGGCGTTATGTCTCGACACCTTGGTAATTAGTTCAATCCTAGGCACAGGGGTTACCATAACTTTCGACTAGATATGGAATTAACAGTGAATTAGTGGACACATTGAGCCTGAGGCATGAGTGCAGCCCGTCCATTTACTAATTACCTCTCCAATCACAACCTCGCTATATATTTTCCTTATCTCTCTTTTTACCTACTCAACTCCTCTACTTACCACCCAGAAACCAGTCTAAATGATATCCATATTCACATGCCCAAGAATTGGTTAATGCTTTTACCTCGATGGTTATTGTCAAAACACAGTAAAACCGCTATTGTTCTACCATGTACCGAAGGATTACTTTCCCCTAAAGTTCCTTAATTTACCATCATTTGTGCAGATTTTTATGTGATTGTCAATATCAAGTCAGTGGGGCTCGTCCACGATTGAATTGGAACGGGCAGCAGAATTACCCAGTTAATCTATCGGAGTTTCCTATGATTTTTTGTATGAAACGCAATATTTGCAAATGTTTCGTATTTTTCCCATACTTCGCAATTTAGTGACACCAATGATGTTGCTGTATGTTCTATATTCTTCCTGGTCATGCAGTTCAGTAACATGTTAGTGTTGCATTGATACATGTACTCGTATGTACATGACCTGAAATTGTAAAAAGGTTATAAGAAAAAAAAGTAAATGACGAAATGAAGAGGATGCGAAAGCGTACCTGTAAGTTAAGTTGCTTATAAGGTATAGTATTTAAGCAATGCGTCTTACCAGTTAACGTAGGTAATTTTATCTTAGACAATGAACAGTAAAAACAAGCACAGTTCGGAGTGGAAGTTTAAATACAATTTACTGGTTCAGGTAGTTTGTTCAATTGATCGAGTAACATTTGAATAATTTCTGCGATAAGGTAAATATTGCATATTTCTTTCAAGATTAAAAAAGCCAAGGTAAGAGTTTTGGACCGCAAAAGAATTTATTTCAGCAACATTGCAAAGTAAAACACGAAACAATTGCTTACTTTACAAAAATATAGGTAAAAACTATCACTGCCTCTCTCCCAAATTTAACTGTTATATAAATTAGTTTTGTAATTGCGTAAATATTATTATTATTATTATTATTATTATTATCATTATTATTATAATATAGACTATGAAAAGAGCCATAGTAAAAATTTAGGAAATTATAACACCAAGAAGTGAGAGTGCAGTTCAAAGCACAGCAAGAAAGAAATGATATAGAATTAAACAGCCTGACGGTTACGCAACAAAAAGACATTAGCCAATCTTTTAAACTTATTAAGCGTAGGAGCAGTCATAATATTTGTAAGGAAGGTATTCCACAATTTACATATGCTCGGTAAAAAGCTCTTAGAAAACTGAGATGTAGAAGGACGACCAAAATCGAATGCCATAGAATTTACAGTCTCAGAATACTTAGTAACTGGCTGGTTAATAAAATCTTGGCAAAAATATATGCAGAGGATGATTCACATCATTCACTAGCTTTAATAAAATACAAAAAGCACCAAGATCTCTACGATGCCCAATGTCTAAATCCAAATCTGATAGTAAAAGTTTTACAGAAATAAATGCACGATCGAGCAATCTCAGATGAGAGTCTGCAGCAGAACTCCATACAGCAGAGCAATATTTAAAATGAGGTAGAATAAAAGAAAAGAAACACTTGCGAAGAACATCATCATCTTCAGGAATTTTATTAGATTTACGAAGAATGCCCAAATTCTGTGAGATACCCCGAGACATGTATCTTAGATGCGTTTCAAAAGTGAGTTTTTAATATAGAGTTACTCCCATAAGCTTGAGCTGGTCAGCCTTTTTAATCCAAGCTCCATTTATTAACAAATTGGGATGTACGGGTAAGAGTGATCTAGAAAGAGTCACAATCATTTCCTTAGACTTACTAGGGTTCAATTTCATACCTCACTGAAGACACTAGGAATGAATTTTATTCATATCCTCAATGAGGCTGTCTGCAACACTCATTCTCATTGCAGGAAATTTAACATGACATATAGAGAGGAGTTATCAGGATATGCTAGAATTTTATTAGTGATATTAAACCCCATTTCACTAGTATATAATATATATAAGGCAAAATTCCCAGATCGCTACCCTGAGGAACTCTAGAATATACCTTAGAATAAGAACTTAAAACCTATCGACAACAACATGTTCTTGTTTATTAGCTAAAAACTCTGATAAAATACTTACGACTCTACTACCAATGCTGACAGACTTTAATTTAATAATCAAACGATTATAGTTGACAGTATAAAAGGCGGCACTAAAGTCACGAGACAATCCTAGACTCACAATTATTGTCTAGTCTAAAGCAGACTGCATTTCATGTACCAGCAATAATAGTGCATCAACAGGGCCTAACCCATTTTTAAAGCCACAGTGAATCACTGGAAGAAACTATCTCAAATATACAGTGAGACGTTTGGACAGAAACCGTCCAAATGTCTTAGATAAAATGGGTATAATGGAAATAGGCCTATATTCACTGAGAGATAGAGATGATGATAATCCTTTGGGAATTGGGGTAATGTTGGGTGAACACCAGCATTCAGGAAATGACCCCCGACGAACTAAAATACGAAATATAACAGCTAGTTTTGGAGCTAGCTGACTGCTAAATCTTTTTAAAATTAATGGAAACAGATCAATAGGATCAGTACCCCCATACTTGTCTAAGTTTGATAAAAGAAATTTTATTTTAGAGGATTTGAAAGCAAATGTATTAAAACTAGGTAGCGGGTGACTGCCTAAGGGCAGCTCAATCTCTCCCTACTTTGGTTGGAATTAAAACTGTTAGCAACAATCATGGCTTTATCTTATCAACAGGATGATATGTAACGCTACGATCAGGCTTCATTAAGGAAGGAATAGAAGGCTCAACACTAAACAAAGCAGATTGAAGTGCTGACAACCAAATATGCGGCTGGGCTGCACCTGTGAGGACATTATTCAAATGGGCATTATGTTAAGCTTTAGTCTCGTTATAAACATTCTTTGCTGTGTTCCTCATCCCAACATAGTTCTCCCAACACAATCGAGAGCGGTTATCAGACCAAAGAATATAGGCAGAATACTTATCACGATAGGCCAGGCGACACTGGTCATTAAACCAAACTCTATTGTGAGATCGAGCTTTAAGAATTTTTATTGGTGCAAACCTACTTTTCAAGTAAAATAACCTTAAATTCAATGCAGTAGTGGGGCAAGGAGCATCATAGATATCCCTCCAGACAATACTATTAAAAGCACAGTTAATCCCATCCCAGTTAATTCTTGATTTGATAACAACCTCTCTGAAGACGGTACTGTTTGGAATAGGTAAATCTAACTAGATTTTACAAGCCAAACCTCGATGATCTGAGGAACCAATTGATGCAGTGGTTTAAATCTCAACAACTCATCCCAAATCACTGAGTAAAAGATAAAGACAATTGCCAAATATGTGAGTTGAACCAGTAACTGACTGCTCACAAACAGTACATAATATAAAAAAAATAAGAGCAGCAATACCATGTTGATTGGTTGAGAAACTGAATTCAGCCAGTCTCTGTGTTGAGGATTTAGATCACCAATAAAAATGAAGCAAGATATCTTGTTCTCCTCCTAAATATTAATATATGAGTTAAGAAGTTAATCATAAATACTTTCATTTAAGTCGGCGTTTCTTTAAATGCTAAAAATATATAAACTATTAAAACGGCTGCATACTCTATTAATCATGATCTTATGATATCCACATTTATACTTACTAAAACTCAAAACATTAAATCCCACTCGAGTATATTCACACAAGCCTTGCGCTCGAGGTGTTTCTCAGATATTGCATAGGCTTATTAAAATTTAGCAAAAGGAGTTCAGAGGTATGTCTTCTATTTGATACAAGCAAGAATCTCAGAGCAGGAAATAATATCATATTTAGTTGAGGAAACAGAAAGCTCTCCAAATTGCCATAGAGACCATGGATGTTGCAGTAAAATAAATTGCAGAATGTATGACGGATAGAGCCAGGGTTAGATTCAATGTCGCCAGACAAAATAGGAATAATGACTGACAAAACCTGATAGAATGAGAATCTTAGAAAGTAACAATAACAACAACAAGATAAACAACAAAAACAACTACTAACTACCAACCCGATATTCTTAGTACTCTTCAACCAGTGAAGGCTCCTGGGGACTGGGGGTCATGGTTAAATGTAGTACTGTCATATTTTGATACAATGAATTAAGATAGAATAAAGTTTAGGAAAGTAAGGAAAAACAAGAGATGCAGGGCTGTGTCACCCAGCCCTGTAAAAATGAGGCTCCTTATCTTAATCAGGTCGAGGTTTTAAGATACTCGTACGTCTGCCACATCAATTTTACCTTTTCAGCTTCCAGAATGGGAAATATGAACTGAATAATTGACACTTCTCATACCAAAGTTAAGAAACAAATTAAAAAGCATATAATCAACGTGTATTTAAATCCAATACATTATAAATTTAAATAATTTTAAGTTGAAAATTACCAAACAATACTGGCACCCATTCAACAGAGGAAAAGCTTCATTTTAAGAAACTGCCCATCGTGAGATAATCATATTTTCTTTGTAGGTTTCAGGATTAATTTGAGTTTATATTTTTATTTCTAACTTGTAAAGAGGTCATTGAAATTGAGGCGAATAAGGTGTCTTGCAGTAGTTGAGAATAGGTGGTCGAAAGCAGAGGGGCTTCCAAGCTACACTTCAAACCTGCTGCCAGATGTCGTTAGCTGAAGAAGAAGTAAATCTCAGTAACATTGAAACATACAGATATCTGTCGTCTTTTGACGCTTCAATACGTCTGGCGATAGATAATTTTTCTCCTTTGGCATCTCTGAATTCCGTACATGCGTGAGGATCTTCTTGAACAAACAAAATACAAGGTAGGATTAGAATTTCCTCCGAATGAAATCGTGTCCAGTCTTTAGAGAATTCCTCTCCCTCGCAAAAACATAACTTACATCCTTGTTTTCTTGAAGTTTTACATTACACTAATTTTCATTTCCGTAGTTTCATCATTTTCGTTAAAAATCTCTTCTCGACGTTTTTAGCGTAGATGATTTATTGCTATTCATTTTTTTAAGGAAAATTAAAATTCGTTATGGGTACTTTTATAGTTAGTATGAAATTTGAACTGACTTTTCACCGGCTGCTACTGAAAATGACATTGATGCTTCTTAAAAATATGATTACAACAGGTTCGAAAAAATAATAAATACCAAAGTTAGCTCGCACGCAAATGCACACACTCACAAAGAGATGTTCTTACTCACATCGCCGAGGTCACCCTCTTTAATCCATCTTCTCATGAATAATTTTGCCTCAATTGTAAATATGATAAAGATTCTTAAAAAATTAAAAGTTCTGTGGCATTTTACCTTTCAAGAAATTTATGCATTTGAATTACTTCTTTAATTCAAATCTTTTATTTTTCATTTATTTTAACCCAATGGTTTGGCCAAATAAGTTGTAGCCCGGTAATAAATGTTAATAAAATTCGTTGTCGTATTCTACATTTTATTCAGATTAGCCTACCATTCAAATATTCCATTTCGACTTTGATCTCCATTAGGTAAATAGAATTAATTAAAAACCTTTTGGTCTCAAGTTTTACCGACAATGTTTATATCTGTTTGGAAATTTGACAGTGGATTCACCAGTTCCTAGTAAGAACCAATTTATTTAGCATTCACAATTCTTACTCATTAATCTATGCCGAATTCGTGGAGTTTGAATTGTGTTTTAGGGAGTTATGGTTCAAACTTACATTGACAAAGCATACGTCTACATTGAAATAGAAACACCTGCTGTGAATAGGCAGTAAACTGTGTGCAGAATATATAGTCCTCTTGTGGTTTTCCTGTAGGTCATTCTCGTGTTTGGGTTGGAACTATTTAATAGAAGAGCTTCATTAAACATACATGATCATCGAGACCTCACAAAAATTAATTCTAGAAGTGTCAGTGATTTTTCTATAGCTTATTCATTGAAACACATAAAATTCTGTTTCTTTTAAATAAGTAATGTCAATAAATTGAATTTACGGCTTCGAAGTTGTTCCATAAATTGTCAGATATATTGCAAAGTACAGAGCTGCAGTTTTTGCATGGTTTACTCTGAGTATAAGTGGGCATAAACCGCACTTATACTTAGAAAGTGAATTTAAGTAGGTCACTAGAATAATTCATATATGTGTTATTTCAAGCTTCATCTTTGCTGTCAGATTCCATATTTATTTTACCGTTAATTCTTGTTCAGTAATCATCACACATATTCTACGGGGTTCATGTCAGCGAACTGACTCGGGAAAGGAAGTCTTTTGATGCAGATTTGATCCTACAATTATTTTATCCATTTTCATGTATGGCAGGTCGCCTCAACGTTTATGAAGAAGCCACATTGTCTCTCAAGTTGACCATTTGAAGACACTGGTTAAGGTCTCTATTTATGAATAAAATGCATATTTTTGATTTGATATTACCAACTTATCCAACACCCTCTTATCTTTCACTATTCCAAATTGCTCCCCATACCATGAAACAAAAGCGGCCAAGTTTCATCCTTGGTTGCAACCTGTTTATGTCAAACTACTGAGGGGGTAATTTCCAAACCCATACCCAATCCAATGACTGAAATATGAAAAAAATTATTCGTCAGAAAGAATTATGATGTGCGGAAGTTCCGAACGCTTATCGTTCATTTCTTCAGTTCACTCCAGGATGTTATTAATATTGATCACGGTTAGGAAAGGCTTCCTTCTTGCTGCATGTCTAAAATATCCAAGAGAGTGCAGGTAATTGACTGGTGATTTTGAATCGTTGGGCCAATTCAGAAGTTTTTAATCTAGAGTTGTTCTTTGGTGATCTTTAGGCAGCATAAAGGCATCTTTCTGGAGGATCAGAATGACAAGTTAGTGACTTCAGTGATGTTTTAAATTGGTTTGAATTGAAATATAATTCCGTTAACGGAAGAAAGTTGTAGATATTCCAAGATTTGCAGCATTATACTTTTGGAACAATCTACAGTCCGTCTGACAAACGATAACTTCTTATTTAAAATCTGAATTTTTAAAAATTTGGCCTTATATGCAAATTTAATAATCCTATTTCTAAAGTCTGAAAAGATGGAAACAAATAATAGTTTCGTAGGCTGATGTTAGAACCCAACCCTTTTCAAAATCTCTTCAGCCCGAGTGCAACAGGCCTATGAACGCATTTATCCGTTATGAGAGTGGGTGAAATTATAAATACAGATCAAAGTGCAATTAAGTTTCAGAGTGCTGTTTAGGTTGATCACTGCTTAGCTATCTTGAAAGGTTCTTGGGGAATAAAAACGGAGTAGAAAAATATACTTTACTACTATGCAGATTATATATTTACAAAATTAAAATGGTTTTAATTAAGATATATAAACATAAGAGACGTACATGAGTCTCGGCTACAAAGAGCTAGCTGGGTGGGGTTCACCGCCATAAGCACAAACGAACAATCACAAATAGGTCACTCAAATGACCTTGAGCGCAGGAGAAGGCAAATGAGGAACGCTTAAAGTGGGAGGGAAAGCTTGCACATAAGAGTTATGCGTTGCGGTTATCTCGAAGATTTGGTCCGAGGGAGTAGTCCTGCCCTTTTGAGTCAGTCTAGAGTCCGCAATAATAGCCTCTTGACAAACGACTATTAAACTAGTGGGTTTAGAATACGGAATCGAGAATTTGACCCGTCGTGTTCGGGTAACGGGTACCAACGAGTGCTGAATTGTCTCTCGCGAGCTCTAGGAGAATACATGGAACTTGACCGGTTCTGCATAGGTTCGCGTGGAACTAACGGGAACCGAAGGATGGGAGATACTCGCGGATACTCGTGACAGAGGCGTACTTACCGCAGTCCAAGTCCGACGTCAGACGTTTTATAGGGGTGAGACGTAGGTGCTTTTTTCCGCGCCCAAAGGGGGAGGGTTCCAGTGGACAGACATCTCGCCGGACAAGCTGGACTTTGACCGATTCCCGCCGCCGCAGAAAAATCTCCGGCGGGACCCTGCGGTGTCTTAAGCACATCCCAGGCTTCCGTGATGTCGTGCCTCCAGCTCATCATGTCCTTCGCAAATTTGCACCTTGTTAGCGTGGATTAAAAAGGTTCGACCAGGTGTGTTCTCTCCCTCTCTGACAAATAGTTATAATAATGCCGCCAAATCAAAATAAAAACAATTTTATCATTAAAACTGGGTTCATTTTACTTCCTGAATTTTTCTAATTAAACTACAATCCTTTGTTTGTGTCCGCCCTAACTGGGATCGAATCCTGTTTCTTAACTCTAGTATATAATATAACGCGTTATTCATTAATTTGCCTCACACTTTTAAGAGAATTACTTTCCTTATCTTATGGATTTATGTCGGTCTTGAAAGATTTGTTGAAATCTTTAGCATATATTTGAAGATCATTTCTCCATCTACTTTTGGTCTTCTTTTCGCTTGTCTTTTATCAAATTGAGTCAAATTGGTAACTTTTATGGTCCGGCTATCTTCTTGGAGTCTTACCACATGACCTGCGTAACTCCATTTCAGGTTTTTTTCACAGCTTCTATAATATCCTGAAGTTTGGTTTGTTGACGTATCCAAATGGCTGATTTTGCGCTAGGCCAAGTTATCCCAATGATAATTAGTTAATGAGCTCTTTGTTTTGTTCAATGTTTTATTGTTTATTTAAGTTTATTTGGTCAGTTTCCCAGTTTCTCCTCCATTGGTCATAGTTGGAATAATGCATTGGCTGTATACTTTTCTTTTCAAGCACATGAACATTTTGCTTTTAGATGATGATACTTGGCTTTCCAAATGCTTTCCAGTCTAGAGTGATTCTGCATTAAATTTCATGATCTATTCCCGCTGATATTTTAATTTGTTGATACAAATAGATATATTTGCTCAGAATTGCGATTATATCATGTCGACGTGTAGTTGGTTTGTCTTGACATGTTTTTCCAAGATCTATCTTTAGGCCGACATTTTTGCTTTCATGGAGTATTAATTGAATAGCTTCTAGGTATCAGCTATGAGTACAATATCATATGGGAATCTCATATGATTGATGTAAAAATCATCGATCTTAATTCTTATGTTTTGCCAGTTTAGCCTCTTTAAGATTTATTCTAGAGAGGGCATGAATATTTTGGGAGAGATAGTCTTGCAACATCACGAATTTGAAACATGTCTGAATCCTTATGGAAACTAATGTTATATGTGTTATATTTGTATATATGTAGACCGGATTTATACCTTGATTTCTTAATGAAGTTATAACCCTTGGTTTTTCTAATGAATCAAACGCTTTCTTATAGTCTTAAAATTTAAAGTATAGAGCTATATTGCAATATGAAGATTTTTTAATGAGCTGATTGAGAGTATATATATGGTCAATCGTGGAAAAGCCTTTTTTGAAGCCAGCTAGCTATCTTTATTGTCGTTCATCTAGATGGATTTGAATTCTGTTAGTAATGACTTGTGAAGAGTTTATAGACACACTAGAGAATGCTTATTGGTCTGTAGTTTGTTAATTCTGTTTGATTACCTTTTTTGAGTAAGAAGATTATTATGGCATTGTGCAATCCTCCGGATTCTTGCCTTGTTTTAGATATCAAAAGAAGGGGCGAGTTAGTTGGTCCGCAATGATATCTCCACAATCTTTCAAATAGTCTGCAGTGATGTTGTCCTGATCTGATGCTTTGTAGCTCTCCATTTGTTTTATGCAATTTAATTTATAATTTGAGAATGGCAATGACATGATTAGGTGATACTCTTTAGTTCTGATTCTTGATGGTGTTATTGCCTGTGTGCGAGGGGTGTTCAATAAGTTCTAAACCTAACTCAGAAGAAGCAAAAATAGAGCAAAGGTTCACTTAACTACTTTTATTCAGGTTTCAGCGTAATCGCCTTTGATATTGATGCTTTTCTTTAGTCTCTTCTTCAACTGCAATATCAGTCCCTGAAGAAAAAAGGGTTGAATCCCTCTCATCTCCATGCTCTTTTCCTTGGTCTCCTGGTCATCAGCTAAATAGATACCCCGCAGCTGCCTCTTCATGTGTGGAAAAACTAAAGATCTGAGGGACAAAATATCATGGGAATAAGTAGGATAGGGCAACAATTCCAAGCCGCAGGACACAAATTTGTTCATGGTCACCATGCTCTTTTGTGCAAGAGCATTGTTCTGCAAGAGAATAAGACCTTAGGTCACTTTCCCTCAGGTTTCGGAAGGACCGTTTCCCGGGGCTTCTCTAGTAGATCTGCATAGTGTGGTCCAGTAATGGTGCGGCCATAATCCAAGAACACCACGAGGAAGATCCCTTCACGGTCCCAGAACACTATCACCATGACCTTCCGGAATGTCTTCGTGACCTTGAATTTTCGTGGCGTTGAAGAGGAAGCACGCTTCCATTGCTTAAATTCTGCTTTGGTTTCTAGATCGAAGGGAGGAACCCACGTTTCATCCTGAGTTACGATTCAGGCCATGAATCACTCTAGATCCGCTCTCATGAGGGTAAAAATCTCCGTTGAAGTCATTATCGGTTTCTTCTTATGCTCAGACGTCAGCATTTATAGGACCCATCCAGCAGACACCTTGGAAAGATTAAGGTGATCGTGCAAGATGGTAACAATGTATCGCACTGAGATTTTTCGATTATTCATGACCATGCTCTTCACCATGGCCACAGTTCCCTTGGTGGCTGCAGTTAACTGAACACCTCTTCGAAAGGCATCCTCGCAAGAGTCTCGCCCATGCTCGAAGAGAGCAGCCCAACGTTTGACATTGGGAAGAGATAGGGCACTGTCTTCTGGTGTCTTCAGCTCCTCACTAATCAACTGTGGCGTTTTCCCTGAATCACGCAAATTTTTTCACAGCTGTTCAACTTCCCTTATTTATCTGGAAGGCGCTTTCCTAACTCAGGATAAGTGACCTATGAACTGAAAAAAATGGGTTAGGGGGATGCCAGCCTCTGCATTACCTAATGGAACATGTAGTAACGTGGTCCAGCTGGGGTCGACTCCTGTCTTCCTTCCTTGTTTGTTAGGCCGAGAACTAATTGAACACTCTGGTACAACTTTTAATTGTCCTCCTTAGTTCTTTTAACTATTTTTTTTCTCGATCCTGAATGATTGTGCCATCTTCCTGTTTTGTAGCTGCTATATGAGATTCAGACCTTTTGTAGCCTCTTTTTAAGCATATTATGCCCCTTTCCTACTCTCTTGGTGTCTTCAATAATAGTTTGATATATTTTATAATTTCAGCTCTTTGTTTCTGTTTAATGAGCTTGTTTAGTTTTGATAGTTTAATTTGTTGTTTGGTGTTTGTTGCTTTAAGCTGTTTGCGCTTCTTCCTGAGATTTAGGGTCTCTTCTGAGAGTTTGTTGTTGTTCTTATTTTGTGTTTTCTTGTAATTTTCAACAGTGTCGGTCATTTGTTTCATTAAGTTATTGTTCATTGCCTGTATATTGCTGGCATTGCTACGGTCAAGCGGATTTTAATGATATGCTCTCTGGAAATGGCGCTGCAATTCTGTAAATATATTTTTATTGATCCTAATGGGTTTATTATTTAATGGAAGTAGCTTTTTTGTCTCCTTCTCAGGGTTAATTTTAATCCTACACTTGAACATTCTATGGTCACTCATTTGGATTTTATTGAATAGCTCTACTTTAATTGACCATTGACTACTGATTCAAAGAGAGTTAAATTTGTCTCGTGTTTCTCTTTCCTTTTGGCAAAGTTAATCATTTATTTCAACAATAAAAGAGAAGTTGGCGTCTTAACCATAGAAGTATTTGTTAAAATGCCCTTAAAGAAATTATTAAAGTTAGGGTATGTCACGATTTATGTAACCTGCAAAGGATGAGACAATATTTAAGGGAAGCAAAATTCGCATCCCTTATTTTATCATATTTAACAGTTGGTCTTAACTTTGTTCCTTTGCTAGAATTTCCTTCAGGTTCGGAGGTGGGTTTACATCAACTGTTTCTTTCCACGTTCTTGTCAATCTTAATTCTTCTTTATTTATATTCAAATTTGGGTCTTAAAATTGGTGCGGTTGTTATAGTAACAAAGAGAAAGCCCTAAAATTCGATAAGGGCGCTATAGGAACAAAACGCAGTCCATAAAATTCAATTCCCCTTAAAATAATCCACCTATTTTAATCTTGATATTGTGGCATTTTCTCTTCATTTATCTGAATTTTTCCCTTTTATTTTCTTTAGACGGAGAAGCAGAAAAATGAGAATGATAAAAAGCCCGATGTTTTTATACAAGAAGGGAGGCCCTTTCTATAATATGGTTCGCATATGACCAGAGTATCTTTACAGCAACTATTACAAGAGATCTATATGGTGGTGAAGTTTGGGGAGGTGAAAATGATTAGAAGCTATCTCCAGGAGCTAAAGAAAGAGGCTGCTTGAGAGTCTACAAATAAAACGAGACTCCACTCTCTTATAACTTTCTCCACTCAGTAACGAAGGCTGGTAATCTTGTGAACAAGAGGAAAGTGATGTAGCAACGAGAGAAATTTCACCCGGGGAAATTGGAATTCGAAATAGGGGCGGACTATCAATCCCATATGCACAAACAGTGCAGATCACCAAGGTACGAACGAAAGCCGAAATGTGAGAATCAAATAAAAAAGAAAGGACGAGAATAGTAAAAACAAAAGGATGGCATCCAAGAGTAATTATGCGTTTCAGCCCTTTATTATGAGTCTTTAACTATTTGCTGGTTTTCAATTTTTTATTCTAATTCTTTGGTCAATCTCCAGCTGGGACTTGAATTGACCTCATTTCGATGCATGCGTCCTCCTATCCCAATCTTTTCACCTCCACACTTTTATTACCAGACGCTTTACCACAAGGGAAAGGGACGAAGAAAAGGTGGAAAATATATCCCTCAAAGTTTCTCTGAAAGAGATTCGAATCGTGTTAACAAAGTGTCTTTCTTTGCCTACTGAATTTGCCCTCTCGATTTCAATCACCTATTGCGTGACTTAGTCTAAACTCGCCTTTCAGGCCATATTGTCCAACTCATCATGTATTCATGCACTGACTTAACATTATAATAATAATAATAATAATAAATCTCTTATAATGCTTTCTTCAAGGCTGGAAGCATTCACAGAGCGCATGTTTGGCTGTGGGCTAAGATCAGGTGGGTGAGTAGGCAATCCTGAACAGATGCATTTTCAGGAGTCGCTCGAAGGTGGTGTTGAGTCAGCAGATTTAATGTCGGCTTGAAGAGCATTCCAAAGCTTGGGGGCATAAACTGAGAAGGAGTGGTCGCCCATTCAGAAGAGGAACGAGGGAGGAGTGTTCAGGAGAGGGGCATGAGATTACCGAAGGGCCTGATGGGCAAGACGTTTGGAAAGGGCACCAGAAAGGTAGGTTTGGGGCCTTTTGGTGAAGGACCTTTAAAGTGAAGAGAAGAATCTGGAAGTGAGAACGATATCTGATAGAAAAAAAGTACAGTTCCTGAAGTAGGGGCTTAGAAGGGAAGAAGCGAGTGCAACGGAGGAGTAGTTGGACAGCGTAGTTCTGGACTAGCGGAAGGGAACGTAGAGAGCAAGATGGTACATTTACAAGAAGAGAGTGACAGTAATCAAGGCGGGAGGTAATGAAAGCGTGGACAGCACTCTCAAGACTTTGGCGATCGAAGTGTGAGTGAATGCGGGAGAAGTTAAGAGGAAACAAAGGGAAGATTTACTAATATTGTGAATGTGGAGCTTGAAGGAGAGATGCTCATCAAACACAACGCCCAGATTTCTAACAAAGTCATAGAAAATGACAGAGTTTCCACCCAGAGGGAGGGAGAAAAAGAGGAATTTAACTTTGTATACTAGAGCGGAGGTACCAACCAGAAGAACTTCAGTTTTGCAGTAGTTAAGTTTGAGGAAGTTAGCCGATAGCCAGTCCAAAATAGAAGATTAGGCAGATAGGAGGTCACAGATTGAGTGGGAAATGGTCGAGGCGGAAGAGGAAATAAAGATTTGAGTGTCATCGGCATAGAGGTGGAAGAATAGAGCGAGATTAGGTAGGAGGGAGCTAAGAGGGAATAAGTAGATAAGAAAGAGGAGAGGGCCAAGGACAGAGCCTTGAGGGAGACCAGAGCGAATGGGAGTGGGGTCAGAGAAGACATCGTTAATCATTACAGATTGGGTGCGAGACGAAAGGTAAGAGCGGAACCAGTCGAGATTAACGCCAGAAATGCCAAGGAAAGAGTGGAGGCGACCAAGCAGTACGGAAAGGTCAATAGTATCAAAGGCAGAGGAGAGGTCAAGTAGTATGAGGATGGAGGCACAACCCCGGTAAGCAGCTCAACGTAAGCAATCAGTAATATTGAGTAGAGCGATTTCGGTAGAGTGCCCAGCTTTCAAACCTGATTAGTAAGTATCATCAATATTACACGTAACGATGTGGGAATTAATGCGCGAAACAACTACTCTCTCAAAGACCTTAGAGAGGAAGGAAAGTTGCGAGATCGGGTGATTGATAGCTGGGTCGGAAGGGTTAAGCTTCGGCTTTTTAAGGATCGGACGGATTTGGGCATATTTGAAGGAAGAAGGAACAACAATATTAGCAAGGGAGGCATTTAACAGGTGGAGGAGCATTAGGATTATGACAGGCAATAATTTGATTAATAGTTTGAGGGAGAACGAGTCACAAGGGGAGCCATATTTTTTGGAGGGGGAGAGTAAAGCATACAACTCGAAAGCGGTCACGGCAGGAAATATGTTGAGCGGCCGAGGAGGAGGGGAGCTCAGGAAGAATGTGAAAGGCCGTGTCAGGCATTTGTGGGACGGAGGCACAAAGGTTGATGACCTTATCCAAAAGAATAATCTAGAATTTAGGCTAGGGGGGAAAGTGAGGCCGGAAGAGCAAGGGAAAGTAAGGGAAGATAAGAGCGGAGAGGACTCAATAATAGGGATAAAGAAGTAAAAAGAGCACGGGAGCAAATAATACGCAGAAAAACACGGGGCAAAAGAAAAATACAAAGTAATAAAAACACTAACGAGAATAGCAAAGTACAAAGCACGTGATAAGGCACATTAGAAAATAATGGAATTATAGACTGAAACTAAATCACGGAGGCAGGTAGAAAAAAATGAGTAAATAGTAAGGAAAGTAATGAAAATGGCCACAAGAAGAAACAAAAAAAACAAAAGCACTACTCACAAACGCGAATAAATCGCCCGGCTGGTTTGGCGTAAGACCTCGGAGGAGATGAACGGGAGAGGGATGATGACTCGTTTCCCTGCTTCTGATAAGACTTTGAAAGCAGAGAAGAAGCCAGATTAATGAAATATTAGACATAGGATAAACGGAGGAAAGAGGAAATTTTCATTCATTGGGATAAGTAAGATACGAAGAAAGGAAGATTGAAAACAATTGGGAATGTTGATTTGTGTTTAAATATGCAGCAATGAATACAGAGATATGCAAAAGAAGTTTTAGAAAAGTCCAACAAGAAATATCATTTAATTGTTTTCCACAACCAGCAACGCAATCATAAATTTTAAATTTTTTAACCAAATTTCAAAGACAAGTTTCAAGTTTCATTTAAGAACAGCGTCGACCCTGTCTCAGCGAGTTGCTTCTCTTACAAAGGTCAAAGGAAAGTAAACTGGGTATTAATAGTTATAACGTAAGCGACTCATGGTTAAGAGGTATATTTTGTACACATTCTGTTTCTGCTTTGATAATTGTTTATTTTTGAATAATTAAAACCCACGAGAGCATTTGGTCTTGAAAAGACTTCGTTTGGTTTGTCATTTTTTGGTATTCTTTAATTTGGGTTCCCATAACTATGGAATTAAAAAACAGGACGGTCTTGTATAGAAAGTTGTGAAAGCGCTTGTTTGCATGCATTTTGCTAGCTTCCATGCGTTTTTTCCTCAGCTCAATAAGTCTCTTCCCTGGCCCCAATTACCAAGGGCTGACACGTTGTAAAAACACAACACTTTAACATTTTGCTAAAATTAAAATAAAATATAATATCTAGTTATCGACATACTATAAATTATAAAAGAATAAAATCAATTAAAACTTGTTAACAAAAATATCACTTTAAATGCGATAAAGGATATATAAAGTAACCAAGCTTAAATAATATAGTAAATCATGACGCTAAACGCACCAAAATATAATAATAATACCCTAAAGGGGAGGTAACAAGAGCGGTTTTCATTGTGGAATAGTTATAGAATTTGTGTGAATTGTAAAATACTTTTGCATTATCAAAATCAATTGCATGTTCTTCACTAGATATTTAAATACAAGCTAGAAATAGGCTTTTACTTCGTATTTCGCATTTGTGTCCGTTTACTCTCTGGGAAAATCTAGTGCTTTGCCCAATGTATAGGGTGGTCCCAAAGTCTTGTCACCCCCTGTAACTATTGTTGTAATTTTATTTTTCAGGTGACTGACATGAACTCTTACAGTGTGGAAGAGAGGCTGATAGCAAGTGTATAGGCAGATGATCGTGTGAATTGTGGTAAGAAGATGGAGAGGTGGGACAGGACATGACTTCAATGGAAGATTCGCGAGTCCAGCCCCTCCGAAGAGAACGATATTGCGTTGGGGACAGAAACTGCGAATGCATTTAACGTGAACTAGTGTAGGGTAATGCACATAAGCCCTCATAATACCAGTATAGATTACAATATAAGTGGTTAAGCTCTAAATATAGTAAACACGGAAAGGATTTAGTTGTCTTAATCTGGAGGGATCTAAGGAAATATAAATAATCCACTGTAGCTTGTCATAAAACAAAGAGGGTTCTAGGAAACATATCTATAAAATTTGCATTTAAATAGAGATTTCATTCATTCCATATATAAGCACTTGTTTGACCTCATGCGGAGAATGCGGTACAGTTGTGATATCCATATTTACGATAGGATATTTTAAAGTTTAAACGCGTTGAACGTCCAGGGAGAAAATTCTTGAACGACTCCACGGCAAATATATTGAACTTTTTAAAATCCTAACCGGTTTCACTAATATAAATTATGAATCAATATTTGAGTTAGATAACTGAGCGGCGACTAAAAATAATTGTTTCATCCTAGTGAACACTAGATTTAACAATGTGGTAGGGCCAAATTTCTTTTCTTAGAAAATAACAACCGCATATCATCGTTGCGTACAGGGCAGTTGTAATTACTATTGAACTGTTTGCCAAGCCATGGAGTTGAAAGTACTTTAGTAATTCGATGCGTCTTCAAAATATTCGTAGAATAATGGAATAAAATTAAAACAAAAAAGTATACATTTATTTTTAAACATAAGCTTCATTGAGGTCAAAACACCTTTGAAAGCTATGATAAGAAGCATTTAAAGCATTTAAATAAAACTGAGCACTCTGAGAATTAAACCAAACTAAAACAGTCTTTTGACAACCAAAGTAAACCTAGTCCCCTTTATGGTATTTTAACGGTGGAAACAAAACTATGTCCGAGGGGGTTAGATCATGGCAGTAGGAAAGCGTATGAGGTCAACTCCAATTGGAATTTTCCCAAAGTTGACAGTCCAAGAAGCGAAATGAGCGAGGGAATCATCGTAATGAGAGAGGACTCTTCTGTGGAGTTGTCCTGGTCACTTCTCAGCTATACTCTTGTGAAGTTTACTTAAAACACTTTTTTAATAGGTTTAATTAAAGTTTCCTCACCCTTCGGTAAAATTAGCACATATCACATCTTCGGTACCCCCCAAATTAGTAGTCATTATTTTCATCCTTATCTCTCAGACTTGGCTTTGAGGATTCATCTTTCACCTCCTGGTTACTGTCGTAGAATGCCCCCCCTTTTTGTTCTTAGAGTGCTAAGAGTGCTAATATTGATATCTTAAAGAAGAGAGCCTTCTCAAACACGTAAAGATATAGAGAAACGCACAATAATTCCCAAAATAAACTTATATTTTAACTTTAACAATTTAATACACAAAAATTAACCATTAACCACAGAAATACTCCGAATATTATAATACACAATAATTAATTTAATTAGTTTGATCCTCTAAAATTAATCAATTTCGCTACACGGACTCTACTGGAGTTTAAATACCTCAGGAATGTTATTGTCTCACGACGCGTGCTGAACGGCCAGATGTAGGTGGGCGGGATCACGAGGTCTTTCTGGCGAGGGTAGCAGATGGGGGTCCACACGGTATTCAGGAAGGGTTCTTCAAGGACGAGAACAATCACGGTGCTTTAGGCGGCACAAAGTTAGGCGTGTTCTCTCTGGCGAGAGTGAGTCGAACTTGGCTCTTAAACCAAGTTAACTTAGATTTCGGTGTGACTGACCACCGAGTAACGAGCTCGAGGGGGACCTTTTCTCCTTCATTACTTAATTCCTCATGAGCGAGGACTGTACTCGAGGAAGGTCTTCTTCAAGGGCGAGGATCGATGTGAGAGGGTTTCTCTGAAGAGAATAAGTTAAACTTGAATAAGTTAACTTAAAGTTCGGTTTGGTAACCAGGAACTAGCTCGATGATGAGCTTCTTTTTAGTTCCAGTCTTCCTCAAGGGCGAGGATAGAGGAGGGGGATTTCTCTGACGAGAATAAGTTAAACTTGTTTCCTCAACCAAGTTAATATATGAGTTCGGTGTGGCCACCGAGTAACGGGCTCGAGGGGGAGCCTTTTCCTCTTTCTTTTCCTAATTCCTCATGGGCGAGGAATACCCCTGGTGTTTAAGATGCACCAGGATATGAAGAGTCTCTCTGACGAGAGCAAGTTTAAATAAACAAAGTTATCTCAGCGTTCTGTTTGATAACCAGGGACTAGCTCGAAGATGAGCTGCTTCTTAGCCCCTTAAGGTAGGTAGCCCTGCCTCTCTTGCAGTGTGCTTCTTGGTCTGGCGAGCCAAGTAATCTACCTGTCCAGTCTCGGTAGCCCGATCTTAATCCGGGCACTTCGTTACCTGGAGACTAACGTATTCTACCAATCCAGTCTCGGTAGCCCGATCTTAATCCGGGGACTTCGTCACCTGGAGACTGACGTATTCTACCAATCCAGTCTAGGTAGCTCGGGGTCTTAATCTGGGGACTTCCTCACCTGGAGACTGACGTATTCTACCAATCCTCTCTGGGTAGCCCTGGGTCTTTATCCGAGGACTTCGTCACCTGGAGACTGACGTATTCTACCACGATTTTCCTCAGTGTTTCTTATTTATATCTTGTCATCCCACTGGGGGAGTGTTAAGAGGGGGGGGGGGCTTGAAGACGGGCCCAGGCGGGTTCTTATGCCAAACGTTTTTTTTCACCAAGTCTTACATCGGCTTCTTGTTAGCCTTCGAGCTTGGAAGAAACACGTCTCCAATTTCTTACTTGGGGGACATTGAATCTCACTCTCGTAAGGGAATCTTGCATTTTAACCTTTAGGTCTTTCATAGCGACGAGTGGCGTGGCGCTGTGTTTACGCGCTTGACCCGTCGGGGCCCTGGCCGGATGTCTTTGCGGTAATCGCCTCGTGACACCACTGCGAGAGACCGGGGGAGTGACGATTCTTCTACACTAACCATTGCTTAGTCTGCTTTTCTTCTTTTTGATAATTTTGGTGGATCCAAGTCTCATCCCAGGTTACATTTTTTGCATAAAGAGTGTGGAGAGTTTGAAACCACAAGTTCAAATTTTCACTAAGTTCAAGAAGGAGCCTTTGACAGCAATGTTTGAATCCCCAATGGTTCAACTTTATTTAAAATCTCCTTAATATTATTTTCCTAACTTCTCATATTCTAATTTTTCTAAACCTAACCATCAATTCGCTGGCAATGGGCCGTCTACCAGCCGCTCACAACGTGGTCACAATTATGGGTTCTAATCCATACTGATGTTTTCAACATCATAGATTGTGAATTTACCATCTTCACTCCTATTTACCATCTTCACTCCTATTTACCATACTGAATATTCTACCATTGAAAATCCTTGCCTTTATACCTTGCTGGTCTGGAGGATGGTCGAGAGTCCCGCTTATCCTGTCGCGCCAGAAGAGTAAAGAAAACAAAATTGATGTTGGTAAAGTACATAACAACGATGACTAGGAAATGAAATCTTTATGCTGCCTCAATTGGATGTTTGGCAAAGCAAGAGCTCTTGAAACTCTTTAAAAAAGCCAAGTGCCAAAATCTAAAGAAGGTCACTTCCCTAAGTACATTTTTCGCGTCATCTTACATTTTTATACAGGAAAAGCCAAATATGCTGATGGATAAAATGAAAGAGCAGGATAAAAAAAATTAACAAGCTCGCTACCTGCCCAATCTACCCATTTTGGGGGCAAAATAGACAAGAATTACTATGATCGACGAAGGCTGCACAAGACAACATGGCAGTTAAAAAACTAATTCGCTAAATTGAGTGAAAGGAAGGAGCGCTCCTCTAACTTTACACGCCAGAGTAATTATCCTTTACCATTATATTTTTTTCCCTTTACGATAATCTGGGCAAACGTGCTATTTCCCATCCGCTGTGCTACTTTGCGGCACAATCAAAGAGAGACGCTTCCTCGGTACCCAAATTACTCCGAGTCGTCCAGAAGCTTCGAGCGAAAAAGAAAAAAGGTGGAGAATTTGAAACTAGCGACGCCTAAATTGAATGAGCAGAGAGAACGCAAAAATACAACGAATACTTAGGGCGAAAAATGCCGGCCAGTAGTAGTTAAGTGGAATCTTCTATTACAAAATAAGAATGCTGAAAGAATTAAATATATCTAGAGAATAACTCTAAAAAGATATGATAAAGTGAATGGATAAAAACATGGGAGAAAGAAGTGAGAAGTTCAAAAGTGAGTAATCCAGTCAAAGTAATGTACATATTAGCCTAAATGGTAAAATGAATCGGGTGAAATTCTATTAAGACATGTTGACGTTATGTGTATGAGCGCACCAAAAATGGGATATTACGGATCTTAACCCATCGATGCGAGATTAAATTGTCATTTCAGTCGCTTCTTGGCCGTCGCTCTTACGAGCAGAAATGAAAATTGCTGCTGAATAAAGGCGTAATTCCTATAATAGAAGATTCGAGAAGGTCGCCCTCGGTGAGTGTGATGATAATTACTGAGAAGTAAATAAAAATTGTGTAAGGCAACATTGTGATGATCATTCATTAAAGAAAATTTGCCAGCGTTGCTGTTAGAAGTTTAAAAAATAAATAACAACAAAACAAAAACAAAAAGGAGTAGATTTTTAAACAGAAAAATTCATCTTCGCCTCCTAATTACTAGAGTCAAAATAAGGCATACGGTGGAATGGAAGACTTGTGTAAGATGAATGAATTCAGTTTCATTTAAGCAAGTCCAAACGCAATGTATTGCCAGAAAAACTCAATTGTATAAATGTAAAACAACATAAGGGTTTCAAACTTCGTTATAATAGGCTGAATAGTTATGATGTTATTGCCAAAACAAAATAATTCCCAAGCTAGCCTTGGGAGGACTTTGGCAATTATATCATTCCAAAGAGATGATGTAGTGAGATGTAGAATGACCCGCGACTAAAAATCGCACGCGAGTAAAAATTACTCAAATATAAGATGGTTCGCCCTCCATTTCTTAGGCAACACTCCTTTGATTGGTGCGAAGGTTAAAATAATTTACTCCGAATAATTCCTTTGAAATGTTAAAAAGAAAACTTCGGGCGAGCAATGAAAGAGAGAGTTTTAGGTAAACATTTAGAATGTTAAAGAAGCGCATTTCTTTTTCGAATTAAGAAATTGCTCTCGACTTCGTTGAAACTCTTTTAGGGAGATTTTCTGCTTCTTTGCAATTGCAAAGGATTAAAAAATGGGAAAATATTTTTTGCTTGTTGCGATTCGTTCCCTATGTATGAGGCTACATTTAATTCACCAATGCCAATTTGCGAATGCTAATATTTGTATTTTCCTACCTTTGGACATATAATTTGTGAAAATATATGTGTTTCCATTTGATTTCATCACAGCCACTATTTACGAATCACTTTTTTCTGGCATTTTTATCATGCGAAATTTCTCAATGAACGGAGATTTTCTTTATTCATTGGGTAATGCTATAAATTAAAAATATGTGGAAGCTATGAAATTGCTGATCTATGTAACAACTTCAAGAAATTGTTCTAGTATTATTGCCTAAGCAACTCCTAAACAACCTCTTACAGAAATCCTTACTAAATTGTAAAATATATATATATATATATATATATATATATATAAATAGTTGTAATTACTCAGGCATTGTTTAGAACAGGTTCCCTCATGTAAGATGAAGTTACATCAACGATTACTTCAAAATGAAAAGATAACATATATAAAAATACTTCACAAATGAAATCTCAGAGTGCAAAAAATAGATAAATACAAAACAAAAACGAGGACTCAAACATTAGAATTACATCAAATCCAAAATCTTATTACTTACATTACTAATCTAATATCAAAACAAGGGGCAAAATGAACTATTTATTAACGGGTTCGCTTGCCTTGCATTTCAGATCGCCTGCCTTGCTTGCATGAGCAGACCCCTCCCGCTTTGACAGCAAATTGTACGGATTTTCAGTAAAAGTGAATTTTTCTCGAGAAAAGTGAATAGAGTGACCCTACTTGTCGATAGTAGCACGATACATCGTTGTTTGTTCCGTATCAACTCCTCCTCCCGGTAAAGGAGGGAAAGTTTTGGGCAAGGACTGCCAAAAACCCCAACTGTCATACATCTCGCTCTCGTCAGTTATATAGTGAGGTCCTTCACCTCCCCGTGACACAGACGAGGGCCAGAAGGGGGAAGGGCACTGCACGCAGGGGGACATTGGTCCCCCAGCCCCCCAGGACACCAAAAGGATCCCCCTCCGGTTAATCGCGGGGCACCAGAAACCATCTAGGGAAACCGTGTTGGAAACGATTTTCGGCGAGATTAACATCGAGCTAACCCGTCTCCTCAAAACACCAAATGGGTGGGCTGCGGTTTGCTGGAAAAACAAGGACGTGGAGGTCCTTGTTTCGGAAGAGTCAAAAGAACCCCTACGGAAAATAGAACTAGAGGCGATTGTACCCCACGAATTACTCGTGAGTCGCACCGTGATCCTGAGGAAAGCCAACCCCTTTTTTCTGGCAATTCCACCGAGGACATCAAGGCCGAACTGATCTCCGAGCAGTCTTGGGCCAAGATATCCAAAGTGGAGAAAATCGGGAAGTCACTGATCAAAATTATATTCAACACAAGTGAAATGGTGCAAAGGGCAATGAGGAAAGGCCTTCGGGAGTTCTAAATTCGGGTAGCCCCAGAGCAGATTGAGGCAGAAGAATACATCTTCTTAAAAAAACTGCCAAAACTGCCTCGCTCTTGAAAGCCATGCAACAAGGGACTGTCCAAAGAAGGAACAGACTTGTGCGGCGTGCTCTCGAACCGGCCACAGTTGGAGAGAAAGCAGAAAAGGAAGAGAGAAATGCGCAAATTGCGGAGGGGAACATCGGGTTCTGGGCATGAGATGTCCCCTGCGCAAAGAAAAGATGCGAGAAAAGACTAAAACTAAAAAAGGACAAGGAGACAAAATACAGCGAAGGGACATAGGCCGCAGCAGCGTCTGCACCAACTGCAGCAAATAGCACAACAACGATGGAAAGAGCTTTTCCGAAACTCGTTATGCCGGTTGAGTGCAATGAGATTAGTCTTTTCTCATGACCATGGTCATTGTCGCCCACTTAGCGAACCTTGCACGCCCCGGCTGCGTCTCGGAGGAGCTGAACAATATGCTCCAACATAATGGTGTAAAAAAGAAGCTGTGGTTCCCGCCGAACCCAGCTTTCCAGGATCTGCTAAACATCAAATTCATGGAAAAACCCTCTGTGACCCCGAAGAAACCCCCCAAGAAAACCCCAAAACAAAACGAAGAACCACAACCAGAGAGCACCAAGGAAGACATTAGCTAGGAAATCAAAAAAGAAGAAAGAGAAGATAGTAAAGAAAACCCAGCAGCCCCCAGGAATAGCCCGAAGAAAAACATAGGAAAAAGAAAAGGAACAGCAGAGCAGCAGCGAAATTAGAGGAAAAACAAACAGAAACAGACGACTGCTCGGAGGATGACGACAATTATCCAGGAGTGCCTCTCACCAAAAAAAACGATGACCTTAAAAAGGTTATTTTTTCGACGGGGAAGAGGTCAAACTAAAGATATTCGGAAGTATAGGACGTCGTCCAGAGAAGAGTAACCACGTTAAGATAGTCCAGGGAATCCGTAACGGGGACTTCAAGTGGACCTTTGAGGGGCCGTGGTCCCCAAACGAAATCGAAAGTCTTCTGTGCAGCAGAACCATGTACTACATACCGGATTCAAGCTTGCATACATTGAACGGGTCGACGTACAAGAGCATTAAGTGCGGGATGAGGACATCTGAAATAATCTAGTCATTAAAAAAAAAAGTGGCAAATAATTAAAATTAAAAGTGAAATACGGAAGAATAAATAGAAATACATAAATAATAAGAAGTTATATTAATGTGAATAATAAATAATAATAGTAAAAACCAATGCATAAATATAAATACATAATAATAAGAAGTTATAGTAGTGTGAGTAATAAATAATAATAGTAAAAACCATTACATAAATCTAAATACATAAATAATAAGTATTAATAATAATGTAAATAGTAAAAATTAATAATAAGAAGCAGTGCATAACAACTAATTAGTAGCAATAATATAAACAAGTGAGCATAAGCTAATTATTAAGTAGCGATATCTAAAAGTGTAATTATATAGTAATAATTAAGAACAAGTGTAATATAGTAATAATAGTAGAAACAAGTAAATAAATAAGAATGTATAAATAAGAAATGATATCTTGGTGTCTATAAATAACAATGATATCTGTGAGTCTATTATATGAAAATAATTAAAAATAATTTATAAACAAAACCCAATTAATGGGCAAAAATAAAATGTTAATCATTTTCTTTCTTTGTAAAAAGCTGAACTCTTGCGTGACATGCTCCAGGAGAACCCACTATATATACCTATGCCTTCCACTAAATCCTTCCCCTTCTCAGCGAATTTTTTCTATCTTTCAACGCTATTACTATTACATTGTATAAATTTATTTTATAATAATGTCTTGTACTATTTCCAATAAATATATCATCAATAGCATTTCAGTTGGGTATGCATTTCACACCTCTCTCTCTGATGCAAGCGTTAGATATGATTCGAAGTAAAATTAGATGTTTGGCTTAATTATTTCTCTAGCATCATCTCGACATTTAGCCCCGCCAAGTCGATGATCTATCGCCGCACATGCGGTCATCAAGTATCAATCACTAGCACATTATTAGTTTTAATAATAGTAGCAGTATCACTATTTAGTTCTTTTAAATCCTATTGTCGAGGTATGGCCAAGTGTACGTGAATATGCGCACACAGGTACTAAGGTAGGCCAAGCAAGGCGACAACTGTTATTGTTTCTAAGAGTGCGATTTAATAGATAGCGACAGCTGGTGAACCACAGAATATAACAAACACAATGTACAAAGATAAAATTTTAATATACACGACCAAAAGGGGACAACAATAAATATATATATATATATATATATATATATAAATGGTACATACAATGAGACGGACTTAAGTTCCAAATAAAAATTAGATAACCGTAGTTAGGGAATGGTTATTAAGGGAGATTGAGGGTAAGGAATGATTTACGTCCTTTGAACACGAGGGTATATTGGGGCAAATAGATGGAAGTCTTGGTCGATCTTGATTACTTACGGAGGGTAGCCACAGAACCCATGCGGGTACGGCTACTCTTCTTGAAATCGCGTTAGCGAGTTGCGGGTCTCCTGTCCTCAGAGGGTTGCCGAACGAACTTCGAAGGGACGGGGGAGATGAATTCTCCACGCTCGGCTTGAGCGAGCTAATGGGCCTCTTGTCGTAAGAGCTCAACAGATGCGGGCCTCCTGTCTCAGGAGGTCACCGAAAGAACTTCGAAGGGGGGGATGACTTCTCCACACTCTGCTTGAGCGAGCTAATGGGCCTCTTGTCGTAAGAGGTCGCCAGACGAACTTCGGAGGACGGTTCCTCCAATCCTTGGTCCGAAGGCGGGTGAGAAAGGCTAACGTTGGACCACGAGATTCTTCTCTTCGACCTGAAGAAATGGGGGTGATGTCCAGCTCCTCTGTGGCTTGCGACCTCACTCACACTTCTTGGGAGAGAGAGCTCATTGATTTGCACTCCTTTCGGGGAAGTCTCGTCTAACCAAATCTATCTCTCAGCCTAAAGCGGCGGCATATATACCCAGAGCTATTCAAAACAGAGAGAGAGAGATTGAGACCTTCTTAATAATTGCTATCGAGCGCCTCCTTACGAGGAAATGTCAATGGCTGGGATCAGTAGCCAGACGGGCAACAGTGGCGGGGACATAAACGCGGTTCACGGCGAGGCTACAAAGCAGTCTCCCGACTTGAGGGAGGGGGGAGGTTGAGAAGACCGAGAGGAAGCTTTGGTGGGAATTTCATTGGAACCTGGCGCCCGGTCAAGCGAGGGAGAGGTCGAAGGGTCGGGGGGGAATAACGGCTCGTTTTTTCTCCCGAAATACTGTCTTAGTAGGTGGGAAAATAATGAAAATTTAAAGGAGATGCCTCCATAACTATCTTTAATTCAATTTATAATTAAATTACTATACTCTTGGAGAACCTCCTTGGCTGACTTCATCACGACTGCTAGCTTGTGTACAAGGTCAAACCTAGTTTAATCCACACGAGGTGGCCCCGAAAACTTTCTCAGACAGTTCAAGTTCCTCCATTAATCTTGACTCCGACGTTATTAGACTTTCTAGTCTCTCACTCAGAGCAAAATAAAATGAATTTCAAGTTTATGATCCAAAGAAAATGTAACGACTAGGCAGACGACGAAAAACGACAACAATTAGTTGAGGTGTTCATCGAGTTTTGAGATGAGAATGGCGTCATACCTGAACTTATTGTTTGTGTCTATTAACCTTCTACACGAAAAAGGGCACGACTGAGCACCATGAAGCCTGGTAGGACAGAAAGTTTGAAGCATAAATTAGAATGTATTTTTGACGCAAACGTAAAGTCAGGGATTGGTTCTTTGGCTGACGTAAATTACTGACAAATTTACAGTATATGTAGGGTGTCTAAAATTATCGGTTAGTTACCATTTTGAGGTTCTAAAGGGTTAGACTATCACAAACCTAGGAAATGCGTGACCCACATGTTTAACCTGGTGGGGCAACGAATGCCCCCAAGGCCATCAAGCTTTAGCTCCTCCTTAGTTCTTGAGATAGGCGGATCATAAGGAAAGCACCTGCTTGTGGAACCAACATGGCCGCAGCTCAATGACAGGTGGCATTATTCGAATCATGTGAATGTGTTTGAACCAGTCTCCAATGCTACAAATTAAAACACCACGTCCTACTTCGTCAAACATGCGAACAAATTTTTTACTATAAGTACTACCAGTAACGAATATTTCATGGGCTTTTCGGCTCAATAAACTGAGGCAAACTGCAAATATAGATATCAGAACTGCAAACCGTTTGTCGACACGATAATGGAAGGAAAGAATAGGAGGTTTGGTTCCTTTTCTAAGAATTCGATTAAAAGCTACCGCCTTCCACCAAAAGTTTTATCTGACCTCACTCGACCAGAAGGATTCAAGCTATTCAGAATGTGAAGAATGATATAGAAACAACAATGTAGACAACCTTTATAGAGATAATTGTTAGATAGCTCTAAAAGCTACACCAGCATTAGCAAAGTGGAAGATGAGGATTCAGATTTCTTCAAGAGCAGGACACAATTTGAATGGAAATACGACAAACACACTTTGCTCAAGTTCAGATCACAGACTCAGATCAAGATTTGACTGGAGAAGAGGTAGAAAAAGAATAACATTCTCCCTGCACCTTTGCTGACGCGCATTTTGGCACTAATAACATGAATCTGTTCTCCTTTTCAGCGATTGCATGGTTCGCCTCTTCTTCAAGGACAAGGTCCAAAAGAGTCACCATTTTCGACGCTAGGTTGAAGTCTTATTTTCGCAAGGTAAATTCCATTAGATAGATTGTATTTTAGTGTAGTTGTTTTTTAACATTTCTTTGAATTTAAGTTAAATAGTGCGCGAGATCTTACAAGATACATTTAATTCAATAAATAACTTTATACTTTGAGATACATAATAAAATAATATGTCTAATAATTAATGACAAATTCATAATTAAAGGACATTCGCCACAAGGAAGAGGGCCTGGAAGATGTCAATGATAAGGTGAAGAC
The DNA here is from genome assembly GCA_963969495.1 of Ceratothoa steindachneri. Taxonomy (NCBI): domain Eukaryota; kingdom Metazoa; phylum Arthropoda; class Malacostraca; order Isopoda; family Cymothoidae; genus Ceratothoa; species Ceratothoa steindachneri. The sequence goes on along the minus strand of OZ018324.1, from coordinate 207,508,123 downwards.
TGATTTGGTGTAGCTAAAGATCCGGAGAATCCCGTGTCCTGCCTTACTTCAAAGTCAGCGGATGTTCGACCTTCAGTTTAGCGGATTGGTATGTTCTAGTGTATTTCTGCCCTTCCGGTACCGATAACTTTTATCATCTTTTTTTCTCCTATCCGCTTTTCATACTTCTCAAACATTTTTATTTCCACCTTTATTATTAATTTATTCATCGAATCCTCTTCATAAGTGTTCTAGCGGAGGCCACTTTTCTTTATCTCCTCTTGTTTCAAGTGAATAAATCAAAAATAATGCCGCTTGCAGCTTCAAAAGATAGCGAACTGTAGAACGCCTTCCGCCGCATCTTTTTTATGATTCTTTCCTTTTGTCAAATTTGCTCTCCATTCTTCTTCTCGCCTTGGAGAGACAATGCAAGATAAGGCGGCTCGCCTTTAAGGGATTTCGACTCTCATTGGTAATATTTATGGTTTTTAATTATACTCCCTTAAACGGAACATTCCTAATTTTTCTCACTATTTCACCTCTTTCAAAATATTTATATACTTTTTTTAATCTCATCCATTTATTCAACTACAATTTCTAAAGAAATTAATGTCTTCCTTTACTGTATTAAAAACTTATATAGAAATATACCTAGCCATAATACCAAAATCTGGATACTCCAACCTAAACAAATTCCTTACAGAGGTAAGATGTTTTGCCATCCGTCGTTTATGCAGCCTCTTGTTAATGGGAGCGAATGTTGAAATATTTTGCTCCGAATATTTCTTTTCAACTTAGGAAATAAAAGTTCATCGAGAAATAACAAAGAAAGTTTTACTCGAAAATTTGAAATGTGACAAGGGGGCCTATCATGTTCTAATTTCGAAATTGCTCTTGGCATTTTTAAAAACATTTAGGGAGATTTTTTTTCTTCTTTGCAATTGCAAAGTGTTGAAAATGGAAAACTGAATTATCATTCCTTGCGGTTCCTTCTGTATCTACAAGCTACATTTGACTAACCAAAGCAACTTTGAGCGTGCGAACGAATGTAACCGCGCCTTTGTACTGCTGCACTCTTTCAAAACAACGAGACTATCGCTCCCATTTTTCTTATGTCCTGTATCGTGCCACATTTGACCTCGCCGTTTAAACAGATGGCTCCAGTCAAAAGCCTTTAGGATGCATACTCCCTAACACTTGTTTGAACCTACCAAGACTCTCTGTGCAGTACGGCTGTCTTGAATGCAAAAATAGTTGCGATATACATCGTGGTGGGGAAATTAACCCTCAGCCCGGTTTGTGGTATATTTTGCTTAAGGGCGCTGAAAACCCCCTGTGGCATTAGAATCAGCAAATCCCTTGCTTGCCAGTTTCTTTGACGTCCTCACTTTAACAAGCAAGGTGGACGTCGCGATAGTCTTCTCCTCTGTTTCGTGACATTTAGTAGTAGCTAGAAACTAATTGACAGATTTTGGAGGCAGGAAAAGATTGGCCACAGCACGCTGGAATGGAAGTTCCGTGCTAGATCTGCCTAACTTTCACCGTGCCTCGGATGACTAGAGATTTTTCCTGTCGTCTCCGAATCAAATACACCTGCCAAAATCAGAGGTATAAGAGAATGGGCAGAGTGAAAGTTTCTAAGAAAATTGTATGGTTCCCAAGGCCATACAATTTTGGTTGAATGTTCTATACTAGGGGAGATTTAAGTGTGGTAATGTTCCTTACCTAAGATGATTGTTATCGTAAACGCTTTTTACTTTTGTGAACGTTCGTCTAGTGCACAACATAGTGTCCTTTTTTGTCGGAGGCGCGTCTCACCGAAAACAATTTCAATTTATTTTAAATTAATGAGGCATTTCTGAGGGAGGCGAGCATTATAGAAATAACCTGAAGGTAAATATCGACTCTTTTTATGTAATTGTGTGCTTGTTTTGTTAGTTTATATTTTTAGATTAATCTTGGATTATTATGTGTTATAGTTTATTTTTTATTACTCCTGTATTCTTCGTTATATTGTTTAAATTTTACTTCCTTTTTTGAGGCTACATTTGCTGGCCGCTGCCAGATGGGACATCTAAACTTTGTAGGAAATATAAAAAATATCCTGTTGAAGACTGGAGCCATTTTCTATTATATGATGAAGCTCCCATCCGTTTGTTCGTAGGGTCTATCTGATATCTCGTTGGAAAGAGAAAATGGGGGCGTTTTCACGAGTCGTTTTGTGCCAATGGTTAAACATCTGGGCACTATGTGCGAGGCTCGTTCCCATATAAAAAAAACCTTGAGTACTACCATTGTGCCCAGGAACACTGCCTTAACTCAAAATAGTACCACAGCGTCCTTTATCAGCACTTTTTCCAACAGCTCAAAACCAATTTTGGAATGATAACTGCACTTTTCTGCAGAGTGGTGAACCTCGTCACAAAGTATAACCAATATCAAATTCGAGACTGAAAAATGCATCGAGCTTTTCGAACCTTGGCTCGGAAATTCGTCAGATTTAAATCAAATAGGGAATTTGTGGGTATTAAAACTAACTAACCGTTAATAAACAAAATCGTTCCAAGTATGGATCCAATTATGGTTCTTATTGTAAATAAATGAAGCGATATCAGTGAAAGTATCATCAGAAATTTGGTCTCAAGCATTACAAAACGAATTGAAGCACTCCTGAATAACATGGATATCATTGTATATATTTACTCTGCACATTAATTGACTGTATTTATTGATAAACTGGGATTGGCCTCTAAATTAAGGTTAATTTAACTTCAAATTATGGTAGAATCTTAATAAAAATACAGCTTTTCATTCGTTTTATTGAATTTTAGGTAGGGAAAATTATAGTTGTCCTAAAATATTGGTCATGAGTACACCTCTCCAAATTTCCCCAACCTGGTAATATCAACATGATTTAATTTTTTACACAAGATAATTTAATGCGTTCACATCCTATCAATGTCTTACAGGCCAAAGTTCCGCGCATGATATGAAGGGAATTTTCCCTGCGTCTGTATAATCCTAATTATCATTTTACTTATAATAGTTAAATGACCTCCTCGGCTGGGAAATAGAGTTAATCTTGCTTACCTGACAAAATTTTCTTCTTTGATTGCCATCTGTAATTCTTCCTTAATTCTTTGTGGTGTCTGTGTATGTTTAAGCTTCTTATTAATCCATATGTAATCAATTGATAAAATAATAAGATTTATATAATTCAAGTTATATAATAAATGGTAACAAATATGAATTATTCTTAAGCTAAAGGGAAGTTTCGTATCGGACGCCTTTTTCCGCCCCTGGAGTGCGTACGGTCTTTTTTGTAATTCTGTTTTTTGCTTTTGTGTTCTTCCAAGCTTTTGTCTTTTTTCCTGGATTCGGCACAATCATATGATTCTCAATGTAATATCCTTATGAATGTGTATTTGGAATATTGCTACTTATTTTCTCTTAGTTAAATCATAGTTTCTTTTCATTTTCTTTCATGGTATTTGATTTTGAGAGAAATATGTTGAAGTACTTAGTTAATGGCATCGCTAATCCTCGAGAACTTTCAAATCATAGTTCTTTAGATAACTCTTATCATGTCTCGGAATCCTTATACGTATTTTCTTCTATTTTATCTAAAACAATTTACTTTTAGGTATGAACGGTGATATAGGCTTGGATTAAACCTCAATTTAATTGTTTTTTTAGCTGTTCCAAGTAGAAAAATATGTACAAGAATATATATTTTCATGGGATTGTGGTTATTCGTTAAGTCTAGTAATTTTGGCCCAAATTATAGTTTGTTGAAATTCGAAATAATTGTTAAAATGAGAATGGCATTGCATTTATCTTACGAGTAAATCGCAATCTAATACACTCTTTTACTTTTAGATGAATACATAAATCAATTATAAGTCACCCTAAATCAAACAAAATTATGTTTCATTTATCGTGAATGATTTTTTGAGGTTACATTAAACTTGCAAGTGCAAAAATATCGATGATATTTTCCTCAAAATTTATTTTCATAGAAATTTGTGGAAGAAAGAAATCAAATTAAGTGAATGTTTTCATGGACCGACTATCGGAACAACTGTAGAGGTTTTTAATCACATACATATTAATACAACATAACTTGATTACCATTCCTCAATTCGAAAGGAACAATCATTGTCTCATAAAGTGCAATTATAAGGAATGTTATTCTTTTGCACATTACTTAACATGAGTAAAAAAATCTGAAAGAAGCATCTAACTACGGTAATTGTCAATACTTTTTTTCATTTGATGTTCAATACAATTTTTAATGGAAATTTTTTTTTTTTTTAATTAAAAATTGGGGGGGGTCGAATTAAAAATTGTCTTTTCGAATTAAAAATTGGGGACGGGGGAGGGTCGAATTAAAATTATTTTTTTACGAATTAAAACTTTTGTGTTCGAAATAAAAATTGTTTTTTCGAATTAAAAATTGTTTTTTTCGAATATTTTTTTTTTTTAGAATTAGTGATTATGACATAATGGTCAGTTTTATTTCTACGATGATGATAAAACCACCATCCAAAATGAGGATTGGCGCGCGTCGGGGTCATAAATGGAAAAGAAAATTAAACCCTTGGGGCTGTTTGAGTGTCTACATTCCACAATATTCAATACTAATAATTATTAAACCACTCCACTGTTTCAACAAAAACTGGCAGAAATATCTTCGTTAATTCTTAAGGTGCTTAACAAAATAAAATTTTCTTCTTCATTGATCTAAACATCATAAACAAATCGGTATTTTCCTTTCCAACTTTTCAACTCCATCTTAACTTCTTCAGCGGAACATTCTTTGTTGACTTTTTTCTTTCGCGCGTTTTATGCTCCTGCGTCTCTGACACATCAAATACCCCAACACCTTTACTCCAATCAACATCCAATCCACTAATTTTGGTTCTTTTTTTTACTATTCGATCTCATAATTCCAGTACCATATTTTCTCACTACTGTCTAACCACTCCATAGAGCAATTTGGACAGCGAAGGGAAAAGGTTCCTTCAAAGGATTTCAGCTGATTCCTAAACACTCCAGCGATCGATTCCTCAAATTGGAAGAAAAAGGAGAAGCATTTGAGTGTTTCTTCTGGCTGGGCGAAATGTGCTTCCATTTAACAAAACGAAAAGTGACGAGAAAAGGTGTGGTGGCTTTCACTCATAGTCAAGAGGCGATTGGTGGTTCCTAGTGGTAAACTCTGATTGTAAGACTCAAATATAATGATCAAATGATGAGATATTTTAACATACATATGAATGGATATATTGAATTAGCTACATAATTTTCTAAATTATATAATAGTCATTTGAAGAAGGGAAAAACCAAGAACTGGGAGGGAAAGAGCAGTCTAAGGAGAGCGGTTGTGTAAAATATGATGGAGCGAAGAAAAACACGACGCAAAACAAGGTTTACAAAATTCTAGGTGGCAAAATCTTCCACTTTTACGAATGGCATCTTTTTCCCCTCTGACTTTGTTTGGAGACACTCATATTATTTTCCTTTAACCCTCACTGCATAATATTAAGAAAAGTTCTAACGACCGCGGATCAAAAGTCTGCCTCATAAACTCGCCAACAGATTTGTTCGAAGATAAAGAAGAGCGAATTTACGGGGGGGGGGGAGGACGTTGGCTTTTGTGCATTAAATGATTGAAGGCAATTTATTTTTCTTCGAGTTTAAAGTGAAATCCCAGCAAGAGCAAAGCTTCCAAGAAACTTTAAAGAGAGGCCATTACTGGAATTAATGAATCCCGCATTAAAAACGAAAGGCCGAACTGCGGGATTTGAGGCAGAAACGGAACAAAATTTAATAGATATAAGTAGCATTATGGCTTTGCATGGTACAACTGATTTCTGCTATGCTATTGATGGAAGGAAAAGATAGAGAGCAAAATTATGTAGGAAAAAGAGTCAAATAGGTACACTTGGGTTTAACTCACACCTAATATATTCCAATCATTTGTAAAGGTCATACAGTTGATTTTTAAAATATAATCCCTATAAAAATAGGGACAGTGCATTAAATTTGGACTTTTCAATGCCGTGGTCTCTCGCAGAACGATAGTTTAGCAATTAAAGTAGATTCGATGAGCGCTCCCTCTGAAATCAACATAGAAAAGAAATAAACTCTAGTGGTCGGTATTTTATTCGAAGACCTCTTAGTGTTGATCCCCCAAAACAAGTCATTCTTTCAAAATAGACACTTGCTGGGTATTTACAACAATGAGACAAAAGAGGAACGTAAGGGTCTTTTTAGTCAGGAGAACTTAACTAATAAACCAAGGGGGAGAAGACGTTATGTAAAGCGAAGAGAAGATGATAAGAAAAATATGAGCAGCCAGTGTGTGCTTTTCTAGGAGAAAAAGTATCGCATGAATATAACAGAGGTAAGCAATTTCTGATAAGTTGTGTGATTCTTAAATGAGATTAGTTAATTTTTATTTTTATGCAGTGATTCCAAATATTACCTTGAAAATGCTTATTGGTCATAGGTTTAAAGATACGCGGCATGTATTATTTGATTATTTTATTATAACGTACAGTATGTTTCATTATGTTTTAAACTCTAGCTCAGGTGTTTGCAAGCCCTGCTAAACGCGCGTGCTAAACTTGGCACGCGAGGCATCTATCCTTGGCACGTGAACAGAATTTTCCTCTCCTTTAAGCAAGGACATGATCACATTAAAAAGTATATATATATTAAAATTATATATTTTCTAATGATAAAATTTAATATATTTATTTTAGCGCAATATTTACCATATCTTTTGGGCATATCGACTTACCTCTGTTCACCATGCTAGATTATGTACATTGTGCACTATAGTTGATTGGCACTTAAGACTAGAAATTCTTTTTTTTTAATGGAATTGGCACGCAAGACCAAAATGTTTGCTGACTCCTGCTCTAACCCATATCTACTCTCAGTCTTTTTGTTTGATGCTTAAAGTTGGCTAAAGAATCATCTCTTGCCAATGTTCAGCAATGAAACACAGGCATTCTATTTACCCTGGTACCGCTTTTCCATCGTTGAAATATCTTGATGAAACCATTCACTATGTTCGTCATGAATTACCCCACAGTTGGCTGGAAAAAAGTCTAAATTTAAGTCCAAAAATAGATTTTGAGTGCCATGTTACATCTCATGTTCTTGTAACCCTTAATGAGGTTTTCCACAAATTCTTCATAGTTTCCTTCCTTTCTGGTTCCGAGAAATCCTTTCGCAACTAAATTGAATGCTTTCCAAGCCGCCTTCTTCTCCTCATAAAGGGTTGATTCAAAGTTACCATCTGTAAGAAGCTCTCGAATCTGAAGACCAACGGAAACTCCCTCTTTTATCTTAGTGTCGCTCAGTGAGGGGGATTTTGATGGTAAATACTTGAATCCCTGACCAGATTCGTGTATAGCTTTTAATTTCTTTTTCATAAACCCCAGCTATATGTTTAGTGGTAGTAGAAAAATTTTGTTTGGTTTAGTGAGAGGTGAAATATTGAACATTTTTCATCTCAGGCTCCAATAATTGACGACGCGGCAAGTCTCACCTGTTATATTGTGAACCTCTTGCGCGGCTGTCCCCTTAACAGAAAAAGCAGTAGTACTTGGTCTATCCGCCCTGCCACGAAAAGAAAATTAATATAAAATGTCCTACATGCATATCAATGGATTGTTCAATGAATATATATTATAAGTTTAAAAAGTGTTTAACTAGGAAAATCTCATACCTTTTACCACAAAATGTAAACTTGCACAGAACAAACACCTTCTATGACTGCTGGGCTAATACTGAAGGGCAGTAAAACTGTGAGTGTGGTATGCAACACACTGCCGCAAGCCTGTTGGAAGCAGTTGTGACACGTAGGTGTATTTTGAAAAGTATATCTAACAAACAATTTTCACCATATTTATTATCAGTGATCTAAAATTAGTTAGAAATCGCTAGTCTGGTCTCAGGAGGATTTTGGTTGTTGACCAGTGTAATCAGTCCATTTGAGACGTACCCGTAGCGAATAGGTTTGATTAAGTTAATGAGGACCTTATTAATCACAAAGGAGTTCTTGGTCCAAGAGTGGATGCAGTGACCAGTCTTTCAAGAAACTAAATAAAGACAAATAAGCTGTGATTTTGGAATTCACTGATTAGAGGGGAAGACAAATATAAACTACACTAAATATGTCCCATTTCACAATTATGAAGGCAAGCAGATATGAAAAGAGGACAATAAGATGTTGGAAAGGAGCAATGAGCAAGCAAAATGCTCTTCTAAAATCATAAGATGATACAAGATGCGCTTAAACATTAAAAGGGACAGAAAACACTAAAAGAAGCAACCAGTAAAAGAGACGGAACACAAGTATAGTATACGATCGCAATGAGAGCGAACAATAAATCGTGCACGTGCTGCATGCATCTCCGTTCTGTGTAATTTTGGACGGCGAAAGAGAACGAGGCATCCAAATTACACAAACATCAATGAAATACCCACAAAAGGGAATATTTGTGCAAAAAAGTGTTTCAATCGTTTAATTCGTCTTCATAAGTGCCCTAACCACTTGAAATAGAGTAATTTTGCCTGGAAAACTACCGATTTAAATTTAGCAGATTTTAAATTGTTAATGGCGACTGTGTCCTTCTTTTTATTCTACGAAATATTTTATCAAGAGAAATACAGTGAGAACATACGCGTATCTCACTGTAATAGAATTTTCAAAAAGAATGCAATGTGGCTTGACACGCTTTCTTGCCTCTATTAAAAAACCTAAGCAAAGCCGCTATCCTTTTTGTCTATCGTTGGGGAGAGTTCGGTGGAAGAATTCACTTGTAAGGGAAGCAAAAGCGTTTTTAACAAGGGGGAAGCCGTCAGTGCACCATCTCTCCGCGTAAGAGGATTCTTCTTTTTTTCAATGCCCACGTTGAATAGACCGATTTAAAGGTTTAAAGAGGTCAAACAGAGTAGGATAAACGGCGGTAAATGCCTACCATCCCAAAGATTTCACGTAATTGCATGAACATATGCTGCTGAGCTATGTAGTCATGCGATTAATTTACTCGCCGGAGGTGGGAGGGATACAACTGTTAATAACATGAATGCATGGAAATGATATCTCTGCGCCAAAAGAAGTGCATTAAGCAGAATTAATTTTCTGCCAAACCTCCCCCAAACGTTTTAAAAATTCTCTTTGATGGGAAATGTACTCTTCATGACAAGAATTTGCCACCGAAATATCCAAAATTAAGGATAAGTAGCTAAGTCATTGGTACCATTGAATCAATAGAGCAGCAAAAGGTTTGGTCTGTTTTATAGTACCGGTTTCACTTTAAAACATTCGGATCAACCAAAAGTGATAAATGTTGCAGTTTTCGGGGTTTATTCCGTTCTCAGATATCTGCTGAGAAGTCTTTACGAGATGGATTTTCGATAATAGTTATACTTATATGTTGGCCGAAAATTACATGACTTTTGACACGAAATAAGGAGGGACTTTCAATCTAAGACGCTTTTTCTTCAGCATGAGTCGGGCAGGACATGACTTCTAGAGAAATTGTTAGAAAGACGAGTTGTTGTAAGAGAGGTAAACTCGTATGACTTGCTCCTAAATTTTACTGTCTTGAATTTAAACAATGGTTTAAGGGGGCTGAATTACTCTGGCTTCTTAATAAGAAAAAAGTTTGTATATATACTTATACACATACGTATTTTTATTGTAAAGGAATAATAAGAGTTTAGTATATATATATATATATATATATGTGTATCGAAGCCAATGAAAATAATAACAAAAGACATCTTGGTTTAGCTTTAGCCCTCCGATGTTCTCTGGTAACATAGGAGAACGGTCAAAAGGGTAAATGATACGAGACAGATTCCTGATCTCCGCTTAAAAAGCAGGTCCTTCGAGGGTGCACTTATAAACAATCCATTCAAAAGTGCAAACTGCAGCTCTCATATTACCCTCTCTCCAAGCTACAAGACACCAAGCGCGGGAGACCAATCTGAGGTCTCACCTTGCGAGTCCCCTCTCCACCTTGCCAACCTCGTGGGAGTAATTTGTGTATATAACAGGTTGACCCGAGGAAACTAGGCTTTTTGTTCGTTCTAACGGAAGAGACAAGTAAGTCACCGGTTAAGAGATTTTTCGAGTTCGAGAAAGAAACAGAAAAATCACTTCTAGAAAGTTTTTTGCAAGTTTAGGACAACTTTGCAGTCCTTCTACGAAACCAGATGGTACCGAGGAAGCTCGGCGCTGTTTGAGCCCCCAAGATATTGAGTTTTAAGCTAGCCAGTTTGAGGACTCTAAATCTTACTCTATCTGAGTTGTACAAACCCCAACTAGATAGAAAAAATAAAAAGAAGACAATGATTTCATCTCGTCCGGAAGCAAAGTAGAAAGGCTAAGTTTTATCTTGAAGTCACCTCCATCCAAGATCCCTCGTGATGTCACCTGTCAAATCGACATGCAGGTCGACTAACGCCATCTAGAGGGCAAACAACAAACAAATCGAGTAACGCCTCTCCGGATCCAAAATCTCTGAAGATAATCTAACTGGTCGCGAGTATTTAATATCCATTACCTTATGTAAGTAGAGAATAATCCAGTTTTTATGTTCCCGTGCATAATAATTAGTGTAGTAGATGTCTGGTCAAGAACAACAATATTAACTTAAAAATTGTTCCCCCCGTAAAATTTTATCTCGATGCGAGCTGCGAGAGCTCACCCAGTAATCCCATTTTCTCTTTGTTTAAGTGGATTAGATCTGTATTTGTTTTATATTATTTAGTGATATCGTTTATGTTCTTAAAGTCTATTTTTCTTTACTAAATGCACTGTTTTAATTATCCCCGAACGAGTTGAAGTGGCAATATTTGATAAAGACAAGAAAGAAACCACTTTCATTCATTCACGAGAATAAAGATAAAGATTAGCACTCTTAGAGCACGATCCTAAAGCGGTCACCGAGTCACGAACTTATACCTCATGTCAAAGTTTATTTGGTTTATTAAAAATTAATAAAACAAATATATATATATATATATATATATATATATATATATATATATATATATATATATATATATATATAAGCTCGGCTAACCGACGACACTTATTTATATTTTATATTCAGTTTAAGGTGACCAGTTTGAATATAAAAAGAAAGAATAAGTTAAAAGGACCTAATACACTGCTGGAAACTGGTCAGTGACGAAATTGGTTACCTTTTATTCTATTTAGTTTACTCTTTTTGTTCTCGTACTTTTACATTATGAGTAATATCTCAAATTGTATTAATGCTTCTTACGAGTATGTATATGGAAAAAATTTACATTTTTTGTAGACAGAAGAAACTTTTCTCTCTTCAAAAATTTGGCTGCGCCCAAAAGTCGAAATAAAATGTAAAGATCTTCTTCTACAATAATGAAAATTTGATGAATGATTTCCACTGCGACTCTCTAGTCATTAATAAGACGAGGAAGCAAGAATGAAAAGTATCGTCTGAAGAAATGGGGCAAACTTCGAGGGTGGAAACGAACTAGTGAAATTCCTTTGGAATTGGCACCCTCTAGCAGACGAAGGGGAGAGAAGTGCAGAAGGCTAGCTCGTAAATGCCAGCGGTATCCAGCTGATTGCGGCAGGGAGCATCTGAGGTCAGTGGTTGTAGCAATAATTGCCTTCGCCACTGGAACGTCACGGAATGGCAAAAAAATACCCCAGCTCTTCTTCCATGAGTGATAGCCTCAAATGACCAAAAACGGTCGCCATCAAATAGTAAATCTGACAATGGTAGAATTCTGGTTAATATTTCGCCATGATTCTCTAATGATGGCCATGGCCAAATAGGTTCTACTTCCAATCCACGAGAGGACGGCTTAAACCGAAAGGGCGAGCTTGTTCTTAATACATCGTTCGACCAAATATGTGAATATGTGAGGGACAACTTCTCTTTTATGCTTCTCCTCCAGCCTTTATGCTACTGATTTAAATGGAGATTGTTTCTCTTCTCCACCGAAATGGGGTAGACGGTTGCTCCTATACGGAGATATTGAAGCTTCTTCTGGAAGGGAAAACATCCAGTAACGGATTTTATTAGTTCTTTGTGAGAATAAAGTAGAAGTACTCTATCCCGAGTAGCAATGGTTTCTAAAATACTCCTTTGGAATCATTTTGGTCTCGGAGGGGGAGTGTTGACTTTTGAATGCTAAGAAATTCTTGGGGGTGGGTGCATCGTCAGATCCTAGTAGAATAGAAGAATTTATGGGACAAATATTTTCAACTTAAATTTAGAGATGACACGTGATCGAATGAACAATATATATATATATATATATATATATATATATATATATACTAGTCAAAAGATTGAAGTGAAACTAGAATCTTTCATAAATATACCAAATTTGCCATTTCATTCACTTTAACAAAAATAACACCAAATTTTCCCAAATAAACATTAATCTGGCTACAGTAAAATACCCTCATTTTGCCTAGTAATTCAGTCTACTCGTGTTTAGAGAACAGTGTTATGGTTTGCTCTGTCCCAGAACAGTTTCTACTTGTCTTTCAACTATTTTTCAATGATACCGAAGGATTAAGGGGATATGTGCTTACTTCTTACTTTGCAGTATTACTTAAATTTTGTTTTTAATTACCCTTTAGTCGCTAAAAAGGGCAAGAAACAGAGAATTATCATTTGAAGTATGAGCTCAAATAGAAATATTCCCTTAGGAAGGAAATTCACACTGAATAATTGCCAGAAAATTGCAGATATCAAGGCATGATGTTCAGTATGCGTTTGAAAGTAAGTAGCAGATAACAAGGAAGTTGTAAAAAGGGTAGTGAATTTAGTTGAGCTGAAAATGTAAAGAAGGACTTAAAATAAGTAATCAAATATCTGGACGTATATATAGTGCGCTATATACCAAGAGATCGCGTAATTCTTGTGAAATTGGCTCCAATCTGCCACAATAACTGGAGTTAATGAGCCACATGCCCGAAATCAAGGAATTACCTTCCTTGTTACCTCTCAATGCTGAAATTACACCTAACCCCCTAACTAAGGCAAGCTAATAAAAGATAACAGACAAGAATGACAAAAAGATTGATTATATCAAATGTTGTTACACAGACCCTTTTAACCGTAGTGGACGAGGTGTGGAGAAAGTAGAGTTCGATACACCGCAAATGTAATGATCACAGTTACTGTAGCGAAAGGACCTTATTCACGAATACCAATACCTTTAAAGAGTGACAGGGATTAATTAGAGATAAGTAATCAGCGTTATAATTACAACGAAAATCAGGTAACATTGTAAATGAAAGCAGGATTGTTATGAAGACGACGAAGCAGTTTTTCAAAAAAGAAATTTAAATTACCCCAAGCTATAAATTTTTATTTCTGAAATATTTAAATAATAAATACGAGCGTTTGAGTCACTTTTATAACAGCTTTCTTTAGTGAGATAGTTTGTTGTGTTACATGTGATTTATCTGATTTTCCTTTGCCTTACACACATGTACTCTCCCTTAAATCTTAATACACAGCTCTTACACTAAAAGTAAGTTGGTATAACAATGCAATTCATTGTCGATTATTTATCTCCATGCTGTTTTAGAAACTTTCAAAGGCACCAGGTAAACCTAAACTTTAAGCTGTATGATGTAAACTACACCATAATGTCCTGTTATATTCCTTATCATGATCCAGCTCATCCTTAGAAATTCTTTCCTCTCAATAGCGAACCGCATATCTGATTTTGTTTTTAATCTGCAAACCAAAGGACGATCACTAACTATTTGACTGCAAAAATATGAGTACATGCAAATTTAGATTAGGGCTATTGAATATCCCTCCCATCTTGATCTACTAACGAAGAAAGAATTAAGAGATAAAATCCCTAAAATTACGTCCATTTCCTACAATTTATTTCGATTAGTTGCATATACGTCAAGCTCAATTTTTCACCTAACCAGAACTTGTATCTCTCATATTTTAAATTTTAAATTCGTCTCTAGGAGCCTCTCGTGCATCTATACTTCTACTTCCTTCCACTTTTCATCGAAAACACCTGTTCTTACGTGGAATAATTTCCTCCTTGTCTTTGCCTTAACTTCATGTTCTTTGCCTTTACCTCTTCTTGCTAGAATAGCATCAACTGACTTCAATGATGTTGCTGTTTTTCCTATCTTAAAGAAAAAAACCGCCCCAAAAGACTTCAACAACCTATCGGCCAATCTCTTGACTTCTGTTAAAAAAAAAATTACTATAAAGCTGTTGTCAACCAAGATTCTTGATCATATTTTCCCCTCCAACACAAATGACATCTTATAATCTAAGGACCCTGCAGAGCGCAGCTCTGAATACGCTCTCGTACATTCGCTGGCGCGGCTTTGGTTTGCGACAGACACTAGTCAGCCTTACTCTCTGATAATTCGGGGCCTCTCTGCGGCATGGACATTATTGCTACTTACATTTTAAGCTGATGACAGAAAATTATGGGACATATATCACTGACTCCTTCTCCACATCCTCATTTGTCTAGATCTTGGAAACTTAATATCTGCTTATTACATCATCGCTGAATGTATCATTGAACACTTTCTGGAATTTACCCTTGTCAAACCAGAGGTAATGCGAGTAACCCTTCTTGGTGACGTGGCTAGTTGTCAAACTATTCGTCACCTCTTCTCACCATATGCCTCCTTTTCTCATACAGTTAAAAATAATCTCATTTTCACTCTTTACCACAACATATTTGCAATTACAATTTATGTTATCTTCACCTTCCAGTTTCCTAATGCCACTTGCTTTTTGCTAGATGTCGCATAAACTTCCCGTCATCAACTTCACCGAAGGTTTCAAACATTCGCATCCCTTTCTCTTTTCGGCAGTACACGTTTCTCTATTGAAAGTTCCTCGCTTTGTCGTCTGCACTAGCACCCTGTTCGATCTAAAGTCACCACTTAAGACCTGCGTGATTGAATGGCCCAGCATCCCTCTTGCAATTGCTCTTCACTTACCTTTACCCAGCCTCGCAGATTCCCGTTTTCGGGCTCTTCTCCCCTATTAGCTGTTCTTTGGAATCCTTTGTGTTACTTAGTGCGTTCTCTTCATTTGCCCCAAGATTGTGTGATGATCCGACAGGCTCGAAAGAAACTTAACTCTCCCGTAGTGCTTTAAAGCGCACTTTGAAGACACGCCTCTTTTTTCTCGAACTTTCTTTTACTTGAAGTCAGGAGACGCAGGTAAGGTTATTACTCAATTAAAATTTCTATCTCCATAATATATGCATTGCTCTTAAAACTTTCGCTCCTTTGTTCCCTCAAATTATGGATATAAAAATAAATAAAAATCATTTAAATGTGATAGTGGTTTCGCCTGTTATATTTTTGTAAATAATGTATACATGGTTATGTAGTTAAAGTCTGAATTTGCACTCAAATGCGAATGGAATTTAAAGACTATGGAAAACAATGTCTCTATTTACAAACACTTTGATGCTTATTCTTTAAGAGATAATGATTATTTGATCATAGTTTGGTATTTTTAAATGTGTAAAATAGTCTAGCTCTAAAACATACCCAAAACTCATCAGCTGTTAGAAATATGTAGTTTAGGAGTATATATAAATTAAATATAATTCGCTTGACTGCCGCTTTGTTTTCTATTATTTTTATAAAACTAAATGAATTTGTTCTATATACTTGTTTAATCCTCTTTCATACAAATGCTTTCATAACATCAAAATAATTTTCGCTAAAAATTCAGAGTTTAATGACTGGTTGTTTATTCAAAACGCAGTAAACCATCCCGTTTAATCGCATGTATGTTTTTTCCTGTATATTACAATAGGGAAACTACATTTAGAGGTGAACTACTATAAATAACTCTTTGGAATGATAGTCCTTATTTTTATATTATTCTATTTTTCAAAACTGAATTGTAGGAAACGCATGAGAGGGGGGAAGTTTAGTTTTATATATATTCCAAAAAAACGGGCAAATGATCGTTTCCATTTTTATTTTAGATCAATAATATTAGATCTAATAAGGACCTTTCAATCAACCTTCCTTCACGAGACATCCCAGCCTTTGAATATTGATAAATCTTACACCACAAGCCATAAAATTGGACTATGAAGCAGTCAATGACACAGCTTCACAAGAAACATTGAAATTCAGCCATTATCTCCTTCTTGCCCTTGTTTACGGCGCAGCATCACAGCCTGTCTCATTGTTTATATTAACGGCACATTCCTATTCTTTAAAATAATTATAAATTTTTCATGTTATAAACTCATTCGCTGGTTTACAGATAAGGTGAGGGTATTATTCAGCGCTTATTATTCTATCATTATGTAAAAGATGGGCTCTTAGCTGTAAAATGAGAAGCAAGCAAAAGATTTCGGGTTAAAAAAATTCTCGTTTACCAGTGTAAAATGGCATCTTCTTTAATGACATCCTTTAAATTATGAATTTTAGCTCTATCTGGATTTTTCTCTTTTCCACCTAGGTAAATGGTCCCACAATACTAGATGTAGCAGTCGTTCATTGCCAACCCCTAAACGATAGCTGCGCTGTCGCAGCGGTTGCCGTGTTTAAAGAATGATTGCTTTTCCAGGGCACATTGTCTCTGCCGCAAAAAGCAAGGAATTCGAGAGTCTCTTATCTGGAGAAAGACCGATGGAATCTATCCACTCTATCTTTCCACCCGTTGTAGTGGTAGCCGAACGCTCTTGAGAGAATCCGTGGGATAGCCTTTTGATTTGTCGCATTTTTATAAAGGTTTCCCTACCCATAGGAGCAGATTGAATTTGCAGGTAATTACAATTATGCTTTTGCATTCGCAGCATCTATGTTAGTGCTTTTTATTTAAATCATTTAGTTGCATTCCTCTTCATCATCGTAATAGTGGTTTCAGTTATGGAAAGATTTTTATATACTCTGTAAAAAAGAAATGCACTTAATGTTGAAGATTTAACAAGATCAATTTTGGATTTAATTATAAATGACATAATTTTCTCAAATATATGATTAAAACTGGTACATCTTAAATGCAATATTTATCTATTATTTTTTTATTTTCTTCCGCAGAAGCTGTTAAAGAAATCATGATTAAAAGTTTCATTGTCATCTTAGCTCATTTTGACAACCAAAGTATTCTTTATCAGGAAAGTGGGGGGGAGGGGGGCTGCAAGACAACGGCACAGGTCTTCAAGAAGATACTTCGGGGAGCCCTGACGAGGAGGACTTGAAGATTGGGGTGGATTACTTCTGATGAAGAATGAGACTTTCTCTGCTCCAGAGAAACGTAATCTCAACTCGAGACGGTTTACAGGTCGGCAGGGAGTCTTAGTCTCAAAAGAACGGGAATCTTGAAGGGGTGGTGAAGATGAGAGGGCCATACAACTTTCCGGAAAAAAGTGGGCTCTATAGTTTTCCTCTGAACAGGAGCGATGGCTTAACAAAGGTAGATCTGCTAGCAAGATCTTCGACGAAGTACGACGACTCGACGCCGGGTTACAGGGCTTCACGGGAAAACAGACAGGCAGTGTGAACGGAGTGAATGGCAGGCTTTCAATCGCCTCTAGAAATTATGGGTTTTGAGTTATATAACCGTGTGGTTGGTCCGATAGACGCCTCGAGGCCTGGCGGTCCCTAGAGGATTCTTAGCATCAGTCTATGTAAACACATTTCATGATAACTAGTTAGTCCAGACGGTGAAATTTGCCTTGTGATATGTGGATAGGGTTAATGTGGCTGCGCACGGTTTATCACAGGGAAGGAGGGGGGGGGGGGCGAGTGGCGTTAGAAATTCTTTTGGTTGTAAACCCACTAATAACAAGTTTATGGTAAATTAAGTAATCTTAGTAGGTACAAAATGTAAAATTTACGCAGAGATCATTCTAAAGTAAAATTTAATTTCTACATTGATCAACTCATCGTATTCGTTCAACGCATCCAGCAAGTTAAGCCCCATCATTTTCTAGTGATTTGGCCTTTAAAGTTCCGGAATATTTTCTTTTACAATCATTTTTGAAACGATAGTCGCCTTTTCCTACACATCTTGCACACATTCACTCAGAACACCTGGGCGTCTAGATAAACTTGCTGTTAATTGGGAAACTGAATAGCAAAGGTACCTCTGGGTGTCTCCAGATAATGCCTCCCTATCTCCTTCTAGTTTTAGGCGGAAGCAACGTGGCCTCGAAACGTGGTACCTTCCC
The DNA here is from genome assembly GCA_963969495.1 of Ceratothoa steindachneri. Lineage (NCBI taxonomy): Eukaryota > Metazoa > Arthropoda > Malacostraca > Isopoda > Cymothoidae > Ceratothoa > Ceratothoa steindachneri. The sequence continues at coordinate 207,489,907 of OZ018324.1, read as the reverse complement.
AAGCAGGAAACACGCTAGCATACCCCTACCAGATTAAAGTTAAACCAGTTTGCTAAGAGGAGACAAAGCTTAGTACAGTCGAGTAAATCAACGTTCATCCATGTTACTTCATACTTTCGGGAAACAATAGATGTTAAAAGACCCTCTCCTTTTGTTTGGCCGTTATTTAAATATTAATTTTTATTTGTTGGTTGTTTGGAATATAGGATTAATTATCTGTTTTTAGGAACACAATTCAACTCAGCCACGTGAAGCGTAAAGAAGATGCTCCTCCATTTGAAGGATTGCGCATAATTTTGCCGCTGTACGAGGAGAGAGAACTCGAGTTATGGATCAGTCATTGTGAAGCCATCTTTGAGATTCATAGAGCTGCTACGTTTCTACATGAGTTAAGTATTCCTTCTAGATATAAGGTAATACGAGGCTTCCTAGAGGCGCTCATATCAGACTCAATGACCTCAAAGAGCAATATTTGTTGGTAGCTACCGATGCAAAATGAGCCTACCGTCGGGAGCCCATAGCTTAGATATGTACAAGGAATGGGGGCTTTACCTGACGCCCTTAGCGTTTCAATGATTGACAATCTCGTCATTTAGTTATTTTTGCAAGGCCACACACTCTGGGTGTAAGTGTTACCAACCTTTCTCGTAGTAGCCCCAATAATCACTCACGTCCCCTACCCCGTAAGTAGAAATTGACGTTTTGTTTCATGACTAAATCGTCTTTTCAGAGAAATTCTAGAAGTTCTTCCCATTGTGTCCGAACCAGATTAGCACACCTCATGGTTACGACCTAGCTAATGGTCTTCTAGCCGTTGTCATTCTTCTTCACTAAAGAGGGACCCTGAAAATCACTCCTGTACTATTAGCAATTCAAAGAAAAGGATCGCGGCTGCTTTTCTACCTGTTCCTTTAGGCGAAACTAAACACCTCTTCTCACTTATTTGCGGGGGAGATCAAAATAATCAAAGCATCTTTTCCTTGTTCACTCTACTAACGACACACAATTTCTGGTGAATTCTGGTGGAGCCGACAACATGGTACCAGTCAGTCTTTTGAACATATAAGTCAGCTCAATCTCTTTAATTGTAGACGGAAAACGTTACCTACTTATGTACTCGTACCATCCTATGGCGAAAATCGGTTTAGATTTACCCTAAGGATAAAGGGGTTCTTTAATTTTGATCTTTATCGTGTTTAAGGTCTACATGCAATACTTGGAGCAAATTTACTGACCTATTATCTCCTGCTGCTGGGCATCAAGTGGCGGAAGGTAAGCCAAGTGTTGGTGGATTTTTTTTCTACGCGATAGTAGGGACCACCCTGCTTCCTATTATTCCCAAACGTTGAGGTGAATAGTAATTCTACGGCAATAATATTACCCTCAATGCTAAAACTACTAATGATAACTATCCCATGTCCATTATAATGGAGATTTCAGCTGAGCTTCACAGCAAATTCACATTCTTCTATGTCTCCCAGCTCTCGACTTGATCGTTTCAAACGTTTAGAGGAGGTCGGACTACGATTTAATGTAGGCAATTATCCTTTGGTGCCTGGAAAATACTTTTCTTGGACATTATTTCAGGATGGATGATATTTCCCAACATATGAAAGAAAATGAGGCCATACCTATACAAGGTAACGTACATTCACCCAATAAAGCAAATTCCTTCGGATCGTCAACCTTTACCGAAGTTTAATCTCGCACTAAGCACAGCCTCCAAAGAGTGCAAGTAGGTCCACTTGGGTATTGTAAGCCAATTTACTCGCTGATATGTAAAGGTTGACTTATTCATGATGGTAAATTGCTGAATTCGCAAGTTGCAAGCCATTTCTATTGCAACAATGGAGTCCCGGTCCTTCGCTAGGTCTTTTATAGTAAACTGGTTGGCAAAGATATAGGTTCCTTCGGCCATCATTACAGGTCAGGATCTGCAATTAGACTTTTGCCTTTTAAGAGAACTCACTTGTGCTCTAGGTACTAAGTACCTAAATATTACTGCATGATACCAAGGATGTAATTGCTTAATCAAGTGGGGTAAGATACATCTAAAGGAGTCTCTGAGGGCCGTAGCTCAAGCTCGTATTCTTGCAAGCACTCCCTCTGGTTCTTCTTGTCATCAGAAACGCATGGAATAAAAATATCGGCGACTCTTTATCTGACCTTTTGTACTACACTGATGTGTGTATGCCCTCGAGTTCATCTAAGGTTTCCTACGCAATGTTTATGCCATCCTACTTCCTCACCACCTTCCTCACCATGGGGTAAATCAGACTGACGCTATACACGCACAGAGGGCAACAGGAGGTCTAAGTTCCCATGGATCTCCATACTTCTCGTTCCGCTTTTTTTCGTGTAGAGGGCGTAAAAGAGCCATTACAGCAACCGTACAAAGGCTATTTCCAAATACTCAAGCGTAGTCACCCACATTGTGTCATAGAGAAGAACGATAAAGAAGATTCAGTTACAATAAAGAGACTCGAACCTGTTCTCCCTGTAACAGCAGCTACTTCGTGCTTTTGAGCCTCGTTTCACATGCGCAGGTTGGTCAGCAAAACAAAATTATAGGATACAGGTGTCTTTGCACTCATCATAATCCCTCATTTTTCTCTTCGCGAATTTCAGTGTTGAAAGAGAAGGGAAATTTTGAGGACACCGGTATCAGGGTTTTCACATACGATCTACATACCCTCACACTAGCCATTCTCTGCGACCAAGGGAAACTTCAGGCAATCTTCTTTTTATCACTTTGAACATAAAGAGATTAACGAGCCTTCGTTGGCGCTTCACCAGATGAGTGTGTTTTTATCTCTTTTATCTGTCCTCTAGAAGCAATGTTTAATTCAAACACAATATCGCTTCAAGCAAGGAATAAACAAGTATAACATAATTTGGCGAGGAATAAACCTTCTCCTCACAAAAAGAGAGAATTCAGACCATATCAGACAGTCAAGTGAAGCAAGATTTCTTCCTCTTGTGTACCACGCCAAGCAGATAAGGAAAAGATATTTAGTCAACCATGACACTGGCATTTCTTCTTGGTTCCCATGGTAAGGGTCGTTTCTAACCAGGTTTGCCACATTTTTAGTTAATCACTATTTACTTACCTCATCGTCGAGTGACTCCATATCGATGCCTACAGCCTCCAGTTTCGCCAACTTTCGGAACGCAAATACCATTTAATTGACTCCGAGCGCATCAAAGTTGAACAAACAGTGAAAAGCATAATGTAATTGTATACATAAAACCTCTCTTATCACAGCACTTAAAGCAGGGGTGGACGGTAATTTTAAGTAGCGGGCCACATTAATGCTTATGTAAAGCTTTGCGGGCCACAACTAAACAAATAGATGCAATTTTTCAATAAATATAAGTCAATTGTAATTACCTTTCTGCATTTGTTGCATTTTACTACATAGTCACAGATATAGCTACAGATAAATACATAAGGGTAATTTGGGGGCATAGTTTTGCCCCCCCTTTTAAGCTATTTTCAGACATATCGGAGTGGATACCAACAGCTCAAAGTAGAATTCGAATCACAGTTTGCAATTCTTCATCATGTGATCATTACCCAGCGTGTAGGCCTCTCTCATACAACTAATAACCGCAGTCAATGTAGCTTAACTTCGGCGAGCCAAAGAGATTGTGTAGATAAATATAATGAGAATAAGTATTTATAACGTATCATCTTAAATTTTGAAACTTTTGGGATGCTCTTTGGACGCTAGATGTAACCTTTTCATCCTTTATTATGTGAATGATGAGGGTGATGTGATTATTTACGTCTACTTTAGCTTTTTTATCTATCCTTATTTTGTGAAAAATTTCTCATTTTTGTCGATGTAGCGAGAAAATTAATTTGAAACGCCCATTAATGGATATTTATATAGAAAAAATAGGAAGTGAATGTTTCGGCTAAAATTGATATGCTCCTATTAAAATATCTATTTTATCAGTATTTTCTTGCCATATTGATGGAAACTCATTCCTCCCCGTCCTTTTAAAAGGCGTAAAAGGTTTTAACGAAAACTGCAATAATTAAAAGGAGGAAGACTTAATAAAGGCATAAATAAAATTTGTGCTTTTGAAGAGAATAAGGAAATATTGACTGGAAATACATATAAATGATTTCTTCTGTGAGAAGATAGAAGCTTTTAGTTATCCTAGGGGTCTGATCGCGAAGTATCAGAAAGATGAATAATGATTCTGGGGAATGAATATTGATAGAGTAGGAGAATATTAAGAAAACAATTAGGAAACGATTTAGAGCGAAACATGCTTTGACCAGATAATTTCTTCTGGTATTTTTCTGTCTATACGAAATTGTACTCTTCAAAAATTATTTAAAGATATGAATTTTCTAATTTTCTTTTTTAAAAAATAAACTGAATATTTTCTCACTAATGACTCACCTTTAAAAAATATCTTCACGTCAGAGTTCACAACGGCACAAGAAAAATAAAAGGCTTTTTTCATTCTTGAACAAACGTCTTCTATCGAAATCGTGACGCTAATTCCACCAAATATTAAGAAAGAGAAGAGGATCATTTGGCCAAACCCTAGGAATTCCGGGGTGATCTAACAGATGAAATTAAGGGCGAATTTTTGGGGTCATCTTGCGAACTTGAGGTTGTCGTGCTGAACCTGAATCATCGGCACTCAAACTTGAAATTCAGGAAGGTTCCAATATGTCTCGGGAAATGTTTTACCATGACTAATTTAACAATGCAATTCATAAAAGTTGAAGCTAAGAAACATTGTGTGATGACCAGAGGGTCGCGTGCTCTCACTTATGCTGATTTATGACATTGCACCCGGACTAACCTTGAGAGGACCATGGCAATTCATTCGACAGAGAATGTAAAACGACATAAGGCTTTCAAATTTCGTTAGACTCGGCCGAATAGTCGCGATGTTATTGCCAAAACAAATTAATTCCAGGAAAAACCTTGGGAGGACCTTGGAAACTATATCATTCGATAGAACATGTAAAACAACATAAGGCGTTCAAATTTTGTTAGAATCGGCGGAATAGGTACAATGTTATTACCCCCCTCCCCCAATAAAGCAAAATGGGCACTGACCGACATAGTGAGATGTAGAGTCGCCCGCGACTAAAATTTGCTACGTTGAAGAAATAGACGATAAGTTGCTGTGCCGTTTTTCAATTTACCTGAAGGGAAACATAAAAGGGTTAGTAAAACCGTAGTCATGAAATGTCAATAACAACGCGTAGAATTCTTTTATTATTTTCCATATGCTTACCTCTCAAATACATAGGTAGATTTATGAGACTTTGCTCAGAATTTATACCATATGGAACATAGTTCTGATCTACTGTCATAATTTGGGAGGAATATAAAGGCGCAAATTTGTGTATAAGAAATTAGCGGAGAGGCTTGAATATAACTACCAAATTAATTCAAATTTCATAAGACGAACATATAATTTACATTTCATTCCGACACATCTGTTAAGGGTGCTAGAGAAATTGGTGATTTTTACGATCGGATTGCACTTTTTAAGATATAGGATTGTAATGAAGATGAAAATTAATGATATATTTTCATCATTTAGAGAAAGCAGATGTTCAAGAGACCATATCAGGTACATTTATATACAAAAATTGCCTCAAACTGGCAAGAGTAATAACTTACTAGAGTGGATAACGTTATTGTTAAAATAACTTTCTTCAATGCTTACAAATATCAAGAAATATGTAAGTTTTAAGAAAGAAATAGGTTAAGCACTCAATTTTTGGATACAGACTGCTGTAAATAATATATTTCATTAAAAATAAATAGTATTTTTTACCATCACTTTTTAACGATCCATTATCAGAGAGTTAAAATGAACTTTAAAAGGGGTAATCTGGCTCTATGTTGTCATGTTTCGTATAAACTACGCTTATCTGTTAAAAACACAACAAACCAGCCGCATAATCTCGAAAACAGATAACGAGATTTTGCAGCTATGTAGACTTTACAGATATGAAAAAAATCATGATTGACTATACCAATAAGTATGTTACATTTTACATAGAATTAATGTATATTAACGTTATCTATAACCCATAAATAACTTTAAAAAACAAGTTAGGTAAGTTGGTTGCATTGAAAAGAGTGTTCCAATTTATACATTCAGGTATAATTGAGTGAATTCAAGTGAAACATGTTCAGAGACCTGTGGTTAAAATATCATGTTGGTGAATATATAGTTGAAGGATGCGTACCCGAAGGTAGTGGGAAAAGATCCTCGGTGTTATTGTGCGTCTTAAGGTTACTGGTCTACGCGTGAGAGTTTGCTCTGACTCCAAACGTTTCACCAAAATTCTGCGTCTATTCTGGGTTGTAGAAGGTGCCTTGGTTACTTCAGGGTTAAAGGAAGGGTCTCGAAAGAAAAGGGACGATAAGTAAGCTTTTATTCTTAAAAAGGATGTACCTTATTAGGCGTAGGTGAAATAAATCGAGTGCTATGCGACCGTATTTAGCTTTACTTATGTTGAGATTAGCTGAAGGTAGAACGACAGGACATAAGGACGAGGAACGCACTCGTGACGCTGGAAAATATAATAAGGCTATGCAGATGCCTTTACTCGAGTCTATCCGACCGAATGACTTAACTCTCTATAATGTCTTCGTTCGTTTATTTATAACTCCCTTGCTTAAGAGGGCATGACCTCTTTCTTTTTCTTCTCAAGGCACGGGGCAGAGCTAATGATCGGAAACGCCTTCTTTCTTCTTTTCGTTGAACGTTAGGCGGAATTGCAAGAGGTGTGTGCGTTCCTACCCTACTTGTACACATTTTTAGACTAGGATGGCAAATCCTATTGAGATACGAGAGTTTTTTTTTCTTTTTACAGCTTCACGAGAAATCAACCGGTCAAAGCATATATCACTCTGTATTTGCTTCTCTTTCTTAATTATCAAGCATCGGTATTTTTCAGTCCAGCAGCTGCTCCTTTGTGTATATGTATGTGCGTGTAGCCGCGTGGGAAACCAGTTATTCGCTTGCCTTGCTTATGCTTCTCCTAATAAATGTACAGTTGTGATATAAGTATTTCTCTATTTTACATCGGTTTACTACTTATTAAATGGCTTATTACCTCATTTAATTAATGCGTGTGCTCAATTGCAGGATTCCATAGATCCACTGAGCACCCATTTGTGGGTGCTCGGCAAGGACTTTATTAGTGGTCCCACTTGCTTAGGTTGCCACACCAGTGTACCACTTTTCACGAGGATTTCCCGACTAAATACTTCAAGGTATGTTTTGAGTGTGACGCCCTAAAATTAACACCTTAGTGCCCTCGATTAAATTTACTTTAGAAGTTGAAAAAGATCGCACACTCCCTTTCCTAAATATTCTAATTCATCGGACAAACCATTAATTCAAATATGAAATATATAGAAAACACATAGCTATATATACCTCTCTGTATCTTAAATACGGAGCCACAAAGAACCAAAAAAGGAGAAAATCCTGTATCAAAATATTTCCTCCCAACGACATTACATGTCCTAAATATTTACGCCTATTGGTGACAAAAGGGGACATGAAACTTGCCGATTTGCTCTAACGAAATCTCAGTGATTTATACAAGTCGAAAAAGCAGTTCAACGCAAAAACATTGGATCCAACGACGAAACAGGCCCAATATAGATAGTTCACAAGAACCATTTATGAATGACGCTAATAGCTGCAAATGATGTGCCAAATAGTGCTAAATTTTGTCAATGAACAGTGTTTACTCTTCTATGTTTTTGCATGCCCTTAGAATTGTCTCACCAGAATACCTTCACAAAGAAGTCAATAGAATATATAAAATGTTGATAAATGTGTGCTACCCTCTGTACTTTCTCGACAATTGTTATAAGTCCGCCAAGCGTTACTATGATTAAACTAATGTTAATATCCCAAATTTTCATGCCAAAAACTTATTCGTTTTACCCTATAACCATATTTTCATTAAATTAACTAGTTTACTTAGGTCTCTAAACATAAATGTCATTTTTAAGTACGAGACTACAATTTATCGCATCCTCGTCAAAAGTTCACCCCTCCCCCGAACTAGCATTGTTTATTCGATAGGCTCCAACGACTGCTAAAAATGTTATTATGAACAAACTGGGAAAGAACTAGATGTCCGGGTTAAGCAACATCAAGCCAATGTACGTAATCACAGTGAACAATTTGCGCTTTTTTTTACATATGTATAATCTTAACCATAGCATTAACTGGAACAGTGCCAAACCAGTCATAAAATGCAGTAATTATATTTCGAGAAATATATTCAAATGTATCTCCATTAACGCGTTCCCAAATTTCAACCTTAGCCATGGTTTGTTCACGCTAGACCCCATTATCACTACATACATAAAATCTCGAATAAAGTTGTTTGAGGATTTTGTTCCCCCTAATTAAGGTTCAGAGGTGGGTAGTCTAATCCACCCTACCACTATTTAAGGAAATTTACGTCCTGTTCATTCCTTGAAAAAGTCTTTAAGAATCGTTTTTCACTTTTCCCTTGTGGGTATATCTACATAACTTTGACTCACGTGCACTTTGTGAGTATTTTTCATAGTATGTAACATTTATCAACAAGAAATCTGAACGTGTCATATATGACAATTTTTAATTTATTTTTTATATTTTATTAATGATCGATAATGAAATTTTTGGTGGGTTGCATCAACGCAACAATGCATCCCTTTATATTGCCTTTTTGATAGTCCCAGGTTCGAATCCAGTAGAAGTTGTAAATTCTATTATATATATTTATATAGGTGTAGTGCATGATAATTTCTACAGTGTCGAATTTTAGGTTCAGGATTAAGGTAAATAACAGTAGAAGAGAATTTCTATATTGTGACGTTTCGGGCAATACACACCCGTCACGTGTAATAATATACAAGTAAAAGTTTGTACTATAAAATGATATGATATAAATGTTCAAACCTGAAATAGCGTTTTTAAACGTCAACCAAATCACCTAAACCTTATGAAAGGTAAAAATCAAGACACAAAAGAAGAATCACATGTGACAAAAGAGTCAAAGAAGACGGAAGAATGAATGAAAGTACCTATGAAGTTAGATCGTTAATATTTGCCGCTAAATGTTGGCTCTTATCATTATGTGAGTGAGAGTGAAAAGAAGGTATGCTGATGGCACTTTTTTTCAAATCTGAACTTGGATCAATAAACTTTATTATCTACTTGAACCGGGAAATATATATGGATATCGCGTTTGGCTGATTTTTCCTAGCAGGGTCATATATAAATTAATTTGTGCTCAGTGTAAACCAATGGACGTTCATACGGAGAAAAATGCGTGCCTTCAAGGCCAGAGTTTGTTCGTATATCGGCATCTACATAAGAACGGAAAAAGTTTTCAAAAAAGAAAAATCACCAATTCGTGAAGATTCTATTACATATCAATACGATATCAATTGAAGCTTTAAAATTGTGAGCACTACGTCTTAATTTACATCAACAGTATAATCCTTCTCTCACCAGCTATTTAACATCGTTCCCACTACCAAATCTTATATTAAGGCAACCAACCTTTGCCGCGTAGCACTAACCAACCATACTTCATTGCTCTTCACTATTCTATCTTCTCTGAATTTTGTATCAGCAAGGTGAGACTTTTTGGTGTCATTTTATTCTATCTCTTTTTGTGTACATTTTAACTTTTTATGTATTTCTTTCCTCTGGTTCCAGTTTGGAACTTCTAATTTAGTTTTAAACTTTTAATTATATTCATTCTTTTTAATTTAAACTTTTGTTTTTATAGTGTCCAAGTTAAGTGCATATACTTCTAAAAGTTGTAATAAGTTAACTCTGTGTTACTGCTGTTCACGTTCATCCTGAATGTATGATATAAATATATATATATATATATATTTGAGAAGACAAGAATCACGTTACGGGAAATAATAGAAAAATACCCGGGCTAGGGGTCGAAACTAGGACCTCATTTCAGATTGTTTGTTCTACCACTGGGGTCAACAATCCTTTTTAAAATATCACCCAATGAATTCCAGTATTTCCCTAGGCTTGAAAGTACTTCCCATAGATTGAGATACCAAAGCTCTAAACCGCTCACAATTCAGAGGCTCTCTTCTTATGCACATAGAAAGAGAAGCCCCGACAGGTCCATAAATCGCACCCCACTACCCCAAAGGTTGCATCCTTGTAGTTCTGCTTTTCAAAAGCCTTTCTGTTGAGAGAAAAATTATGTAGAAACCTTGTAGTTGAATACTATATGGCGGGATAGTGGGAGACTAAAGGTCTGTCACACCAAGATTATGTCAAGTGATGGTTTTCCATTAGATTAATTTCCCTATTTACCACAAAATAAAGCTCAAACCACGCAGAATTTTGCGTAAGGAATGTTTGGAAGATAATCTAGTAAAGAAAGTGAGTGAATGAATCGTGAGCTCAAGGAGATAGAAGTAGAACTAGGAACCACAAGGCAGTTCTTTTGAAAGCTATGGATTTACAACGAGCAGTAAGGAATCTGCACCAATTGTTTCGTTTCATCTGCACAACTTCATTTAAATAAAACGAACATTCTTTTTTCGAATAGGCTTAAAACCCACCATGAATATAATCTAAATTCAATGAGGTTAAACCCTTTTAGCCTTAAACCATTAAGGATTTAATAAAGAGCGAGTGGTTAACGTGAGTTTCGAACCACAGGTACAACAAGGTGTAGCTGCCGCAACAAAAATATACTGCTTAGACCATTACTGTGTAAATGGATTAATTCAATAAGTAAATTAAAGGCTGTATTTTAATCACATAAATGCAAATGGCGAGGCAAACAGAAAAACTCAATTAAACCTAATAAAAGAGAAAGTGTTCGTTTTTTATGCATGAAGGCAACAATTCCTGAACTATTAGGAAATGAGAAGCCGCTTTATCGTAGGTCAAGGTCAGATCCTTCACCTTCGCTCGCCTTGGTCGAGGCAGAGGGAGCGCGATAAATTTTCGGGGGAATTTGAAACTCAGGAGTGAATGGATATTAATAAATTGAGTAAGAGTGCAGTTGGCCAAATTAATAAAACTTTTTAGAGGTTCTAGGCAGAGAAACTGGTGAAACAAAAAGAAGATTTACTATTATACAGATAATTTACAAATAATAGAATGGATACGCAAAGTTACAATTTCATGGTCAAATGAACTAGTGGATGTTAAATGGACATTCGTAAGGCGGCTGGGCGCGCCAAAAAACAAACAAACAAACAATTCAAAGAAAAAAGGAAACTAGATTCACGATTAAGTCACTCTCAGAGCCTACATTTAGCGGTATGCTTTGGGAAGTTGTCGAAGGGAGAGAGATTGCAAAATGGGAATCGCAATCTCCACTTTTAACCTCGAGGGTATGGATTGATGGAGTATTACGTCGGACGAGAACGGAGCCGATACCAGAATAATAGTCAGTGGTCGCTAGACTATCGTTAATCAGGAGAAAATTCTTGCCTTCAGACTCGAAGGGTGCGGGAACCGAATCGAGAGTTTACGCGTCGCGTTCAAGGGGCTGGCTAATACTAGCTTCTTGAGGCCTGCATCTGATATTTTATACGAGCTCGTCGGAAGTAAATTGCCTGGGGCCCCAGAAGGGGGTTCCACTTTATCAGACGCTACGCAGAAAGAAGTGAACCTTAGCTTGGTTCACACAATCTCGCGGAGCTTCCGCCACTACCCTTGGTTTGCTCGGTCCGTCCATCGTTCAGGTTATCGCCGGAAGTGGCTTGGCTTTCACATGGCGCTGCTCTCTCTTTATGACGCGCTCTAAAGCCATTTTTTCCATTCACTTTTAGCAAAACTCCGCTTTTATCGTATTATCATTTTGTACAGAAATTTGCACCATTATTGATAATTTTCAAGTATTTTTGTTGTTAAAACAATTAGTCATAAATAGAAAAGAAAAGCTATCTTCTTCTGCATTGGTAACATTGGTGCTTCCTCAAATTTAACAGTCTTCAAAATTGCTTCTTCTGAGTAGTAAAGTATACGTTTTAGTTGGATGTTTTGGTGAGGATATTCAATCGCAATTTCAACTAAAATGCCTTGACTAAACTATTCACTGTTTACCTATTGAGTCTTAAAAGGCAAAGAGGAGAATTGAAAATAATGGCTGAAGTTGGAAAACAAAGTACCAAAATCTATATTTTTTTGAAAATACTTAAAAATGTGCTTGAAAATAGCACGGATATTTTTTTTATTTGATTGTGATAATATACAATTTTTATTTCCAATAACAGCAGAGAAAAATAGTTAAGATGAAACTAATGTGTAATTGATGAAAGAATGAGTCGAAAACTAGAGGAAGATGCTTATAAATGCAGCCTCAACCATAATACATAATTATTTCATAGACAGTTGACCAAAATATTAATGAGAAGTATGCATGCCATTGGTCTGATTGAGTTCAGCAATTCTTCGGCAGCAAGACCTCCTTAATTTGTCGTATTGTTGATTTTATTCCATTTCTTTCCAAAAATTGCAAGACATATTGAAAATTTGTCGCCTTCCGAGCCAAGACATTCTCACTGAATATATTCCCAAGGTTTCTTATCCGGCTTAAATCAGGGCTCTGTGCAGTCCCGTTCATCCCATCGATATTTTCAGCACCCGAGAACTGCTAGACCACCTTTGTCGTGTTGCAATGAACATTGCCCTTCATGAAAAGAGGCTCACCTATTCTCGATATTATGAGAAACGGAACACTTGTCCCTGGAGCAAGTTCTACTATACCGCAGCATCTACTTTTTTGCCTAAACGAGAGGAGGAATATAAACCAGTGCTGCTGACCAAAGTCGCGTGCTCTAATTTATTCTTATTTATGACCCTACGATAATTCTCGAACAAAACTTGGGAGGATCTTGGCAATTATATATTTAAAAAGAGAATTTAAAACAACATAAGGGTTTCAAATTCCGTTAGAATCGACCGCCCTACCGACCTAGATAGTGAGATATAGGGTCGCATGCGACTAAGCGCACGTGACTAAAAAAAAAATATGATTCTAATTAATAATAGAACGTAGCCCTGGCATGCGTCGGGCATGGATAACGACAAAAAGTGGCAAAGGTTTGATTTGGAGGAGCAAGACCTCAACGAATGAAAGGTATCACAGGTAAGTTCGTTTATAACTACATTTCCGTTTCTTCCCTTTATTAAATTAAAAATCTTCATTTTTTTGCGTGTACCAAAGTACTAGTTACTTCACTTTATCTTTGTAGCCCAAAAGCTGTAAAACTTGGACAAAATCTGGCGTTCACTATTCGGCTTAACAAAGGGCTTGTCATAAGAATTCTCCCCAAAATACAATGGCGCTGCTAAGCTACGTTGTCAAATTTCCCCATTAAATGTCAAAAGGAAAGGCGCGTGTGCCAGAATATGGATGCACTCTGTGTTGTTTCATGAAATGCCACTCCGATTGGGGCAGATTTGTTTCATCCTTTTGTTTGTGGTGGGGTGAAACACCTCCTCCTCTCCCGGTCTGAATATCCAGTGTTGCGAAAAAAATGAGGAAAATGGGAAAAATTCAAGAGGTGAGTAATTCTCATCTTCACTTGGGTTTATCTGTGAATTTATTGGTGCTCCTTTGTGATGGATGTAAATGATGATCCGATAAACATTCTTAACTTTTTTAAATAAAGATAATCACTTTTGGCTGTTTGGAATAAAAGAGACGAGATTTCTCTATGTTATCTCTCTCTTTCTCTCTACTGAACGATTTCATGGGTTCCGACTAATATTACGGCCAAAGATGGGATGAATCTATTTACATCGGTTTGGCTTCGGTAATTATTTAATAGAGATTGAAGAAGAAAGATAATTATTTCTGATTTAAAGGAAGATAAACCTAATGAAGCTCCTTCGCCGGATCAGTTTTGAAAGGGAGCCAAAAAAAACCCTTTGTAATTAAAAGAAGCGAAAATGTGTGGAAAAGATACATAAGTATTGTTCATATTTATGACTACTCGTTGGTGGTCACTGTAAAAATATCATCCATGTTTCTCATGAACGTAGGTTTCGTTCGAACCATGGTGTAGTTGACATCTGTAAGATCACCTGCCCATACGGCCGCCCCACAGCACTCAAGGGGCTCTGCCTGACGTATCGTGGTTGGGCAAATCCTGGAGAGTTAGGTGCCCTTCGGGGCTTCAATTAGTCTCTTGTTTAATCTTTTTGGCCTTTATCCTTTACCTACATTTTCATTTCCTCATTTTCACTAGGAAATCATCTTTTGGAGTTTTGCCAGTGATTCCCTCGTTAGTTTTTCTTACTTTCATAAAAAAATGAATAAACAAATATCACCTTGTATTTTTAAACGCTGGCTGTAGGAGGCCTTTATCCTCTGATCCTTGGTCTAGTATTTTCCTCGCTGTTCTTTTCCCGTAAATCCTCTTCCAAAATTTGGTTAAAAAAAGAAAGAGAAAGGAATCCTCCAGCCCATCTCACACCCTGTCCCATTTCTGTGGCTTTTCTGAGTTTAGATTTTCCCTCACCTTTCTTAATATCCTTAACATTTTTCACTCTTTGACTTCTTTCAATAAATCTTATCCTTAAGCGTCATCTATTCTTTCCTACCTGCATTTTTGACATTAATTCCCTTCAGTACTTTTTAAACAACTCCACGAAGTCGAGCAAGCCTAGCCATAATAACAAAGCATGGATCCTCCAACATAAAAAATCCTCATAGAGCTAAGATAGTTTGCCCTCTATCTCTACTGCAACACCTGTTGATGGTATGGTAAGTTAGAATATTATGCGCAGAATAAACTTTTTCAAGTGTTCCAAAGAAAAACTTTGGGTGAGTTATGAAAGAGAAGGTTTTATTCCAATAACTCGCCAAATTGAATTACTTTGCAAGCACACAAATAAGGGTCGAATTGCAAACTTTAGCTCTGCGGGTTTGAAACTTGTTGAACCAGAATTTTAGCTCATTTGCAATGGCAAATAGTTACCGAATCGAGAAAGAATTGCTCTCTGTTTATGTTCAGTACCTTTGCATGAATCAAAATATACTTCAACAGCGCGAGTTTGCGAATCCTAGTATTGTTGTGTGTGCAAGTTTGTGTATATAGGTACATGTTTATTGCTTCTAATTTAATCCCTGCAGTTTCTATTTAAGCGTCTCCTTTATTTCTCTCATTTGTTATCATATTCCATTATAAATAAATGAAGGCGATTTTCTTCTCTCATTGGACTGTGCTATAAATCAAGTACCTTTCTCCATTGCCTTGCTATCTTGCCTTCCACACGGCTGACCGGGCGAAAGATTAGGAGTGCAATTTGTTAACCATTGGTAAGAATGTATCACAAGTTCCATTAGTGTCAAATATCAATATATAAAACAACGTAATTTTATTTGAAATACGACTAAACAGTGATTTGTTTTAATTTTCAATATACTCAATAATTTTATACTCCTAGAGTTATTCAACTTTCAACTTTTAGAAGGATTATTTTCTAAATCCTTTTCCGATTTCATTATTTAGGATTTAGGGGACCACTGCATCCTTTTTGTCCCTTAACATATTTCATTATTTTTTTTACCTTACTTCATAACTTGTTTTATTCCTCATTATTTTCTAAGAAATATGCAATCGTAGAAAACATGACTTCTTTCTTTTTTTCTTTTTTTAGTAAACGTATATAATTTTATTGGGAATCACTAGTATATGATACGCGATTTTAATGGTATGAGACGGCGCGATGTCTGCTGAGGAACGTAGCACAGTGATATGTCATTGGCTACTAAGAAAAATGCATTCTCTCACTTCGCTCATCATAGGTAAAAATGGTCAACTTTTCCGTATTGCTGCGTTTTTTCACACTGCTTGAAGCCTAGCAGTACTCAAAGTATCTCGAACAAAGAAGGAATCTCTCATTTATCCTCTATTTACACACTAGGAGCTCTCTCTTTATATGTCAAAAAAACAACCGTAATTTGTATAATGAACTTTTGTAATATTTCTGTCAATTGAAGTTCTTGCAATAGGAAATCTGAGTTAAATTACGACTTTAAATATATAATCTTGAAAAAGAGAAATGTTTGATTTTTAGTATTTTTATTTTGTAGCTTACATCTGAAGGAGATTGCGCGTATGGAAGACATCAAACAGGTTTGGATTAAGCTAATTTTCTTATGAAGCTGTAAAAAATGAAATGCTCTGCATAAAAAGCCAGTAATATGAATTGCCTCAGGGAGCGTTTAAACGACCATTAATTGAAGTTATTAATCTCATACAGGGTTTCACAGCAAATCGCTATTGCTAATTCCTTAGTCGTCAAAATGAATCGTTCACATGGTATAATAGGAAAGTTCTTCTTTTGCATTATGTTGTACATGAATAATATAACTATTGAGCATTTTATAAATAATCAATACCAAAGTTTTATTAATATATTTTTACCTTTTCTTTATGTGATTATTAATGTTCATTAATATATAAAATCATTAACTTTTCTCAACCTAATAATATTGAATATTGAGAAAATTATATGAATACAATTGTCAATGTAATTTCTTCTATCCGATTTTTGATGCAAATATTATTTTTTACTAAAACAAAAATATTTTATTTTTATTCGACAGAATGATCAAGGCCCAATTGTCAATCTTTATTCTCCGTGATTATAAATATGACCATCATCACTAGTATGTCCAATTTTTGAACATGGGTAAGCATCAGTAACTAAGATAAAAAAAGGTTGATGGAATCAAGCAACCCCCATTCTATCATAAGCGCTCCCTCTATTAAAGGCGATAGCCTGAGCTAGATTATTCTTCGCTATCAGACATTTCCCCTCAGGCCTTCAACCCTGTCATCGAATTAGAGCCTTAAGACTTTCCCTTTAAGACTTACCCCTCATCGTTCCTTTGCAAATCAGGATAACGACCCTCAAGCAAAACGATCTTACACACTTTTCCATTAGATTTCGCCCCTCACTCTTCCTTCCCCTCACTGTTATCTTTCCCTTTTTTCGATTTTACAAACTTGCGAGCAAGTGAGCCTTACGTACTTTTCCCTTCGGGCTCCATTACGATGATCAGTTCATTTTTTCCACGGAAGATTCCAGTTCCAATTCATTTTAATCTGCCTTTTCTTAGAATTTCTATATTTGGAACTACCAACAAAGAAGGTGGAGTTATTTTGGAGAGGGATTAGATCCTTTGGAATCTATCTTTCGAATCCTTAAGAAAAGATCAACCCGTTATTATTATTTCCTTCCATAATCACGATTGATTCTCTAGAAACTGTTTGGTAGATATTTACTATAAGACATTTCAGAAGTACTTAGGTTCTTTTGATGTGCATCTCAGCAGATGTCGCTCACTGTAAAAACCTAGTTCCCTCTCTCAATCTAGGTGGCTCTCAAATCGCGTTCTCTAACACGTTAAAAACCCGGGTATTTCTTTTGATAGTCAACTCGATTTTAAATCGTACCTTGCTCATATCAGCGAATCGTCTCTCTGCTTTCTCCATAGCTTCATTCGTATCCGGTCACACTTTCACCCAATCAGTTTCGAGAGAGCCAGCGAAGCCTTTGTTAGCTCACGCATTGGTTACTGCAACAGTCGTTTTACTGGAGCCCACAACGCTACAATTCGTCCCCTTCAACTTCCTCTGAACTGTGTGGCTTGAGTTCTCCTCCGTCGAGGAAGGGTCTCTCATACCACACCACTGCGCCGTGAACTGCACGGAATTTCCATCAAATTTGCAATTGCTTTATTTTTTGTCGCATTTAAAATCCTAACAGCACAACTCCCCCTTACATACCCTACCCATTGGCTGTGTCCAAACAACAAAGAGCCCTTATCTCTGGAAGTACCCTCCTGCTTTTAGTTACTCGCACTCCTCTTTGCTCCAATGGTGATCGTGGTTTCTCTGAATTCGCTCCTAAGCTGTGGAATGGGCTTCCTCCTGTCATAATCTCCTCTTGGTCTCATACCTCAAAATCATTGACCGTCCACGATCCAGAATTTGTTGATTGTCGTAAAATGACCCTTGGTTTTGATCACTCTACTCTTTGACACCCTTTTAGTAATGGTGTGCTTTAAGGGGCGTGAGTTACTTCTATGATGAAGTAGTCTTTGTTTTAAGAGTGCTATTCAGTGGTTTTGTTCTTAAGGAGGAGCTATTTTTAAACACATAAGGATGAGAGGAAACACCAGAATCTACCAAAATAAACATGTATTTTAAACGAAACACTTAACTATTACAAACCAACAGTTAACACCTTTCTATCTTTGGCATCAAAGATTTTTCAATGACAAAAAATAAAAAAATAGGCTTCCCGTAAACATACCAATTGCCGATTAGTATTTTTTTATCGTGACTCTATTTTATTAGCGTTAAACATTAAATTAACGTACTCTCGTCTACAAACACATATGACCTAGGTTCAAGAACAATGGTTTCTACTCTCCTTTAAAACGTGGGACGTACTAAACTTCTACTATCGCAATAGGAATATAAATGAAATTTTAACTTACAGGTAGGTATTAGGGATTGCCGGATGTCACTGGAGGACTTATCTCTCGCTTTGAAGTGTTGTAGCCGCTGGTTGAATTTTCGTCGAGGGATTGCTTGTCGCCTGTGACGGGGGCTGATTCTTCAACGTAATTAAAGAACGGGAGCTCGTTGGGGCTGGGTTCTTCTCCTCTCACTCTTACGGAGCTTGAGATGTGAGAGTTGCTCGAGTGTGAGCGGCTTTGCTTTTCTTCAGTCGGACTTCTTTGCAGACTGAACAGGCTTCTTCGGTATGGCTCCGATATAAAGCTTGACTATTTAGGTTAATACGGCCCTGAAAGGGGGGATCGATTTTCTCAATCTGATCCTATCGTTTCTCATGGAAATAATCTTGTATGGCTAAGGGATCGATCTTCACGAACTAACCCTTCTTCTGGCGTATCAACTTCTAATCTTCTTGTCTGGCTGAAAGATCGATCTTCACGAACTAATCTTTCTTCTGGCGAATCGACTTTTAATAATCTTTTTGTCTGGCCGATGGATCGATCTTCACGAACTAATCCTCCTCTGGCTTATCGACTTCTGATAATCATCTCTCTTTCTTTGCGGGGCTTATTTATAGGCGGATTGCCGCCTCATCTAAAGGGGGAAGTGACCAGGCCACAGAGGCAAGGGGGGGGGGGCGAATGGTGAGTTAGCATCTGGGGCGAGCGAGAATTCCTGAGGTGGCACTGGGGTGCCCAAGTCAGCTCGCAAATTAGAGGCTCGCAACCGCACCGCTACTTGGCGTGCCTTCTGACTCGCACCGCTTTTTTTCCATAACCACGGGTTTATGGGTCTCTTAGGTAATTGGATCGTTAGAGCGTTGTTTAAGGACCTTAGGTGGTCGCCTTAAAACAGATGTTAGCTCCAAATGCCCACAGCGGCGGGGAGATCACACATGGTAAGCAGTTTCGCCAGCTACCTTTTCCACGCTTCTCCTCATGAAGAAGGGGGGGGGGGCTTTAATGTACCTATACTCCTCCAGGATGCTTAAGGGAAGCCAATTCTCTACACTGATAGATCCTTTGTCTCTTCTTATTTCATTTTTCATCTCAGAATCCCTGAAGCCATCTGAATACACCATCTTTTTCTCGATATGATGAAGTTAAATATATTATTATCTTTAACAATTCTAACCAATACTAATTAGCTAAAATAATACATATTGATTCTTTAATATATAGTTTCCTAAGTAAAACTAGTATATAAAAGAAATAAAAACATTTTATTTGCTAAACAATGTAAGAAAAGAATGAAATAATCCCCGCATTTTAAACTTTTTAGAGTTTGTAAACGATTTGTTTTTTATAAAAATGATTTATAAATCATTTAAAAAAATGTGTTAACACAAAGATCTATTATTATCCTTTAAAAATAAAAAACACAATCATTGTTTACAAAAAATCCTTACTCATTCGTTTTCAGGCTCTTCAATATCAAGTATATGATTCTAAGCATAGTCTTTCTGAACTGATTGAAATGAAATCTGGAGAACTATTATCATTGCAGGAGTGTAAGTTTCTGATGGTGGGAGAATGTTTAAATGTTAGATGTGTACTTCTATAATTGGCAAATTTTGAACATATTTGTTTTATATATCAATTTTAGAACAGAAGCAATGTTATTTTTATCTCTAAATAATCAAATAGTTAATCTTGTATCCTTCATTTGAATCTCCTATTCTGAGTGCAAAGCAATCTGCTTCCTTCCGAAATTCATTAAATCATTCAGATAGATTTAAATATATAATGGTTGGTTCAGACCTGTAACAATTTTTTTCTTGACAATAGCGATTTTAAGGAGTTGAGTTCGTATACAGTACTTTTGAAGTTCATCGGGACATTACCTAATAGCCATTTCCATCTCTAGGAGCATCCGTTTATGCCTTTTAAAATCAGGTCGTGAATACTCGTATCTCCGTTTCTATTTGTATAAAGATTCTGTTAATTCGTAAACTCCATGGAAATACCCAATGAATTTAGGACGAGCAATTCACCTTTTAAATGCCATTAGTGTAAATTAATGGAGACGCGTGTTGATATTCCTGGTCACTAACAGAATGAATAATCGAATATATAGTAACAGTCTTGCATCTGTAAAGGAATATTTTGCTAATGTCAAAAGTAAAATATTTTCACATAACTGAACATACAAGGTCCTATTTTCTAACAAATATTTTTCTCGCTTATAAAATCAATCGATGTATATATATTCAAACTCTATTTTAAACTGTATTAAAAAAAAAGCTTCAAGAATGAATTAAAGTATTTATCTGGCAAGTAAATTCGAATCTGCACGGAAGATTCTGCTAGAACTACTCTAATCTATCTGAGCAACTCCAGCCCCCATGTTGCACTCTTTTAAATTTTTTATTTAATATACACATAGATCATATGTACTATAAATTCTCGAATTCACATTCAACCTAAATGTAGCCTGATCAGACCACGCAATTTAGTCCGAAAACTTCCGTCTTCTGTCTTTTATTAGTCGAAACTATTCGCGAAATTAGATTCTGAGATCCAAAATATCCTATTTCAAAGCATGTAATAATGTGGAGATGCAAGATTTTAATTTATCTTTCTTCAGAATTCTGTGAAGAGTTATCTTAATTTTTCGTGTTTCACGAGCACAGTATTTCCCCTATATCGTTAGTGATCGGTTGAATAAATGTCGCACTTCATCAGTAGTGTCAGAATCTCCTTTTCTTTGCAAGCCCAATCGCTTGCTTGTACACAACATGTACAGTATCGTAGTCTTCAAATTTCTCACAGATACGTAAATTATATGTTCTGTTTCAGGATTAGTTCCCAGAATGTCTCTTCAATGTTGTTTGAATCTTTCTTACCTTTAAAATATGAAATTAGTATCCATTTTCTTTCTTCAAATGATGACTGTACAATTTTTTTATTTATGTTTACCATAAACAGGGAAGGCTATTGAATAATTTCTATTTTTATCTCCCTATTCTAGGAATTGCTGGTAATAATTTCGCTATTTTATCTTCATAATTTATGGCCTATAAGGAGAAATAAAAATTATTCGAAACTGTTAATGGGTTAGTCTTTTAGAAGTTTTTTAATAATGTATGTATACAGGGTTTTGTAGTTAAAGTTTGAATATTCACCAAAATCCGAATTAAAGATAAGGACTATGAGAAACAGGGTTTCTGTTTACGAACAATTTGATGTTTTTTGTTATTTTCATAGTCAGTGATTACTTGCTCACATTTGGAAAATTTACTTCTCTAAATTAGCTCACCTTTCTAAATCATGCCCATAGGTCATCAACAGTTAGAAATAGCTTATAAGTACAATAGTTACTTTATCTGTCGATAATATAAAAAAAGAATTGGATCACTGCCACTTTGCTTCGCATTATTTTCATAAATACAAATGAAGTTTTATACGCTTGTTCAATATGTTTCACACAAAGCCTCCCATAACGTCAGAATAAATTCAAGTTTAACCTCAGAGTATTGAGTGTAAACGTTGAATTGCTGGTTGTTTACTCGAAACGCGTAGGCCATGAAATTTAATAGCATGTATGTATTTTCCTCTTTATTTCCATATGAAAGCTACATTCATTGGTGACCTACTATGGTTACCACTTTGGAAGGATGTCCTTTTCTTTGTCGTATTCCATGTTTCATAATCGGATTGTTTGAAACGTGTGTGAGTTTTTCAGAGAGTAATGATTGATTTCAATACAAAAGGAAAGGTCTATGAAAATTCTATTTGGGAATTTTATTTTTTTATGATTTTTCACGTTAAGGGGAGCTGATCGTATTTATTTTCATTTCTCATCAATAATATTAGATCTGATGAAGAATTTTCAATCAATCTTCCTTCACGAAGGAAGATTTGGCAACTTGAGCTCTTAAATTGGAAGATAAAGCAGTCAATGGCACAGATTCACAAGAAACATGGAAAATTTCACCTTTACTTCTTTTTTCACTCGTCTTGGATGCATTATCATAGCCTATATGAATGTTTCTATTAATGATACATTCATATTCTTTGAGAGAATTGCTAAGATTTCTTGGTATTATCTCATTCGGTGGTCTACAGATAAGGTGATATTATTTAACTCTTCTAAAGTATTATAATGTAAATAATGTACTCTTTAGTGCCGCTGTAAAATGACAACCTAGCTAAGATTTCTGGTCACAAAAAATCCACGTTCACCCGTGTAAAATGGCCCCTTTATATGGCGTCATTTGGATTATGCGGTCTAGCTTGAGCAAGAGGTTCCTTGCTTACACTCAAATAAAGGTACCACCAATACAAAATGTAGCAGTCGTTCATTGCCCAAACATCTGCGACCCCTGTGCTGCGTTCTATTAAGAGAAAACTCATTCTTCTCAACTCAACAGTAGTGAAAAACTACAAGGTGAATTTCTTTTTACTTCAGTACGCTTCTCGTCTCAAAATATAAAGCTACTTGGATGCTGGCAATGCTTTTTAGTTCTTCTTTTAATCAACTCATCTAGCGACACCCAACGAGGGCTTAACAATTTTCAAAAATACGAGACAAACAATTAAAATTCTACACACCAAAATTCCAAACCCGTCAAATAGAGTAAATGGGGCACGTTCGGATGCTCGATGGAGGCATGCTCCAACCAGGCACTGAACGAGCATCTAGCAAATTAAATCCGTTAATATGATGGAGGAGGCCATCTGCACCAATAATGCGATTGCGCCATAATCACATAATCAGGGGCGCCCGAAACGTATTCGAGTATAGGAGACAAACGGTAGCAATCGCGTTCATCCCGGTAGTAGAACAAGTAATGCGGACATTTGATGAGAATTGGCTGAACAGTCTGGTCTCCAGCTTGGGCATTGGATCAAATGTTGCGAACACCCTGAAGGAGCAACCAGTCGACATAAAAAGGTTCATGGCCTAGCTCTATCAAATGCCACTGCGTCCCACGATTGTGCCGGATTCCGAGTAGACACGAACTCACCTAAATCCATCCCGGCATTGTGGATGGTTCCAACGAAATGAGACCCAACTTTTTTCTAGTCAGGCGTCTCTTACCCTTGTGCCATGCAGTCCCCATTCCTGTCACGTAGTTAAAGGTGAGAGTGACAGATCGCTAGTCTGGTTGTCCAGTCGTGGAGACTGGCCAGTCTTAATGTTTCCTAAAATCAGGGTGAAGTGGTGAGAAAAACAAAGTAACACTGGGCGCTTACAAGATGATTTATTTTCCCCTTAAGTGGTGGAGCCTGGCATATCCCGTGGTCGGAAAAGATTGCATTCCTAGGGAACATAGGCTCTGCCGGAAACTGAAAGGAGATGGTTAGTCTCTTAACTGGAGAAGAAAGATTGACACGCTCTGTCTCCCTTTTCAAACGGTAGCCGGACGAAAGGCCGGAAGTTTCATTTGGTCAAACAGGACGATTGATGTGAGTTAGTGCACGTCGTGTTGGTAAAGCTTTAATCCAGCATAACCCACATTAAATTTAATTACTCGTAATTACCAGATACTCACTACCTTATAATCATTTCTCTGATCGTCTTCCACTAGCATTGTCCTGCGATTTAATTTGGTACTGGATTCAATACTAATTGTTGCAAAGGTTTTCAGAGTACATGTGGATAATTCTACATTGAACAACTTGTCCTATGTACTTACACTCATGCATTTATCTTAGATTTTCAAAAATTAGATTACAGCCCAATTAAGACAAGCTGCAAATCTTTCTAAAGTATTTACTACTAAATTTCTGGAATATTTTCTTTCAAAATCATTTTTGCAACGATATTCGCTTTTTCCACGCGTATCTCGGTGGTTCTCCAGATAATTCCTCCCTATCTACTTTTAATGTCAGTTTAAGCAACGCGCCTTCGAAATGCAATCCTTCTTCAAGCAGGAAACACGCCAGCCTACCCTAACTAGAAGAAAATTAAACCAGTTTGTTGAGAGGAGACAAAGTCTAGTACAGTCGAGTAAATCAGTTCTCATCCAAGTTGCTGCATACATTCGAAAACTAATAAAATGTTGGTGGAATTTACGTGCCACGTTTAACTCACTGAGTTTTCAAGGAAACAATTCAACCCATCAGCGATGAAACATAAAGAAGACCCTCCTATGATCAAGAGATTTGCCACTTGTACGTAGAGAGAAGACCTGAGTTGTCGATCGCACAGTGGGAAGCCAACTTTGATATCCGTAAATTTGCACACAATTCCACTTCTTGCAAATGTCATCTAATGCCATTGTGCATATCGAAATTTTATTCCAACCAGCTATCAGTGGATAGCAGGCTCCAAAGAAAGCGTTCATAACGCACTCAACCACCTCTAATCGTCAACATTCATGGCGGCTCTCGATGCTAGTTACCGACAGGAGACTCATGGCGTTGCCACTCACAATGATGGCCCTCGCTAAAGCCCTAAATTTTCTAATCAGCAACAATCTCCTGGACCTATTTTTGCAGGGTCTCACATTCCATGTGCAACAGGTGTTAGCAACCTTATCTTCCAGTACTCATTTGTATTTTATCGTAGGTCAGGTTAGATCTTCTAATCTCCTTTGCTTTCCATGTTTCGGAACAGTTGGTGGATAGCACCCAGGGCAACTCTGCAGTTAAACCTTGCCTCGAATAATTCAATTGCCAGAAGTGCGGGCGCTTCCGGGTCTTTAATTGCCTCAACCCTGGTGGTCGGGGGTTGAGCCACAAAAGAGGCAGATACCTGCGGACTCTTGCTAATTAAAGCAGCACATAACTTGATGGGCGCTGCAACGGCCTCAGCCCAGCCAGTGAAGTAGGAGCATTCGATGTAGCATTTCACAATGTGGAATCTGTTAGCGCGCCCCAGGTAATCGTAGACTGTTGTAAACTTGTCATGATTCTGGGTTACAGGTGGAAGTAGCCTGTCAGATATCACTATGCACGTGCACCATGTGTCGCGCACGAAAGTTGGGATCCGGCAACAGTTCAACACCCTATTTTTGAATTTGAGACCTCTAGTAGTCCTTTTTTCAAACAGTAAGTTCACCTGATGACCGGCCGGACTCGGCTTGCTTGAAGAAAGAAGTGCTTCTGGATGCGACGGCAAGTGAACATGCGTGGCTATTATATTGTACACCTGATTGGAATAGCCTCCTCTAAAACTGAGAATTCTGAGGGCAATTAGTTCTTACATCACTTTCAACTCTACAGGAGTAACAAACGAGAGTTCTCCTGACGAACAACGAAGCAGGTGGGTATAGAGGAAAAGGGTTTGACCTCACGTTTGTCTGGTATATAAAAGGCTTTAGACTTCAACAGGCCAGTTATTTTCATGAACTTAGCTCTGTTGAAGGGGACGAATTTGGCCTTATGAGCCTTTGCTTTGGGAGAGTGCGGTTCAGTCTTCCTATCTTCTTACGGATAGCAATTATGACTAGCTGCATATACATCTGCTTCCTTGATGAACACTTTAAATGTCCGGCACTTCCAGGCTTTCACAAAAGATCTGATCTACGATGAAAGTGAGGCCAAGTAGTGGTTTTTAAGGACGAAGACAAGCAATGCATCGTATTCCTGGGGAACTTTGGATACGTCTAGCCAGAAATTAAAAATACGCTGCAAGGAATATCCAAACTGTCGGAATGTTTGGTTAGGTTGGATGCAACAGTTCTGGAACTTTAAACGATAAATGTCCGCAGTCATGTTATAGGCAGCAAGCAATTCGTCTTTTAACGTGGAATAATCGATGGTTGCCTCTAATGGGACCGAGATGAAAATCTTTCTGAGCTGGGTACTAATTAAAGGCAACAAATTGGCTACGCCGTCGGTCTTAATATGTCAATGATTCACCTTAAAAAAATTTAGAAGTGAGTGAGGCATACCGAAATTTTTTCCTTCCTTAAAAACAGGCAACTTAATGAACGCAGTTTGATGTACTTTGGTCCTAGACGTAATTAAAGTGGTTTCGCTTCTGGCCCTGATCTTTTCCAGCTCACGCAAATGAATTTTTTCTCTTTCTTTTTATTCCCTTCTTTCTTCGCGTTCTTTCCTTTCTCTTTCCCTTTTTTCCGCTCTTACTGTTCTCCATTCAATGTAAGAGACTCACCTTGTTCCTTGAAAACTTCGTAAGACGATATGGTGACGTGTTCACAACACCTATACGCAAAAAGAAAACAAAACAAAAAAACGAAGCAGGCTTGTCGAATCCGATTTAATGGTAATTCACTTAGATTAATTTCTCAAAAGCACTAACGAAGGGCAAAATGGTTTTGCTTTACCGGAATAAAATCACAAACGAACTCCCCCCAAAAACCCAACTAAATATTCGCACAATTCGAATTTTATTTCGTTCGCTCACTCGAAATAATTGAGTAACTGAGGTCCAGATTTTAGGCCTCTCTCCTTATTTTAACCTTGCCGTAAATGAGACGATAAGGCCTCGGCGTCTTACTCCTTAAAGTACGCCAAAAACAAAACAAAACAACAAAAAAAATGCAATTCCTACTGAATCCTTCAAATATAGCAGAGTATATGGGGCGTGAAAGAAACACAAATTCCGCTGGTAAAAATTAGTGAAGTATAATCAGAAGAAGAAATACCATGAACAAATTTTCTTTAAAATAAATTCCAAAGTCCAAGAAATGAAGTAATTTTTTTTTTATTATAAGTAGCTTATGCAAGTAGATTGTTTCTCCACAGTTTTCTGATAGCCAGAACCAAACCCCATAAAACCTTGACACCAGTTCAATATGAGTATATATATATATATATATATATATATATATATATATATATATATATATATATATATATATATATATATATATATATATATATATATATATATATATATATATATATATAATATCTCGTAGGTCAGGTTAGATCTTCTGACCTCTGTTTAATTTCCATGACTCGAAATGGTTGGCAGATAACACGCCGGGCAACTCTGAAGTTGAGCCTTGCCTCGAATATTGCAAATGAACTTTCGGTTTCAATAAATCTCTAAGAGTGACTAGTTATACTTGGCAGAATTAATTCAACTATCTAGAAGGTTCTGTATATCAAACTGGAGGAAACAAAATAAACTTTACTACTGTACAAACAAAAATAAAATACTGGACATGAAAGATAAATAAAAAATAAAATAATTGACATGAAAGACAAATCCAAAATAAGATATTGGACAAGAAAGATAAATCCAGGTATACACACTAGGCCGCACACGACCGACCCAAGGGGATTCCAATTTCGGGTGGATTTGTCAATCACAGATTTGACTGCTCGAGAGGAGCACGAGGGGTAGGAGCACTGAGCTCGAGTACTTTCCAACAGCACTGGTTGTGTTTTCACTTAAGGCCGATTGATACTCGGCTTATTCGAAGTTATGACGCAAAATACAAACTGTATTCCTGTAACCACAGTCAGCCTCGAAAGTAGGAATCAAGGGAGTATTTGCCGAGAAGGAAGCTGGGCTCGAGAGATCGTTTCTTGTTTGTTTCTTTTTTTTCTTGTCTTCGGACTCTTGGGGTATGTAAGGGCTAAGACAAAGAAGCTTATGCAACGTCTCCTTTTAGCACAATAGTAATTTACCCACGCTATTGCTTTACTATTTATACAGAGCCGCCGGAAGTAAATTTTACTTTGTCCATATAGAGGCACCGGGAGTGAATTAGATCTTCACCTCATCTGGCGAAACTTCTCATTGTTACAATTAGGTTCGCTATAGGGCGTGTTCTCAAACGGAAGTTACCAGAAAAAAAGCCGATCGCTGGTTCTTTCCGTCCTAACCATCTCTCTTTACTCCCTCCCTCTCTCTCTCTCTCTCTCTCTCTCTCTCTCTCTCTCTGACATACTATGTCCAAAAAGGGCCGATAGCCTCCACAAGTTGTCTTCTCCCGTAGTAGTCTCAAATACCCTAATCACCATCCCAATTAGGTAAAATAGAAGCGGTTCCCACAACAGATTGGTGCGCCACTAGGACAAAAACTTATGGGTGGGGCCATATTATATAATATTTCTTATTTTTCAATATCATGCTTTATCTTGATTTTTCTATATTCAAATCTATTTTATTTCTTCTCGACTGAAGTTGCCCCTTGAAACATTTTGTCTTCCATTTAGCTGACTCTTGGTATTCTGGTTGGCTGAGATTCCTTCTTCTTTAAGTTGGTTGAGATTCCTTCTTCTTTAAGTTGGCTGGGTCAGTTCTTGATCTTTGTTTTCTTTTCTTTAATGTATCTACATATTAATTTGCGTTTATCTTAATGGGATGATTCCCTCTTCTTTCTTGGTCACGTGATGATTTCTTCTTAATTCTTGATCACGTGATCATTTCTTCTTAATTCTTGATGACGTGACGTTTTTCTCTTGATTCTTGATGACGTGATGATTTCTACTTGATTCTGGATGACGTGATGATTTCTTCTTGATTCTTGATAAGGTGATGATTTCTTTTTAATGCTTCTTGACGATGGAGGATTTCTTTGATTTATTCTTGATGAGTTAGCCCTTGAAGTCGTTTTCTTTCGTTTTATTTCTTGAATTTTTTTCTTAAAATTGTGGACTGAGGAGTTTCGATAGCCGGGTCTTTGGATCCAAATGCCAGCACTCTAGCCATCACGCAATGGCGAATCCGTCATTGTTGGTAATTTAATCAGCTATTTATATTATCGATTTAAAAGGAATTTTTCTCTGATACATCTTCGCACGCCTACACAGGTCCCTTTCTAGACAGCAGGGCGAATTTTAGGATTGGGGAGAGACTAGCCTCAGATTTCTTAATCGAGGAGTAATAGCTCTTCCTCCCCGGCCTCCGAGTCTGCGGGATCAGGGAGCTAATTTAATGGGATTGAGGAGAGCGAACGAAGTTTTGTCGCTAATCAGTAATATCCTTCCGTGTCTCCGATTCCCAGCAGCACTCTTTCTTTAACTCTAGTAAGAGAGCAGGCGCAGTTGTAACAAAGATCAGAAGATTGTTTGGCCTTTTGAGGGTCACTAGTTATGGGGGAGGGGCTTCTTTATTTTAACTTCTTATTTCTTATTTATCAGTATCATGCTTCATCTTGAGATTTATATATTCGAAACTATTTATTACTTCTTGAGATGAAGTTGCCCCTTGAAACATTTGTCTTTCATTTATCTGACTCTTGGTTTTCTTGTTGGCGGAGATTCCTTCTTCTTTAAGTTGGCTGGGTTAATTCTTGATCTTCGTATCCTTCCTTTCTTGATGCATCTTCCATTTATCTTGGGGAATGATTTCTTATTCCTGCTTGATAATTTGATGAATACTTCTTGATGAGTTAGTCCTTTCTTGAGGCGATCCATTTATCTTGAGTCTTCTTGATGAGTTAGCCCTTGAAGCGTTTCCCTTGATTTCCGTTTTCTTCGTAAAAATTGTGGACTATGAGTTTCGAACGCGGCACCAATGGATTTAAAAGCCACCCCTCTAGCAATCACGCTAGGGTGGAGTTGTTACTTGTGGGTAATTTAATGGGCTATTCGATTTGGAAGGAATTTTCTCTGATACATCTAAGCATCTCTACAAACTCACTGCTGGACTTTCACCCGCTGTGGATCCTCTACAGTAAAGAGGCTGAAAGGCGGGTTCGTTTCTCTTGTTTCTTTGATCAAATTAGAAATCTCCACTCAGAGCGGTTCTGTTCTTATTAGTAAAACAAATAACGCCGTCTTTAACTAGTTGACTCCGCTACCAAGATACGATTTCTGCTAAATTTTTGGGCTGAAATAAATCGGGTACTGTTAATTTCTTCTGAAGTGAATAAGCAAGGCATTCTCTTAAATTACTGATGACAAAAGGCACCTCGTTCCAATCCTATGGAGAAAATTTTTGTAGACTTACCGTAGGGTAAGGCATTCTTTAATCTGGATCTTTATCGTGTTAATTGATCACACGTGATAATCATAGTTTCCAATCTATTTTAACCTACTGTTTGATTTAAAGCTGCCTAGATTAAGTGACGTACAGACGAAATTTTATGTAAGGAATGTCAGGGGGAGCCACCTTTTTATATGGTTCCCAAATTCTCAAGCGAATAAAAGCATACGGCGATTTTAGAAGCTACAATGACAAAAATATTTACCCCCGTCGCGTGCAAAACGGGATAGATTTTTATGCTAATATTCCCGGAAAATCCATATTCTTCTAGGTCGTATAAATCTTTCGTACGAACACTTATTAATCGTTTACAGGAGGTTGGACAAGAATTAATGTAGACAAATAGTCCCAAGGGCACTTGAGCATTACCTTTCACTGCCATTATTTCACGAACGATGTTATTCCTCCCACCAGCCAAAAGAATTGAGGCCAAATTTAAAAAGCGGCGTACTTTCACCCAATTAAACGAGATTCGTCAATTAATGAGTAAATTTTAAATTACATAAATGCACTCCTCAACCAGGTATCCCCCCCAAAATTCTTGGTACGTGGATGGATGAGTCACTCAAGATTTTAAGAGAGGTTAAAAGCATTTTGACTGCCCAGATTAGTTTATAACGTGTAATCTAATCATGACGCCTTTCCCTAGCAAAATGGCAACGTGAGCACCCGACGACACAACGACATATGTGGTGCAGTAAAGAATAGTGGGGGTATCAAGTCTCGAAGCAATCTGCTTTATGATCGTAAAGCCTGCCGAGGTAACTTAAGGCACGGTTGGAATTAAGTTCATGGCGTATTTCTCAGAGTGCTCTTCCACGATATATACATATCGTCGAGCACTACTATCAGCGATTCAAACCATTTTAGATCACTTCTAATCATGCGGATAACCATCCCTGTTTTATATCTAGCAATTCACCACCGACCCTGTCATATAAAAACAAGGTTATAAGAAGTGTTCCAATACCTTAGATCGATTTTAAATGTGAGTTAAGTTTAAGCGTCTAATGATTCTTTTTTCTTTTTCTTTCCGATTTAACAACTTCAATCTTGGGTAATTTCAAGCATGGAAAGATTAACAATCGAAGAACGTGCTAAAGTTATCGAAGCCTATTACAAAAATGGATGTTCAAACAGAAATGCATTTCGGGCACTTGGCGATTATGGTCAACCGAGAGTGCAATTGCAAAAATTGTTCGTAAATTCAAACAAACGAGGTCGGTGGCGTGCTCGTTTACGCCTTTCAGCTGAAAACATTGATGCAGTGCGCGAGAATGTGGCCGAAGATCCAGACACCTCTATTCGCCATCGCGCGTAGGAATTGAACCTCTCAACAACAACGTTGCATCGAATTTTAACAAATGATTTGTCTCTACACGCTTACAAAATTCAATTGACACAAGAACTGAAGACTGTTGACCATTAAATGCGCCGTACATTCGTCAATTGGGTGGACGAGCAAAGACAAGCCGATGATGATTTTTCGCCAAAAAATCATCTTTAGTGATGAAGCCTAATTAATTTGGGTGGATTCGTTATTAAGCAGAATTGTCGCATTTGTGCTACTGAAAATCCCAGGAAGATTGTTGAAAAGCCACTGTATTCACAAAAGGTCACTGTTTGGTGTGTATTTTTTGCTATCGGAATCATTGGGCCGTATTTCTTCGAAAACGATGCCGGGAATTCTGTTACGGTGACAGAAGAGCAATACTGTGCCATGATAACCAACTTTTTATGGCCTGAATTGAATTCTATGGATGTTGAAGATTTGTGGTTTCAATATGACGGCGCTACATGCCATGCAACCAATTCAACAATGGCTTTATCGAAGGAAAAGTTCCCAGGTCGCATCATCTCTCAAAACAGCGAGGTCAATTGGCCGCCACGATCGTGCGACTTGACGCCTTTAGATTTCTTTCTTCGGGGTTATCTCAAAAGTAAGGTCTATGTCAATAAGGCAACAACAATTTAACAGCTAAAAGATGAGATAATAAGGCATATTGGTGTGATCGAGGAGAAACTATGTAGAGAGGTCATCAAAAATTTTGACCATCGAGTGGATGTGTGCCACCGAAGCATTGGTGGACCCTTTGGCGATATTATTTTTCACTCATAATTGCAATGACTCAAATAACCTAATCCAATAGTAAAATCAATAAATTTTCAACAATAACACTCCGATCCGTTTTAATGAAAAGCCCTTTATTAGATGCTCTATCTCACCTAGCCTTTACCCAAATACAACCACTTCCTGTAGACGTTAATTCTAATGCAATTTCAGCCTCGCAAAACATGAGGCGAGAGTGACTGGCCTTCTTGATCACCTCAAAGCACTTAAATTTGAGAAAGCCGAATTTGACTTGTAGCGTACCCTTTTCTAACTTGATGTCTCCACTAAAAACAGGGATGCATATCCATGTAGCCTTTAGGGATGGTTCTTTTATCTGCCCTGCCACGACTTATTCATCCTTGGATTGAAGCCAAAAAACGTCGCTTGCAGCGAAGCTCATTTCGCTGGTATTCAACAAGGATATTCGTTGCTGCTTTCGCTCCTGTGTACAATGTCAAGGCTCAAATTTACAGTGACACACCTAGTTCCTTTTTCATCCCTCAGGCCCCAATACCTAACGTTCGAGAAAGTCCACCTAGATATCATAAGACCACTTGCGCGCTGCTATAAAAATAGTCGACTTACTTATGATGGTAGATCGATAAATTCTCAAAATGGAAGCCATTTTCGTGGCAAGAATGGGCTCCAAGACCATCGTTTGAGCTTTTCCGGGTTTTTCTCGAATGCTGTTACGCTTGGTGTTTAAACCTTTCGAGTGGTTTAAGTATGTCATATGAAAGTTCCGCCAAACATCTTTAAAGTTCTTCTATTCTAGCACTTGTCATTAAAAATCTTTTTCATTGTGTACAGGTGCATCGAGATGGAAGAAAAATATTCCAGATCTTTGCTTACCTGCACGCGGGCCACAACAAGTCTGAGCTCTTCAAGCGACTCATAGTCAGCCGAATGTCCGTCCACAGAGTCACGATGAGGCTCAATAACGGGGAATATTTCGAAGATCGAGTTCGTTGAGGGAAACCTCAAGTTTAAAGTGTTTGGCTGTGAGAAAGGCCTTCAAAAGTGCTCCAAAGTTCAAAATGATTGCGCCCAGGAAGAATTAGAACATCTCGGTGGCTATAGTATTCAGGACCGTCAAGTAGGATGAGCTAAGAGCTTGAAGTGCGCTTAAACGCCCTTGCTCACGAACCCTATGTTAGAACACCGTGAAGAGCGCTGTAGTCGCCTACTCAACGACTTGAAATGTCATGGAAATCGAATTCTTATTTTTTATGATGAAAAATCCCTCACGGTCGAACCGTAATCAAGAAGCAGAACGACTACGTGTTAAACTTCGGTGTCGTCGCTTCAAATGGCGAAAAGATTACGTTTTTTGTGGTTCGACGCCGGTTACAGGCTCACCGCTACAGATTGCAGGGACATACTGGCCAGCAAAGTAATGCTGTGACTATGAATGATCACAAAGAAGGCGGAGTACGCCCTTTAGTAGGACTTTGCCGTGGTCCAAACGACCTAGAGCGTGCAAAGTTTGTATGGCTCAACCATGAACTTCTGGTCAAAGGAATTTTCGCCACCACAGTTGCGCTAAATCAATCCTCTCGGCTCTAGTGTGCAGGGTTATTTTGAGATCAAACTTGCAAGGTTTGCCACAACTACGTCAATGAGCAGAAGCCCATCATACTGCATGTAGTCCAGCGTGAGGAAAGACCATCCTCAACGTGTGCACGGCCTTCAGATCTCGCCTGGACGCGTGCTTGCCGCCGAGAGTGGCCAAATTGACCAATTTTATTATTAACACATGTGAATATGTTAAAACAATAAAAAAGCCTAAAAGCATTTAAACTATAATTGTGTTCCTTGTTGAGAGCGTCGTAAATAGTATAACAGGAATTAAAGTATTTTGGTTGAAAAAGATTTAGGTTCCTTCGGCCATAATGATGGATCGAGCTCTGCAAATCGACTCCTACCTGGCGCGAATATGCCTACTTGACTGATCTCTTTATGCACTGGACCTCATTGAAGGCTCCTCTGTCGCCACTTTCCGGCACACCATAGTGTAGATCAGAACAACACCGACCACGCACAAGAAGAGATAGAAGGTCTAGCTCACCAGACATCAGCAAACTTCTCCTTTCGTTTTCTTTCTTGTTGAAGCCGTATAAGCGCTGTTACAAAAACCGTGCACAGGTCCTTTCTAATTCCTCGGGCGTACTCAGAAGTAGTGTGTAATACTAAAGTAAAGGAAGAAGACACGGTTCCAATAAGTCCACTTGATCTTCTTTACCTCGAAAGAGCGGCTACTCCAGGCAGTTCACCTCATGTTCAGATAAGCATTGAAATTTAGGTGTGGCTTTTTTTTCGAATATAAAAGCAAATTTATATGAAATAAAAGAGCTCTGAGGATTGTTTGGTTCTGTATATCAAAAGAATACCCTTTAAGGTATGCTCTTGCCTTGAGACCTAAAATTATTAGAAAGTAAATTATTAGGAGATAAGTACTTGACTTGACTTGACTTGATGTAGAAAGAGATGAAAGGTGTAGTAGTTAATGATAGTGTTGAAGGAGATTATAGTTTCGCCCTGGAGCAGAGGGCATCACAGGCATACTACTCTTTTTTGGTTTTCAATGGTTTCCTCCATTTGGTTGGAACAGCGTCAGCTGATCTTCCTGTAGCGTTAAGCTACTTTTCCTTTTTTATTTATCTTACATTTTATATATAAATAGTCTTTCTCTTTATAAAATTTTTCCTCCGTCGTTTGAAGAGGGCATTCAAGCCTTTCAATTATACTTTGTGCTAACTCGTAGCCTTGATATTCTTTATTCATTTTACTTTATTTGGTGATATAGAATTATCGCCAATGGGGGGATTACTCCCCATTTATTCTTCTTGCTTTGTTCTATTCTTGTTACTTATTGTTTGGGCACTACGCCTCTTTTGTTTATTATTGTTTGTTATATTCTTTATACTTGTTGTTTGGGCACTACGCCTCTTTTGTTTATTATTGTTTTGATTAATCTTTGTAACATTTTTTGGGCACTACGCCTCTTTTATTTAATTTTTGATTCTTTCTTGGGGGGTTTGGGCACTTCGCCTCTTTTTTGTCAATTTAGAGTTTCGGAGTCTTAATAAGTAGTATTAGTAGGTTGTTGGGCACTTCGCCTCTTTTACTTTTATTATTCGGTTTGGAATTCTAGTCTTGAGTGGAGTTTGTTGCGTTGTAAGAACGGTGGTCTTGTGGACTGATTTTTTGCGTCCTGAATGAGAAGATTTGCTCGCTATCTGAACAGGGCTACTTGGTTTTCATGGAAGCACGTTCTTCCACTAGGGAATAGTGCTCTCCTCGTAGCCCGTCCAATAGCTTGCTGCGGTATCTCGAGGCCCGCATCTATTTGCGGGAGAATCTCGCTTTCGACCTTTTCCCAGGTCTTTCTCCCTAGCCTTTGAAGGACTATATTCAGTGGCTCAAGTCCTGCTCTTGCGTGCAGTTCCGTCTGCCGAATATAATCCAGTCTCCTCGCGCCGGTTATAAGCAGGGTAGCCTTGTTCTGAACTCTCTGCATGTGTTTGAGAGAGGTTGAACTGGCCGCCTGCATAACCACCGCAGGGTACACCAGCACTGGTCGCACCAGAATGTTGTAGAGTTTGCTGATGATTTTAGAACTGAGATCTTTGAACCTGTAAAGTTTCCCAAGTTCTCTTTTGGCTAGGGAGACACGGCTGTTAATGTGCGCCTTGTACCCAGTTGAGGTAAGGCGCAGACCCAGTACTTTACCCTCGTTTGAGTACGGGTAAAGCTCGTCTCTGACGATGACGTCGTCTCTTTTCCGGCGGTTCATAGGGAGGATTTGGAACTTACGGCGGTTTGTTTTTATCTTCCACATTCTTTCAAATCGGTTGATGTTTTCTATTTCGGTAGCTGTCTTCCTTGCTTGAACTCCAGCGTTCCTATAGGAACCGGGAATAAATTGAGTGATGTCGTCTGCAAACTGCAGATACATCACATCCTCCCCAACTGGAGCAGGTAAGTCCAACGTGTACACAAGGTACAGCAGCGGACTCAAACAGCTACCTTGTGGAACTCCCGCCTCTAGTTCAAATTTGGGTCCTCTGTTGCCCTCGATTGAGATACGGGCTGTTCTCTCCATGATGTAATCACAGAGGACCCTTTCCAGGACCGGGTTTAGTTGGAGGCCTAAGATCTTGTATTGTAGACCTCTCAGCCAAACCTTGTCGAAGGCCTTTTGTACGTCGCGCAACACCACATCTACGTACCTCCCTTCAGCTTTGCAGCGGGCTAGCTTTTCGGTGAGGAGGGCAAGGGCTGTATCAGTCCCCCGCCTCCTGCGAAACCCGTGCTGCTGAGGGTTGTGAGCCTTCAGCTCGGACAGCTGATCTTGTAGCCTGTTGGCTAGAAGCTTTTCGTAGATTTTACCTACAAACTCTAGGAGGGATATTGGCCTGTAGTCCACCAGTTGATCTGGGGGTTTGTTCCCTTTAGGGATAAAAATGATTTTGGCCATTTTGAGCCCGTCGGGGAAGTAGCCCGTATTCAGGGAAGCGTTGAAGATGTTAGTGATTCCCTGAATGATCTGCCGAGGGACATGCACCAGATTGTTCTTAGTGATGCCCGTCCAGCCTGGTGCCTTTTGTTTAAAGGTTTTTAAGACTTCCATGACCTCTACCGTTGTTATTGGTCGGCCATGGTCCACCATTTCCCTCCTTTCGTCAACGTAAGCTTGTGGGTGCGTACGATGCCAGATGGTCCTCGAATTCCTGGTCAAATTCCGCATCGTCCTCTGGTGTTATAGAGAAGATTTCCTCCCAGAACGTGCGGAATCTTTCCTCCAGTACCGCCGGATCCTCCAAGTAGTCATCGCCCTCCTTGATGCGGGTCTTCTCTCTACTTGGGAGTCCTTTCAGACTTTTCACTAGGCGCCAGAATTTGTTGGGGGCCATCTCGCTGTCCAACCCGACTATTAGGCTGTTCCAGATTTCAGCCTGTTGTAGGTTAATAGCCTGTTTTAGTTCGTCGCGTAGGCGACGGAGCAGCGAGCTTCGCTCCCGATTGGTACCTGTTCTTCTTATTTCCTCGTACACCTCCCGGTGCTCTCTAGCGATCTCCTTCATCTCTCCGGTCCAACGTGGTTGTGGAAGAGTTTTGTACCCTGTCAAGGGCACGCACTCGCGGTCAGCCTCGATGATGAGGGCTGTTATCCTCTCCAGTTCCCCGTCGATCTCCTCTAATG
This sequence comes from Ceratothoa steindachneri, assembly GCA_963969495.1. NCBI lineage: Eukaryota > Metazoa > Arthropoda > Malacostraca > Isopoda > Cymothoidae > Ceratothoa > Ceratothoa steindachneri. The sequence goes on along the minus strand of OZ018324.1, from coordinate 207,452,181 downwards.
TGGCCTCACTTAGGTCGGCTGGTTCGTAAACGCCAAGGATTTCACCGTAGCGTTTCCAGTCGGCCGAGGCGTAGCTCTTGCGGAGAGGAACCGGAATCTGGATCGGAGCGAGTGAGATGGTGGTGAGGATCGCTATATGGTCCCTGGGTACTGTTGGTCCTGGCTCGCTGTAGTAATTAAACGGGAAACCACCACTTGTCATGATTATGTCGGGCTTGGTTGCTGCCCGAGAGGTAATATAGGTTGGAAATTCCGGTCCTATCCTCTGGATGTTTTTACGTCTCATAATCATTTCCAAGTTGTGGCCTCTGTTTTTTGTATTACCATTAGCAGCCGTTCGGCATCTGGCGTTGAGGTCTCCCCCAAGGAACACCATTCTGCCGTGACCAAACAAGGTGTAGAAGTTATTGAGGGGCAGGTACGCTCTGCGAGGGGGTTGATACGCCACCGCGATCACGAGGTTGCCCACTAATGTGGGCATCTCAATCGCCACGAATGACTCGTCCAGTTCTGGAAGGTGCCTGAATGAGAGATTCTTTTTGATAGCAATCGCGGCGCGGTCAAACCTCTCCTGTGAATGGTTTTTAGTAATCACTCTGTAGCCCGGTATCTTTATTTGGTACGATGTTGTGTCAATACCGTGCTCTGAAATCAATATGATGTCGAGGTCTAGCACACGGAATATGTTTCCATACGCCGTTGCTTTTCCCTCCCATCCATTAACATATAGTGTTACTATTTTCAACCGGTTGTTCGGGTTTTCCATTCTCTTTTCCGGCTTCTAGTGTTTCTTTGTGAAGGGACGCTTTTTCCCGTTCCTCTTCTTTTTGAATTCTAACGTGGGCAACTCCTCCAGTGTGTCCCTGTAGAGGGTGATGTTATGGTTATTGAGGGCCTCTTCGACGACCTCTTCATCACACTGGGCATCAAAGTCCCACTTGTAAAATTTCTTTTTGATACCAACTAGTATCCTGTTGGTATCGTAGTCCAAGTACTTGAAAACTTTTAGTATTTTTTAGAACAAAAAGGGCAGACAGGGCGTAGGCTCCCAAACAAAGAAATGCCTACGTAACGCAAAGTGACGAAACCACTGATCTTGTTTACTAATGAAGTAAAATGGATCGTACTTTTCAGAGTCCCTCTCAATAGAGTGAATGTAAATTTTCCTTTTTAAACTTTACTCAAATCTGGAATGGCCAAACATGGCTGAAAAATGTGGGGTACTTAGGGGTGCAGATACTTAGGCCATAAAAATGAAGACGGGTGTAATTAATCATTAGTGGTAGCAGTCACCAAAAACTGATAAAAAAACTTTTAGGAATTCCAATGCAACTTATGTACTTCTGTTTAAATTTCTTATAGCATAAATAAATTTAGATGGTGAACACTGCCTTTCTATGAAGAACTAACTGTTCAGCTTTGTGCTAATTAGTTCAGCTATGTCTGAAAACATGTCCAATAAAGAACCTCGAGGGAGACCAAACCTATTTGTAATGTTTAAGAATTATCGCCTAAAGTAAAAAATAACCATAGAACAATTTAAACTATTGCTGAAGAATTCAGGGCTTCAGCAAACACCCAAATTACGTCTTCTCGGGGAATAACAAATGTAACATTTTGGGATGGTGGGTTTCAGATAACTTGAATGATTTTTTGAAATTCCGACGCCATGAAGTCTGGTCATCACATATACAGAGACTGAATATTTAGGATCCAATTTGGAGCTGTGTGGAAAGCTAGACTTTATATGATGAGATCAAGAAGTTTGTTTAACGGTTAGAGAATAATCAAAAACCCATTCTTATACACAAATCATTCTTAAACCCTCAAATTTTACAGTTGTAGTTTGGTCGAATATTGAAGAAAGCGTTTATTTTTTTTATTTTTGGAACCAAGGCAACCAATAACAACGCAATCCATTGCCAAATGTTTGGTGAAACATATTTAAGCTTGTCGCCAAAAAACAGTCATTGGTCAATCGATATGAACTAATACTTCTTCATGATGTTGGTAGGCCTCACATCACCATATTTTCAAGTTAATAAAACTTTAATTAATAGGTAAGGAAATTGGTAATTTTACTGGATATATCACCATTATATTAAAACAAGTCAAGAAAGGGATATTTTCATTGGAGAATCGTTGACTAAAGGTTATTGATCCAAATGAAACATATTTTGATAGAATACTCACTCTTTTGTTTTATTTTATGTAATATTTACACTACTCTTCAAAACAGGGGATGTCATGTGAATCAACCTCCTTGGTAAGTAAAGGAATACATTTCAGTCAGAAAACTCACCTCATTATTTGGATAGACTGGCTCCTCGTTGCTAGTGGGAACCAAATAAGCGAGCGAGTCACTTCCATCACCATACTCTCTTGTTGCTGGCAAATAAGCTGTTCCTTGTAATTCTCACATCCAGATGCGTCAAACCAACACTTGTTCCTCAACGCCACCGGAAGATGTTCCTACAGCTGCAAGATACCTAGGTTTTGACGCTCTCTGCAAAGATGAAAAAAGAGATGCACACAAAAAACTGATTTTAAGATGCGTCTCTTAAAAATTGACGTGATCCTAAATCCCTCGTTATTCGAAGACAGGTCACATTTTTAACTGATTTGACAAGGAAAAATAAGGTTGAGATAGAAATGCGATCATGAGCTCAAGAGGGCTGATGCAATGATGAGAGAGGGTGTCTTAAACAGAAGTAAGCTAATAAAAACCCTGAAAGGAATTGACAAAAACATATGAAGGAATATCCTGGGAAGCTGTCCAATATCCAAAATCTCGGATAAGAGCTTAAAAAAATCCTCAAACTCTGACGCCTCAAAATTTTGGAAATTCTTTGTGAATACTTTTTAGTTAAGGCTGGTTTAAACAAAAAACGAGCTTTTTATCTTATAAAAATCGATGTATGTTTTACGAAGCATTTTCAAGAAGCTAAACGGTTAAGGCCATGTATAGTCATATTATAGTGGTCGTTTTAAAGAAATGTCCGCAAATTAAAGCTAGAAGCCTCTTTCGTGCGTACGAAAGTCCCGACCAAGTGTTACAAATTGATGGCCTTATTTTACATATTTGCCTTGTCATTAAATTACAATGAAACAAATACATGTGTGCAGCAATTATACCTTGATTTGTTAAACTTTTCATGAACTCAATTTTTTATTCTTTCCCATTTCAAATAATTAATAAAGTTAGACCTCTGAGATAAAAATAAAATTTTACTAGAAAGGTTAAAATATCATGAATGAATATCATGGTTACATTCAGATAATACTACACACCATCACTACTCCTAGTCCTTATCAGGTCGTGCACAAGAAGGTTTGCTTTTCAACAAAACTCGAAAGAAATATTCAGATTTAACAAACAAAGATTCACTTTAAACACTTAAAATGTTTGTTTTCATAATAAAATTCGTAAAAATCTGTCAATTATTGTATTGATATTGTACGATTAAATTATTGTCAGCGAAATTGTGAAATTAATTTTTATATCAATCAAGAAACAGCGTGAAGCAGAATAATGGCCAGCCTCGACAATGGCCACGGATGTGTTTTCCAACCTTAAAATCTTCATGAAATCCAATGTTGTTTTCCACGCATGATTTAAACCAGAAACGGACGCCACGACTAAACCAAGACTCGACCGACACAAATCTGCCATAAAATCAATTAATATGGCCATATCTCATCCTTTATTTTTATTATGATTCTTTTCACTGTGAATAGAATGGTAGAATAAGAGAAAAACAAAGAGAAAAAGAAGAATAGATAAATTTAAATCGTTAAATAGGGTAAGAAAAAAAGAGCAATCAAAGCCTCGTGAACTTAAATATTGAGTTCAAGAGGCCATGATAGTCCTCCGCCTCCAACTAGTTACTGAACGGAACACAACAAAGACTCAAAGGCACAAATGTTAGCACTCCGCAGACGTAGTCTTGACTTAAATAGGCTTCATTTTATTACTTTAGGAGATTTAAGAGAAATAAATGAGGAACTTGGGCGCTTCTTTGCTCTTATGATATTTTTTGGTAATATTTTAAATTATTTAATATCTTTAATAAAATAATAAAGCTTCATTGTATTTTTTATTATTTTCTATTTAAGATTTGCCTGAGTCTTTTTTTTTTTTTTTTGGTGAACATATTCAACTCCGGATGGCGTCATGATGGCTATGCCTAAACAGTAACCAACGATCTCCAGCGGAGTAAATCCTGAGACGAAATATGTACGTTGCTGCCATCCACGTAGGAGCCAGTCCACATTAGCGGCGTAGGCGGGGAAATGGGTAGGTCTCAGAATTAGCATAAAAGGAAAAGAGCGTGCAGCAAGGATGTTTGGGGAGAGGTTTATCTTTTCTACCTATGTTTGTTTATTTATATCCAGTCGAAGGAAAGAATGTGGGAATAGCAGACTGGAGAAGAAAATCTGTCTGGGTACTTTTAGAGTGCGCATGAAATTTGAACTGACCTTTCAACGGCTGCTAAATGCTGTGGATCCTCTTTAGAAGAATGATTACGAAACAACAAAGTTAACTCGCACGTGCACACACATACTCACATAAAGGGGGCTGAACTCGCGCCCTTTAATCCATCTTAACTTCGTTTTCGTCATCATGATTAACTTCGCCGCTTTTGTGTATATGATGAAGACGTTCTTTAGAATATTATTAATTCTGTGCCATCTTCCCTTTTAAGAAATTTATGCATTTGAATTACTTTTATAATTCAGCTCTAATTTTTAATCTATTTTATTCCCAATGTGTTTTCCAAGAAATTCGTAGCCAAGTAATATTTGTTAATAAAATTCATTGTCGTAGAAGTATTATACCTTTTATGAATTTTACTCAGGTTAGACTATCATTCTAATATTACATTTCTGCCTTGATCTCTATTAGAAATATGTAATAAATTAAAAAACCTCTGGTTTCATGTTTACCATCTGTTTATATCTCTCTGGTAATATGATATCAGAAAGTGGATTCACTAGTTCCTAGTATGAGCCAGGTTATTTATATTCGCAATTCTATCTCATCGTTTTGTGCTGAATTCGTGGAGGTCGCAATATGTTAAAGGGAGTTATGGTTCAAAGTCACATTGACCCAGCTTATTTATACAGTGACATAGGAACACTGGCAATGAAGAGGCGATAAACTGTGAGCAGAAAATCTATCGCCCTGTTGGTTCCTTCTATAGGCCATTCTTGTGTGTGAGAGTGAATAATTTTACATCTCATGATCATCAAACATACTACTTGCTCGAGTAAACCTCACATAAATTAATCTAGAAGTGTCATCGATTTTTCTCTGGCAAGTTCAATGAAACACATCAACTTCTATTTTCCTCAAAGGTACGAAGAGCGGTCAATAAGTTTTAAAAATCAGTAGGGCAAAACAGAGGAAGGGGGATGGCTGTTTGTGGGGATGTTAGGACAAGTTATGACAAGTCAGGACTTGCAGCCGTACAATCCTGCCTCATCTATTTAAGAAGCAGGAGCTGATTGCAGATCGTCCGTCACAAATTTTTCAACAATGGAGAAGGTTGAGCACCGCGCACTGATCAAATTTTTGACCAAGCAAGGCAAGAATGCAAAAGAGATCCATGAACGCATGGTTGCAGTGAAAACCGACACCGCCCCTTCCTATGCAACCATTGCTCGCTAGAATAGGGAGATCTGCCATGGTCGTGAGTCTCTTGAAGATGGCACCTGTCCAGGACGTCCGTTAGACGTGACCAACGAGGACAATGTGGCCCGTGTGGAGAAGATGATCCTCGAAAACGACGGGTGAAGGTCGAAGAAATCGAGCGAGAACTTGAAATATCACATGGAAGTATTATCAACATCATCCACGACAATATGGCCATGACCAAGGTCTCTCTGCCCGTAGGATCCCTAGAAACCTCACGCCCCATGATCGACTTCAACGTCGTCAAAGTCCACAAGGCCAGAGTTGTGCAAGCTGCCCTGCGCGAGTGCAGATTCGAGGAGCTCAACCATCGCCCCTACAGTCCAGATCTGGCCCCTAGCGACTACTTTTTATTCCGCCAGTTCAAGGCTGCACTGCGTGCACGCTGGTTTGGGGACTCCAGGAGTGGAGTGAACAGCAGTCGGGAGATTTCTGGTTGTCGGGAATTCAAAGCCTCATGGACAAGTGGCGTAAGTGCATTGAAGTCGAGGGTAGTTATATTGAAAAATAATAAAACACTTTTCCTCATATCTCGTTTCCTTATATTCGAATTGCAAAACTCATTGACCGACCCTCGTACATGTCAACAAATTGGATTTTTGAGCTGAAAGTTGCTTCATAAGATGGCCGAATAAACAGCAATATAGAGAGCTGCAGTTTTCCTTTGGTTGATTCTGGCTATAACTGGACATCTATCCTCATTCGTTTGAAGCAAGTGAATTTTAAGTAGGCCAATAGAACAATTTTTAAATGTTAAGTTTCCTTTGGTATTTCAACCTTCATTTTTCTGTCAGGTTCCACGTTTATTTTACTTACCATGATTGACGTGTGAGATTAAGCAGTTCTTATCCTGTTACTTTTTGTTTATATTCGTTAATTTCAATATTAGCCACGCATAATTAATTGAGTCGTTATCAGAAAACTGACTCGGCAAAGAAGTGTTTTGATGCAGATTTGTTATTCCAATTATTCTACCTCTTTCCGTTATGGCAGGATGCCCAATCCCCTCTTTTCAAACACTGGTTTAAGTGTATCTTTAAGAATATAAATTGCGTATTTCTGAGTTGATATTACCAACAAACCAAACAACCTCTTACCTTTCATCATTCTAAATGCTTCCAATAACATAACACAAATACAGCAAAGTTTCACCATTGGTGGTAACCTGTTTATGTGAATGTCTTGAGAGGGTAATTTCCAAACCCATACCACTCAAAGTTGAAAAAATTGATTCGTCAGAAAGAATTATGCTGTGTGGAAGTTCCGAACGCTTGTCGTCATTTCTTCAATCCACTCAATGCTGTTAGTATTATTGGTCATGAGTAAAAAAGAGGCTTCCTTCTGGCTGCACGTCTATAATATCCAAGAGATTGTAGGTAAATTGGCGGATGTTTTGGGGCTGATTTTGAATCGTTGCGCCAATTCCGAAGTTTTTAATCTAGAGTTGCTCTTTGGGTATCTTGGGACCGCACAAATGCATGTTTCTGAAGGTTCAGAATGACAAGGTAGTGAACTTAGTGATTCTTTACCATTATTTTAAAGGAAAAATAATTATCTAACGGAAAACGTTGTATTCCAAGATTCGTAGCAATATGTTTTGGAACAGTCTACACCCAGTCAGATTGACAAACCATCCCTCCTCTTTTAAAATCTGACATTTATTTAGAATTTTCCTTTATACGTAGGTTTAAAATTCATATTTTTGAAGTCTGCAAAGATGGAAACAGACAATGGTGTATAATAATGGAGCAAAATCCAAATAAAAACATTTTATCATAAAAATTGTTTCCATTTTACTTCTTACATTTTTCAATTAAGGCTACAATCCTTTGTTTGGATCCGCCGTAGCTCAGATTGAACCCTGTAACGCAACCTTATGTAGTACATATAATAACGACTTATCCATATTGGCACCAATATATGTATATATATATATATATATATATATATATATATATATATATATATATATATGTGTATATTTATATATACTTGTAATTTATTTGTTCCTTGGGAATCTGATATGTAGTAGGAATATGAAGACCCAGGTGGTTGCACTAATCATTTATTAGCCGGACGTTTCGGACCTTCACTAGGACCATCTTCAGCGACTGTATCGACTAATGCGAAGGGGAGGGAATATTAACGATAACAGTTAAAATAATGCATTATATAATGGCCTAAAAAGCGGATGAAGACAAGTTAAAATAATAAAATTGACAATTATTGAGATTAAAGTAAAAACACAAATAACAATATATTTAGAATTAATTAATACTATACAGTGTAGTTTTAAAAAAATAATAGAAAGAAGTGAAGTTATAACATAAACTGACTTGAATATAAAAAATTAAAGGTAACTGGAATAACCAATAAAAAACCTATTATATATATATATATATATATATATATATATATATATACATTAAGTAAGAAGGACAAAACTAAGAAGGCGGTCCCCATCTTTATTCTCTACGTTTCTGGTTATTTCTAAACCCATCTTTAGGAAGTATAAAACGAATTTAAAATCTAACGTTAAATCTCTACTACGGCACAAGTACAATTTTATTAAAAATTGAGGCAAACGGCGGTAAAATCCTAAAATGAGCATTATGTTGACGAAAACCAAACGAACCAAAAACTAGTGAGATATCAACAGTAGAAAATATTTGAAACAAAATTATATTAATTAAATGTAATCAAAATAAATATAACGGTACAGGACTTAAGAATAAAATGGAGAGGTGGGGAAATTAGAGTTGAAAAGAATATTGATATATTGTAAAACTAAATAAAGAAATAGAACATTACCTTACATGGTCGGATAACAATGAGAAGTGAAAACAGGCTGGAAATTTACGATTGAATACACTTTGGTGGGTTGTTAAGTTATAAATAATGGAAACAATGACACCTCATTATTTAAATTTGGAAGTTGTATCAACTTTAATACACAAAAATCATTTAAGGATACATCTGTTTGCATGTTTTCTGATGGGGGAATCTCTTTATCGCCCACTGGTTTACCGGTTCCGTAGCTTAAACCCATGTGCAAAGAAGTTTCTTGCCTGGAGAGAACGCACCGTGCTTCCTACTAGGTCCTCTGCTTACACCGAGGATTTTCATCAACAACACAAATATTAGCAATTTTTCCAGAGTAAAGGATGGTATTCCCACGCAGTGGATGGAGTTCGTGCATAATGTATACATTTTTCTTTGTTTGATCTATGAAGATATCGCTGAAATTCTGGAACCAGTCTTTTCAAGATAATAATGGAACTATATTTTAAATGGAAAAGTTTCTTCTCTCTTTCCTGAATTTTAATATTTCTCATAAATTTTAAGATACTATGGTCATTAATTTTGATTTTATTGAGTAACTCTACTTTAATTGACCAATGATTCTTGATTCAAAGAGGGTTATGTTTGGCTCGTGTTTCTCTTTATGATTGGAAAAATCATTTATTTTAACAAAACTACAAATGTAGGAATTATTTAAATTAGGATAAGTCAAGATCTAGGAAACCGGTGAAGCAAAAAGATGAGACAACATGGAATGGAAGCAAAATTCGCTTCATCTTATTTCACCCCATTCATCCATCGGTCTTAACTTCATTCATTTGCTAGAATTTGCTTAAAATTCGGAGGTGAATATACAATAAATTTTGATTTCCACGTTTTTGTTAATCTCAATTCTTCTTTATTTTGATTCCAATTTGAACCTCGAAATTGGTGCGGTTGCTATAGATACAAAGTGCAGTCCTAACATTTTATTTCTCCGTGAAATAATCAGAACCTTTTAATCTAGAAATTACTTTTTGTTTCTTTTCTTTTCTACCATTTGTTTACTTTACTTTGTTTACAGTGGTAAAGCTAGGGTGAGTGAAATTGATTAGAAAGTAGCCCTTTATTACCCCTCTGTAAACATTTGCTGAGTCTCCAATTTTTTATCTTAATTCGAGGCCAACCTCCAAATGGGACTTGAATAGACCTCATAAAGATGCCCTTGTTGATCTCGTCTCCATAATTTCCCATTGCATCTCCACAATTTTATTAACAGACGCTTCACCAAACTAGAGAGAAAATATATTCCCGAAAAGCATTCGAATCGTGATTACAAAGCGGCTTTCTTTGCAGACTGAATTCGTCTCCTCGATTTCAGTCACCTGTCGCGAGACGCAGTCCAAACTCGCCCTCGAGGAGACTTTTCTCACTCATCCTGTATTTATGGACTCGCTTGGCATTCTGAAGTAATAAAGCTCCCGGCTGGAGTTGGCGGAAACCTAGGAAGAGTTTTGTGCCATAGAAGTTTCTAGCTTGCGGAAATATGATAAATTATGTAGATAAAGGAAGAATAACGGGGACATTGTGGATAACCTTACGGGCCAGTAATGGCTAAGGATCAGATGAGCTTTTCATTCATAGGAATAAGAAAGATAGGGGGAAAGGAAGATATGAAACAATTGGGCAGTTTGATTTGTTTTTTAAACATACATCAATGGGTACAGGGAGATAAATTTTCGTGATAAAGTGTGCAGACGAGTTACAAATTCCGAGAACTCAAATACACGTAATATTTTCCCATAATCAGTAACACGATCAGAATTTTCATTTTCTTGCAGCAAATAACTATAATTAAGCTTTAAGTTTCAATTTAAGAGCTGAAACAGCCATGCAAAGGTAAATTGCTTCTTTTATAAGAGGTAAAAGAAGGGAAACAAGGCTATTAATGGTTATCATTTAATTGAAAACTCACTCAGGGTTAAAAAGAACTAGAGTTTATCACATTCTCTCTTTGCTTCGATAATTAATTATTAAATCAAATGAAGCTTCGCCATTTTGTTCGAAAATGACTTAATTTTATAGGCCATTCTAACTCTATTTTATCTATTTTATATAAGCCCCTGGCTTATATAAAATAGATGCTATAATTAAAAAACTAATACTTAAAGAAATTAGTTCTGACTTTTGTATTTAGTTTTATATACAATCTTTAGTTATGTGGACCCATTTTGTTGGTTTATTTATTATGTCACTGCTCTGTTATGTACACTGTACTTTCCCCACTCTTTCGCTCCTTGTTTCTTATAATCTCCCTCGTTAGGCTATCTTCATTTCTTTTGATCTGTTACCCTTTCGTATTCTTGTAATTCTTAATGTGAATCTTTACCTTCCCCCTTCCGTCTTCCTCATTGGTGATTTCTTGTTTTGAGGCGGTCTTTTTTACTTTTCTGTCGTATAAGAACTATAATATTATTTCTTGTAGTTATCCTTGATAAGAACTTAATAAAGTTCGAAAGTACTTAAAAACACCATTTCATTTTTTTCTGCGGCACATTGCATTCATATATGTATATATATATATATATATATATATATATATATATATATATAAATTGCCATTTTTTCATAAATATTAAAATTATATTTTGGTGCATTGTCTTTATATATCATTTGAACTGTAACTTGGCAAACCATAAATCGAAACCCGGTCAACCGTAATTCGCACTCTTTATTAATCGCCAGACATAACCCAAGCGGCCTGTGGCCAGCTGTCTGCCTGTACTTCTGTAAGACTCTGAGTGCCGAGCTAGTCTATACAGGTATACCTCTACACTGATGTTTCTGAACCTACTATCCTGAAACAGCTACAAAGAGAACTTGGATTACCATCTCGCCATTCTTCAAAGAAACCATTCTTTAATCTGAAAATGCGTAACAAACGTGTCGACTCGTGAAAAATACATTCATTGGACTGGGAGTGGGAAAAAGGTTTTATTGAGCGATGAGTAATCATTTTTGACATTGAGAAGCTTTCCTAAAGAGGTTTGTCGGCCAATGGCTCAAATAGAATGGACCCTAAATACACTCAAAAGACAATTAAACACCCTCCAAGTGTTATGCTTTGGGGTTATTTCAGTTTCCAAGGGAAAGGAAGAATATATTTCCTTCCTAAGAACATAAATATGAATGGCGGAGGTTATTTAGCAATGTTACAGGAGAAACCTTTGTGATAATCATAATCCATAGACAGAAATATCATGCGTGATGCGCCACCTTATCACAAGGCTAAAATTGTGACCAAATGACTTATTGACAATAAATTTAATGTTTGGGATTTGCCTGGTAATAGCTCAGATCTCAATCCCATAGACAATTCAGAGTTAATAATAAAAATATGGCTGAAGGCTAGGACACTGGCTCTATCGAAAAATTAAAAGAGGCCATCATAAAGGTATAGTGAAACAAAATATCATTGTAAGTTTGCCAGAACTTGATCAAATCCATGCTGAAGCTTCTACCAAAACTCATCAAATACAAAGGGAAGATGACAAAATACTAATATAAGGTTAGTCAATATTAAAAATATTTTTTTAAGTTAAAAATACAAATTTCGAGGGTGATCAGATACTTTTCGCGGGCACTATATATATATATATATATATATATATATATATATATATATATATATATATATATTCATGATCAAATGTTTTGAGACTAATATATATATTTTTTACATTCGGTTTTAAAATTTACCTGATAAAGATAATATTTCATTATTTAAATTATTGGAGGTTTACTGAGAAGTCAGCATTTCAAAAATAATAAGAAAAAATTGCATGCCTCACTGAATACAAAATTGTGCTCTGGTTCGGTTCCTGTAGGAGGTGAGTTTGGATCCCTGGATCCTTGCCCTTCTATTACAAAGGCAAAATGGTAAAATTATGAAAATTATTGGTTAAATAAATGATGTTGAGTAACTTTAATCTATTTGGTAATATTTTTTTCGAATAAATAAATGAATCATTTACAATTCTAGAAATGTTTCGTTCCAAATTTGCCTAAAATGCAAGGGAATAGTTTTCAAGTGTATTGCATTAAAGAGCTCCATCTTTAGGATAGATAATGACTTTAAAAAGACATTAAATTTTTAAGATGTCCTCTGAACGCCAGGTTCCTTCAAATAAATGTCAATATTGCGTCTCGTAAAGTCATAGCTCAAGGATCAGGTTGGCTAAAATGTCAAGCTTTCTCAAGATTGGAATAACCAGGTGTGAACACCTCAGCGCGCATAGTGAAGCGGAGAGTTTTCTTCAATGGTCTTAAGTTAAGATGAGCCTCATTTCACCAAGAAGAACCAAGAATAAATATGTACATACAATAAACATTTTAAAAATGTGGATAAGGGATATTCTTTGACGAAGATCGCTGTAAGATCGCTCGTTAGGGACTAGAAAAGAGAAGTGCTTCCGCGATTCCTGTGCTATGCTCACCGCCAAGCAGCCGCCTAAAATCCATTTCTGAGGCTGATTTTCTTCCAAATAAAACTATGGACTTACGTTTATGCCAAAGAAGACAGTCATGAATTCCAAATTGTACTAAAACGTGCTTCTTTTGCACTTTTTTAGACCAGTTCAGGAGCAATTTTGGGATAATAAACCTATTTTTCAGCATGATGGCTAACATTGTGACAGAAAAATAACGAACTTCTCGCCTGAAAATGACTTTACGACGGCCAGTGAAAGTCGATGAGGCTGTTTTTCTTTCGAATAATTCTTGCTTAGTCTTCTCAAATAGACTTATGACTTCAGCCTTAAATCTCTCGTAGTTTTCATCTTCGAAAGTGTCTGCAGGCAGGCGGTTCACTGTTTTAGGGGGTAATGAGGCCAATATTTGGTAAAATTTTGTTACCTCCTTGGTGATGTTTGAATTGTAGAATTGATCCTCTATAATTCTAAACCAATCCGTCACTGCAGCTTCATTGAATAATGGAGCTTTCATCGTCAGGGCACTTACTGAATCTGCCTTATCTTGCCTCGTCTGGTTGACTTCCATTCTCTTTCCTCTTCCTTGTGTTTCCTCAAATTCTTCAATGCTCTTCCGCATCTTGTCTCGTTTGGTGGAACAACGGCACTGGTTGCTAAAATGGACGGTTCTTAATGTAAGGTCGCCAGTTATGGGAGTTTCTTGAAGGTTATCCCTAATTATGGAGGAATCTTGATGGTAATCGTGAGGACAACCCAAGAGCCTTGAAAAGAGGACGCTGTTGGTCAAAAATGGTGATAGATTAGCGAGTTTCGCGTAATCTTTTGACAAGGAATCTAGTTGATACAGATGCCCGGGTTAGTTTCCGTTGCCCTCCCTTATTTCCAGCGAGAGTTATTTGTTGATTGCTAATGGGTGCCCTAAACTGAGGGGTGGTCGTATTCTAGCGACGGGGTCAAAGAGCCCGGAGGATAGGGATGGACCACACTAGGGTAGAACACCGGTATTCCGGTCGTTATGTAATCACGAGGAATTGCGATTAACGAAGAGAATGCGCAACGGCTGTTTTTCCGATGAATAAGGCCTTGAAGCAGGGATATTGAGGAACGTCGGGATATTAAAGTCACCAAACAAAAATAGTATTATTATTTAACTAGATCTTATTGCACTTTAAAAAAGTTCTTTAATTAAGTTTTAAGTTCTTGGTTATGACATAAATTAAGTTCGAGGTCAAGTGCGGGCAAGGTTCAAAGGAAGCCGGAGAAATAGAGCCTTCAAGAGTTCCCCTTTAATGTCTGCGACTATATACTAAGATGAATTACGCGAATCAGAGAGATCGGACCGAACGATATATAACGCGATATATTGCTTTATAAAACAATAATCTAATAATTCTCTTTGTCCTGGCTTCACACAGTTATATATTCAATTTAAGCCACACCCTACAGGTTCCTCGTCCAACTAAGCCACACCTCGCATGTTGATTTGTCAATATTAAGATAACTCGACTTTTGATTGGCTACTGCCGAACATATTGATAAGGAAGGCACTCCGACTATTGGGTAAAATTCTCTGTGGGCGGTGGCATGTTGCCATGGAGACAGCTTTCTGACCTGGCTTCTATTTGTTTAATTGTGATAGCTATCAGGTTTATTCTGGATTCTGCTTTGATTATAATGATTGCCTAAGAATGCCTCTACCAGCTCTAACAGAGATAACTGTGCTCCGTTTACTACCGTGGGACATTCTTGTAAACGACACTAACTTTACTTTTTTCTCTCTCTGTACTTTGTGTTTAGCGACTCTAGCGTGTTTCCTATTTTGAATGTACACACCGGTCAATACAATATTATTAATTGAGCCAAATATCGTCTAATTTTAGGGGGGTGAGGGTACTTAATGAGCATCACTAAATTATGGCATTTATAAATCATATCTTAAACCATTGTGTGAAGTCAACGACGGAAAATTTGCTCTGTGTTATTTTTTGGAATTAAATTTATCTAAAAGGTTATGTTTTTCCCAGAATAAAAAAGACCGAAAATGGGCATGATAGAACAAGGATGAGCAAATAGCCTAGGCCCTACTTAAGGGCAGCCTGATGTGGACAAAAATCGATAAAAGAAAGGAAATATACGAGAGAATACATGAAAGGAATTGCGGGGAAAAGAGGCTCGAGACCTATAGCACCAGTCGAGACCACATGCGATTCTAGCCCGCCATGTAGAAAGTCACTTCCTGTTCGGGATCATTCGCAAATTTTTGAATTCTGAGCGCATTGGGGAAGTATTCCCCAATCCTATGCAATCGACCCAAGCCTCCTCCCTCCAGATGACGAGGAGAGAAAGAGCCGCTGTTTCTCGCACCTTGCTGATAAATGATGAATCGACTTAAAATGTCTGGAGCTTGTGACTCCTTTCGCCAAATTCCCCCGTTCTCCCTCAGAATCGAGCTTACAAATACTCGGTTTTAACCGGTTTTCGAAGAGTTGAGCATGCACCTCAAGACCGTCCTCATCATCTTGTCAAAGTCCCGTTGGCGTTTATCAGACAGCAGACTTTCTCTGCCGTGATTCTCACTCGTCAATTGGTAGCTCCTCTGATCGGCAAGCCTTTAATTCGTGCAATAGTTTCCCTTCGTTTAATCGAACCGAAGAAAATCTCCATCGATTACCTTAGAGGAAAAAAAGTTTCCTCTTCCAGTGGAATTAAAAGAATTCCCACATTTCCAGTCGAACATCATTTTAAAGATTGGCTGTCTTCATCGGAATGTTGGATCGGATCGTGCCCCACCTGCCTCATTCGGACCATGCCCCACTTGCCTTATCGCAAGAAAGACCTTCCTCGACGTAACCGACGTATAAGACTGAAACTCCCCTAATTATTAGTATTGTCAAGCACCCCCTTTTTTTCTGAACCTAGTAACTCTAGTCAATTAATTCCATTTGAGAAGCCGTTCTCATAATAATCATCAAGAGACTATTTTAACTTAAATAATTCACTTTTGTCTATTTTTATTCTTATTTTGATATTTAGAAATAACATTATACTCTTGTTGTTTCATCTTTAACTAAACTTGAATTATACTCTCGGCCTATTCAATTTAATCTCGCTAAACTATTTTTGCACTCTGTCTGATTATTAATGATTTGAATCCCAACGACTCAAGTTTTACCGCCTAGTTTGTCGTTAGTCACTGCGGAAGTCCTTCAACGGTTCACCTTGCAGTAGGTGATAAAGTCAATCCCAACATAATATAGGATTAAAATATGGTATAGAGTGGTATACCAGGACAGAAAAGATTAAGTAGCCAATATATGAGAGCAAAATAAAGTATTTTCTCTCGCATTTACTTAAAAGGGAAAGAAGGACCAAAATGAAATATAGTTTGCCGTTAGATGCCCTTTGGAATAAACCATGAAGATATTTAACCAATAAACAAGAATGATAAATAACATGAAACCATCTAAAGTTTTTTAAAAAGGTTATGAGGAACAATTACATTCCATATATCGCAAAATAAGAAAGAAATGAATAATATAACCTCCCAAATATCCGGAAATACAAAATAAATGACCACATATGTGAAATAACGAGAAGAATGAACTAATATCCAGAATTACAGAAAAATCACCTGACTCATACACTTAAATACGAACAAATTGAGGTCCAAAATATCACAAATACTAAAGAAATAGCCTTATTAATATCCAAAGATAAAAAGAAAATGACTTCCGTAACTACTGCAAATTCGAACAAAATGACCTACCTATTATTTAGAAGTACGAACCGAATGCTTTACTTTCATATCCATGAATTTCTATTATCCCTAAATACGAACCAAACAACCTTCTATTTTCCCCAAATACCAACAAAATATCTCCTTAATAAGGTAGAATCGTCGCCACAACACAAATAGTGGTGAAGATCGGCGGGGATGAATCGGATTAGGGTGTAATCCAACCAGAGAATCTATTCATCGAGGGAGGAGGGGGTGGACGGAGAGAGTGAAAAATCAATGTAGACGATAGCCGAAATTCAAGCATAAAAAGAGATTAAAATAGTATCATTTCAAATTCGTATAAAGCTCTCCTGTACTCAAAGGTTCGAACTCGATCAGCGAATACTGAACGTCACCATAAACCATTACTAATAATAGGAACTGAACACGAGTGATTGAGAGCACCACACTCGAATAGTGAAAAAATGAGAAATGAAGACTACTAAAGGTATCTTACAGAGGGTTCTAAGGATCAGAATACTCGAGTGCTGAAGAGAACCCCAATTAGAAGAGGATATTTAAGGATGAATGGTCGATCTTGAAAAGGAAGACTTTCAAAAAGGGATCAATTGATAAACCTCGATTTCCTCTTTTCTCGCGCCAAGAGTTTCAGTGAACTCTATTAAATACTAAAGGATTGAGCACTTTGGCTGAAAGGGCCCCACGAGTAATGGCCTTCTTGAACCTGCCCTAGGTCTATGCAGGTAAGCCTTGGTCGTAGAGGTGGAGAGGGTGAAGAGACTATGCACTCGCACGGTTTAGCATGCCACAAGTAGTCTCATCTCGGGAATACTCTGGTTATGCACCTTCCACACATTTCTACTCCATTTCTTCCTTTATGCATAACCTATCTGACGACGGAGATTCTCTTATTGCGGTTCCCTTCTTAAATAATGGTAATAATAATTTTACAAGAGATAGTTTATGCCTTACTGTTTAGGTTATATTGATGGAGTAGTGTATTTAAATGTTACGAAAAAAGTTGGTATATTGCTAGGCAAAGCAGATATGTTCACTCAGTTTAATTGTATACAATGAAGAGTAGAATACACAAAGGATAAATGGAGACAAAGTGAGAAAAGGTGTGAACAAAACTCTGGAAAGGGGACCACTTCCTGCGATCCTCAGATCCCCTAAGCTGGGACGAAAAGGAAGAAGGTAACTTGGATACTCGTGGTAACCCGAAATAAATTGCTGATTTATGCCCACTCAAAACTTGATCGGATGACTTGAACGTCCTTCTCATCTCGACTGACCATTCTCCCTAGTCCCCCCAGCCCCACAATTCTTACCAAAACAACCCCCTATCCAACGACATTTCATTTTAATATCTGTCCCCTAAAAATTGGCTATTCAGCATCCTTTTGACTAACTTTTACGATTAATTTAACTTGCAAACTAAAGTAGATTATATTTTAAATTCATATTCTATTGTAAATTCATATTTTATTTGAATCAAAACAAAAATAATTTTATTTTTTTATTTTTTAGAGACATGAATAGATAGAAATTTATGTTATGTAGTTGCATTCTATTTTTCAATAAAATTATAGCCGTTAAAAATGGTTTAGGTGAGGCAGGAAGAATATTGATACCGCCTTGAAAGGCGAGTAGAGCCGGAATAATGCCTATATGTTAAGCTGGATAGAGACTAATACCGTCCTCCGGCGCGAATAGGCTGCATGTGTTCCGGGAAGCAGCTTCCCCGAAGGTGTTATTCCACGAGAGCAATGCTTAAAGACAGTAATGGATGGCGGTCTCTCGTACAAATGAGTGTGTGGAATGTGAGAATATATGTTACGAGTAGTAAAGTAGAGGTGGTAGTTTATCTTTAAAACAAGGAAATTCCTAAAGTTGCCCTATCTAAGACGAGCATGAAAGGAAAGTAAGGCTATATGTGTGTTGGAATGATATCAGGTAAGAATGAATCAGGAAGAAGAAGTATAGATTGTGTGACTGTATGCGGAGTGGCAGGATGCGATGGTTGTGTATCAATGTGTTAGACAGAGATGAAATGTTGAAATTCCAATGCTGAATCCATGCAAGGTGTTAGTGAATGGATCATTAATAATGGAAATGAAGATGAGAAAGCGATGATCTGGACTGACATGGAATGAGGGGTGGAGGGAATTTGAAATGGGCATCGGTCCAAGGTTGTAAGAAGTTTCGAAGCGATAACCAAGAAGAGAGTGGATAACTGGAGCGTTAGGTAGGCCAGTAATCAATGAAAATGGAGACAAGTGCGTAGGGTTTAGTGCTGAAATGAAGTTAAGATTTGTAAACCATACTTGCAGTACATAGATGTACACAAGAATTGGGCAAGGGAGAGGGAGAGATGTCAAGAGTAAGCCTGTTCAGCACTTAGAGAATAATAATACGTGCCTGAACGTATTTCATGCAAATACTATGATGAGGGAGTCAGTAAGTGTAAGATCACACACATGATTGTACTGTATGAGTAGGTTGATTTGGTTCGTAATGGATGAGAAGACATGGAGAAGTTGCTAAGAAAGAGAAGATTGCCAAAGTCATTGAATTTGGGCTGGGAAATTGGGAGGCTTACGAAATGGGTGATTTATTATCTGAATGAATTTGGAGGGTTTGACAACACATTTTAAAATAACACCATTTTTAAGAGTTTCGAACTTAAAAGAGTTCAAAATCTTAAAGTTTGGTTTATATTTGAATAGTCGCCGAAGGGTTACATCATCGACTCGAAGAGGAGAAGCGTTTGATCGCAATGTTCGAATTATCAACAATTTAGAGGCGTCTAATTTTCATTTAAAAGATTTTTTTTAAAACTTCACATATTCTAATTTTTATTAACCTAATCAATATTTTTTTCTTATTAAAGTGGCCAAATTTCGCTATTGAACATCCTTGCATTTAAACGTTGCTGGTAGGGAATATGGTCGAGTTTCCCCCTCGATCTTGTATCGAAATGAGGTAAAAAATAAGGGCAAATGATGGAAGGAAAAATGAGAGCAGACAATTAAATTTAATCACGTAGGTAAAATAACAACGATGGCTAAGAAAAGAAATGCTTATCGTGCCACAAATGGATGTTTGGCCAAAAAATAGCTCTTGAAGTTCTTTTAAAACAGCTGAGTGCAAAATTCTAAAGGAATTATTTCCATAAGCATCTTTTACGCCTCGTTATCTGACATGTTTCGTACAGCTAAGTCTAAAGAGGGAAGGGATACGCTAATGGAGCGAAATAATAGAATCGTCCAACAAACTCGCTTCTTACCCCAGCTTCCCATTTTTCGGGCAAAATAGACAGAAATAACCATAATCGACGAAGGCTGCATCAAAACAACTTTACAACCAAAAAACTAACGCGCGAAATTGAGTGAATGGAATTTGCTGCTGTATCAAAGAGCGACGCTTCTTCGGTATCGAAATTACTCTAAGTCGTCCAAAAGCTTCGAGCGAAAACGAAGAGAAGGTAAAACTCGCAAAGACCAAATTGAATGAGAGAAGGAAGCGCAAAAATGATACGAATATTTCCGATGAATAGTTATGTATGCAAGTTGTAGTTACTCGTAAGTGGAATATTCTTTTACAAAGAATGAATGTTAATAAAGATATGGATCTATAGGATCGCTACAGGAGAAATGATAATGCTATTTTGGAATGGATAAAAACATAAGACAAAGAAGGAAGAAGTTAGACAATGAAAAGTAATCTAGTCAAAATAATGTATTGGCGTCAAGGGTAGAATTAAATGGGTGGAATTCTACTAAATTTTGTTGACACATTCTAGATGAGCGCATAAAAAGGGGGAATTACGGATTTTACCCCATGAATGCTTAATGGCATTGTCATTTCCGTCACGTCTTCGGAGTCGCTGTTACGAGCAGAAATAAAATTGCTCGTGAATAAAGGCGTACTTCCTCAAATAAAAGAATTCAAGAATGTAATGATTGGTGATTATAATGATAATTACTGAGAAGTAAAGACAAGTAGGGGTAAGGAAGCAATGTGATGATCATTCCTAAAAAAAATATTGAAAACGTTGTTTATAGAATTCCAAAAGAGAAAATGATCGGAAGAAAACAAATGAGCAGATTTTAAAAGGAAGAGTATATCTTTTCCTCTTAATATCCGCGGTCAAAATAGGACATACGGTGGAATGGAAGGCTTGTGTTAGATGAAGTAATGAAATATCTTTTAAGCAAGTCCAACTCAATTATATAAATGGTGAAATCAAGATTTGGTTTGAACTTGCATAATGTACACACTTTTAGCATCTAATTTCAAAATGGTAAGAAAACGGCCAATTCAAGCATTTTTTCTTACCTAAACTTCTTCACTTTTATCAACCAGGTTTCTATTAAAACACTTTACGGCTTATGGGGACACTTTCGCCCAATAATGTTTATATATAATTCTATGGAAAACGGTAACATGTTTCATGTTTTGTGCAGTGAGGACATATCTGGCACTTTCTAACATCCAATCGTTACCAGTATCTGGCAACTTCAGCAACTGTCCCGCCATTATCAACATTATACTGAAAGAAGAAGAACGCGCTCAACTTTCCGACGTTTCTCTAATTTTCAAGTAACTATGGATGCCTCAAGGGCCAAATTTTCCCTCTTTAAAAATGACTATATACTGATTATATTTCAAAGTTTTTTTTCAAAGTATTATGTATTATCTCCAAAACTTCAGCAACTCTCCTACCATCATCAACAATATTCTAAAAGGAGGATGTACACCACCTTGTGCATTCTTTTTTTTATTTTCAAGTGAATATGGAAGCCTGAAGGGACAAATTTATCACCTAAAAAAATACTGATTTTATTTTCAAAGTTTCTTTTTTAAAGCATTTTGTACTATCTCAAAAGCAATTAAAAAATATGTTACAAATTTTGTTTTAGTAAACACAAAAAACTCAGGCGGTAAATGGTTAAATTTCTATAAAGAAAAATACATCACCGCCATAAAAGGTGGCAAGACAAAAAGTGTGAAGAGCGGCAATAAGTGGCTGAGAACCATCGAAGAGCAGAAAACAACACTTTAAGAGAAAATGTTTCAAATCTCAATAGAGAAAAAAAGACAAAGCCTTTCTAGGGAAAATTTCATGAGATGAATAGTAGTTGATAGACAAAAACAAATAGTGTTTTGTCGTTAAAAATAAAGTAAGAATCTTGTGAAGTATTCATAGATACAACTAATCTTCCATAGCTTGAGGAGGTAAGGTGTTGGAAGCACAGATCGAGGAAAAAAAGAAAGAAGTGCAGAAGAGTTTGTGGACGGATGCTTCTCTCACCTTATGTATCCCTTTATTCTAGAAAGACCCAGTTCTCGCAGGACTTATATTTCACCGGTTTAACAGTGATCCCGCTCTAAACTGAAAACAATACATAGTAAGGTTTTGTTTACTGGCATAAACTTTCGCCCGAACTAATTGAAGGATTCTTCTTCCGGCGAACATTAATAGGGTCAACTGAAAGGAAAATAAACCTTAAGTCGCTTCATAAAGAATAATTATATAATTAATAAATTACCAATTAAAGTTTTCTAAGCCTGAGAAAAGCATAGGCAAATATTTGATCATAATTATAGTTATTGCTACAAGATTTCATTTGTAGTTATAATTTGGATTATAAATACTGATTTTCTATGTTTCATTTACCCTCGCATCATTGGTCAAAGAGGAAATGATATTAATTTTCTAATTAAGAACAATTAATTCATAAAATGCGAATAAATTGAAGTACAAAACAGGTTTAAACTCTCAAAAGGTTATTCAGGTCTTTTTTTATGGGTTGCCTTATTCCTCTTCTCGCTTAAACTTTCTTCTGATTATGATGCCAGTTTTGCCTCAAACTCTTGATTCTGTTTTACCCTCACATTCACAGTAAAACTTATTCGTCCTTAACATTGTACATATGGAATGGATGTTGTCGTGGTATAGCAATTATATATATATATATATATATATATATATATATATATATATATATATATATTTATCTCGAGGTATACCTGTATAGACTAGCTTGGCACTCAGAGTGTTACACAAGCACGGCCAGAGAGCTGACCACAGGCTGCTCGAGATATATCTAGGTGATTAATATAGAGTGCGAATTACGGTTGACTGGGTTTAAATTAATGGCTTGCCAATTTGCAGTCCAATGGATATATAAAGACAATACCCAAAATATAATATTAACTAGGCAATGGCTGCCCTACTCCCCTCTAAGGGGGGAGCTTGCGCCTCGTTAATATGATTAAAATTTAAAATCTAAAGAAAAGCGGCCATGGTTAAATTTTTATGAATTTTTTTAACTTCGCCAATTATAGTCATTTTAGTTAGATTAATATACTTATAGATTATACATAAAAATAAATTTTCTGAACTTTCGATACTTCTTTTTATTTCTGTACTTCACCATTTTGTTTTTTGATATTATAAAAGAATTATTAGAAATAACTTTGATAAAAGAAACATAAATCCTAACCAAACTGAGATAAAATTATTATGCAAATACTCAAAAAAATATTCTTGTTAAATTTTAGAGTTAGTGAAGATATATATGAAAAAAAAGTTAATTTATATATGTATAAAAAAGTTAGAACAAATTACTTCTGGTAGTTAAATGAATTAAAAGAAGATTAAAGAGGCAATCTTGGGATGACCATACACGATCGCTTTATCTTCAAGCGCGGGCGAATTGGATGGGGAGGGGGGGGGGAGACAACGGTGCATGTCTTCAAGAAGATACTTTGGGGACTCCTGACTAGGAGGACTCGAAGATGGGATTGGATTACTTCGTGATGTAGGATGAGATTTTCTCTGCTCCAGAGAAACGTAATCGCAACTCAAAACTATTCTGCTCATCGGCAGGGAGTCTTAGTTTCGAAAGACGGGAATCTTGAATGGGCGGGGAAGATGTGAGGGGCGCACAACACTCCGGGAAGAAGAGGGATCGATATTTTTTCTCTGAACAGGAGTTAAAGCTCAACGATGGTAGATCTCCTGACGAGATCATCAACAACGTAGGACGACAAGATTGAATGAGATTTTCTCTGCCCCAGACAGACGTAATCCCAACTCGAGACCATTCTACTGATAAGCAGGAAGTCTCAGGCTCGAGGAACGGTAATCTTGAAGGGGTGGTGAAGATAAGAGGGCTGCGCAACAACTCTCTGGGAAGAAGGGGGTTCGATAGTTTTCCTCTCAACAGGGGCCAAAGCTTAACGAAGGTAGATCTGCTGACGAGATCTTCATCGACCTACGACGACGATTTACTGGGGGTCACGGGAAACAGACGGCAGTCTGGACGGAGTGGATGGTGCGATTTCAATATCCTCGAGAGATGGTAAGCTTCGAACTAAATACCCAGGTGGCTTCTCTGATAGACGCCTCAGGGAATTGCGGTCCCCAACGGATTCTTGTCGCCAGTCTAAGCAAAGACAATTCATGATAACGCGTCGTTCCATACGATCAAACTAGCCACGCGACATGGGGGTAGGAATTTTTATACCTGTGCACGGCGTTATCGCAGGGAGTTGGGGACGATTGGCTTCTGAAAACAAACACAGTTGGGACGGGTAATTAAGCTAGTGACGGATTCTTCCTCGACTTTCGAAAATTTCTCACGCTGGCTCACGTGGTCTTGAAAGAATAGAGGGGTATTTCCAAGGAGCATATATATGTATATATATATATTTATATATATATATATATATATATATATATATATATATATATATATATATATATATATATATATATATATATATATATATATATATATATATAAATATATATATATACATATATATATATATATATATATATATATATATATATATATATATATATATATATATATATATGTATATATATATATTTATATATATATAAATATATATATATATATATATATATATATATATATATATATATATATATATATATATATATATATATATATATATATATATATATAAAGAAACAATGGCCAGGTCCGTCCAGTTGGGGGAGGGGGGAATAATGAGAATAGTGGAAAAATTCGTCCCCCGAATGTGTGGGTAATAATTATCAAAAATAATTGAGTGCAGATTGGTTTGAAGATAATTATGGCCAAGAATCATTAAGTATTTTTTTAAAGGAATGCTACAAAAATACAGTTTAATAAGAAAAAAAATAATATAATATATATATAAACAAAAGAGGGTTAAGTGAGATTACCTGATCAAATAAATAATTGGACACATTCAGTGTCAGCAAAAGGGCAAATCCAAGGGTTAAAAGCGGTTAATTACTTAACTCGGATCAGAGTCTTAAAAGGAGTTACACTAATCCGAAATGTAAATAATGCAATTGCTTCGTGAAATACCCCACTATAACAAGGTAAGCAGCGTCGAAATCCTGCCCGGGATAAGCGACGATTGGGAGGTAACTCAGGGAGGTGAGGATGCAACAAGGGAATATGTTTTACCTCAAAGTTCTTGATAGCGGGTGAGTTACTGGTTCTCGATGAAGGAGTACTAGCGCGAATTCACCAAAGAACGGCCGTTGTAAGGAGATGCCAATTGATTATGGCGATGTCTACAGCAGAAAGATTATAGCCGTCAGTAGCCGAATAATATACGGAGGATCCGACTCGAGGACTTAATGTGTCTCCGTGCGCGGGCATCCTATACTGCCGATTCAGCAGGAAACCTCCTGTTATATAAGTCTGTGGCGACTTCGGATCCACGGGCCATTTGGGTTCTCTCTCGTTTATCGAGAATGAGAGGAGAGCTTAAATCGCCCCGGGAGCAGGAAATAGGCCGCGCAAGATTAACACAGCTGCTTTCATAACTCCATGTTTACCCGATTCCTTCCCTGTTTCTCACGCTTTTGTTCCAGGGTTAAGGCCACGTGGCTTTTCTAATGGGTCAAGGAGGACCTCTAGATCGTAATAGAATTTATTCCTCCACAGATGTCTATACAGTGGGCAAACCATAATTTCTACAAATATGTTTTTTTAAAGGGCTTTGAAAACATTCATAAAGAAGGAAATTTTTGTGGTGATTGTTGTCTAGTCAGACATATTTACGCGCTTGTTTCTTCTTACAGAAGAACGAAGAACTAGAGGTCATGAGATACACTTTAGGTTCAAGAGGGATGGGAAGAATTGGAATTCGTAGGTTTAGGATAGATAAGGGAAGGGGATATATAGATAAATATTTTCTTTCACAACTCTTTTTTTTCGAGATAATGTTTAAAAGCGATAGTTGTCGATTCGATTCGAAAAACTATTTACTCTAGTCCTTTAGATAACATTCCTAAACATTAAAGTCTTTATAATTTTATAAGAGAAACTAATTTCCTTACTACATTTAAGCTGTTATTTATAGTTGCCTTTCTGTTATCTTGCCCAAATATAGTCTCATAATTTATAATATTAAGCTATTTCGTATTTAAATATTTAAATATCCTGGCGGCGCCAATGATAATTTTTTCTTTGAAAGTTAATCAAGTTGCCTCAGCTATTCGTCTTCTAGTATCACAATGTCGCCTGGCCTGTATGGAGACCGTAATTGAAACGCATATTGGCCCTTCCCCTCGCTATGTGTATTGTATTGTTTGGAAAATTAAAGATCATCTGAAATGAAAACACTTTTTACCTGTTGACTGATTTTAAAATTTGACCATCCATATTATAATCTCCTGAAATTATTATGACCTATGTACATTCACTTACACTTTTCAACGTTCAATTACATCTATAATCTTCCCTGAGCGCTTCCCTAAAAGAGCAATGCTAGATACCAATAATTGAGTTTTCACACGTTAATGACTAGATCATTCGGCCTCTAAAAAATCATGGTTCAAGATATGCAAAGAGTGAGCTCAATAGGTGTGGCCTACGGTTGAGAATCACTGATCTAAATGACCTTGACTAATACCACATTAGCCCAGGAACACTGCATTAACTCAAAATAGTACCATAACGTGCTTCATCGGCACTTTTCCCAAAAGTCCAGGACCAATTTGGGAAATGATAACTGTATTTTTGAGAACGATGGCGAAACTTGTCACAAAGCAGAAGTAATATCAAAGTTTAGACTGAAAATAACATCTATCTTTACGAACCTTGACCAGGTAATTCGTGTAATTTAAACCAAATAGGGAACTTGTGGGTGTTAAACAAACTTAAGGTTAATAAAGAGAAACAATACGAATTATGAGAAGTTGTGGGTGAACAAAGGTTGAGCGATACCAGTGAAAATATCATCAGAAATTTGGTCTCGAGCATTACAAAGCGAATTGATATAGTGCTGAATAGCAAAGATATCAATGTAAATATTTACTGTGCGCATTAATTGACTGTATTTATTAATAAACTGGGATTGGGCTCTAAATTTTGTATATTTCACCTTCAAATTATGACAGAAACATAATAAAACAACGTCTGCTGACCAAAGTCGCGTGCTCTCCCTTATTCTGATTTATGACCTTGCGAGCTTCTAACTTTCAATAGTTCTTCGACTAACCTTGGGAGGACCTTGACAATTATATCATTCGAAAGAAAATGTAAAACAACCTAAGGGATTCAAATTTCGTTAGAATCGGCCGAATAGTTATTATGTTAATGGCAAATAATCCCCCGGCTAACCTTAGAAGCCCTTTGGCAATTATATCATTCGAAAAAGAATGGTTCCAAATATCATTAGAATCAGCAGAATTTTTACAATATTACATATTACCAAAACAAATAAAGGGGGATCCGACCGACCGACATAGTGAAATATAGAGTCACATGTCATTAAGCACACGTGACTAAAAATGCAGTATTTAATTAGTTCTATTAATTTTCAGGTATTAAAAAATATAGTAATCTCAAAACTTTTGGCCATAAATATACACCACCAAATTTTCCCATGCAGGGAATATCATCGTTGATCTCATTTTTTTCCCTAAGATGATTTAATTTGGTCACTTTCGAAAGGTCTCTTCAAGTCCACAGCATGCAGCGCATATGAGATTTTTCTATTCCCGTGCGTCTGTAAAAACTTAACTAGGATTTTACTTATATTAGATAGATGACTTCCTCGGCTCGGAAATATAGTTAATCATTCTTACCTGCCAAAATCTTCTTCTTTTATTGCCATCGCAAATTCTTCCTTGATTCTTTGTGTTGTTTGTCTGGGTTTTATTAAGCTCCCTATTAATCCATATGTAATCAATTAATTGATCAATTTATTTAATCATAAGATTTATTTAATTCATGTTATACAATAAATTGTAACAATTATCAATTATTTTTAGTTTAGAGAGAAATTTCGTATCGGCGCCTTATTCAGCCTAAAGAGTACGTATGGTCTGCTTTCTATTTTTGTCTTTTTACTCCCGTGTTCTTCCAGGCTTTAGTTCTTTCCCAGGATTGGACAGACACATATGATTCTGAATGTAATGTCATAATGAATGGGTATTATTTCATATATTTGGAAAGCTGCTACCCATTTCCTTTAATTAAATATTAGTTTACTTTCATTCTCTTCTATGGTATTTAACTTTAAGAGAAATATGTTGAAAAACTTAATTGATGGCTTACCTATTCTTTGAGAACTTTCAAATCACACTTTTTTTCGGTACCTTTTGTCATGTAAAACTATGTATGTGATTACAAACCTCTAAAAGTGTCTACCTTAGAGGAAGGCATAAATCAGATATGCTTGATCAATAATGACCGAATTTTGGAGCCTTGCATCAATAAGCATACACTTGCAAAGATATCAATCCTATTTTGCTCAAATTTATTTTAATATAAATTGGTGAAGTTGGAGAAATCAACATTAAAAGAATGTGTTCAAGAACCGACTGCTGGAAACAGCTTTAGAGGTTTGTAATCACATAAATAGTTTTACAACATAAATTTACTATCTTTCCTTTATGACAGGTACAATTGTGGCGCCCAGAATGCAAGGAAAGTTGGTCTCTGGCACCCATATTGCAGGATGAATAGGGCCAGTGCGGAACCCCCACAGATGTGTGCTCAATAGATCAATGAAATCCTAAGATTGAATTCACGCATATTAGCTTATTAGGTAAGAGGACTTCTAGTAACTAATAAACCATTGTAAAAAAAAGATAAATACATATAAAATAACTGTATATTTATTAGAAATGTATAAGAAAGGCGAGCAATTAACTGGTTCCCACCCAGTTACACCACACGCACAAATGCATACACAGAGAAGTAGTTGCGGGACGGAAAGTTACCGATGCTTGATAATCAAGAAGCCGAGCGAATACAGAGTGAGATATGCTTTGGTCGGTCGAGTCTTCGTGAAGGTGTCAAAGGAAACATACACATTTATTTCTTGATAAGGTCTACCATCCAGTCTAAGAATGTGCACAGATACTCGAGGAGCGCACACACCTCTTAACTCCGCCCAAAGGTTGGTAGAAATGCTAACAAGTAAGTCTTCTATCAGTTGGAGAAGAGATGATGATGATCATGAATAGTTAGAAAGAGATTAGCGTGGAAGATGAGATGATAAGTTATGGGTGAAGAGAGTTTGTAGGGTTTGCCCTGGTAGTGAGGGCTACGCTTTTCATTTGTTTAATTTTCTTATTCCCTTTTTTTGTGACATTCAATCCTGTTTTTTGTATTTTATTGTGTATCTTAATTTATATTTAACGCATTTAAGCTTTTCTTTTGTACATAATTTGCAACCTTTTTTTCTCTCCTTAATATTATGCTTATTTCAAGAGAGATAAACTTATATATATTTATAAATATATATTTTTTTATTTATTTATTTATTTGTTTTTTTTTTCAGAGTAATACTAAATGAAGTTGTTCAAGAGTCTACAATATACATTTAATTACCTTACATACTACACATTCATACATGTTTGTGAGTGTATTTGTTAATGTATCGTGTTTGTAATTGTTTTTTCGGTGCGGTTTATTATGTGAACCACGGTACCAACTGCTCCTCAGAGCATTCTCTCGAGCTAGGAAATCGCCTTTTTCTGCTTACTTTATCCCTTCTGTTCGCTGGGACTTAAGTAAAGGCACCTGCCTATTCCGTTTATTATTTTTGGCATCACGGGTCCGTTTCTCGCTCCTAAGTCCTGTCACCTTGCCTCAACTACCGTGAATATTAGTAAAACCTACATACCGCCACACAGAACTCGATTTATTTCGCTATGCCTAATAATGTGGACCCTATTTTAAGAATTAAAACCTATTTTTAGTCGCTTTCCCTTAACGCCGAAGTACCAAAGGCACCTTCTGGAACATAGCCCGGAAGCAGAATCTACGCAAACGTTGGAGTCAGAGCAAACTCGACGGGGGATCAAAATATACTCACCCGTCATACCAACCGAAATCCGACTAAGCCTTTTTAGATCTTTAAATGCCGTTACGTAATCCCATAAGACCACCAAAGACCCCCTTTTCCTTTAAGACCCCATTAACAATTAAATCTTTTAACCCCCACCAAATCAATCATTGTCTAATGAAGTGTAATTATAAAGAGTTATTCTTTTAGACTTTGTTGAACATGGATAAAAATTCAGAAAGAATCATTTAAATACGGTGATTCTTAATCCTGTTTTTTTCCTTTGACCTTTAAATTAATGATCGTGACAAAAGAGTCAGTTTTATCTCTGTGGTGATTGTAAAATTCGCCATCCTGAATAAGGATTGGCGCGCGTCAGGGTCATCATTGGAAAAGAGAAATAAATTGTTTCGGCTGTTCGAGTGTCCACATTCCACAATATTCATTAATAATAACTATTAAACAACTCCCATGTTTCTAAAAAACTAGCAGAAATATCCTCTTTTTTTGTAACCTAAAAAGATTCTTTTTCTCCTTCATTAATCCATACGTCATTTGCAAACCAGTAGTTTTCTTTCACACTTTTCAACTACGTTTTATCTTGTTCGGCAAAACATTCTTTGTTGATTTTTTTCTTTCACGCGTTTTATGCTCCAGTATGTCCATCACACCCCTTTACTCCAGTTGCCCTCCAATCTAGGTATTTTGGTTCTGTATTTCACTCTTCCAAATCATACTTCCATTAACATAATTCCTCACTCCAGAAAGCAATTTCCACACCAAAGGGAAAAGCGTAATTCCTAGGATTTCAATTGAATCCTACTCAAATACTCCGGCGTTCGATTCCTTAAATTGAAAGAAAAAGGAGAAGCATTCGAGTGTCTCTTCTGGCTTGGTGAAAGGTGTTTCCATTAACCAAAACGAACAATAACGAGAAGTGTGGTGGCTTTCAGTGATAGTCAAGAGACTATGTGTGGACGATGGTGACTCCTCAAATGTGAATGAGCACGTAGCTAGAGAAAGAAGGAAGAAGAGAGAGAAGAATAAGATAAATAAAGGAGTGTAAGACAAAAATATACTGGAGAAATGAGGAGGTATATTAAAATACCATATCTGTATAGGGAGTGTATAATTCGTTCATTCATCACAAATTATGAGAAATTAATTTGAAGTAACTGAAAATACAAATGTTAAAGAGATGGAGTAGTGTAAGCAGAGTGGCGGTGTGAAATTTGATGAAGCTTAGAAAAACGGGAAGAACAACAACGTTTACAAAATTATGGGTTGCCAAATCTTCTTCCACTATTTCGAATGTCAACATTTTTCTTTTAACTTTGCTTTGGTGGCCTTATATTATTCTCTTTAACCTCCACTGCATAATATTATGAAAAGTTCTAAAGATCACGGATGGAAAGTCTACCTCATAAAATCACCAAGAGATTTGCTCCAAAATAAATAACGGCGAATTTCCGAGGGGAGGGACGTGGATTTTTTGCATAAAATGATTGAGGGCAATTTCTGTTTTCTGGAATTTAAAGCCAAATACCAACAAGGGCGAAACTCGCGAGAAATTTGAGGAGAGGCAAATAATGGAAATTATGAAAGTAGAAACAGTGAAAATATGAGAAGTTCAAAACCACAAATTATCATGCAGGCATTGGGGATGAGAGGCCAAACTTGTGTTTTGGGGCAGGAAGGGAAAATCTTTGATCCCTGAAAATGTCATTTGCAACAAACAGTCGATATAGCGACTCCTTTGGAATTGACCAAACAATAATTAGGTTACTTTTTCAATTGCTGAGCTTGTGTGTGGGTGTAGTCCCCCGTAATTTGGGAGCACAGCCATGCACATGCTTAGCTATCAAGAAGAAACTACTCTAAAAACGGAACGTCTCCGAAGAATGGTTCTTTGCCCATATCTTTAAAAAACTGTTGATACCCTTTTGAATTTCACTTCCTCATTGTCAGAGAGTCCATCAAAGTGCGTTGCCAAGATTGGTATGAATGACAAATATGAGGGTAGTTCCATTTCTAGGGTGACTACTGTTTCAATTACTTTAATAATACTCCTACAAATATTCTCCTCTGATGGGATTTATTTTCCTATTAACTTTAATTTTACATGAAAATACTGATGCAATTAATATAACATACATAATAATGGACATTACTTTCATTGAATATAATAAAAAGAAATCAAATGATGTCATTATGAGGTGTTTGAAGCAAATGGAAACAATAATACTTTCTCGTTCTCGCCTCAATTCGAATACATTTTTCACAGACTGTACCTATTATATTTTGCTTGTATCATTTTGTATATTAATCTAGCTGAGACTCTGTGGGCCTGATTGTTTCAAGTAATTCTAAGCCATTATCTACATTAAACACCTTTATATAATACTTGTACTAATATAAATACGATTACTAGCGTTTCATTTCTTATAAGAGAATCATTAATTCACAGAATGGTTTTGTTAAAACGGGTTGGAGTCCTGGTTGCCAAAACAGAATGTGCCCATAATTCCCTAGTTAATATTAAAATTATGGAAGCCTAGCACTAATTTGAGCGACGGTTCTTAGAGATACAAAGGGTAGCCTCACCTGAGTGTTTTTTTTAAGCGTGATTTAGTTGAGGTCACAGCATCTAGTCAAACGGTAGGAACTCTGCATGGACTGAGGAGGAGGGTCAACCAACAGATAAGAGTTAAACAGGAGTGTTTTCCTCAAGGTTATTACCCATTTAACTAAATTTCTTTGCCGAATTTCCCAACTTTTGAAAGGTCCGATATCAAACAATCACTACAGAACAAAATGTTTGGCTCCTCTTTTTGACTAGTAATTCAGTTCAATCGTGTTTGAGGTGGTGTTGAAACTATTTTCCACTGATACCGAAAGATTAAGGTCATAGGTGCTTTTTTCATAATATATAATGTAAATTTTCTTTTGAATTGCCCTTTAGTCGCTAAAAATGGCAAGAAAAGGATAAATGTCAATTAAAGTAGGAGCTCGTATAGAAATATTACATAAGGAAGGATATCCACAGCGATTGATTGCCAGAAAACTTCAAATATGAAGGAATGGTTTTCTGTATTCGTTTGAAAGTAAGCAACAGACGGGAGGTAATTCTGACAAAGGTAGGGAGGAAGAAGCGACATCTACAACAGATGATAGAAATATAGTAATTTTATGTTTAGAGGAATAGAACGAAAACTGATCCCTAGTTGGCAGCAGAAATCAACACTGCAAGAAAAAACCGGGATCAGTCTCAACTGTCTGTTTTGCTCATGTAGCTACAATAAAGTCATTATTAAGATTTGTAAACAAAGAAGAAGAGATTACAATGGAATAAATATCAATAAACTTGACATTAAAGAAGTAGTTGTATGGGATGATGAGTATAAATTTGGATTATAGATAAATAACAAAAGAATTTTTGTTATGCGAAAGGTTAGAGAAATAGTAACGAATGATTGTTTAAAACATGGGTAGGTTGTTTTGGTTAAGGCTAGGCCAGAGATTTGGTTCAAGTCGAAGGTATAATAAAAAAAGACTGTCACTCGTTCTTTCAAAGGAATGGTATTCCATCTGGCTTAAGATTGATTGGCCAAAAATTTATATCACAGCAAAATTATGATCCCACAAATCATTCAAATTTATATAACAATTATATTGTCAACAAAAAAGAGAAATCATCAGATCTCTCTCTCATAGAACTTGCAAAAGACTAAATCGATAGAGATGTGTGAAAAATGCATCCAATAAATCCATCTAGGCTATTTGAGTGCAGGACGATTTCTGCGAGTGCATTGCCAATACGTACTTTCGCTCATTGGAGACGAAGCCAAAGTTTAGGCTTACTTCAGCAAAATTAGTGTAATAGTTGATAAATTGAGATAAATGATAAACCTTATGTCGAGTATTACCTGTGGAGACTCGCTCGGCACAAGGGCTCATGCACAAGCACGGGTTAATAGCCGACCCGAGGCCGAATGCGATATGCTTTTTTATACAGTGTGATTAACGGTTGACCGGGATTTATCAAATGGCTTGCCAAGTTGCAGTTCAAAGGATATATAAAGAACAAGACCCCAAAATATAATTTACTATATATAATAAATGGGCCATTATATATATGAATATATATATATATATATATATATATATATATATATATATATATATATATATATATATATATAAAGATAGTTAATTGGATTGGCACAATTTATATGACAGAGTTAAGCGGGAGGAGCAAAATTAACGTTAACTCGAACAAGAGATATTAATTACGATTGAGCGCGAAGTCAATTCAAAAGTGGCTGCGGGTGACGATTGACAGGGTTTAATCAGGGGATTACAATACAAGATCGATTTACCTTAAAGGGTGGTGGTAATCTGCTGGTGGGGGAGAAGACCGATGGCACAGGTCTTCAAGAAGATACTTCGGGGAGTCCTAACGAGGAGGACTCGTAGACGGGGGTTTTGAGTCCTTCTTGTTGAAGAACGAGATTTTCTCTGCTCTAGAGAGATGAAATCTCAAACACGAGACTGTTCTGCGGCTCAGCAGGGAGTCTTAGCCACGAACGAAAGGGAGTTTTGTAAGGGGTCCGAGATGAGGGGGCCGCACAGTTATGCGAGAAGAAGATGGCTCGATAGCTTTCCTCTGAACAGGGGCCAACCCTTCACGAAGGGAGATCTGCTCGTGAGATCTTATCGAGGAAGTACGACTTGAACAGGGGTTGCTGGAATTTCGCGGGATCACAGAGAAAATAGTCTGAACGGAGGGACTGGCAGACTCTCAATCTCCTCGATGAATGGCAGGCTCAGGGTTAAATAGCCAGGTGGCTGTTCCGATTGGTAGCTTCAGAGTATGGCCGTCCCTAGATGATTCTCGACGTCAGTCTATGTAAACTTACTTCGAGATAACGAGTCAGTTTGGACAGCGAAGTTTGCCTCATGATATGGGGCTAGGGTTAGTAGGGCTGCGCTAGCGGGTGAATAGACATACCTGTGAATCATGGGGGTGGGGGATATCTCGTCGTTATCGTGGGGGAGGGGAGGAGCGAGGAGCGTCCGAAAGGAAATACAGCTGGGTCGGCTGACCTATCGTAGGACTTCCTCCTTCTCTAAGATCCTAAACGTTCCACGCCAAAGAGCACGTAGTTTAGAGCAAGGAGGCTGAAAAGATATCCTGAGGGGACTTCCTCTCAAGCTAGTCCTTCGAGGGCATCCCCTCACTCCTTATAAGTATTTATATAACTATTTTTCTTCTTTTCTACTATGCCTGGAAAAGATCAAATTTGGCATATTTATTAAAAGTTCTAGGGTGGCCCCCAAACATTTTCCCAGTAGTGTATATATATATATATATATATATATATATATATATATATATATATATATATATATGTGTGTGTGTGTGTGTGTTTGTGTGTGAGTGTAATCATACACACAAGAAACGCATAAATGCATTATGAGAAACAACCGATATTTGATTGAAAGTTTAACTAAAACAAATAGTCGGATGTATTTCATGTTGCATCTTTATGTTATTTCATAAACTCTGTCAATAATGGAACTAATTTTGCCTTTTCCAATCCAAATAGGAAACCGAAACCTACTCGCAAGAAATTTCTCAATCTTCTGAATGTTAAAACTAAGTAGTTGTTTTTCAAATCTACAGGAAATTATTTTCCGATTTCATCATCTTTCTCTTACTGCTGAGAATAACAGCCATAATTAACAGTTTCAAATTTAAGTTGATTATCTGCATTGGCACTTAGTTTAAATCATGTTGTTTCCATGAATTACTGCCATTATCACTGCCTCAATTATTTAAGACTCATTTAACTGCTGGTAGAGATCATCTCCGGTGTGTCTATTTTACCCCTCACTCACTCCCATCTTCGTAAATTATTTCTTTACTTCGACGAGATGCCAGGTTATTCCTAAATTACTCCAACTTCTCTTTCTTCACGAAGTGGAATTCTTTATGCAGTATTATTTTCTAATTAGAGAGAAAAGGATTTTTCAGCACAAAGTCAAAACAGATTAACGGCAAATTTATCGCTAATACATTATCAAAGTTCTTTATCTTCCTTAACATCTTATGCGATTATTGTTATTATTTAATACTAAGAAGCAAAACAAACGAAGAAATATTTGCAGGAAAATTTGTACAGAAATGGTTAGGAAGAAAGTGGAAAAGAGGGTTGAGGGTTCAAAGAATTTCTACCATTAATGTTCCAGGAATTTGAATAGTGTGGAAAAACGGAGGTATTGAGGCTATCTGCAAATAATTTAAGCGAGTAACATCTTTTGTGAGTCATTCTTTAAGATTGGATCTACTGTCGAGTTACTATCACATTTTTAATGTTTGCTTCTTAAGACCATTCTGAAATTTTGTAATGGCTAATGACTATGAGAAAAGAACCTGCATCAAGCTTTCATCAACACCCACAACACGCCTGCCAGAACTTATATATTGCTTCTGGATGCAATGATATCTTTGCCATGTCCAAAGGTTGAGCATTCGTTGAAGATCTTGGGGGTTCTCGATGAACCTCGATGAATAGACCACCAGGGACTATAGAAAGACTGCAGAGATATTAATGCTGATCAGACAATACATATCATATTTTGCTGTTAGTTAGATTGTGTGACTCTCGTAATGTAGCTATAAGTGCATTCTGTCAAAGATGATTACCATGAGACGTATTACTGCCAATATCGAACCGATGGTCAAATGCTTTGCAGTTAGAAGAAATTAAAGGATAATTTCTAAGATTATTACGAATGGTGAGCAAATATAGATTTATTATCCAGTGGCAAGAAAACAAGGTTTCAGGTTGATAGTTTTGTTAAACATCTAGAGGCCTTTCTACTAACATTTTCTCTTACTTGCTCAAACCTAGAAAGAAGAAGTTTACTGTAAATTTATTATGAAGACTTTGGATAGTTTATTCACTACGTATTCCAGAAAAGTCTGGACAACAAAGATACGGTCCTCAAAATGACAAGGTACCAGACCACAAATCACTTGTTCTTAAGCAATTTCTGAACTTCACAAAGACGGTTGTCATTCCTGACTCATCAATCCTCCCTTGATATTTCCTTGGAGTTCTTTGTTCTGAAACTTAAGCTGAAATTTCGGCTGAAGCGGCATCGTTTGGTCAAGATTGAATAGATGCTCTACTGGGTGTTCAAGGCAGTTCACGCGTGAACAATTTGTGTGATGTATTACATCATGGAAAATTATGAGACAACTGAATTAGTGACGAGAAAACATGAATTCCAACTCTTTTTATTTTTTTAGTCGTAAGCGACTATACTTTTTTGTTTGTTTTTGTAATGACATCATAACTATTCCGCCAATTCTAACGAAATTTGAAACCCTTATGTTGTTTTACATTCTCTTTTGAATGCCATTATTTCCAAAGTCCTTCCAAGGTTAACCCAGGAATTATTTTGTTTGGGCAATAACATCATAACTATTTGGCCGATTCTAACGAAATTTAGAAATTCTTACGTTGTTTTACATTCTATTTCTAATGATATAATTGCCAAAGTTTTCCCAAGGTTAGCCCGGGAACTATTTTGTTGTGGCAATATCATCATTGCTATTCGGCCGATATTCTGCTATACTAGACTAGCCTTCTAATATGGTATACTCTGCTAGGCAAGCCTAAAATAGGTTATACTTTGCTAGGCTACTATAGGCTAGGCTATACTATGTTAAGCTATGCTAAGATATAATGTACAAGGATATGATATACTTTGCTAATTTAGGCTATAATATGCTATGCTAGGATAGCATATAGTATGTTAGGCTGGTCAATACTGAGCTTATACCTGACTCTGGTATGATAGGAAAATATAAGCTATACTTGTCTAGTATAGTTAATGCTAGGCTAGATTATAGTAAGCTTGGATAGGCTTAGCTTTGCTAAGCTATACTAGATAGATGGCTATACTATGCTATGCTAAGTTAGGCTAAAGTATAAATGGTTAAGGAGGGCTATGTTCTGCTATGCTAGGCTATGTTAGGTTCTGCTAGGTAATACTATGTTAGGATACGATAGGCTAGCTAACCAAGCCTATATTAGGCTAAGCTATGCAAGGTTATTCTAGTCTAGCGTATGGTATGCTATACTAGTCTAGGATATATTAGCCTATGCTATAATATCATACGCTTGGCTCTATTATGTTAGCTATGGTTATGCTAGGATAGGCTATACCAAACTAGCCTATAGTATGCTATGTTGGCTATTGTATGCTGGGCTATAGTAGCTTATTCAAGATTGGCCATACTAGGCTAGGCTTCTCTAGGCGAAGCTAGGCTAGGCGCTGTCATTCAATACTAAGTCCTACCTTGTTAGGCTAGGCTAGGCTATAGTAAGTTAGGATCCATAGGAAGTACTATGCTAGCCAAGGCTATAATAGGCAATGCTAGGCTATGTTATGCTATACTATCATATGCTAGGTTAGACTAGCGTCTACTAAGCTAGGCTAGGCTATACAAGTATACGATATACTAGGCTATACTAAGCTAAGGTAGGACAAATTAGGCTATAATATGCTAGGTTATACTAGGCTAGCTAGATTATACTAAGCTAAGCTAGGTTCAGCCCGGCACAGCTAGTCTATTCTATTTTAGGATAGGATTTCCTCTGTTTGGCTAGTCTTGGTTATACTAGGCTAAAACAGGGTAGGTTATACTATGCTATGCTTGGCTATGATATACTATGTTATACTAGGCAAGTTTGCGCTATGCTATACAATACTAAGCTAGGGTAGGCTATTAAGAATATGTGAAGGCATCCGAAATTTTGCTCAGCAGACCTTGTTTTGTTCATTCTCAAAGAAACTTTTTCCTTAAGAAGGATTTGAATAATAAACCCTGGGAGTTATCTAGCCTTTGGAATCTGTTCTCGCACGTATTATCTTTCTCCTCATATTCTCTTACAACCAATTTGCATATGATTTATCTTTTATCACACTATATATGTATATATACCTCTTAGCAATCATTTTGCACCCTCACTTCTAACATCCCTCTCAAATTATATACATATTTATTATCTTCATTCTTGTTTTTTCCTCATTTAATAGCAGAATAACACTAAGTTATGTTGGGATCAAAATAACCTCATGCGATTTGTTGATATCTATAATTAATAAACCAAAATAAAGAAGAACATCACTACTAGAAAGGTTTAACAAGAAGGTGGGGATTTAGTTGAACTGAAAACCTAGCGAAGGTCTTATATTAAGTACTCAAAGAATAGGGCATTTATGGTGTTATAGACCGGGCAAACGTACAATTCATGATATATTGAGTCCAATCTGCTACGAAGAGTGCAGTCAGTTAGCCTCCGTTCCCACAAATGCCGAAACACTGTCAATCACCTTATTATGGCACACTGAATAAAGATAATAGACAAGAATGAGAAAAAGATTGATTATGTCAAGTCTAGCAACACAGGACCCTTTAATCGCAATTGCCGAAGTGAGGAGAAAGTAGGATCCGATACCGAAAATGAAAATCATCACAGTAACGAAAGGACCTTAATGACGAATATCGATACCTTTAAAGAGCGACAGAGATTAATTAAGGATAAATAATTGTCGTTATATTAACAAGAACTATCAGGTAAAATTAAAGAGGAAAACAGGATTAGTATAAATATGACGAAGCAATTCTCCCCAACACAAATTTAAACTTTTCTAAGATAATGTTTTTTTAAAGAATTATTGAAGCAGTAAATACGAGCGATTGAGTCACTATTATACACTACTCTTAAGATTAAAATACGTTATTGCGATAAATAAGAGATTTCTCCCATTCTCCTTTGCTTTACACAAATGTACACTCCATTAACTCCTAGTACACATCTCGAACACAAAAAGTGAGCTTATACATTCATGCAATTCATCCTCAATTTGTGCTTTCCATACTGTTTTAGAAACTTTCGAAACGTAACCCCATAATGCGATGTTTTATTACTTTTAACCATGAATACCATTCTTAATAATTCTTTCTTCTCTTCCTTTCCAATCATCCTCTTATCCCATTCCGCAAGCAATCTCAATGATGACCATAATCTATTTCACTGGAAAAATAAGAGTACACGCCTCTATGGATTAGGGTAATCGAATATCCCTCACAGCTTGATCCACCACACATTGTGTAACGAAGAAAGAATGAAAGATAAAAGCCCTAAATTTCCCGCTATTTGCTGCAATTTATTTTATTAATTCAATATACCTAAAGCACATTTTCCATCTAGCCACCACTTGTACCACTCGTTTCTAAATTTTAAATTAATAACAACCTCTTTGTAGGAAACAACGCAAGTATTTCTCATTTACCCAACCACCTTGTCTACTTCCTGCCAGTAATAGCGAGAGAACTGCTCCAATAACGTTGCAGCAAAAAATCCCTCATAAACTCTTTCCGTTTCTTCCCTCCTCAATTGCTCCGTTTCCAGCCCCGAAGCCTCGTCATTATACAGAGGCGTCTTGGCGCTAAAGACAAAGGAGCGTCACGCTACGAGCGAACGAGGGTTGGTTGGATGCCCCGAGAGGAGCCGAGAACGGAAGAAGAATCAATGATTTAGTCGCGACTGGATGCAGAAGAAGAGGAAATTGGATTCGAGTGCCCCATCGTGGCCCTTTCAGGAAAAGGAGCAGACGGGGAACAGAGAGGGAGAAGGAGATATTAGACTAAAGCCTTCTTTTTGATTAGGCTCTGCAGGTGGTTTAGTGAATGATTGTCTTGCATTGGACTGTGCTTGCTTTGGTCTAGGGGTGAAATGTGATGTTTAGTAATGAGTTTTTGATGTATGTCAATGTTAATCATTACTTCTTACAGCCTCTTTTTATTTCTCTTTCTTATATCCTTTCGTTCGCCCGCAAAAATGTATCAGGTAAAGCAGGGCCAACCCTCCTGAAGCTGAAATCTGGAAGTTATATTACCCTTCACCCCATATTTAACACTGTAAGGTGCATTTGAAGCAATATATCTTCGACACATCTTCACTTTCTCCATCCTCGCTGCTTTATGTGGGTGCGCTCGTTTGTTTTCTCATTTTAGTTCTTAGTTACAAAATCAGTCTGATTTAACAAGTTTGCTATTTTGATCTTTAATATTCTTAAACCTTCTATTTTCCTTTCATTTTATTCACCTTTTTGCTTTCAATTTCTTCATGATTAATCAATTAATTTGATATGCTCCTTTTTATGAAATTCTGCTTGCATTTAATTCTTGAGAAAATCGTCTTTGCTTTGACCATTGTTTTCTTTTGTTATTTTTATCATTTCGTCTTTGTCATCCCATCCTTTCATCCCATCAGATCTATAAACCATTAATAAATTAAGGTAAATTCCGCTTCCTTAACCAAATCACTTGACTCCTTTTCACTGATTTAAGAGAAAACTCGAAGGAGGATGTCCTATGTAATATTGCCAACCTTGCCCAGCTGACATCTGGAGTGTGTGTCCTTCTATCCCCAACACAGGCAAGTTGTCTTCCAGTCCCAATTCATGTAGAAATATCCTCAGCTACATATCTATCACCTCTTTTATTTCCCCTAGCTTTATTTATTTCTTTATAAATCTCTCATTTGTTAAATTTTAAAGTAATTAGATTATTTTGCAGGAAATAACACAAGTATTTCTCCTTTACTCAACCACCTTGTCTACTACCTGCCCGTAATATTGAAACGGTCAAATAACGTTAAAACATTGCATCGTAAATTTCCTCCTAAACTCGTTCCGATGCCTCGTTTCCCGCCCTGAAGCCTCGTTACTCCACAGACAGCGAAGGAAAAGAGAAGCGTCTCGATGCTGATGAAAAAGGAGGATCGCGCTACCAGCTATCCAGGGTTGGTTGGATGCTGTAAATAAAATTCTACACTTTATTGTACACACCAATCTCACTAGTCTAAAGCGAGGAATGGCAGAACGGGGTTGGAAATTAAAGAGTGTAATCACTGCGAATAAATTATATGTAAAATAATTCTACCTTAAGCATTTTGCGTATATTTACTGATTTAATACTTGCCAGGGCGGCAATCAATGTCAATCTCAAAGGAATATGATAAGGAAACAACTCCGATAGAAAGCTCAAAGTCTTTCATTCAGAACATCCGCTGCTTTTTAACTTCTACACGTTTTGTTTTCTCGAGATTTAGTACTTTTTTACAAAACTCTCCTAAACCACCTCACTACGTGAAATGCTCTCGTTTCTATTGCGCTTTAGATTAAAAGGAAAAAATCTTCTTAACACTCCTTCAGTTCACTTCAACAAACCAGAGGAATTCATGCAGAAAAGACAGCCCCGTTGACAAAGGATTCCTCTTAGGATGAAATGTCGGGCAATTTTTATAACCTTGACTTTTACTGAATGTTCACTATTTACTCCGCATGTTAAATAGCACAATTTAAAATATAGCGCGAAGTAAACCACATGATAATACCACATGGAAGCATGGCAACAACACCTACCAGGAACTACCATTATTGTCCAAACCGTACACCATTCAACAAAAAAAATCCCTACCTGGTAGTTAGGTCGAATATAATTCAACTAGGTAGAAGAATATTTAAAAATAGAACTAAAACAACAAACACTTAAATAAATAGAACAAGAATGTAGTAATATAGAACATATGTGATTGAATGAGCTTCTAATACACTCAACTATGTAGGTGTGATTTTAAAAATAGACCTTAACCATTTTCTAATAGAAAGTTAGCAATGGAAGAATGTACAAATCGAGTGGAAATTGTGAGATTATATACTGACAGAATGTTAAGCGGCACTAACAAGGATCGCCTTAGGATTATGACCCTTAGCCTGTGCTAGTGGTGTCACTATTACTCAGCCGTCTAAAAGATCTTGTTCAAGGTTAACTCGAAGTATCGTATTCGTGGATCGTAGAAGCCGTTCATTGACGTAACATTTACCACATCGGCGCTGCTCAAACGTTTCTTTTCTTTCTCTATTAAGCAAAAATAGGGTAGAAGGAAAGGCCGATTTCTTTAAACCTTAACCTCGTTGTTATAGTTATGAATAACGCAATATTATAAGTTACCAGCGAAACAGGGGTTTCTATAGTAGTCCTTAAAAGGACTGTCGTGAAATTGGTCTATATTCATATATATTTATATATATAATGTTTAACAGGAATCCCAAGGCAAGGAAAATGGCTGGTATCATCCTTTTTATTTACCGGCGACGTTTCGACCACAATACGGTCATCTTCTTAGGCCTAAAATACAAATAAACGAAACAAAATATTTTGCACTGTTAAGAGAGCACACTGCTAAATTTACATCTATAACTTTAATAGCTAGTATTAGCTTAATAGATTTCAGCAATTATACACTCGCTAACTAATTTAAATATTTAAAATCCTTCCCTAGTCTCTCTATTGTAAATTTGAGCCCCATTTCGAAATATTCCCTTTAGCTCTAAATTTGCTATTCAAAGCTAATACTAGCTATTAAAGTTCTAGATTTACATTTAGCAGTGTGCTCTCTTAACAGTGCAAAATGTTTTGTTTCGTTTATTTGTAGTTTAGGCCTAAGAAAATGACCGTATTGAGGTCGAAACGTCGCCGGTAAATAAAAAGGATGATACCAGCTATTTTCATCGCCTTGGGATTTCTGTTAAACATTAAATTTATGCTCTCTAGAAGCAATCCCCATCGATATATATATATATATATATATATATATATATATATATATATATATATATATATATATATATATATATATATATATATATAGTCATTAAACACCTTTAGCGGGTGAAAAAAATATCCAACTGCTAATAACAAGTGAGATTAATATTATTATAGAAAATAAATCATATAACTTCGATGAAAAGTGTGAGCTTGAAGATTCGAGAAATTTATAGATGTAAACTGCCGAATATTAACGAGGTCATCCATTGAAAAGTATCTAGAGAAGAAGGACGTTTTCTTTGAACAAAAATGAAGGTTACAGAAAATCCTGAAGCTATTTGACAGCGGGCTGCTGGGTGGTTACTTTCGCCAACAGAGTTGGACGGAGGTTATTTGATCTATTGGCCTGTTTGTGTAAATATATCTCAACAAGTTATTGACAGGTTTATTTAAAAAATAGAGGTGGATCTTATAGTTAAAATGTTTAGATTTCAGGGTAGATCAGAATTCTAGGTTCTTAAATTTTTTGGCAAATCATAAGAAACAATGTGTGTCAAGGTATGCCTGTCAAGACTCGCTCAGCACAAGGGCGCATAGACAAGCATGGGCAGATAGCCGACCCTAGGCCGCCTGCGATATACATACATTGGGGCAATTAATACAAAGTGCGATTTAGGGATGACCGGGATTTATCTTGTTGCAGTTCAAAGCATATATAAACAAGATTCCAAAATCAATTTCAATATAATATATAATAAATGGGACATTATATAGTATATATATATATATATAAATATATATATATATATATATATATATATATATATATATATATATATATATATATATATATATATATATATATATATACAAAAATGAGGAACAAATTACTCGATGAAGGTAGTTAAATGGATTGCAACAATTTATTATATGACAGAGTTAAGTGGGAGGAGCAAAATTTACGTTGACTCGAACAAGAGATATTAATTGCGATTGAGCGCGAAGTCAATTCAAAAGTGGATGCGGGTGACGATTGACGGGGTGTAATCAGGGGATTACAAAACAAGATCGTTTTACCTGAAAGCGCGAGATGAATTGGTGAGGGGGAGGGGGGACCAACGGCCAAGGTGTTCGAGAATTTACTTCTGGGAGTCCTAACAAGGAGGACTCTTAGATGGTGTTTGATTACTTCTTGTTGACGAATGAG
This sequence comes from Ceratothoa steindachneri, assembly GCA_963969495.1. Taxonomy (NCBI): domain Eukaryota; kingdom Metazoa; phylum Arthropoda; class Malacostraca; order Isopoda; family Cymothoidae; genus Ceratothoa; species Ceratothoa steindachneri. The sequence goes on along the minus strand of OZ018324.1, from coordinate 207,407,232 downwards.
ATTTTCTTTGTTCCAGAGAGATGTAATCTCAACTCGAGCCGCCGATTCTCCGGATCGGCAGGGAGACTGACTCGAAGGAACGGGAGTTTTGAAGGGGGTCCGAGATGAGGGAGCCGCACAATTCTCCGGGAAAAGAGAGCTTGATAGCTTTTCTCTGAACAGGGACCAAAGCTTCCTGAATGGAGATCTGCTGGTGAGATCTTAATGACGAGATACCACTCGAACATGAGTTGCGGTATTTTGCTAGGGAACAGACGAACGGTCTGAACGGATGGACTCGCGGAATAGTGACTCAGGGTTAAATATCCAGGTGGCTAATCTGATAGATAGCTCAAGGGCATGGCCGTCCCTAGAGGATTATCGATGTCAGTCTATATAATCTTACTTCGAGATAACGGATCGGATAGCAAAATCGCCTCATGATATGGGGGTAGGGTTAGTAGGTCTGCTCTCGTGGGGGAATATACATGTCTGGAAAGCATGTAGCTGGAACTTGGCGTTATCACGGGGGAGGGTGGAACGAGGGGCGTTAAAAAGCAAATACAGCTGTGTTGGTTGACTCAGCGCATGACTGCTTCCTTCTCTAAGATTCTAAACTTCCCACGCAAGGAGCACATGGTTTAGAACCAAGGGGCTGAAAGAGGTATTCCTAGAGGGGCGAGTTCCTTTTACGCTGGTCCATCGACGGCATTCTCTCACAATGGGCTACTCAAATTTAAAATAACCATGTGATGGCAAGACTTTTATGTTCTACCAACATCCACAATTCGATTGGGAGCAGCATCATGTTACAGATCTGTGAGATCAAAATATTTATTTGGAGTGGCAATATTTATCTTTACCTCGTCAGCAATGGACGAATCCCAGTGTGAATGTTTAGGCATGTTAATGCAGTCTCTCAAAAGGAGGTATTACTAATGTGAATCTGGTGGCACGGCCAGGGGACGCCGAAGCTTGAGTGTGTAGAGGAGAATAACAAGTCTGATTAGGTAGTGGTTACGTCTTGTATTTCCTAAACAATATTTTCCCCACAACTATTTTCCCAGTGTCTGGATTGCCTCTATAAGTTTTTCAATCTTTACTTCTATCGATTGGTGGGTCTGGATGGTGGGAGAGTTGGGCAAACCTTGGTAGTTCAGACCATTTTAGGTGGCAGCGTTGACAAGCTCTTGGCCAGTTAACGCATGCGGAGCTAAGTGGCGATCGGCAATTTCTGCCAAGCTGTTGTTGGTTTGAACTTCCCCAGCATCTCCAAATGTGGGTCATGTGACTGGAGAGACACTTGAAGATGGCTAACCTCAGCTGTGTCGCCGGAAAATTTGGCAGCTGTTGCGTCTCGGAGCTGCTGATTGAGAGATGCGGGCTTCTGACCAACCAGTGTGATGTTTTTTTTTTGTGAGTTTCCGCCATCGTTGCTGATCTATGGGCTAGTGATGCCGAACTACGATGGCATTGATAGCCTCATACGTCACCTGGTTTCATAGCAATTCGAATAATAAGTCCTCTTCTTCCATGAGATCTGCTGGTAAATGTGAGAAGGTCAGCAGGAAGGGAATTTAACGACGCCCGTATTGCAAGGTGAATTAGGGTCAACGAGGAACCTCAAATATAAGCACCCTGTTTGACCTATGAAATAATGAAAGCGGGCATACATATTAATCACAGAAATACCATATTATTTAGTAGCAATTTACTGATGTAGAATGAAGCAAATTTCTTATATATATACTGAAAAAACTAGGTAAAGAACACAGTATATATATGGTAAGACACATCCTAAACAAAATGAAACAGCAGGAAACAATCTGGCAAAAAGTCGAGTGAATTTGGCTTGAATGACAAGCTAAACAAGATGAAATGGAACCGGAAACCATCTGGACAGTTGATAATCCCCGAAACGCTTTGCGTCTGGCGGCTTATAAATACGATTGGCGACTCTATACGATATATATTTGTTAAATTTGTATTACCCTTCAGATAAATTGAAATTATCAACTTTGTTGATGATAATGGATGCCGCACTTCTCTCAATATAATTATTTGATTTATAAATGATTTTTGCATGGTTAAAATCAATTCTATGGTCGTGCTTTTGCATTTCCGTAAAGGGACTTGAATAGCTCATACACCTTCTGACCTGCAAAACGAGAAAAATCAAATTTGCTATCAGTGTCTACATTGAAACACCTAAACTTCCTTTAAACTACACTCAGTAGTCTTAACAAAGCACACAGGAACATACTTCTCAAATCACAAGCTCCGCCCAACGTCCAGACTAGAAGTCATCAGGGCATGCCCCCTTAACTAAGGGGGGAGATAAATGGAGGGTTGAATAGTACTACACACAGAAAGATTGCTTGATGCAGGTCGAAAGATAGTGTAAAAATTTCCCGCAAAATTTCCAATGGAATGTTTGTTTATACAAACACAATACAATTATGTTGTTCTTGGCTGCTCAAGAGAATGTCTGCACCTCGCCTCAATGGACAGCTTAGAGTTTAAGGGTGTAAACTGGCGCTTCGTGGAGCAATGGTGGCAGTGAGGTTGAGTCGAGGAAAACACGATTTATGTTTCACTTCTCTGACAGTGGCTCTAAAATAGGCTAGCATGGTGTGAGGTTGCAATGTGTCGCCAACACTGGGTTGTCAGCGATTCATAGTTGCGCTAGATGCATTAGTAAACTTTACATTACACTCCAGGATCAAAGCAAGCACAGTAAAATGTAACGCAATCACTCACAAAAACTCTTGCAGGCCTTGACCGATAAGTTTCTTGCATTCCTCTCACTCCTTCTCCACCTCTCTCCCCTCTCTTCCCTATTTTCTCCGAGTAACATGGCAGGGTTCCAAATGAAAATAGCCCCTCCTTCATGCATCCATTCCTGACTAAATGATTGATTCTGCTTCAGTTATCGGCTTCTCTCGGAGCATCTATACAACCTTGTCTCGTTCGTTCGAAGCACGTCGCACCTTAGTTGTCAGCTTCGAGCCGCTTCTCATGCGGTCCTCTTCTGAAATGACGAATGTCCAGGGCGGGAAACGTAGCAACGGAAGAGGGAGGCACAGAACGAATTTAAGAGGAATTTTACGAAGCAATTTTTCGACGTTATTGGACCTTAAACATATTTGGGCAGGAAATAGACAAGGTGGTTAGGTAAAGGAGAAATATTTGTGTTATTTTCTGCAAAACTAAAGACATTAATTTAAAATATAATAATTGAGTGTTACAAGTGGTGGTTTGGTTGATAAGAGTACTTGAGGTATATATGTAAATCTAATGAAAATCTCTTGCAATAAATAGGGCTTAATTTTCATCCAATTCTTGTTCATTCTTTTCCTAAAGAAGATCATTCGTTAAATGCAAATTGAAATGAAATAGCTATAGTTTTTTTTTTGGCATGGAAAAAGTTACAATCTTGGCTTGTTCTAACTATATAAAGCTAAACTAAAAATAGCGTTTACGGTTAAAATTTTCGTGGTGAATGAGATATTAAGTTAGGTAGATCAAGTCTATAAGTCCAAAAAATGATAATAGTGATAGCAAAAGGAATCTAACACGAAATGATCATGTATTTATCGTATAAACACTGAAAATTGCATTTGAATGGCACGTTGAGAAAGTTTTCCAAACAATGTGTGGAGAACGATTCAAAAATTAAAGTTCACGAACAAAGAATCTTAATTTTATAGTGTAAGAGAAAATAAGTGAATGGGTGATGTAATGGCGAGGAAATTAAGAATGCGATACATATCCTCTCTATAACAACATCATAATATTTATTATCTGAAGATAAAGGAAATAAAATATATAACATAAATTAAACATTGCACCATTTCACGATGTTTACTTGAATGACAAATTTATTTCTACACAAATTTTGTATGCGATTCAGTGCATACACAATATATGTATATTTGTTTAAAAAGATATATCAATATTTAAAAAAACACTTAATTTAGGCGACAAAACATACAGCAAAAGAGAAACACTTTTAAACGATGAAGTTGAGTGCTTTAAAATAAAAAAAACTAAATGAACTCGAATTTCCTAAATGAATAAATGAAGTTTTCGTTCTTATTTAATGAATGATGTCTTCTTTCTTAAATCAATGCACGAAGTCGTCTTTCTTAAATGAATGAGAAAATTGGAGGAAGTTGTGTAAAAGAAAAATATATTCCTTATTTAGAACTGAAATTGGAACAACCTTCAACTTTTTCACATTTGCTAATGCCTTTTCGTTATTTTTTTCAATTGTTCTATGAACTAATGGGTTTTTGTTCGCTGAGCTTTTACATCCTTCCTTGCTTAACAAGTTAATTTCAACATTTACAAAATCTCCATGACACAAGCGCAGCACATAGTTATAAGAACGCTTCATGGCTATGCGTTGGCCATGGAAAACTCTTCTTAATGGTATATGACATGTTCTAGCCGATATCATTAAAATAGTAAACCAGATAAAGAGCAGGGCATTGAAGTACAGAATTTGCCAATTGCTGCGTGAAGAATTTGTAGCTCCATTTGCTGCAATTCTGCTCCATAAAAAGTGTAATGGTTCTCTGGGGAAAACCTTCTTCGTCGTCTATTTGAATTGCAAAAAGAGGTAGCTATTTGCTCGGGGCCAGAATCAATAACTGGGGCGGCAAATATACATGAAAAGACGACCATTGACAGGTTTATAAATAAATTTACTTGGCAATTTTTTAGCTGAACTAAATCGTTAAATTAATCAATTCAAGGAAATGTGTAGCGTTTCTTTCTCTTGGGCCAAAGATGCCGGCTACCTTTTGACTAGAGCTAAGGAGCCGTACTCTCCATAACGATCTTTGAATTGATAGGCCAATTTCCCTTTGAAAGCCTACCATTGAAGAACAAAAGAAGCGAATAAAAATAGAGGGGAATAAATGTCGAAAATAAGTGGCTACGTACGACACAAGGCTCCATTAAGTTAGATAAGCGATAATCCAATAATAAATCATCAATAGTCTCCCAAGATACTACGGAGAAAATCGTGAAAACTAATTTTAACCGTTTTTTGAGAAATGAATAAAACGCTCAAGGCTATTATGACCACGACGATCATTGACTGAGCTACCATCCTCAACCCCAAAAAGGCTTCTTGAATCAACCTTTTTGGGGGTGGAGGATGGTGGCTCGATGAGCGTCATGGTCATAAAAGCGATGAGCGCTTGAGGACACAGGTTTGAATCTAAATCCTTTATTAATTTTTCATATATTTGTTATAATTAGTTTTCACGATTTTCTCCGTTTTTATATCTCAAATTTTTGTTTTTTAAGCTTTCAATAGATACCTTCCTTGGTGTTGTGATACCAATTTGAATTTTGGGGGAACTATAAATGCATATTTACTTATATATATAAAATGCCACTACATTAACCGCACCAATTTGACTTGGAATTTTTTCCATCTCTTGAATGTATTTGGCTAAGAGACCCTTGTGATTATATTAATGAAAACTGTTCTCTAGGACGGGAAGCGAGACAAGCATAAAGGAGATAGTTTCAAATGTGCTTTTTGGGGCACTGTAGAAGAATTTGCTGAGTGCTGTGTTCCATTGGGAGGACAAAGTGTGACACGCTGGACCTGAAGTAGACCGGTTGTCTAATAATGCCACAACTTTAACCAGACCATATATATATATATATATATATATATATATATATATGAGGAATTAAATCACATTCTCCGAAGACAATTTAATTCAGAACAGTTTCGGTGTATCTCACAGCCTTTTTTAACTGACACTGGGCAGAAAATATAAGAGAAATGCATATAAGCATAATACAAGATCCCCCTCTTTTTCCCCCCAATCCCCTACTTGTGGCTAATCTGGGGGAGGGAGGGTAGGCCTAAACATATTGAAGGGCTGGCCTTTTACTATTTTGTTTATTTGCGATCTTATTACAGGAATAAAAGAAAATTGACCCTCAGATAGATTTAAATTAAGAACTGACGATATCAAGCTTGATTCTACGATTCTTCTCTTAACATAGTTAGCCGATTTAAATAACATTTTACTTCCATTGAAATCGATCGTATGATTCTTGTCTCTAACATGGCAAAATATTCCACTACTTTCGCTGTCCACTCTAATATCTCTTTTGTGTTCGTACAATCTCTTGTCTAGATTTCTCCCCGTTTCCCCTATATAAACTTTATAGCAATCGCTGCATGGTACTGCATATACTCCTATGTTATGATGTTCTTTGGGTTTCCTGGCCATCATCAATTGGTTTAAGGAATTATTATATTTAAAGGCTAGATTAATACCCGCTTTTCCAAATATGTCCTTCAAACTATTTAATTTATTATTAAATAGCAATGTTATACATTTTTTGAAGTCGTTAATGCGGGAAGGCTTATTACCATAGAATGTTTTCCTAGCTGCAAAATGGGCAGACGATATGAACCAATCGGGGTAATACAAATTAGAAAAAATGGTCCTGATAATGACAATTTCTTCATCTAAATAGGAAGGATGACATATTTTGTATGCTCTAAGGAAAAGGTTAGAAATTACCGATTTTTGAACAGTATTATCATGAAACGAAAAATAATGTATATAGGCATTCACGTGGGTTGGTTTCCTATACACGTCAAGTTTTAATTCATGGTGATCTTTATTAATGAGGACATCTAAAAAGGGTAATCTATTATCATATTCCCATTCATATTTAAATTTGATGGAGACATGCAAATTATTCAAATTATTAAAAAAGGTATCAAAATCATGGCCATTAGGCCATACAGAAAATACATCGTCAATGTACCTTAACCATATAAAGTTAGGGGGGGAAATTGTGGTAAGGAGTTCAGTCTCAAAATATTCCATGAAGAGACATGCCAATATTGGCATGTCTCTTTTCGTTTCACGATAATACTGTTAAAAAATCGGTAATTTCTAACCTTTTCCTTAGAGCATACAAAATATGTCATCCCTCCTATTGAGATGAAGAAATTGTCATTATCGGGACCATTTTTTCTAATTTGTATTACCCCGATTGGTTCATATCGTCTGGCCATTTTGCAGCTAGGAAAACATTCTATGGTAATAAGCCTTCCCGCACTAACGACTTCAACAAATGTATAACATTGCCATTTAATAATAAATTAAATAGTTTAAAGGACATATTTGGAAAAGCGGGTATTAATCTAGCCTTTAAATATAATAATTCCTTAAACAAATTGATGATGGCCAGGAAACCCAAAGAACATCATAACATAGGAGTATATGCAGTACAATGCAACGATTGCCATAAAGTTTATATAGATTAGCCACAAGTAGGGGATTGGGGGAAAAAAGAGGGGATCTTTTATTATGCTTATATGCATTTCTCTTATATTTTCTGCCCAGTGTCAGTTGAAAAACGTTGTGAGATACACCGAAACTGTTCTGAATTAAATTGTCTTCGGAGAATGTGGTTTAATTCCTCATCTTTTCTTGCGATATTGCATTAATTTTCATCATATATATATATATATATATATATATATATATATATATATATATATATATATATATATATATATATATAATTGTGATTTAGTCATCTGTTATTATTCCTTTAAAGATATTGAAACCACAAAATAAGGCTAATGCCAAAATGTCCGAAAATCGTGCATATTTTAAACACAAGAAGCCGATCGATGCTCTTCTACTCAAGTGAAGGTCCCAAAAAAGACCTATTGGAGGGATAACTGCAAAAAGTAGTTGAAATCCATCACACAGAAAGAGTTAATTTCTCAGAAAGAAACACAGATGATAATTTGTTGTACCCAACCCATAATCACGCTTTTATTCAATACAAATATGATCGGAAAAAACAGAATAAATAGCAATAACATGAGAGTTTTATGATAATAAAATAGAAAATTGCAATGCCAGTCTTTTGAAATTATTTATTAAAAAAAAACAAATGGAGATTATTTAAAACAAGAGGATTATAAGGAATCGTTTAACAAATGAATGTTTTAATAGAATCATTGGAGGATGGCGGATAGAAGAAATGGGTGGATAAAGAGCGATAACAAGCGGAGTGAAGATACAATCCTGGAAAATAGCTACCTTCTTATCCCCTACTAGTACCAGCGCGGGTGACTAGAAAAATGCAGAAACAAGTTCAAGCAAATTTCACAAGAGGAAGAACAAGTCTAGTGGAGTGAAGATGAAGAAAAAGGTAAGAAAAGAGAAAATGAAATGGTGAAAAGGATTAAAAATTCCGGGGTAAAACAAACGTACGCGAACAGTACTAGAAGTAAAATAGTCCAGGGGTTTATAAACAAACAAATAAGAAACAAAAATCGCACAAACATTCTTGGTTAACTCCCATAAAATTCTTTCCATCCCATTCAGACATTTTTCCAATGCAATGAAAGATTACACAGGGGAACAATTTTAATTACATTTTCTGGTGACTTAGATTTATCTGCCATTCTGGATTCTTTTTTCATGCTGATTTTAAATATATAATCCATTTTTACCTACATGCTATAGTTATTCTTTAATTTCTATTTTCTCGTTTCCCCGAAAACTGCCACCCGGACGGACAGAGAGGGTGCTTTTAGAAAGCAAATAATTCACAGTACATAGTAGTAAGATAGTAATAAGTGTTATTGTGCAAAATATTGACATTATTGATTATTTTTTCAGGTCTCATGTTAGAGTGATGGCTTCGTCAAGAGGAAATTGCGTTAATGATTCAGACACCTTATACAACATATGTGGCTGTTACATGCTAATTCTTCAAAGGCGCAATATATCAAACTTTGTGATCCGCACTTATAAGGCATATTTTGATCTTTCTCTTGGCGATGAAGATAAGAAGTGGGCCCCACATGCTGTTTACCATAGTTGTGTGGAACATCTTCGTGAGTGAACGAAAGGAAAGAGAAATGGTCTTTCCTTTGGAATCCCCAGGGTGGGGCTAGAGCCAAGGAATCATGTATCGGACTGTTATTTCGGCCTGGTGAATATTAAAGGGATTGGCAAGGAAAATCGGCACAAGATCGACTACCCCAACATTCATTCTGAGTCTTTACCAGTTCCGATTTTCAGTGGATCTGCTTCCTCCGAGGATGAAAATGATGTACCTGATATGAACGTCCACAGAATGGATTCAGATTCTACCGATTCATCATCGGATGCTGAATAGTCATTAGCTAATCTCTGTTTCAATCAAGAGGATTTGAATGACTTGATACGTGATTTGGAACTCCCCAAGAAAGCTGCAGAACTTTTAGCTAACAGGTTGAGTGAAAGACATATGGTTGACAGGTCGGTATGGGTATCATAATACGGAACAATAGAGTACATTTGTTAAGTATTTCTCTGAGGACCAACAATTTATCTACTTTGGTGCAGTTCCTCTCGGTAACTCTGTCCATCTGCGAGAAACTCACAATGACATAAGAATGGTCATGGATTTACTTAGGTACTATGAATACAATTGGATCATATGTGTAGACCTTAAAATGGTCAAATTCCTTTAAGGCCAGCAGAAGTGATAAACAAAGTTTCCATGGTATATCTGTATGTGGGACAGTCGATCCCATGTCAAACACTGGTCCTCAAAAGATTAGCCAGTTCGGGGAACTTTGGAAACAGAAATGCCAAACATTGTTAATGAACCAATCGTACGTCGAGAGAAGATCGTTTTTACTCCACTTCATCTCAAACTGGGGTTGATGAAGCAATTTTTCATGGCGTTGAGCACTGACAATGATTCTTTTCAGTACATAGTATTCGCGTTTCCTGCATGATGATAGGCGTAATAAAATGAAAATTATTGTATAATATTAGTTATTGATATTAGGAAAAATCTGTAGCATTTAGAAAGAATCTGATTTTAGATTTGAATGCAGTATGCTCGGCTTAGGTAGGAAAATTTACCTTTGTCATTTCACCAAATACATTGTTACCCAGTGTTAGTATAATAATTTATGTTTGATTTCATTGTAATTTTCAGTAATTTTTATATTTCAATGATCCTTAATTGTAAGATAAAATATTCAGTAATTTTCTAGAGAATGATAATTTTGCTTGGCTAAACTTTGATGTTAACCAGGTGTTACATTTTTCACTAAAATTTAATAATATCACGTGACGCATTACAATGCTCCTGTGCGTAAAGAAAAAGCGACAGTTCTCTCAGAAAGGTCAACATCAATGCATTGTTAACAAGAGGCGTTCAGAACGTCGCTTCCAGTAAATTCATAGTAAACAAGAGAAAGTTAAAGATAGCTTACCAAAAATACTAAACAAGAGGAATAAGTTACTCCAGACGGCAATGATATTCTCTGGAACTAAATATCATAAATCCCTGGACATAGTATTAGTCTTTTTCTCAAGGTAAGCCAATCATTTATCATTCTCTTTGCTCATGTTACTTCTAACTCATTAAAAGTTCTTATATGGTCGAATTAGGTAGGAACATGAACCTTTGTCAATTCACCAAATACATTCTTCCTTAGTGTTATCAAAGATATTTGATTGATTTCTCTCCTCATCTCACTTTATGCAACATCTACATCAGCAATATCCCATTATTATAATCAATTTACTGTCACGCAAAACCACATTGGTATGAGGCACACGTCTCTCTTTCATGGCAGATCTCAAGAGGAGCTCATATTGAGTGCATCTCATAATTGGCAAACGAGAAGATACTAGAGAATAACAGTTTGTTTGGCCCCAAGGAAACATGAAAGCTGATATGGGATCAAATATTGCTCTTCTCAAATAACTTTCCTCAATTTGAGCAAATATTACACGTCATTTGCATAGGCCTAAAAAAGATATTAAATTTCATCCCTTCCAAGTCGCTTGTTTTGCGTTATGGTTGATTTAGTCCTTCTTTCCTCTCTTACCTCATTATTGGAGCAAACCTCTATTCTCGATTACGGCCAAATACAGCTCTTCTCAAGCCTTCTCAATAGACGTTAAAACGATCGTTATTTTTATTTACAAATAATTTGAGTACTATATTTGGTTTAAATCTAATCAAATCTGATATTATTCATGGCCATACGATTCTTAAAATTTTATTAAATGTCGTATTTTTTATCATTGTACCATGCAAAAAGCTAGGGACTGGTGGTGTAGAAAAATTACACCCGAAGCAGCAATGTTAAGCAAAATAGAATGCGTGTATTCCCCTGAAGGATTTTGACTTGGAATCGACTCAAAGGCGTCTGTCTGCTACACGCTGTTGATCCGCTGGTTTCGGATCTCATATCAAACTGTAGATCTCAACTGAGAAATAAAGGGCATAATCAGTAGTGAATATCGGTGGTAAAACAACTATCAAATTATTAACTTTATTATATCAAACATAATTGATTGAAGATTAGATAGCAAGGATGGATACCCATCCAATTTCTAAATTATGGAAATAAAGAAATGGTTCCTAATCACTATGATTGTAAGAAACCATTAAACGAGGCCTAAGGAACAAGTGCACGTCTTTCAATCTACTAATCAGAGACCGACTCTAATACCCTAAATCTTCTTACCGTTATGTGAAACTTATACAAAAATCATGAGCTTCCATTTGTAGAATCTGATCATTTTGCGAATGGCTCACAATTAATTGGGTTGAAAACTATGGGGTAAACTCATCAAATTCGAGAAAAGTAGAAGAAAAACTGTCCGGAGGAGCAAATGGCACATCACCAATCGAGGGGGAATTATTTGGAAATATACAAACCGTTGAATCTTTTCACCTCGAACACAGTTGTAGCTACAGCTATGTCTAAACACTCATTTAGTTCTTTTTGGATTCAACTTGTGAGATAATAGAGGCTTATATTTCCTTGATTGTGCTAATGCGGCTTAATAACGCCATTTCTTTTGAATAAGAGAGTCGTACAAATAATGGCTGATGATGAACATTTCTCACTAGCGTTGGGCAAGCAGATAAACATGGACATTGATACCATCTCCAATACTAAACTTACTACCAAAGGTCTCGTAAACAAAGAACGGTCCTCTCGTGTAAATAATTAAAATTCCCTTTATGTTGTGGGGACCTATAAACAACAAATGATTCATTTTCATTTGAACTCATATGAGAGGGTGTGAAGTAGAATGGGTTTATTTGTGACACAATCTAATGAAGGGTTATTCGCCAATTGCTTTCCTGGCGAAGGGTGGTCCTTGCTAGATTTTTGATCATTACTCTTGATGGATCTTAATATATGTATTCTTGCGAGTTTATTGTCACTTTCTATCTTTTTGTTCTTTGGGATATAACCTGTTTTTTCACTGTTATCTAGCGGGTGGAAACAGTGCCTGTTTAAAATTCATATGAGGTTTTCAAATAGTACAATCACTATTTATAATATTTATCCTTGGGGAAGTTTTATTCTAACTATGAAATACGGATATATAGAGATAACCCACCAAAATTATACATGTAAAAAATGTAAATGATAGTTTATCGTTTGTAGCAAACACGAGACCTTTTTCTTAGGATTTCTTAGGAAGTTGCCTAAAGTTCTCTCTGTCAAATTCAAATAAAATATAATAATTATTTTTATTTTTTCGCTCTATCTCTATATTTAACTCGACGTCACTTCGGCTATTACCAGCGAGTATATTCGTTCAGAAGTTTCAATTGGCTTTAATTTGACCTTATAAAGTGACATGAGCAAAAGATCTGAACATCTGTATTTCTATAACACCATCTTCCATAACTTTTGGCAGAGAAAATTAAAGGTGAACAAAAATGGTATAGGATAACCTTACAGGTAAAGCTATGTATGAGTGAAGGGTCTGCAAATTTGAATGAATAAAACGGAAATTATGAGCAGACAAGCAATTTACTAGAAAAGTAGAAAGGTCTAAAATGGTCAAAACAACAGCGAACAAAAATTCTCAGAATATAATGATTCAATTATTAGATTTGAACAAGTTATAAGTAATAAATATTTATTGTGGTGGTCCTAATTTTCGATGATGCTTTTACATATCATACCACAGGAAAAAAACAACTGGTGACAACCATGCGCATTAATATTGCTCCATACATCTTGAAGAATTTTCTTGAGTTTCTGAACAGATTTCGGATGCATTTGTCTACACCTCTTTTCGACCCTCTTGCTGACATGTTCCATGAGAATCAGGTACGGATTATGTTCAGGCGATTCCTTGTAAAATAGTATTATAGGTAAGCGTCTTCGAGAGTGGTGTGATTACCAAGGGTGATATGAAATCGAGTTTCGATACCATTCTCGGGGCAGCCAAATGGGTTTCTTAATTACTCTTGGCGGCTGCCTGTTTGCTTCTAGTGTGACTCCAAATGAATAGAAACCTCTCTTCTTGCTTGATTGTACGTTGGGAAAATGGTGATCGGAGATTTTATCAAAAGTAAAAGGATTCTTGGAGCTGGTTTCAATATTCCTTTTCGGCGGGAACTTTGGAATCGTCTTCAGATGTCTTTTCTTGATCAAAGAATCCGTAAACGCCGTCCATCTCCTTTTTTACATCAAATGCCCTCATACAAGAATGTGGTATTTTAACAGCGATTTATACTTAATTTATATATTTGATTAATTCCCATTACATTAAATATATTATCTTTACATACATGAACTTATTTTAACAATTCTCACGTTATTATCAAGTCTTATAATTGCTATATAATAATACAAGGAATTAATACAACAATTTGGTTTAAATCATAAAAAAGAAAGATTCAAACTTTAGGGTACTCAAATAAACAGAGTTCATATTTGACCGCTTAATACATTAAATATTAATTGAACATACTAACGCATCTCCACACTTTACTTAATTCAATTCGTTTACAAAGTTTATACCTATTTATTCAATCTTTTAATCTCTGGATCGTGTATCATAAGCCCTTTAAAGATTTAATTAAATATCATTTAATCCATCTATTCGCTAGAATTGAACTAAATTTTGGGGCGATTTAAAATATAAATTCGAAGTTTTGGGAGATTAATTTACCCTACATTTTTTAATTTAATCGCTACAAAAGCAAAATAAATCCATTGCATTGTTATAGTAAAAATTGTTTCTATTTTAATTAGAGATATCATCTTACAAACATATAATATTTAATTATTTCATTTAAGTCCCGTTTTATTGTTGGCAGATTGTACCAATTTTTCCTATTTCCAAAACTTTTACAACACATATTCAATTTTATCGTCCATTCAATTCGATTTATATTAAATGTATTGAGGAAATTAGATTGAAATTATTATATATCAATCTTTTCACTAATGTTTTATTAATGAACTGAAAGTTGCTAAATTCCATTGTTTCCTTTATTTTAAGTTCATTCTAATTTTCCTTCTGATAATTAGAGAAAAATTTATTTAGTTTCTTATACAAAATGTAACTAGCGTTTAAATTAGATAAAATTAAGTGATATTTAATTTTTACTTTTACGGAAGTTGCTTGTTTAATTTTACTTAGTTACATTCTCGGTCGATCATTGATACTGGTTCTACGTATTCCCAGATAAAGGAGGCAAAGTCGCGCGAGGGTCCAGAAACGTGATCTTTGCACGAGAATCCTCGCTTCTAAACTGAACCTAAGATACATGCATACTTAGTCTCATTGGACAGACCTTCTGTTGTTAAGTACGGGGTTCTCCCCCAAAGATGGATCATCCACGCTATTTAACGCAAATTTTTCGCCCCACTCACGCAACATAACGCGACCCTAACAGCCCTCAGACTGCCTCGGTAGTACAGAAGTGAACCCCGAAAGAGAAAGGGGGTCCCTTGAGGACACGAGCCAGCGACCTTGGAGAGGCGCTTGCTAGAATAGGCCTATTAAGGTAGGAGGGTTGCAGAGTGCGACATTAGGAATGTAATTAAGGCACCAATAGGGACACACAGAAATGGGACTAGGCCTTTTGAGCTTGTGTCCTTTTTTGAGAGGAGGAACTGGGGCTCTACCCCCCAAAAATCACCTAAATACATTTCATCAAACGACTTCTATTGAGACTAAGAACCAACGGAACCAAGAAGACACCGCAAGAAGTCGCTCAAAGGATTTTTATGAAACCGCAAATCCCTCTTATTAAATGCTTAGAAGTTCCAACCATATTCATCCTGATATGTCCAGAAAAAAGGATGTGGGTAAACTACTATCCCCAACAGGCATTATAACTCTCAAGAAGTGCCACCTAGAAGCAAAAGCTCCTCCACACATCACGGCAAATAGAAGTGTGGTCTGTAGGAAGGTCGAACTATGGGTTGGCATGCATACCCCATAGGACATCAAGGAAGAACTGTAAAAAAGGCAAACGTGGCTGAAAGCTGATGTCATTATAAAATTCAAAGAACACACACATGTGTTCAAAATAGTGTGTGAGAACACAAAAATGGATTCACAAATTGTTGAAAAGGGGCTGATAGCTTTCTGCACCTAGATCCCACCAGCCAACATCCAAAGTAACTATTTTGTGAATATTCAAATCTGCTTCCGTTGCTATGCAATGGAAGATCACATAACCACGGACTTTCCTACAAAAAGATCTTCTGATTTGCTATGAATACGGCACAGAAGTCCACTCACATAGTAAATGCCAGAGCACAAACAGAAAAAGCATAAACTGCGGCTGGCCACACCGGACTATGGTTGTATCTTGTCCAAAACGAAAAGAGATAATCAAAAGAAAAGAGAATGAAGAAAGAATGAAAGGACAAAGAAATATGTCCTGCGCCGCCGCTTTCAAAAGTATCACGCAGCAACCGAGAAATGGAGACGCAAATTAACCAAGACGGTAAATTAAACGTGAAGATTCTCACATGCATACTTCACGCACATATCATGAATATAGAAAACCCAGGGAGCTATGCCAGCACTCTGAATGAAATGCTAAATAAGAATGCTAAATGAAATTCCCTAAGGAAGTAGACTCATCAGCAATATTTAAAATAAAAATCAACGAAAAAAACACAAAGGAACTAATACAAGAGACAAAGCAAAACGAGAACAACGAAGAAGAAGAAAGAGAGGACCCCAATACATATGAAACTGAAACGGAAAGCGGCACGGAAGAATCCACTCATGAGGCCAGAGTTAAGAAAAGAAAAGCACAAAAGAAAAATAAATCAGGTACTAACCAGAATATAACCACAAGACAACAATCTCCAGACTCATCTATTTCTCTTCCACTCAAAGAAAAACAAGAATATATGTGTATACGAGAACAGAACTCAAGGAACAAGAAAAAGCGTTAAATAGGATAACCAGAAACGGACAGAAACAAGAAACCTGATCTATTCTCAAAATAGACAAACGGAAACTGGAACTAAACACAAACGCATAGATCTATAAATGGAAAGGACAAGATTATGGAACTACAATGTGATAGCGAAGAACCATTCAAGAAAGAGATTGCGGTAAAAAGGAACTCGGCAAAGGACTCAAGGACTTTTAGAAGCGTATACAACAATAGAAATTCAACTTAAACTCACAAGCCTTATAATTGCAACGGGATACAAACCCCCGAGGAGGGAGGGATTACCAATAGTAAATTTCACCAGACTGGTCAACAACAGAAAACCAGTCATTTTCATAGAAGACCTAAACGCCCACTACGGTGAAAATGGGAACAGCAATACATATGTACAATACAGGCAGGCATTTGAAGACGATATCGAAATGCTCCAAAGATTGGCACCGCAATTCCCTACTTACATCAACGACAATATGGCATCTGAGGCGACATCTTCCTGGCAAACTTATCAACTAGAGCCTATAGACATACCGATCAGCGACCACCTAGCTACCCTGTTTACTGTGAAACAACATCCCAGGCAGAAGCCATATAAAAAATGGAAGGCTATCATCAGGCGGACTGGAAAAAATACAAGGAAACTATAAGAAGATATGAACCAAGGACACTCAACCAAGCGACAACAGAGGATATCGGCGAAGGACTTAGAGAAATCAGGCGAGCTCTGATCAACGCAAACGAGGAAGCAATCCCCAAGAGATCATACTGAACAATACAAAAGTTCAGATGGACTCACAAAATAGTATATAAAAAACATTGAAATAAGAGTTACCTTGGAACAGATACGGAGGGACGGACCAAATGTGAACCTTGTAGCCAAACGAGAAGGAAAAAGAGATAACTAGAGCTAATAATACATGATAAACAACAAGAACACTTGAACAAACATATACGCAAAATAGATAAAGAAACATCACCAAAACAGTTTTGGAAATTAGTTGACAGATTAAAGGACAAATCAGATAAAAGAAAAGACGAAAATTAAGGACAAGAGAAGAAACCTAGAGGAAGAAGTAACCGAGGTTGAAAGAACCTTCAAAGAATATTGGAGGAATGTTTTTCAGATCACCGAGGAAGAAAATAAAAACTTCGACACCGACTTCGAGGATGAAATTGTTGGAGAACTGAACCGAATAAGGGAAAGGACTCACCACTATCGCTCTTTCGACACAAATAGAAAAACCGAGGGATTTGATTCAGTAATGACAATGCAAGAGCTTAAAGATGCAATAAGCGGTTTTAAACAAAAAGCGCCAGGAGTCTCAGGACTCACAAAGAGAAACTACATCGAAGCACCAGAAAATATTTTCGAAGAATTAAGGAATGTCTTTAATTCATGCGTTAATACGGACCACTTTCCTAGAGATCTGAAAGTGTGGAAAGTGGTCTTAATAACAAAACCAGGAAAATCCCCATGTCGGGTAGAAAACTACCAACCTACTTTGCTACTATAATTCATCGGGAAAGTATTAGAAAATATAATAAAGCACCAACTCAAACAATATGTAAAGGACAACAACCTTTATAATGGGTGTCAATATAGATTACTAAAAAAAGGAGCACGGCTATGGCACTCTCCCTAATAATGGAAAAACTAGCAAAGGTGAAAGACAAAAAGATGAGCGTAGACATCGTCTGTAGAGATGTGTCCAAAGCCTTCAATAAAGTTTGGCCACCGGGCATATAATACAAGATACTTCGACTTGGATTAAGCAATAATCTGGTTCTAACACTACAGTGTATTTACTATACCAAGTAAGTGCAGAAATGTCAGTCTGTTCTTTTTGGTACAAAAGCTAAACAATTTTTGAGCTACATTTAAAAAAATGTATCTATCTTTCCATAGGAGTCGAACAAATTGAACTTAGATTGGTCACTTAAGTGGACTTGGTTCTATTGATCTTTCCTACATGTAACTTTCTCAATTCCTAATAAAAGATGAGCTCTCTTGTACGAGCGTGAAGAGAATCTTACTACAGCCAACGTGAAACAGAATGCCTGAAGAGAATGATAACCAAAATCTCCCTAATCTCTAGAAAACCGGTACCACGTGTCATGAAACAGTTCTTCATATCAATATAGGTATTGGCTAGGTCTTTCTTCTCTGAGCTCTTATTTGTTCTGCTTGTTAATTTGGTAGCATTAAATAAACTGGTTTGTCGTAGTTTGACATAATAATATGAACTATTCTCTTGGAGCGTTTGAGAGTCTCTGCACCGTCTCTAATTGAAAGACCATTTAGCTGGCGCACTTTCAAATCGCTCCTGAATAAAACTAAGATGTGACGAATATCCTTGGCAAGATATCTGGACTACAGCTGGTGAGAGAATTAACTAAGCTACAGGAGTTTCAATGAAAGGTAGTTGTTGTGCATACAATACTCGTTGTTTCTTTAATAGCCTGAGCTTTAGGATCATTTTGGAAACTTCAATTTTCCAAACAAATTGACTCTCTTCTGTGATTTTTCATTTGATTCATCGAAATTTGCATAACCATTAACCCTACCTAGGTTTTACTAGTACGTTATCGTACATCCATCTTGAAAACCTCAGTTATCTGATAAAATTTATGAGTTTTTGTGATAGAAATCCTTATATTTTTATAGAAATTTGTTTTCGCTCTCATTCAGGTAATCCTTTACTATTCATTTTTTCTAGTAAATTGCATAGCTGCAGATACCTTTTATTTTATTCATCCAAATTTGCATAGCCTTTACCAAAAGGTAGGTCATACATAGCTAAAGGTTATTGTATATTTTGGGGGCAAACCTTTATTTTCTATGGCAAAGGTTAGGGAAAATAGGACTCTAGAAATTCAGGCGTTCTGATTAATGATTCTTTCCTACATACAAAATCTGGCTACATTGAAATTGCCCCCTCCCAATTGTTGAAATTTAGAATCTCCCTAATTACTGTGGATCCTTTTTTTACGGAAATAATTACACGGATTAATTACATTGGTCAACAACCAAAATGCTTCCGAGACATGAGTGAAAATTCCCAACTAATTTTATGTCGCTGATAATGAATATCATGGTTTAAATGGCTCGTTAGCTCTTATTTCAAGATACACCTACGTGTCACAACAGATTCCAACAGGGTTGCAGCAGTGTTTATTACCACACTCACAGTATCACTTTCCTTCAATATTATTCCAGAAGTAATATAAGGTGGTTGTGCTGTGCACTTTACATTTTGATGTGAAAGGTAGGTAATTTTCCTAGTCAAACTCTTTTTAAAATTATAATAAATATTCATTGAGCAAGGTATTGATATGCTTGAGAAGAATTTTTTATTAATTAGATTTTCCTACTGAATTTATGATGGCAAGATGAAGAACTAAGTTCTCTCGGCCCACAAAATAAATAAAGAGAGGTCCAACAGGAAGGTGCTCAGATATCTGCAAGGGTAAAATAATACAAGGAATGCTTTCTCAAATGTAATAAATAAATACAGTACAAAAACAGGTCACATATTAAATAAATACATTGCGCAAACAAGTCACAAATATCACAGGATTAAACCACCAACGACAACACGACGTTATAAAATAAGCACTGCTACCCCGGATAATCGGGAGAGGAATATATCCCCCTCTTGTGTGCTTTATAAATAACTCTAGGTATCGATGAAGAAAACCTAAGAATGCAGCGTAAGATGAGAAGAAATACTCCAATTAACGGTCACAGAGGTAGTGAGGCAATATACATAGGCTTGTTTTCCTGGAAACACGGGAGAGTCGTAACGTGCATAGGTGTATCAGACCTCCCGGTGCGAGGGAGAGAGACGAGTAAATTGGGAGCTTACAATTTGAGCAGTGGCAGAGGTAATAGCGACAAATAGTGTCAGGGGTCTGGAAAGGCTCTGGGGGTAACAGTAAGCCATTGCTTTATGAACACCTGATTGGCCTTCTTTCTTCGAGTCAGGGGCTCCTATTTATAAACTTCAGCGTGAGTGTCTACGTACCTAAATTCAAGCCGGCTTTGAACTAGCTGACCTGCGTTCCCAGAGACTACGAGGAAATTTACTAGTTCATCGTAAACCACTTAGAAGGTTATCCTTAGAGAATGATATAAATACCTCTGGTAAGCTGTCATGCTCTGTATTATAATGATAAATATATTAAATCATTTTCTATTTAACTTCTAATTGTTTGTTTTTTTATTCTCTTAGATGCCTTGTACTTGTGTGAATAAGGCAGACAACTTCTGCTACATTTCCTGTGGGGTAACCATTGCATCAGAGATGTGCCGTATAACTGGTATAGTTAGAAAGGCATTATAGGACCTTGGTAACGAATTCTCTCTTTAGTTCTTTCGTTGGCTGGGTTATGTGATCAGCGGAAATATATATATATATATATATATATATATAGCTGGATTCTTTATTCCATGGTATATAGCTGTAATAAGCCTCGAAATGGCGAACAGTAATGACAACTTTTTTTCTTGAATAATAATGATAACTCTTTCTGTGCTTCCCTTTTTCCACAAAAGTCTTATCCTTATTAAATCAAAGTGGGGGTGCGTGTGAGGGGAGGACAAAAGGGTGTGTAGAAAGATAAAGAAAATAGACAAGTGGAGAAAAGAGAAAGAAGTGTGGTAGGGTGCAAAGAGATGCCTAGAGTCTGGTGATCAGACTTATCATTGTCATCTACTCATAATACTAAAAAATTCAATCAATCAGGATTGAGATACATTTAATCGTCATACTTATGTTCATCTTGGGGATAACAGACCTTAGCGTTAACAAATTGACCAATCGGCTTTTAGACCTAAGCACTGCAATAATTGTCCAATAAACGCCATGATAGAGTAAAAAGTTAATAACATTCAAACCATTTACACATAAACACGGCTGAAATCCATTTTCTGAATGCTGCGCGAATATTCGAATGCGTAGCATTGCCTTACTACCTTTTGAAGAGCGTTGTAATCTCACGCGGGCTTAAGAACTACCGACTTTTGAGCCTCACCATCTAAGAACGTGACTGTCCTGGGAGTCATTAGGATCCCAGTTGATCTGCAAAGATTTTCATACAATCTTTTTGCTGCGAGGGATGAAGTAAAATGATGGCCTAAACACCTCATTGCTCCCGTCAACCGCCCTGCGTGGGAACCTCCTCGGATGACTGCCCTTCATTAATTTCGTCTTAACTATGTCAGCCACTTGGACTGGCATAATTAAGGGCTTGTGTGGAAACTTGTTTGAGGTCTAGCCCACAGCGGAAACACAAGTCAGAAATTTTCTCGAATCGGGGGCAAAACTGCGAGTCCCAGACGGAAGAGAAATCCTCATCGCCCGGGGGACCCGGCCAGAATCATAGAGGGAAATACTCCCATCTCTATGTAGTTGGATGCAGTTTTGGCGTACGTACCCGTGAGGGGGTGGCAAAAACTTAGCGGTCGTTGATTCGGCCGCTATGCATTAAGTCCACCAAGCTCAACCTTCTGAGGTCCCCACTCGAGAACCTTTTCCCATCCATCATGACCCATCATCCCGGCACCATCCGAGTGATCAAACACCAGGAAACTGGACGGGAGCGCTCTTCTCATATCGAATTCAAGTCCAACCCTTGACTTTACCTCCTTTGGCTACTTCTGACATCACTTTTTTACCCATAACAAAAAATAACTACACATTTTTTACAGAGGAAGAAAAGAAGGGTCCTCCTATGGACCATAGCTGGAAAAAGGACCCCCGAGAAGAAAACCGTGTGCCAATCCTTATTTTCAAATTTAAGGATTGCTTTGATCAAGCTTATAGACATCTCAAATGGTTTCATCACTATATGCAGTGAGACCAAGGACATAGACAGGCTCCTATCTGATGAAGGGGCCGAAATGCTAAGGGAGATGGATTTAAAAGCCAAAACCCCACCAGCGATCTCTACAAATAGAAGTATCATCTGCCGAAAGGTGGAGAGCTGGGTGGGAGAGAACTACCCCGCGGACATAAAAGGCGAGGTGGAAAGGAACCACACATGGGCTAAGGTCAGGGAAGTCATCAAATTTCATCACCATACCCATGTCTTCAAGGTGACCCTTCAAACTACTGAAATGGCTCACAAGGCGTCTACGGAGGGACTCCTCATTTTTAATATTTTAGGATCCCAGGAAGCAACATAGAACACGAAAGATAACACAGCATCCAGATGTGCTTCGTCTGTTATGCTTTAGAGAACCACACAACCGTCAATTGCCCCCAAAAGGGAACAATTTGGTGTAGCGAATGCGCCACACAGGGTTATAGATATGACACCTGCAATAGCACTAACAAAAAGTGTATGAACTGTAAGGGACCCCATTGAACGATGGCCCTTAACTGCCCAAAGAGAAAGGAAATCATCAAAAAAATGGAAGATGAAGAAAAGAAGAAGAAAAATAATACCTATGCCAGCCCTGTGAAGAGAAGTGAAGGGATAGCCTCAGCAATAGACACTTCCTCACCGATGGTCTTCACAAGCGACCTACGTGCAAAGATATTTATCTGCATAACACATGCAAACGTGGCAAATGCGGTAAAACCTGAATGTTACAACCGGGTTTTAAACGCGCTATTAAAGGCTGATAACCTGCCATCCGTCATAGTGCCTGATGACCCAGAATGCTCCAGGGTATTCAAGGATAGCGTTATTAGAAATAGTAACAACGACGAAAAAGCCACTGGACTGAAAAAGGTTATTGAATCTCCCACGTCGGAGGAATCCGAAGAAGAGGACGAGAATAATGACAATGAGGAACAAGAATCCACATCTTCGGATAGTGATGAGGGCCCATGCACTCGCACAAGAGCGACGAAGAGTCGGTCAAAGACTCCTAGTCCTCCCCCGAAGAAAGAAAAGCCTGGGCACTCCAGACCCACCCCACAAGCCAAGAAAAGCAAAAAGACGAAGGAAAAACACAGGTAAATACATCTCACAATGGAACGGAACTCACTAAAAATCATGGAAATTAATACCAACGGCTGGACAGCATAAAGAATTCTCTTCGGAAATTTGTTCAGGGAGATTGATGCAGATGTCATCTTGATTTATGAACATGGGATTGACACTCGTAGCTCCGAAATGAAGATCTGGAACTACGACGTGTTAATCACGAATTACTCTCAAGAGCAGTACGACGGTGCCACCATCGCCATCAAAAGAGGGATCAAGTATAAACCAATGAGAAACATGGAAGAATCCTATCTCGCAATGGAGGTTGAACTCGATATAGGAAAGCTGGTCATCGCCACCGGGTACCAGGCGCCGAGACGAGAATATTTGCAAATCCATTCTCTCTCTGGCCTATTTGGCAGAAGGACCTTCACCATATTATTAGGGAATCTTAATGCCAGATGTCGAGAATCTGGGTACAGGACCTTAAATGAAAATGGAAGGTTGCCTGGATACTATGTTGGAACGAAATATGGTCCATAGAATAGGCCCGGACTTCCCAACCTATACTAGAGGAAGAATTGCCACAAATCCAAACATTTGTCTGGCTAATCGTCAGCTGCCGTTCAATTACTACATGGAACCAGTCCAGGTACCATGTAGTGATCATATAGGGATCCTACTTACCATCAACAGGAACCCTATACAAGTCCCAGCTCCAGTCAGAAAAGACTACAGGAGAACAAACTGGGCACGGTATGCGGGTCTCCTCGAGGCCTATCGCCCACCAAATCTGGACGAGGCAATTCTCGAGGAGATAGACGAGGCACTCGAGGACATCAACGAACATCATATGAATGCAGATAGGGCTTGCATCCCCCAAACCAAGTATAAAACCATCTCCTCATACAGGTGGACTGGGTACATGAAAGAACTCTACAGAGAATTGAGAGTCATGTACGAGTTAAATATCAGAAATGCATCAGTTGACTCGCTACAACGAAGTAGAGAGATCAAGGAAGAGCTCAACCAGTTGATCCTCGAACAACAACAGAGACAATGGGACGATGCAATCGAGAACCTCGATCAAGATACATCTCCCAAAGACTCCTGGAAGAAAGTCAAAAGTCTCAGAGGATCATCTGGAAAAAAGAAGAATATGGAAATTCAGAAAGAAGATGGATCCATTGAAACAAAAGAGAGAAACATAGAAGTAATACTCCGGCGTTATTAGGAAAAAATCTTCAGCATATCAGAAGAAGAAAACGAAGATTTTGATATATAGTTCGAAAACTACATCGTAGGCGAGCTTAACACGTAAATACACCGAACGCATCCTCATCACCAGGTCGATAGACTGCGTGACAGAGACGCCGAGATCACCGAGGAAGAGTTCCTTGGCGCACTCCGCTCATTCCGACAAAAAACCCCAGGCCAATCGGGGCTTACAAAGGTAAACTTCGAAAAGGCACCAGCCAACATCATCGAATGAATGAGAAGTATTTTTACGCATGTCTAAATACAGGGTACTTTCAAGATGCTTACAAGACGGCAAAGATGATCTTCTTGCCCAAGCACGGAAAGGACCCAACGTTGAGGGAGAGCTACCACCCAATTTCACTCCTGGAATTTGGCGAAAAGCTCTTGGGGAAGATCCTCAACGGGAGATTGGTGTCTCACCTGGAAGAAAACTCCCTCTACAATCCATGTCAATTCGGGTTTAGAAAGAAGCAAAGTACGGAAATGGCAATCAATGTCATAGTGGAAAAGCTTTCCCAAGCCAAACGGGACAGGAGTTATGTGGATATCGTTTGTCGGGATGTATCAAAGGCGTTTGATAAGGTGTGGCATCAAAGGCTGCAGTATAAGATCTTACGTCTGCGTATAAGTGAAAACTTAGAAAGAACTCTCTGTGACTATGTCATGGAGAGAGCGGCATATGTCAGTCTAAGGTGCACGGACGGACCAAAGTTTCCGCTCACAGCGGGCATCCCGCAAGGGGGGGTGTCTGTCCCCCCCCCCCTTACTCGATATACACCGCGGATGTCCCAGCCCCTTTGGACCCCTCTTCCCTCAATATTTAGTACTCCGATGGTTTCAGCCAGATAATCGTATCTCCATGGAGGAATGCGCCGTGGCAAGCTCACATGACAGCGATGGAAATTGCGAACCTGAACAACTACGAGGCTCAGTGGAAGATAACAACAAACCAAGAGAAATTCAAGGTGGTTCCCATTGGACGCACCCTGAGGGCGAACGTGCGTGTTTGGGATCCGTGACACCCCTACACCAATGAATGCAATGTACTCGGTATGTAAATCACCTCTACCGGGTAAAAGAAGCACGTCGAAGAAAGAATTTCTCGAGCCTCGGCCGCTGTCAGAACTCTATATAGATTTAGAAATCTATGTGAAAGCAACAAGAAGAAGATCTTCAATGCCCTTGTAAGATCTACGTTGCTTTACCCCGCCTCCACCCTCTCATGTGTCTGAAAAGCAAAAAAGAGGCGACTTCAAGTAGTGCAAAATAGATGCATGTACCTAATCACGGGTAAACGCAGGCAAGAAAGAAGACGGCAAGAAGATCTGCACAGAGAGGCGGGGATAATTCCCATTAACAAAGTAATAGAAGAACAGATCCGG
Organism: Ceratothoa steindachneri; assembly: GCA_963969495.1. NCBI lineage: Eukaryota > Metazoa > Arthropoda > Malacostraca > Isopoda > Cymothoidae > Ceratothoa > Ceratothoa steindachneri. The sequence continues at coordinate 207,381,412 of OZ018324.1, read as the reverse complement.
AAAATGCAGGATCTGGTTAATCGGGATCTGAGTGATAAAATCACCCAGATGATTAACCAGAACAGAAGAGCGGACTGTCGCGCCAGATTTCCCAGCTCTGCCAACCGAGTGGCTGGCGGGGACGAAGTGCCGTTCTATACATAATGTTATGTAAAACCTGTAAAAAAGAAGAAGTAAACCGAACAAGACAAGAAACTCAAAACTACGCCCCCTCCCACCGATGAAGACACCTTTAAACCAAGATTGTGACAAAAACCCGATTACAACAAGAACCCTACCAAAGATGAATAAAAAAAAAGACTAAAACACACACGAATACAAATAATACCAAAAACAATAAGCACGCACCTAAAATGTAATAACAAAACACTAACATATAAGCAATGCATAACACACACAAAATTAAACTAAAACTTATTAAGACAAATGGCTTAAACGCCATAAATAATTAATTATAATTATTACAAATCTACTGTAACAACAAAAAATACACACCCTATCGTCCTCCCTTTCATGCATCCACTTTAATTTAATCATAATCATAGTTTTCTGAATTTTTCATTCGACTCACTCATTCTGTACGCTTTCTCTCTCGCTGCGAACTGGAAAAGGCTCTTTTCAGGTAAAGGGGTAAAGGTCAAGCGGAAAAATGATAAACGTTCCCCGAAGTTTTGTGTAAACCTTTTAAATCTTTTATTCGAATATTTACTTGGCTCGACCCCCACAGTACTACGGACCGAGAAAACGGAATGTTTAATACATAATTAATATATACGCCTAACAATTATAAACAAATATATAAAAACATATTTTAAAATGCTATGGTTTACTGTGAACCAAATATAAAATTTCCTAAGACTTCAAAATGCTCCTCTTTGAGGTATTTTTGAGTCATATTCGATTCTATAATGTGGTTCCAGCACCATATGAGTTAGCCGCGAGAACGTATTTCCTTTGTTATTCTTGACTGCATAACAGATTTCAGAGGGGTCAGCAGTCCTAAGATTCTTTGTATAACCTATGACTTGCCAAGCGATTTAACAACATTGATTAAAGCGTTCCGCATAAAGTAGCTGCAGTTTCGAGAGAGATTAGTCCTTTGATGAAAGGACCGCAGCTAAAAGTAGTTCAACAGTCTCGAGAGGTAATGGAGCAAAGATATGGTAGAATTTAGTTTCTTCTTGTGTATCCTTGAGATATGAAAATGTGCCTTCGCAATTTTGAACCATCCTGAGACTGCTGCTTCATTAAAAACAGGAGGTCTGATGAAGATCGCGTTCGCGAGTTCCACTTCTTGGTGTGGAAGAAAATCACTAGCTTGTTGTTCGTTTTGTGAATCAATTTTGTTTTTTGATCCTGTTTTGTTCAACGAAGAGGGGTCACCAGTTATAGGGTCTAGAGTGAAGAATATTCTCTCTTGTAGATTTGTAGGCTGGGGTAGGTGATCAGCGAGCTTCCTTATGATAAAGGAAAAAATATATATATATACTCGTAGCTGGATTCTTCATTCCTTGGTAAATAGATGGAATAAGCCTTGAAATGGCGAACAGTAATGACAAAATTTCTTCTTAAAAAAGAATGATAACTCTTTCTGTGCTCCCGCTTTTCCACAAAAGTACACCTATATAAATAGTCAATTCGTCTACTCATAGTACTACATATCTAAACCAATCAGGCTAAAGATACATTTAGTCATCATACTTATGTTCATTTTGGGAATAACAAACCTTAGCGTTAACAAATTGACCAAGATCCTCAATGGGAGACTGGTGTCTCACCTGGAAGAAAACTCCCTCTACAACCCATGCCAATTCGCGTTTAGAAAGAAGAGAAGTACGGAAATGGCAATTAATGTCATAACGGAAAAGCTTTCCCAAGCCAAACGGGACAGGAGTTATGTGGATATCGTTTGTCGGGATATGTCAAAGGCGTTTGATAAGGTGTGGCAGCGGGGCATGCAGTATAAGATCTTACGGCTGGGTCTAAGTGAAAACTTAGAAAGAACTCTCTGTGACTATGTCATGGAGAGAGCGGCGTATGTCAGTCTAGGGTGCACGGACGGACCAAAGTTTCCGCTCACTGCGGGCCTCCCGCAGGGGGGGTGTCTGTCCCCCACCCTTTACTCGATATACACAGCGGACGTCCCAGACCCTGTGTACCCCAATTCCCTCAATATTTAATACGCCGATGATTTCAGCGACATAATCGTATCTCCATGGAGGAATGCGCGGTGGCAAGCTCGCATGACAGCGATGGAAATCGCGAACCTTAACAACTACGAGGCTCAGTGGAAAATAAGAACAAACCAAGAAAAATTCAAGGTGGTCCCCATCGGACGCACCTCAAGGGCAGACGTGCGTGTGGGGGATAAGCGATACCCCTACACCAACGAATGCAATGTACTCGGTATGAAAATCAAGTCCACCGGGTACAAAAAGCACGTCGAAGAAAGAATTTCTCGAGCCTTGGCCGCTGTCAGAACTCTATATAGTTTCAGAAATCTACGTGAAAGCAACAAGAAGAAGATCTATAATGCCCTTGTAAGATCTACGTTGCTTTACCCCGCCTCTACCCTCTCATGTGTCTCAAAAACACAAAAAAAGGCGTCTTTAAGTAGTGCAAAATAAATGCATGTACCTAATAACGGGTACACGCCGGCATGAGAAAAGACGGCAAGAAGACCTGCACAGAGAGGCGGGGATAATTCCCATTAACAAAGTCATTGAAGAACGGACGCGGAAAATGCAGGATCTGGTTAATCGTGAACTGAGTGATACAATCACCTAGATGATTAACCATAACAGAAGAGCTGATTGTCGCCCCAGATTTCCTAGCTCCGCCAACTGAGTGGCTGGCGGAGACGAAGTACTGTTCTTTGCATAAAATGAGATAAAAAAATACCTGTGAAAACAAGAACAAAAATAACAACAAAAGAACTCGAAAATTACTACGACAACCTACCAAACAAGACTACCCTACCAATAAGAAGAAAAAAACCCCGATTACGACTGGGAACTTCAAAAGAAGAAAGCATCAAAAGAAGAAAGAAGAAACAAATATACTATTAAAAACACACACACACACAATAAAACAAAAGAATAAGCACGCACTTAAACGTATTTAAAACATATACAAAGTAAGCAATGCACAACATAAACCAAAAAAACTAAAGTTGCTAAGACAAAGGGCTTGAACGCCATAATAATTATAATTTTATAATTATTACAAAAAATCTAATACAACAACAATGAATACACGCATCCAAGAAAATAATAAAAGTGATAAGTCTGATCACCAGACCCTAGGCATTTCTTTGCACCTCTACCACACTTCTTTCTCTCTTTTCCACTTGTCTATTTTTTCTATCTCTCCACACACCCTATCGTCCTCCCCTCACATGCACCCTCACTTAAACTTAATAAGAATAAGACCAATCAGCTTTTATACATAAGCACTGCAATAATAGCCTAATCAGCGCCATGATAGATTAAAAAAGTTAATAACGCTCAAACCCGTTCCCCGTAAACACGGCAGAAATTCATTCGGGACTCACCAGATTAAATTACATCGAAGCACCCTTGAACATATTGAAAGCTGTGAGAAACGTCTTCAATGCGTGCTTGAACACGAGATTCTTTCCTGATGAACTGAAAGTGGCGAAGATGATATTCATACCCAAGGCGGAAAAATCCCCAGATCAATTGGGTAACTACCCAACCGTCTCGCTGCTAGATTTCATCGGTAAGGTATTGGAAAACATAATAAATAACAGACTGTCCAAATTCCTCGATGATAATGGCCAAAGAAACAGCTGCCAATTTGGCTTCAGGAAAAAGAGAAGCACAGAGATGGCCCTTGGTGTCATTCTTGAAAAGATAACGAAAGTAAAGAGAGAAAAAAATGAGCATAGACATCGTATGCCGGGATGTGTCTAAGGCATTCGACAAAGTATGGCAGAGGGGTATACAATTCAAGATACTCAGATTATGTAATGAAGATACGTGCTTATGTGGAAATAGGACGACATAAGGGTGAAATATTCGAGCTCGCTGCGGGTGTGCCCCAAGGCGAAGGTCTGAGTCCGTCTCTCTATTCAATCTACACAGCAGATATATTACCATAAAGAAATAAAGGCAGCTTGAACATCTAATTTGCCGACGAAGTAATTTAAATCATAGTTTTTCCCTACAGGAACGGCCCAATGCAAGCTAGGATGCACACAAAAGAGATAGGAAGCATTAATAGATACACAGAAAAATGGAAATTATAAACCAACAGGGATCAATTTAAAATTGTGCCCGTGTACAAGAGGAGCAACTCAGATGTATATGTAGAAGGACAGCGCTACAGATACGACAAAGAACGTAAGGTGCTCGAACTAACCATTACGAAATCAGGTTATAAAAACACGTAACTGAAAGATGGTAAATTGAGGGAAGAGCGGCCTGGTATTACTATACAAGTTAGTTAACCAAAGCATGAAAAACAAGAGAAAGATTTATAAAACCATAGTATGTAAAGTCCGCGATTATTTATCCAACCATCGCGATGTACACGATCTCGAGAAGTAACCTATTAAGACTCCAAAAATCCAAAACAAAGCTATCTACTCAATAACAAATACCAAAAGAGAAGAAATTAGAAGACAACAAAACCTGCATACGGAGGCAGAATAATTGCAAAAAGAGCAAGGAAAGTCTTAGAAAAGACACAGAAGGAAGTAGGAGATGAATTAACCAACCAAATTGCCCAGAGAGAAGGATGGAGATGACACAGATTATTCTTAAGTTTCCCAAGGATAGATGAGGGAGGAGAAGAAGACGAAGAAGAAATCTACACATAGAGAAAGAGATTAATATTCAACGACGATTAAGAGTACTTAATTAACCGAAGCAAACCAGAGAATAGTATATAGTCAATTATAACTAGGATAGGAATAGGAAAGAATAGGTAGGGAGATCGAGACCTACACCAGATTTTAGTAGGAATATTTACTAATAACGGTTTGAACACCTCATAAATACCAATATTACTTTCCAACTTTATTACGCTAGCTATACTACCCAAAATAGACAGAGATAAGCCTGACCGCCAGGCAATTAGCATCTCTTTGCAAACCTCTTACTTCCTTCAGCTTTCTGCATCTATTCGTTTTTTACTATCATATTCTCACAAGGGACTCACAGTGATACGTGGGACAGGGGTCACGATAAACTGTTATAGTTATAGATAGAGACAAGTGACACATTGTGGTTCTGATTCCACCTTAAGCTGTAGGTCCCATGACTAACTAAGTCCACTTTTGTCTCCTACTATTTTCTTCCCTGTCCTATCCTAAAACCTTCTTCTTCCTCTCCCTCCCACTCCTAACTACCGTACTCACAGTGCTTAGAGCCTACTTTGGCTCTAGACAAGTGTGACACTCTTCTAAAGTGTCCATCCCTTTTATGCAATGTTAGTTTTTTCTATGTTTATATTTTTTTAATTTATTGAAACATTAATATCTAATAGTTGGTTCCCAACATGTTACTCTTTCATTAACCTTTTTGCACTGAGGTAATAGGGAAGATTAGTTAAAATCGCATATTTTGGTTATCCTCAGGCTCAGGCTGCCCTATGGTTGCTGGCCCCAACAGCAAGTGGCTGTTCGGTTCTCTTTTTAAGTACAATTATTAACAATTTCACAGGGAAAAAATTGACCTATAGAATAATACAAATGATTTTATTACATTGTGTGTTTGTAAATAAACAATGAACAATGATAGTGGTTTTCCTGATCGTTTAATTCATGCATACGGTTGTTATTTTCTACAAAATTATTAGATGACAAGTCTGGGTAGATATAGGTAACTGAAGAAGTTGAGACTACTTGATCCCAATATTTGACTTAGGACTTAAAAAAAACTTAATATCTTTGGGTGTTTCTTGACTACTTCTTCTTGTTGAAGAGGTCTTTCTCTGTTTTTAAGGCAGGATAACCTTTTTGGAAGCATTTCCTTTTGGAGTAGTAAAAAATGAGAAATAAAATATCTCTAAGGAAAACAAATAGGAACACTACGGCAGTGATGGCAAACAACTGACGGGCGGGTCACGAACTGACCCACCACCAACTTTTCATGGGCTCATGAGACGGGGAGGAAAGTCAGTAAAATGACTTCTTTATTCGCGTGCGAGAATAGTCGTGGCTGACCCTATATCTCACTATGTCGTCGGTTGGTCCCTGAATAGCTTGTCACCGTCTTTCATTTTTTTGGTAATAAAATGATAGCTATTCGGCCGAGCCGAACCAAATTTGAAACCCTTATGTTGTTTTCCATTCTGTTCGAATTATATAGTTTCCAAGGTCCACTCAAGGTTAGCCCTAGAATTATTTTTGGGGGCAATAACTTTATAGCTTTTCGGCCAATTCTAACAAAATTTGAGATCACTTATGTTGTTTTACATTCTCTTTCGAATGATATAACTGGCAATGTCCTCCCAAAGTTATTCCTGGAAGTATTTTGTTTTGGCAATAAAATCCTAACTATTAGTTCGGTTTAACGAAATTTGAAACCCTTACGGTCTTTTACATTCTCTTTAGAATGATATAATTGCCAAAGTTCTCCCAAGATTAGCCCAAGAAGTATTTGATTTTGGCAATAACATCATATATATTCAGCTAATTCTAAAGAAATTTGAAACCCTTATGTTGCTTTACATTCTATTTTGAATTATATAATTGGCGCGGTCTTTGTAAGGTTAGTTAGGGTATTATTGAAAGTTTGAGAGGTTGTAAGGTCATAAACCAGAATAAGTGAGGGCCTGAGCCTTCTTGGTCAGCAGACCTTGTTTAAATGAGATATTTCTCAGCAATTATGCAACACTGTCAAACGTATGACGATATTTCCAACTCTTAAATCTGCTTCTTGGATAGTCTTACAATGTTTTGTTCAATTGCGGCGATGAAATGTTTTAAAAAGCAGTTAAAATTCAATAACAACCAAACATTTCCGAAATAGTTTATACACCTATATATGTTAGCTGATTGTTTTTCTCTTTGCAGTTCATCTGTTGCCAATGTTCATTGTTAATATCTACTCGTTTCTTTGTACTTATGCTAATTTAACTTGTAAATCGGCAGAAACAATAATGTAATATATTCAAAAGGCTGTTTAAACCCCCAAATAAGAACAATATTTCTGCAGCCAGGTTTCAGTTATATTTTACTATTTCTGATGGTAATTATATAAAAGAGGTTATTTGTTCGAAGACTTCCAAAATAAAAATAAAATTCACAATAAAATTAATGAGTTAGTAGTTGTAGAAATACAGAGAAATAGAGAATAATTGCTATGGAAAAAGATGTGACTGATCATCAACTTATACAAGATTTAAATAAGGCTAGCATGTTTTCAATTTGTTTGGATGAAAGCACAGACATCACATTGCTTGTTCGTTCAGCAGTTATTTTATGATTCCTTTCAGAAAACATAATGAAGGAAGAACTGATTAAATTGATGATACTTTCAGAACAAAAACAGGCAGTCAGGATATTATGGATGAATTGAGAAAGAAGTTTAGTGAAATTGGCATTAAATTAAAAAAAAAATGTATCTGTGATAAATGATGGAGCTCAAAGCATAGTTGGAAAAAATAGCGTATTTGTGCAATTTAAGGAAAATGAAGTAAACTACAATTTAGTTGCATTTTAATGCTTTTGACATCAAGAATCTCTGTGTGCAAAAACACTTTAAAATCATTCGAAACTCGCATTACGGTTGTAACAAAATTGTGAACTATATATTTGCTCATACAATTTAGCAAATACTAATTCCAAAATTTACTCAATGAAGTTGATAGTACATTTTTGGGGTTACTTTTGTTCAACACTATCAGATGTTTAAGTTGAGGATAAGTACTGAACCTTTTTGTAGAGTTATTAGAAGAAATAAGACATTTCTTAACCGAAAAGAAACATGAATTTCTGCATCTGAGTGATATAAAGTTGTTGAATGACTTATATTATTTTGAAAATTTCATACTTCATTACAATAACTGAAATAATAAAGATCTAGCACTTTGGGGGCATATTAAAGCTTTTGGAAGAAAACTAGAAATGTTTTACAAAGATCTGGAAGCAAACAAGATAAAATATTTTCCATATTTTGAAAAGCATTTATCTTCCTGTTTTGCAATTGAGAACGCAGAAGGAAAAGAAGGTATACAATTTTTAGATGTAATAAAAGTGACCCGGCAACTATTAAAGTTTCGCCATCGCTGCACTAAGGTATAAACTAGATCTAGATAAGTTCCAAATGAAGTTGAATTGAAACAACTCATAGAATCATAATCAATCAATAGGTTATGCATATTAATTGCATAGGCTAAAATAAATTTCAAATGCCTTAGGCTAGAAAATAATGTTATAGCGTATCAAATCATCATTAGACATAGGCCTATTTTTGGTTACGCTAGTTTAGATTAGACCAACAGACCCATTTTCATAATCTGTAATAAAACTAAATTAGTACACCAAGACACTAATTTTCATGATATAGCCTACTAAGAAAAGTATTAAAGTAGGCCGATTGTATGTTCAACAAAATGACCAAAATGGAGAGACTGTACAATCATATTCAACAAAATAACCAAAATGGAGAGACTGTACAATCATATTCAACAAAATGACCAAAATCGAGAGACTGTACAATCATATTCAACAAAATGACCAAAATGGAGAGACTGTACAATCATATTCAACAAAATGACCAAAATCGAGAGACTGTACAATCATATTCAACAAAATGACCAAAATCGAGAGACTGTACAATCATATTCAACAAAATGACCAAAATCGAGAGACTGTACAATCATATTCAACAAAATGACCAAAATCGAGAGACTGTACAATCATATTCAACAAAATGACCAAAATCGAGAGACTGTACAATCACAAACATCCACCATTTTTAAGTTGTGACAAAACTGCTTAATCTACGCTACTGTATAACAAAGAGATCATTTTGACTAATTTGGGACACTTGCTTATAGCTTAGCCCTGTGAGGTATTGTGACTAAGCCTATTCTATCTAGTCATAGCAGCAGTAATTTATCATACAGTTAACTCACTTTGTTACAAGAAACCTCTTTGGCCTCTATGCTGAATAAATTGCCTAGTCTTAGGATATGAGCGATGCTATGCTAAATCAGCAGCATAGCTGTTTATTAGGCCTAGCCTAAAATAGAGGTGTATGAACCTAAGGAGTTGGATATCCTATGTAGGCTAGGTTAACTTGATCTAAGACCATGTTTATTGTAAAAGGTCAAGAGTTTATTCAGTTTTGCCCAAACCTTTAGCTACCCAAATTGTTTGGGTAGCCTAAAAACAGCCTAGACCTGAGCAGGCACTGATTAGCCTAGGTCAATGCCTTTGACAAGAGATTAAGAGCAGAGAATATGAGAAAGAATGACCCTTCGCTTATCCCTATACTCTTCTGAATCACAAAAATGAGCCAATTCCATGCTTAAAATACCCTTTATACTAGACATCAATTATAGAGCGTATTCAAACCACAGGTTCTGTTAGTTTATTACCCCTCTGAAGAGGTTCGAACAAGCAAGATGTCAACAAAGGACCTCATACCAACTTTTAGCCTCACTTAAGCCTCAGATATGCAGAACGATTCGTTTTCGAACCCACGTAACTTATCAGTGCCTAATAAATCCGAATTTAATAAGAAAGGTTATTATAATACGATTATCCTTATAATAGGAGACTCATTATCTCTATCATCATTAAGTTAGTCGATAATAGGAAGATTTGTAGAAATAAAGGTATCTTAGTCATAAGGAACTAAGATTACAATTCTGATATGCTTCTTTTATGTTGGTTTCGTACATAGGATTGTTTAATTTAATTTCAGAGCCTTGATAAATTTTTAAAAATTCATTGTATTTGATCATTATTAATCTTTGTTGGCTACCATCGTTCCAAAAAGCAAATAACATGGAAATAAACAAGTGATGAAAAAAATTACCGTCAATTATCAAACATTCTAATATCACATTTATTCTACGAAAAAGTAACAAATACATTAAAAATAAAAGGAAAAAAACACTAACTCAATTATTTGATGAAAATATCCCATTTATTATCGCTCTCCACGCTTTATTCACCTCGGTGCACCATCGGGCGAAGGTTTGTTCATCGCAATTATTCTGTCTCTCCCTCCAGGTAGTCAGGTGTTTCGGGAATTCGGTACTTTATAAACTCGTTGTTTTTAACTCTAATTAATTTTTATCCAAATGCTACTCCCATCTATGGCCGACAACTTTCTACCCTTTAAATAGAATAATACATAAAACACCAACCATAGTCACACAAAGAAAATTGGACAAGAGTTAAACAATTAACTGCTTCAATCGCCAAGAGTAAATATGATCTATTTTCAAGTGAAATTATTAGAAAATTGTTAAGTTAGCTAAGTTGTAGTTGCAAACGTGGAAGATGAAATCGCTACAGTAACGTGGAATGGTTCTCGAAGGAAGCAGAAAATATCATATGGGAACATGACTGATGCAGTCATAATTGTATCCAAACTTCTGAATTAATTTACTGGTTCCATTAATTATGAATTCAAGTTAAAGCAATTTAAATGTTTTCAATGGATCTTTGCCATTTATAACATGGTCATTAGACCAAAGTCGCGTGCTCTCACTTGTTCTGATTTATGAACTTACGACCTTCAAAACTTTAAATAAATTCCCGGACTAACCTTGGAAGGACCTTGGTAATTATACCATTCGAAAGAGAATGTAAAACAACATCAGTATCTCAAATTTCGTTAGAATCGGCCGAATAGTTATGATGTTATTGTCAAAACAAAATCATTCCCGGGCTAACCTTGTGAGGACCTTGGCAATTATATCATTCAAAAGAAAATGTAAAACAACATAAGGGTTTCAAATTTAGTTAGAATCGGCCTAAATAGTTAAAATGTTATTACAAAAACAATAAAGAGCAAAACTAGGCCCGACAGAGCGACCGACCGACATAGTGAGCTATAGATTCGCACTAAACTAAGCGCACACGACTAAAAATATAAGATAAAAGTTTTAAACACAACAAAACAAGAGTACCTAGTTAAGAAAAAGGCCAAAAGACCAAATCTTATAAATGGTAACAATCTACAATTGCATATTGGAAAACACCACAAATCGCAAAAAATCGAAGGAGCCACAACGCAGAAAACATTCGTTTGCGAAATAATAATAATCTCCAGCACTAAACGGCAAAAACCCTGAAATGCGAAAATATCAAGAATTCTAACGGGCCAAAAGGAAACAAACCCAAATCGCAGCAATCTCATTCTTATATCAGAATATTTCATTTTTTATCCTAATATCATCCTGTTATTTTGAAAGATTTACCCTTTCTGTTAAAATTTTGATAGAATTTAAAGTTACATATGCTTATATATGTATATTATAGTTTAGGTTAGTTTATCTAAGATACTGCAATTCTTGAAGGGAAACTGCAATTTATAAACCTTGAATTTTTAAGGAATATAAAATAATAATTTGTTGCTAGCATTTCATACTTTAGTTCACCTTGTTTAGTACATTATATATATGTGAAGTTTGTGACTAAAACAGATGCAAATACTTAATAAAAATATTCTTAAACCATTTAAACCAGCATTGTGTTCACTTGAGCAAAATATTTTTACCTTGTATACGAAACAATGCGGGGCCTTTTGACATGATATGCATGGATTAATCCATGACATTTTTTAAATTAGGATGTGACCTTTTCTTCCCTCTGGCTCGTCATGAAGTAAATTTGCAGTTGAAAGACGAACCAATCTACAAATATCAAAAGTTCACGAAACAGAGATTTGTAACATTTATCAACTAGAAATCTGAATGTGTTATAAACGTGTTATAAAATTCATACTTATCTTTAGATGTGAGAAAAGTTATAGGATTTTTAAAAAATCATTATAATAATTAAATAATGATTGATGATGGAATTTTCCTTGGTTGCTTCACCGCAGAACTGCTGGGCTTGCTGAGATATTGCCTTTTTGATACTCTCTGGATCGAATCTGGCAGAGGTTTTAAATTATGTTTATATATATATATATATATATATATATATATATATATATATATATATATATATATATATATATTATTAGCATCATTACCATTAAAAAGCCGACCCAGCTTTAGGTATCCTAGTGTACAGAATCATGCCGATATACCGGGACTCGGACATTTTCGGGCATGCTTCATGTTTCTGTACTCCTACAACTTCTACTCCTATGGGTTTGTTTCTAGTGAATGCATAAAGGGATGAGGTGAACGACAGATTGAGGCTTGTGGTAAAGAGGAGTCTTTAAGTAGCAAATATTGTATTTCCACAGGCCTGCGTTTGAATTTTTTTTATGTTTCTCAGGATTTCTTTGTAGTTTCAAACCTCCTGAGCCCAAAAATGAATGTATTTTTGTTCAATCAGTTCAGATTTTCTTAGTACAACATAAACCATTTTCATTAAGATTACCTTGTCGAAGTATGGCCAAGTGTACGGGAATATACACACACAGGCTCTAGGGTTGGTTTAAGCAAGGCAACAAATGTTATTGTTCTAAGAGTCCGATTTGAATAGATAGCTGCAGTTTCGTGACCAAAGAATATTCCAAACACAACGAAAAGAATAGATTTTAATATACATCAGATAAAAGGTACACAATATATATATATATATATATATATATATATATATATATATATATATATATATATATATATATATATATATATATATCAACTCATTGGTTCCGTCAATTAAATTCACCGTAGAAAAGGAAGTAAATAAGAGCCTTCTATTTTTGGATGTCCTAATAATTAGAGAACCACATAGATTTAAATTTACTGCTTATAGGAAACCGACAAATAGTTCATCTTATGTCCATTTTTATTCAAGTCATGCGAAAAATATAAAATCTTCTGTTTTTTCCTCCATGTATCTTAAGGCTCTTCGAATATGTAGTCCCGACTATATAGATAAAGAATACATAAAAATTGAAGATATTGCTACCAATTTATGCTACCCAAAGGACTTTCTAGAAAAATGTATGAATATAGCCAAAAAACATTGCACAAATTGTAAATTAGAGACAATAGAACCTCGTAAATACTTATTAATTTTACCCTATTATGATAATTTTATGTCTGTATTTCCCATTCTATGTAAAACAACTTAATATTAAGGTAGCCTTTAAATACAATCATACATTAAAAAATCTCTTAATAAAGCATAGTTCCATTAATGATAATAATGAAATTTACCGAATTCCATGTTTAGATTGTAACTTATTCTATGTAGGCCAAACTTCTAAAAATGTTTCCATAAGGACCCAACAACACAAAACTGCAGTAATTAATGGATATCTCTCACACAAAGGAGGGTGATCTCAACATTAGCCCAGGGCTGTTTTCGCTAGATCCAATTTTATCACTTTTTCTAAAATCCGACTTATCTCATAGCATTAAAATGTTGACCTCATCCCAGGGAAACGTGCTCAGGAAAAATACTGTGTGTCTTATTTTCCTTACCATTGTGATTTTGAAAATGTCGAATAGACGAAAGTACTAAGTCCATCCGCCTTTAATTCAATTTCCTTCCGTGGTACATATTCATATATATATATATATATATATATATATATATATATATATATATATATATATATATTCACGAATAAAAGGGAATTAGTTTCCGAATACTGATTGGATATCTAGGGTTATTAAATGATTATAATGGGGGAGTTGGGGTGGTGAGACTTTCAGTTCATTTGAACCTCGAGTGTAGAGCGGGGCGAACTTGGGTGGGGAGGCTTAGTGACGTTGATTACTCACGGATGTGGACGGGAACCCGAATAGGGTGATGATATGTTCTCCAAAATCTGATTTAATGAGATGCAAGCCTCTTGTCCTCAAGCGGTCATCGGACAAAGTTCAAATGGAGGGGGGAGGGAGTGAAACTTATCCGAACTCGGATTGAACGACCTCTCAAGAGGTGACCAAAAGAACTTCGGAGGGCGGCTTCTCAAATCCTTGATCCGAAGGCGGCTGAGAAAGGCTGACGTTGCTCTAAGAGACCCATGACCCGAAGTTACGAGTGTGATGTCCAGCTGTTCTCTGGCCTACGACCGTCACTAAGCACTTCTCGGGCGAGAGCGTCGTTCAAGCAAACCTCCGTTTGGGAAAGCGTCGAATCTGCGGATAATCCTTAAGAGGGCGCTTATAAATCCGGATTTCTCCAAGACAGGGAGAGAGAGGGGGACTTTCTCGAACTATCATTATCCCCAGGGACAACTGAGCGTGCCCTTACGGCTAGGTGTAAGAGGCCGGGATCAGCGGATCTGAAGGAACGACCAGTGGCTGGAGCTATAAAGGTTGTCTCGAGGCAAACCTACAAATAGACGAATAATCTCCCCACTCGGGGGAAGGAAAGATTAAGACGGCGGGGAGATAGCCTTTAAAAACAGCCTCATGCCTCGGGGGGAATTTCGCAGTGACCGGGTGGTAAGTCCAAAAAGGGTAAAGCTGAGGAAGGTAACGGTTCGCTTTCTCTCCCAATTAACATCTTAGGGTTCGGAGATTTCACTATTTAAGTGGGCCCCTCTGCACTCCTCCCTATCCATAGACATTTTTACAGCAAGGAAAATTTGGGGCGAAAAAAATGTCTACAACTAATTTCATCAAGAGGAGAACTAATACAGTTACAATTTTAAAGTTTAGCAAACATAAAAAAAGAAATATAACACTACACGGGATTAACATATGTGTAACCACAGATAACTTAATCTATACATATGCACACACAAAATCAACAGAACAAAAAAAAAAGAAACTAGTATTTACAAAAATTCGTAAATCACGAATTTTGCCCTACACTAAGGTTATTGGAGAGGGATCTTCTAGTGGATTCATACTCAAGCTATCGGCTAGGGAGTTGTCGGTGCCTTTAACATATATGATCCGAAATTGGTACTACATGAGCAGTAAGCTCCAATGCATTAAACGGTCGTTTTGCCCTTACAGTTTTTTAGCTACGCCAGGGGTATGTGATCACTTTCGACGATAAATTCTTTACCTATGAGATACATCCTAAGCTTACGAATATACCACACTATTGCTAAAGCTTCGAACTCTATGGTAGCATATGCTTTTTTGCGATTCTGACAGCTTCCTACTAGCATATCCTACATGATATCCTAATCCATCGTCGTCATATTGGACAAGGGTCTAACCTAAACCAACCTGGGATGCATCGGTACGAACTCTGAATGTTATATTAGGATTTGTTAATCTCAAGATAGGGGCAGAGATTAATTTGTTCTTTAATTGGTAGAATCGATCTTCCACGGAAGTGGTCCAAATGAGTATGTCGTTAAGGGGCGAGACTATGTCAGCGAAGTTCGGCACAAAACGACGATAGAACGACACAGATCTCAAAAAGGAACAGAGCTGTCTCTTCCTTAGGGGAAGCGGCATTTCTGAGATAGAATTTACCTTGTCGTCCTAGGGGATCATTTGATTCTTACCGACCTCGAAGCCAAGGTAGTTAATAGTGTCATATTTAAAGTGACACTTTGTCGGGCCTACCATGAACCCGTGTACGCGTAACCAGGATAGTAGCGCACACAGATACTGTACGTGTTGGTCCCAGGTACGAGTAGCGACGTACACGTAATCGAAATAGAAAGTCACATTCGATAGGCCATCTAACAACTGGAGCATTATCCCTTTCCAGTAGTGAAAGCGGTAAAGCGTTTTTATCGCTCTGAAAGCGGCACTAGTGGTAGGCTTTGCAGAGGTCGATCTCGGAGATGAATTTCGTGTCCTCGAAGGCAAGAGCACTTTGGTCGATTAGGGATATCGGTTCCGCTTCAACTTGTGTAACCGCGTTTAATTTGCGAAAATCGACGCAATTCCAAAACGACTTATCAGGCTAACTAAACATGACAATGCGGAAGCAAAAATCTGACGATGAGGGATCTATTATTCCTAATTTTAATAATTTGTTGATCTCTGCATTGAAAGTTGGCGGTAAATGTACGGGTATGGAATAAAGCTTGGCTCTTATCTCATATTGCGTAGGGAGGGCAATTTCATGTGTAAATTGGGTTGGGAAACCTGGGAATTCCGAAATGACGTTGGAAAAGTCTTCCAATAAGCAAAGGAATTAAGCTCTCTCATTAGGGGAGAGATTGTGGTTTACGTCTAAGTCGGCGTTAGGCTCCGCTTGGGGGGACGGAAGGGACAGCAGGGGATACTCATCGTCTTCTTCTACCCACACCGCTTGGACCAGACACAAGGGTTCTACGGGATAGGAGGCTTTGAGGATGGGTTCGATATACGTTCTCAGCACACACAACGGAATGGTCGGGGGACTCTCCGGTTCAACAGAAGAACGGTATAATAACACGTCCTTCACGGTGTATTCGATCTTCCGATTGCCTCACACCGTTTTAGTTTCCTTCTTCCTTGTTTTTTCTCATAGGGCTTGTAATGTGGGGCAATTCTTCTGCGCCTTAGTAAATTTAATGTTGGTGTCGAGGTTGACGTCTGGGGACGATAGGGGTACCGGAAGCGACACTTCTTTCTCGGTCTGAGCCCTGGTAACGACCGGCTGAGAAATTGGGTTTAAGGAAAGCTGTGCCCTCTGTGTGATAAGGACGGAGTAGAATTTTATCGAGGCCGCGACTACGTCGGCCCATCAGATGAAATACTGGCACTGAATATGGCACCGTACCACTGGGAACCTGGTTACACGACCTAAAAAGTCATGTACCAACGCGAACCTGTTATGCTCGGGGCTTACGTGCGGTAGTAGTTTATCGGATACTACTATAAGTGGTGTGACCTCTATCTATAACCAAGGTTGACACTCTGCACCTATTTACTGCGCCATTTTCAAACTGGAGCCCACCGGGGGAACTCTTGTTGAACAGAAAATTTTCCTTTTGATTCGGGGAGAGGGAGCAGGGGGCGCTAGTGATGCGACTGGCGGATTAGGCGCGGGAACAGCAGAGATTTGTGACCTATTGACTCGACTAGGTCCTCAGTTGACAATTTTGAGGGCAATTGTAACTTAAGTGCCTAGGGGTGCCACACGTAAAGCATACAATCGGTCTAAGGGGGTACTTGCTAGGCTTAGAGGGGAGTACCAGAGGCTTCACGTTCTTTTGTTCTCGCGGTGGGTGAGACTTGTACTTGCTTGGCACTTGCACTTTTAAGAAGCCGTTGTTGCCCTTGTCTTAGTTTCTGTTAAACCCAAACATGTGTTTGGGGGATGGGGGATATTGCTTCTTGACGTCCGTTGGGTAGAGGTCGTGACTGGAAGCGTGAAGTTCAGCTTTTTCCACACACTCCTGGAAAGTCGATTTTCTTCTATCCGATATGAAGGGCCTTAGTTCGCAAGGGAGGGTTGACATCAGTTGATCCCTTAGGATGAAGTCAATTTGCGATTTATAATCATTAGATACTGGGGCGGAATCCAGCCAAAATTAGAAGTTACGCCGAAGAGTGAATCCAAATTGTCCGTAGGTTTGGCCTGGCTGTATTCGTGCGGAGGGGAATCTGACCCTATAGAATTCTGGATTTTTGTTAATAGCAGAAAGAAATTCTGCCTTTAGGGTTGAATAATCAAAGGTGGCCTCTGAAGGGAGCGAAATGAATATGTCGCGAAGACGAGAATTCAAGCGTGGAAGCAACCGGGCGAGACCATCTAAATCCAAGTCCCAATTTTTTATTTCGAAGATCTTCTCGAAGTGCGTTAAATAAGAGCAAAAATCTTCTTCATCCTTTTATGCGGGGAGTTTTAGTGAGGGCACTTGAGCCTGTTAATTTCGAGATCCTCCGGAGTTTATCTCGACTTGCTCACGGCTTATCTCTCTCTCGTCCTGCCTAATTCTTTCTCTCTTATGCTTATCTCTGCGCTTGCCTCTCTTTTTCTTCTTTCTGTGTTTTTCTTTCTCTCTATTCTGCTTTACTTTGTGCTTTTCTTTCTTCCGCTTCAGCTTCTGTTACTCTTGCTGGATGTAAGCGATTAAATCTTTCTCAGATAAGCCGAAGATCTGCCCTTGCTTATAAATGCGATTGAAGACATCCCGGATATGCTATTTTCGACCTTAGCACACGAAAAATCTACCAGAGCTATTGAAGATTTACCCAGTAAAATATAAGCTCTACTAACGACAAAATTATAAAAAATTCCTGGTAAATATCTGGCAAAGTGACTAAAGAATAACTAACGAGGGAATCTGACTCACGATACAAAATTGGTGGTTACTATTACCGATTAGCTAGTATCCTCTTTTAAAGAACTAGAAACAAATGTTACTGTTCTAGGGGTGCCATTTGGATAGTTAGCTGCAGCCGCGTGACCAAGGAATATTCCAAAGACAACGACAAGAATAGATTTTAATATACACTAGATAAAAGGTACACAATAAATAAATATATATATATATATATATATATATATATATATATATATATATATATGTATGTATTCACGAATAAAACGGAATTAGGTTCCGAATACTGATTGGATAACCAGGGTTATTAAATGATTATAATGAGGGATTTGGGTTGTGAGAGTTTCAGTTCATTTAAACCTCAAATGTAGAGTGGGGCGAACTTGGGGGGGAGGGGGGCTTGTTGACCTTAATTACTAACTAGTGTAGACGGAAAACCGAATAGGGTGATGCTACGTTCTCCAAACTCTGATTTAGTGAGATATGCGGGCCTCTTGTCCTCAAGATATCACCGGACAAACTTCGGAGGGGAGGGGGTGCTTCTCCAAACTCGAATTAAGGGAGATATTGTGCCTTTTTTCCTCAAGAGGTCCCTAAAGAATTTCGGAGGGGAATGGGTGACTTCTCCCAACTCAGATTGAGTGAACTACTGGGCCTCTTGTCCTCAAGAGGTGACCAAAAGAACTTCGGAGGACGGCTTCTCAAATCCTTGATCCGAAGGCGGCTGAGAAAGGCTGACGTTGCTCCAAGAGACCCATGACCCGAAGTTACAAGTGTGATGTCCAGCTCTTCTCTGGCCTGTGACCGTCACTAAGCACTTCTCGGGCGAAGCGTCGTTCAAGCGAACCTCCGTTTAGGGAAGCGTCGAATCTGCGGATAATCCTTGAGAGGGCGCTTATAAATCCTGATTTCTCCCAAACAGGGAGAGAGAGGGGGACCTTCTCGAACTATCATTATCATCAGGGACAACTGAGCGTGCCCTCACGGCTAGGTGTAAGAGGCCGGGATCAGCGGGTCTGAAGGAACGACCAGCGGCTGGAGCCATAAGAGGTTGTCTCGAGGCAAACCTACAAATAGACGAATAATCTCCCGACTCGGGGGGAGGAAGGATTAAGACGGCGGGTAGATAGCCTTCAAAAACAGCGTCGTTGCTCGATATTAATTGCCCAGTGACTTGGCGGTCAGTCCAAAAAGGGTGTTGCGCGGGCAAGTAACGGCTCGCTTTCTCTCCCGAAGTAATATCTTACTGGGGAGGATATTACTATTTTAGTTGGTCCCTCTACATACCTCATTTTTCCTAAAATAGAAATTCAGAAACCTTTTTCTATCTACTAATGCATTATTATTTTTATATCATAGAAACAGGAATAAACGTATATAAACTATCTTTTCAATACATAGAAAAAATGTAAGAATTCAACTTAAAGAAAATTATTCTAATTACCAAGAAGTGACGCCCTTGACGATTTTTGTTTGTGCCTCTCATTTGCTGCAACACGCTTCACACACCAACAGTAGTCACAAGCATGTTTACGTCCCATTTACTCTGTTACTTGGATTCTATTGTTTTTATGTCCTGGTGGAATCTTTTCCACTGTTCTTCACTGTAATGCTCGCAGTTGTCGGAAAAATAATTAAGATGGGACTGTAAAAAGTGTATCTTTATAGACATCCGAGCTCCCAAATGTTTAAGGCGTGTTAAGAGCTGACCAAGGCAACATATTCTGGGCGTCTTTTATTGCCTAGAGAATTGTTAACTAGCGTTTGTAAAGCTTTCAAAGCATCTTTTTGTATGTCCGTCATTGTTGCCTCAAACTTCTGATCTCTCATCAAGTTCCTGATCTGAGGTCTATCAAAAGTTCCCGCATGGACGTTGGCGTTACTGATTTGTGGAAATTTTTGAAGAAGAAATTTAAAAGCTTGGCCTACTTTATTAAGGGTTTTGACATAATTTTTCATTATGCCAAGCTTTATATGCACTAAAGGAAGCAGTATTTTGTGAGGAGGCACTAAAGGTTCAGCTATCACATGGTTTGATCCAATTCTAAATGCTTCTCGTGGAGGCCAAACCTTCTTCTCCTACTGCATACTATCTGCATGACTATCCCATAAACATAGGAAACAGGGATGCTTTGTGTAGCCTGTTTGCATCCTATGTATAAGATACACTACCAGAAAAGAAAAGTGGCATGGTATTTAAATTTAAAGTGTAATATTTCTAAAAACAAATTCAAAGTATTATTTCTTAAAACAATCAGAATAAGAATGTGCACTGAAAAATCTGTATGCCGATGCATTAAACCATTCTATTGGAACTAATTGGATATTTGTACATCTTATTTTGAGTTTAGTGAATTAGGTTGTATACCTTCTCAATTAGGATAAGTTCCCGATTAACTCAAAAAGGATGCATTAACCTATAGGGACACACTTCAACCCAAAAATATGACTAAAAAATGACTCATGATTTCCAGATTTGAATTCTTGTAAAATGTAAGTATTAACAATTAAAAATGAAAAGGTCAATATCAAAGAGCATAGAAATGCCAAGTGTAAAATGATCTTACCTTAAAGTCACCACATATACTCCAATTGTGGGTAGAGTAATTTATTGCATCCAACAATTTTTTCCTATTTTCATAACTTTCATTAAGTTGGATTGAATGGCCTATGGGAACGTAAATATCTTGTTACTAAGATTCAGTAACACAGATTTTAAACTTCTATTGGAGAAATCTATGAAAAGACTCCATTCTAATAGGTTATAGGGAATTCCAAGGGCCTCAACAAGTCCTTTAATATTGGCGCAGTATATTATAGAGCTAGAAGAATACTGTAAAAAATAACTTCGAAACTCTTGTTCTCTATTTTTGTACCAGAAAAATGTTGTTTCTTTAGCGAGAAGATTATTTTCACAAATTCGAGAGCCAAGAAGTTGTGCATTCTCCTTTGAAAGCCGCAGATCCCTGTTTAGGTTATTTAAATGAGCTTGAGTGAATAGTTTTGCGACCATATCATATGTGGAAACTTGCAAAAACTCAGAAGTGTTATAATTTTGATCAACTTCCATAGTAATCTCTTCATGGACCTCTATATGTTCAAGGGGATAAGTATAGGAATTCCTGGACCATGGGGCAGGGGTTTGATGGCAGAAGGAACATTGGGATATGCCACACTATGTTTATTCTTTTTATTTATACTTGTGGAAAATATAATTGCATATTAGATAAAGAAATTATTTAGAGTTGCAGATAATACATAAGTGTTTAGTAAAAAATATTGTAGCAGAATAAGGTCAAATGGCGACTACGTGCCCTTCTGTACCCACGTGGATCCTGATATCACAGCATGGAGCTGAGAAAGCATAACTGGACCTGTGCAAGGAGGCGGTGAAGCCCTTATCTTACGCCACAGCTGTATTTACCTAGAGACCGAGGTCATTCACCACACTGCCACCTCGCCGCTAGCATTCTGACTTTCCGCTCGAAGATTTAAATCCGTAGGACATTCCAACCAACCTTATAATGATTCCCCCTTTCCCTAAATGGGTCGCCGACTTTTTCCCAAATGTGCGCGCGCGTCTGAAGCCACCTCAACAGGCGCTTATATAACGCTTCGACTGAGTGTAGAGAGCAGCACTGTTAGACTCCCCCCCTCCTCCCCCCTAAGCGGCGATATTGATTCGAGTTGAAGACTAAATCGATCCGTGAACTCTGTTTTATTTAATCGTCAAGCTTTGACATCAGTGAATTCTTCCATAGTCAATCGGCAAGGAATTGACAAGTATCCAAAACTCCGAAGGCGAGAAGTGTTCCCTCTTCTGAAGCAAGAAGTAAACCGACTTCTTCCGTCACATTCATCGTACCCCAACTGGCCCCTTTTCGGCAACGAACACGTAAGGTAATCGTAACAGTTGCCGCCTGCAGATTGATATTGGATTTGGCTTACCAAATTGCTCCATTATTTGTGTTAATGCTCCAGTTTAAAATCCCCCATTAAATCACCAAACTAAATCTGACCTCTTAACTCCCTTAATTAACCTACCTGTATCTCGTGTAGACCTTTAACCCCCTCTGCGCGACCATTCCCTTTAAAACCCAATATTTTTGTAAATATACATATCATTTTGTTGTTAGTAAAGATATATTTTCGTCATTGTATTTCTTTTGCAACCCCAACGCGTACCAGCTACCTGTTGATCTTTGTTTAAAAGGACCCCGCAAAGTTAATAATAAACCATCCCCACTGGACTCATAACAATTTCCCTTTTCACTATCGGTCTTTTAACCAACTTCGGTCCCAAGCCTCACAGTATCTATGTATATATATATATATATATATATATATATATATATATATATATATATATATATATATATATATATATATATAAAGAGAGACAGAGAGAGAGAGAGAGTCTGGCTATTCCACACCTCAGATATGTTCATGCTGAACTGAACTATGTTATTTTTTAATTTTATGCTAAGTCTAGGCATAATAATGACATTTTCAGGAGCCAGTATAATATAGAAAGCTTAAATACTTGATACAATGCTAACCTTTAATATTTGTCATGCAAAGATAGCAATCCGTAGTGTAGTCCTTGCCCTCTCTCCACAGCATTGGAACACCAAAAGAGAGAGACTTATGTTCGCCCTGACCTCAGCTTCTTAAACTTCTGTATCATCCTTTGCAGCTGATATGTGGTTCAAAACCTTTAACCATATCTCCTCGCCTTACTCCAAACAAAAGCATGATACAAAGATTTAATTACAGGAGAGATTGTACATTACTGCTCGAAAAAGTCACTTTGCCGCAAACATAGCAAACTCTGTTGGAGCTATTCTTACATTTTCTCTTCATTTTTAACTCAACCACTATTATTATTATTCTTATTATTATAATGATAAGCAATTTCTCACCTGCAAAAATATAAACTTATTAACATAATTACTCAAAATGTACACAAAATTTACTGCGAATTCAGTAGTGCAAAAACTATTGAAGTTTTGATGTTACATAGGACATGTATAAACTATAAAATTATTATCACCCCCTCTTTAGCAAAACCTGGAGCTGATAGAAAAAAATGGATGCCAGTTTCAGATTTAGGAGGTCAATTTTATTAAGAAACACTACAGAAAACCTATGGTACATTTTTGACGCAGATCAGTGTTATGAATGATTTGTTTTTAGCTTACAAAATGTAATTCCTCTCACTTTTACGTTTTCCGAAAGCAACATTGAGAAGAAATTAATTAAAATTTAATTATAAAGTACTGATTGACAGTCTAATAGCAGGTATTTAAGCTATTTAAAAGGGAACCATTGAATCCAATGCATATAACATACTCTCCCCCGCTACGAAATACATCTTGAGCTGTTATCGGAACATAAGTCAATTCAGAATTAACCATCTGGCAAAGCATGAAATTCGGGAAACCCAAGTATATTATTTGTGCAGACTCAAACCAAAGTGAGCCCGCTACCTTATCAAGATAAGCAGAGGGAAAAGAAGAATGACACTCAAATGAATCCCTCTCCAATCCGTGCCTAAACTATTTGACCCCTCGTCACTAGATTCCATCTGGAAGGATGAGAATTTGAATAGGATCTGGATGGGATTTTTATTATAACAAAACTCATGTGATGCAATCATATGACATTGGTCGTCTTGTACTGTGAGAACTGAATGGAAGGAAGATCAAAATATTATTAGGAATTAAGATATGTTGGCTCGATTGTAAATTTCGTAGTTTTCTGAGATGTTGAAAAGAATGCAGAACTAAATGAATGGATGAGCTATATGAAATGCCCGGGATTAGATCGCAAAATAGCCTGACTGGCGGAAATGGAATGGATGACAATGATAGAGAAGAAAAACGACGAAAATGGCATCAACCACTGAAGAGTCAGTGAATTGGGGTTATAGAAGAAAGATAGTGTGAGTAAACGAGTGCATGTTGATCTGATATGAAGTGAGGAGGTAAGTGAGGAGGGAATGTTATGCGTAAGTATGCTAACTCTTTGAAAGTGTAAAGTGCAAAGATTGTTTTCCATAAATACGAGTGAAGTTAGATAACGGCACAAAATGAACAAATAAAGTGAAGATAATTCTTTTCAAAATGAAGCAAATGTGAAGAAAGTAATTTTGATTTGAGAGAAGACTAGACTGAGTAAATTTGATGTGTATGGTTCAAAATATTTGATTTATTTTGAAATTTGGAATATATTGTGGAATAGTGTAACCAGTGACACAAAGTTACTGGTAAATATGTGATAAGATAAATGAAAGATTGTTATGTAGTAATTACCAATGTTGGCACACCAAACATTATTTTTGAAACGAAGGGCGTATGATTGAGCAGTTGAAAAGAATAAGAAAAAGTGACTTTTTGTAAGTTAATTAGTTTCTAGAAACTAAGGTTGAATAATTATGAGATAATTGATATGTATGATTGTATGTCACTACTGACTGTGCAAAGAACAAGAAGAAAGAGAAATAGGATTCACGTATGAAAGACTGAAGTAGGCTGATGAGATAACAAGAGTGGATGAAAGAGATTATGATTGAATAATGAATAATATAAACTAGAAGTGGTAGAAGCTGGATATTGGAATGAATAAAAGATTCAGGAAAGCCTGTCAACCTGAATTCATGTGTTATAGGTATGCTCTTAAGGCAAACTCGATCAAAGTAATGGCGAATTTTCTTCATCTCTCCGAAGGAACTTAGGAAAAAATGGCTATGATTAATGTGTAAGATCTGTTATGATTCTTTAAGATCGATAAATATTATAAATTAGTTATGGAAGTAATGAAATGAATTATCAAAATTACATGAAAGCTGCGCATATATTAATTGAAATCAAATGCAACACATGTGTTTGCTTTTAATGAGGTAAATTATGGGATGTCATGGTGGTGGTGAGAAAGATTGTTAATGGTTGTATTCCTATTGGAGGGATTTATGTGAAAACAGTCTAAAAGTCAACATTTTTCAAGAATATGAAATGAAGACAGAGAAATGGGAAGAAATATTGAAAGAGTGGGGCATGGTACTAGGGTATGTTGGTCTTTAACAGAAGGAATTATTGTGATCAACAAGCCTGTAACAAATATCAATGTAGGTAGTAAACTGTAATTTGATAACTAGTTAGTGATCAGGTTGGTGATGATTTATCTTCTGTGACAGAGAATTTAAGGAAAGGATTAATAGGATTACCGGATATACCTACTATGAGAATGAGTAAGTCCCAATGATTAAAAGTGCGGACAATCGAAAGAGTAACTACCGGTGGATGAACTAGTCAGTAAAGAGAGCTATTAGAAAAAGAACCAGACCATTTCACATATGTAAGCGGTCCCACAACGAAGATAATTGGGCAAATTATAATCAATAGAGACGCCTGGGGAAAAGCGAGTCAAAACAAGCGAAAAGGTTTCACGAGATACATCTTGCGCAATCCTGGAAATCAATCCATAGGCGTTGGTTTCGTACGTAAATCAAAGAAAGCTAATTCTTTACATCACACGCCCAATTTAAATTGACTCCGGGCACAACTTTAGGGATTCTAAATGTATCGAGCTAATCCTAAACAAAATATTTTCAGAGGTGCTCACCATTAAAATTTTATCATATATCCCCACTACCTATGATTTAAAACTGCATCCGCTGGCAAGGCTCTGATTAGAGACTTTCAGAGTTTTAGAAATAGTGGAGATACCATTTAATCTGCCATTGCTCCCAGGTCCACTCTGACCCAGAGTGATAACACCTGCCCTAGGGTCCCTACTGCCTTGTAGGGTGAGCCTCTTTAGGTAAAGGCCAAGAGAAAAGAAACTCCGATATCAAACGAAACCTAGCGAAGTTCTCAATGGCAGAAACGACGAACGAACTTTTTATCAAAACCCAACAGGAGTGAAGGCGGAAGAAAGCTGTAACAAGTTTGTTAGCTCGGATCGTTTCGGTTTCACCCTGCCATTGGACCCAGCTGAAGGCTTGTGAAGTTTGTTTTGTTACTGAAGGTGCAGCTGTAAGTACACTCTAACTCACACACAGGCGGCTTCATAAATGTCTGTCTCATGACAATAAAGACTCTTATCCTCCACCTCGAGGAAATACCACGGCGATGACAATGACGCTATATTGTTCAACGAGACAAAAATGGTAGGTAATATTACAGTCAATTGTGCCGAAATGCTGCTCTATATTGAAAAATGAAGTCCTGTAAGTCTCCTGGACCCGATGGAATACAGCATCGGCACTCAGATTAATTAATGAAGGAAATTGCTGATCCTCTATCAGTTTACTTAAACAAAAGAATTTAAACTTAAAAAAATCAAACCGATCTTTAAAAGCGTAAATGAAGACAGACAGACCCCCCCAACTAAGGACCTATTAATCTGACGTCAACCATTGATAAACCATTAGAATCAATCATAAGATAAAAAATAATTAAGCGTTTAGAAAATTACTGCTTATGAAGTAGAAATCATCACGGTTTAAAAAAGTGACTTGACTTCTTTCAGGATCTGACTAATAATTAGGATGATTTTAAGTTGTCACGGAATTTAGCTGGACTTTAACACTTAAATCGTAAACCAAAAAAATACAATTTGTTGAACAAGGTGGTTATTTTTATCGTACGATAGTAAGATACTCATAAATTAAATGCTATAATCAACGGGAAAGACAATCAACATAATTTGAATACATAATTTAATTGATGAAACACTTGACAGCTGCCATTTAATTTGAGAAAGGGTAAGGTAAATTTACATTGGTTCAAACACTAGTCGGTATAAATAGTCTTGAGCGATTTGAAAATTCTCAAAGCATTGTGGTAAAGTATTACAACAATAAAATCGAACGCATAACCTTCATGACAAAATTTTAAATATAAAATTTGAGCCATTATCCTCCCAGTATTTGAAGTCAATCCTTCAGCCGCAGTTCGAGTATGCTACTAATCTATGATCGCTCCTTTTGAGAAGAGATGTCGATATATTGGAAAGAATCCAGTTTCGCACGGCTAGATTTATTTGTGTGCTTCGGAACTTAACCTAAAAAGGTGTTCAGTGAAAGTGTTTGCAAGTGTCTCAATTTAGTTGCCCTTAATAAGCTGAATAAATACTGCCCCGAATACAAAAAATACATAGAATATCGTCGCCTTGTCATAGGCACAATAACAAAAGTTCAAAAGGAGGATTAAAATTAACGAGTGTCGTAAAAACAGGAACCAAAGCAATTTTAAAGTTATATAAATAATCAAGAGTCCAAGGCTATACATAAGAACGTTCGTGACCACATGGTGAACAGGGTAAATAAAAAGTTGTGATTTTCTTTTATCCTTTAAGATAAACCTAACTTACTCACACTAAAAACCGCAATAAATGTTTCATAGCTACTCTTCTCGCAAATAGAACAGTAACATATTGTCGCAATTAAGAGGAAAGTATCTGTAACAAGGCAGAGGAAAATGAAAAGATTTAGATTTTTGGTCTCTCGATGGTTTGGTGAGAGCCAAAGGACTACTTGTTTTGTCTGGTCTACAATAAGCGTATTAGCAATTCCAACTACTCCTCATTAGGAGGAAGTTCCAGTTTTTAATGGTTATGCTTCCTCCTCTGATGAAAGCAATAAATCTGATCAGGAGTTTCAAAACATAGTCTCAGATTCCAAACCCTCCTCATCAAATACAAGATAATCGTCAGCCTCTCATCGTTATATCCAGGCAAAACTGAATGACTCAGCACGTTATTTGGCACTCTCCAAGAAAGCAGCGGAAATCTTGGCCTCCAGGCTATATTAAAAAAAAATTCTTGCCAGTTATGCAAATGTTTCATAATTCACGGCAGGGGACCAGACTTTTGTAAACTTTATTCAGTTGACAAACAATTTGTTTATCTTCACGATATCTCAAGTATTCACAAACATGACCTGGTCTTCGTCGAAAGAAATCTATTTCTCCCCCTACTCTATAGCAAACTTGGCTTCATGAAGCAGTTTGTAAAGGCAATGAATACTGACACGGAATGCATTTCCTGTTTGGAATTTAAGAAAATCAAAGCAGGCTTATTTTCAGGAAAGTGAATGACAAAACTTAGCGTGGCTGTCATTCGTGGCGACTATACAAAACTTCCTTGGGAACAAAAAGGCTGATAACTATGAGGATTTTCTAGCTAAAATGCTGTCAATATTAGAAGTGTAAGTGCTGTAAAAAGAGATCAATTCTATTAAGACTTCATAAGGGTGAGAGATCACTTTTCCTGGTGATGGGACTGACACATCATGGCGAACTACTCCTGGAGTTACAAAAATCATGACCTTGACAAAGTCTTCAAACGCAAGAGCTAATGCATATGTTCCTCTAATAATAGAAAATATTTTTTTTTATATTTCATCGTTCTTTCTGAATAGCATCGATTCAAAGTGAGATTTAAATGTATTGGAGAGAGGCTTCAGATTTGACTATTAGAAAGACATATTTTTGTGGGTAATTTAATTAAGTTGGACTTGATTTCAACTTCTACTCCGCATTGTGATGAAAATACACACTGTTGAGGAAAATACAGATAATTGCTTAAATCTGTGTTTCAAGCCTAATTTTATCAGAGTATGTTAATACATTTCTGGATAAAACATGATGACATTATGCAAAAGATTTCAGTATTTAAAAAAAATAAGAGCTGAAATGCCAAATTCTGTAGCTTATATAGAAAATCTGGCTACAGGTTTTAATTCAAACCACCAAATTAAGTAAGAAATAGTTACAGGATAAATGCAAAACAATTTTTTCTTCACTGTTATTCAAAATATTTAACGAGTACAGGTATCAACTCTTTACTGGTAAAATTAGTAGAACTTAATATCATATAAACCAGGTTAACATAAACTTGAAGCAGAAAATATCAGCAAATTGCATTTTATCTCCTTGATCCAAAGTTTTAAGCAGTGTTGGTTCTCAATGTTTGCTCTATACTAATACTACTTGCGCCTGGTTTCTCCAGTTTTACCCATATATATATATATATATATATATATATATATATATATATATATATATATATATATATATATATATATATATCAGTCTTCAAACTTAAATATGTAATCAGGTAAGTTTCTTCAGTCACAACTTTTCCTTTCTTACCTAAAACCAAGGTGTTTGAAATAGGCTTCAGAAAATAACTTTTTCTTTAAATAAACGCCTTTTAATTAGGAATTGATTTCAGCTTAACATCCATCAAAGAAACGCTAATGAAGGACAATCCTTTCATCTTTCTATTAAATATTGTCCGTACAAGTTTCTCAGAAGTGTTTGGGAGGAAAAATGTGCACGTTTTTCTTATGCGAGTTTATTTTTTCAAATCCTCATTAAATTTATTTTCTAATTACGAAGCAAAGCTCAAAGTAAAACGCCTAAAAATACTAAGGGCATTGATTTTTAGGCTGGCGCATGTCTTAGTTGGAGAGAATAAAGGGGATCTTACACCCTCGGTGCCTAACGTTCCTTGCGTGATATGCACAAACAGATACGAGAATGATTTAAGAAATTTCGAATAACGATGTTTGTTAGATGCAAAAAAGGAGAGATAGATAAACCTCCCGCAAAAGGAAACAAGTTACTATAAAAGTAATTCCCCGAAACCTAATCAATAAGAGGGTGTTCAAAAAATTGTGGAAAATTTATTCTGAGAAGTTATCAACAACACAAATCTATGAACAACTTCAACCTTTAAATGCTGAATTGCGTAATTGAAGGATTTGGAATATTAAGAAGAGAAATTTTAAAAAATGAAAAAATAAGAACGAGGAAATAAATAATTAGGTTATATATCTCGATCACCTTTTGATTCAAGATCTATCTATTAAAAAAGAAAGGAATCTAATGGAACTATCGTAACCAGACAGTTTATGAAATCAGAATTGTTAAGAAAGAGATGACATTTGGGAGCAGTGGCAATGTGTGGAAGTACATATCCCAAGTAGCACTTGTGTTGTAGTGCAGATTTACCTCATGTTTGTATTTGTTTGGCCTGTCGCCACTCTACGCAATTTGACAATATTATTATGTTCACTTAATCTATTCGATAACTTATTTTGACAAAATTAATTCATTTTTTATTAAATAGAATGAAATAAATCGAAATGAAATAAAAAAAACATGTATAATTGCTGACATTTTGAAAATTAAAAATTTATATTTAAATCTTCGAATGTCACTTTTTAGGTAGCTTTTCATACGTCCGAATTGAGCACGACTCGGAAAATATATTTATCTGCTCTTTTTTTTCACAAAATCGCTAAAATTTCATTTAATATCGTACATTTAGTTGCTGTGATGATCGGACTAAATGAATATGACTCTCTCAAGATTAAGAAAAATCTTTAACTATGTAATAAACATAACTCCTCTTGCCTCCACATATTTACAAACAATCGGCGTCACACTTTCATCCGATCGTTGCTAGTAGATATGGTTAGTAAACGCCCCTTCATTAGAGTGCTCTCTCAATACCTGCTAATTTTGATTAAATAACTCTATCCGTAATGGTTTTGAAAGACTAAACACCAACTCTTTATTAGAAGGATCATTCGAGCAGATAGTAAAGAGTCTGTCTTTTTTTATGTGCAATCCACACATAACAGCTATGATTAAAAGCAGTCGGCCTCTTCTCTTCCAAAATCTTGTATATACTATTCAAGGCTTGAAACAGATTTACTATTCTCAATTAGGGATGAAATTCCTAAAGGTACTCTCCAAATTTGAATGGTAGGTACCTTTAATTAGTCGTTTACTATATATTGTTTTTTTTATATGAATGTGTAAAGTTAAAAAATGATGGGAGAAAATCCAACGGAACATTTGAAAACGAATATAGTAAAGATAATTGAGAAATAAATGTAATAAAAAGGAAAATTACATAAAGTTCAAGTGAAATTACAAAAATATTCTGAACCTAATTTGAGGTGGAAAATTATGTGAAATAAAAATGAAAATAGGAGTTGAATTAACTGCCGTCTATTTGTTATGGTAATGTTATAGGTCCAAGAGATTCTATAATTAGTCATTTCTATTTATATTTCTTTGTATTCCGTTCTTAATTCTATGGTT
This sequence comes from Ceratothoa steindachneri, assembly GCA_963969495.1. Taxonomy (NCBI): domain Eukaryota; kingdom Metazoa; phylum Arthropoda; class Malacostraca; order Isopoda; family Cymothoidae; genus Ceratothoa; species Ceratothoa steindachneri. The sequence goes on along the minus strand of OZ018324.1, from coordinate 207,349,980 downwards.
TCCAATTATCATCCGCAATGGAAAATAGTGCAGAAAATCTAAGCATTTGTTCGACACAAAGTAAGTAAACTTTAAGAAAATGTTTCGCGAAAAATAAACCGGGGTAATATCATCTTCGCTAGACTCGTGTTAGGCACCTTTATTTTTCACAAAGGGCTCGTCTTATAGTTAGATGGGTGTTACGCTTATTTTCTCACTGATTCTTCGCTCTAACCAAATGTATAAGTGAAAAACAAAAGAAGATGACGTTGCCAAAATGGGAATAAGTAGCACATTATAATCCTTGAGTAACGAGTTAGTCCAAAGAACCAAAGCACTCGAGAGTAAGTGCCTGGTAAGAAATTTCCGACCTTAATTAACCCTTTATGTTGAAATTCAGAAGGATAATTCTACCATAAGTTCGCTCTATTTTATGGAATCGTGTCTTTTATAAGGGCTCATATGTAATCTATAGGAGCGCAATTTTTTTGTGGAACATGTTTCTCTATAAGTTTTAAAGGTTTGACGAGGTGATGTTATTCTGACACTTATAATTTCATTGCCCTAATACTAAGATACAGAAATGTGAATAATCTTGTAAATAGGAAGTGATATTTCAAAAGTTTCGGCTTTCCATGTTGGAGACAAAAAAAATAAAATTTAAAATGGAATTGAAAAATAGATTGAAAAAGTCAGGATGCGAATATTGTTTTGACCATAGTTGTTAAAGTTATATGCAGTAAACATTGATGAATTTCATTTCTTCTGTCTGCATCAAAACTTGATGGGTGTACACATATATGGATTTGAAGTAGAAAACATGTTTGTTCTTTAACAATTTATTAACACTTTACTCTTTTTTATTTTAAAATTATTTGCCCTTGAGGTATGATTTTAATGGACATTTTAGGTTCCGAAGTTTATAAGATTTGGATTTTTAATCCATAAATAAAATACCTACAGAAGATAGTTCATCTTGAATCTCTGAAGCTGATGAGAAATTCCTAAACAAGTATTTATTTCAATTTAAGAGATTTAAAATCTTTTACTAAAACAATGAACACAAAAGAGGTAGTAGCATTTTATTGATCTCAAACCTTAAAATTTGGAATCTTTCACGTAAAGTTTTCCGAGCTCTGGTATTTTACCTTCAAATTTGCTTAGCTATTAAATCTTGGGTTCTCAAGTTTTAAAGCAACTAATTTGGCCTTTTCTTTCTTAAGAATTCTGGTTTCAAAAAATAATTTCGGGAAATAGGCACTCCACAGTGCCACATTTGAGAAAGTTATGAATCCCGTCACAAACTTTCCAGGTAGTAACTTTTCAAATCTTCTAGTTGAATGCTATCTACAGGCTCCTGTGTTTTAAACTACCTGAAACACCACAAGTGAATAATATTTTGCCAGTGGAGATAATATAGATATATATTTCATGCGATTTTATATATATATATATATATATATATATATATATATATATATGCGATTAAGAAGGCAATGTTGTAGCTAACTCATCTCTTCATCAAGCTCTCGGAAGGAGCTCTTCTTACAATCGCGAGAAGATAACGCGTAAGCCAGCCTTTCTTAGACAAACAAAACTTTATCTTTCAATAAATGGCAGAAAACGATGAAAATCTTTGTTAGAAAACAGGAAAATCAAAGAGTGCTCAGAATTCCCTGAAAAGCTTAATTAACAGGAAAAAGAAGCCTGAAAGAGGATTGTTTCGTTGTGTCAGGGCCTTTGAGTGGACTGCAAGGTTGACAATTATGTGAAGCATTTTGCGAACTTAGTGAAAAGCTACGGACAAATGCGTTCATCCTTGATGCCCTTCTTGAAAAGTCCAAGTAGAATATGGGTGCATACACATAGGAGCATGAGGAGCGCTTCCTTCCAGATTTAATGTACTTTTAACATACATATGAAGGAGTATAGTATGAAAACATTATGGGAGACTACATTTAGGGGCTTGTACAGGGAAGTTATTCATACTAAAACAGAAATCGAAGAAAACTGATTAAATATAACTTTTTTATTTGCCTTTTATATATTTATTGTTGAAGGTTGAATAAAATTGTATAAATTGAACTGTATTTTTGTTTTAGGCCTAAAATAAATATTTTTTGCAATAAAAGGCAGGAAAAAAATTGTGGTACAGTGTTATTATTATAATTACTCCTTTGTATTCTATGGCCGTAATGTTATATTTCGTGCTATTAAATTTCATTAGATTATAATCATAACACTTAACACATACATCTTCCTTCACATTTATTTTCACTTTACATCCAACTTATTTCCTAACACCTCTGGGACATTTAATTTGTGACTTTCTATTGTCTTCGCTTTGTTCTCGACCAGGTCATTTTTCTCCTGTCCATAAAATCAGAGTTACTGATTCATCTGTCTACACACTTTGATTTTATTGCAATGTTTGCTTGAATTATGATTATAATATTGTGTCAAATTTAAGAAGATATTAAATTACTTTGATCATCTCAAAAGAGTCAATCATTCTCGTAATTCCTTTGTCCTCATCTTATTTTGAGCCTCTTGTTTATCTACAATATATTAATATCGAAGAACTTTACAAGGTCGTTTTATTTGGGCTGGGCAATGCAAATATAACTTTTTCTCTTATGATCTTGGTGTCTCTTTAAATAATTTTCTAACTTTTGATAATTAATTTGGTTGAACCTCTTTACCGGTGCATCTATACGGCATTAAGTTTGTTATCATAATCAAATATTGTTTCTATTTTATTAATTTGCTATAAACATAAACGCTTTTTATGAAACCTTCGCTCGTATCTTTTACGAAACATGTGTCTTTGAATCCATCTTTTAAATGCTATTCTGGTTCTCGACACAAGGTAGGTTTTATTTCCACCATATTGAAAAATAGCTTAGTAACTATATTTTACGCTCGAATAAATCTAGCTTTATAAAAAGCGCATGTGTTATAAACATGGAAATACAATGAGAGATAACCTTACACAATAAACAACGATTAGGGAACAAAAAATGTTTAAAAAGTCGCGTTAATATTTAGGATAGCGAGAATTACAAATACAGAAATAATTATTACAAACCTAATTTTCACACCTATTAAAAATAACTTGGAATTTAACAGATGTTAATTCTTTTTACCTTAACTTTATCTGATGCCACCAACGTTTCATCGATGGTGTATAAAATATGTCAGGCCGACGAGGCTATATCAACTTTAATTAAAACAGGCGCAAAGCGTATTGGAAGTGTAAGTATAAAAATGATTATTTGTTTAATCTTCCTTTCTTATTTTATGAGAGATAAAGTGAAGGAGGGACAGAGTGATTCAGACAGGGACAATTATTGCAGCCGCCTCGTGGCTTACTTTCTGATCAATAAGTTTTAAGTTGCGTCAAATGAATCTCGTTTTAGGACCTCTTTGTCGTCTTTTCATTAAGAGAAAATTTACGGCCTTAATTAATTATCCTTTAGAGAAATCGAGGCAGACGCTTGTAGTTACAAATTACCAAAGAATTACTACAAAAATATAAAATTGCGATCCGTTAATGTTATCTTTACTAATTTATTACCTTAATTAATATAAGGCAGAAATAAATAGAGTACGATTATAATCTCAAATAAATTAAAACGGTAAGGACAGAAAATTAATGGAGATAACTTTACAAGATCTCAGGTTACCTCACTCTTCGGACTGCTTGGCAAAGAAGATGGGAGACGGTCGAAAGGGAACTTAAAGTTGCATGCCATTGCGCCGGGACTGTTCCCATGGACTTATCCCCCAATGCCGCGACGGCTTCAGCGCGCTTTCTGTCGTCTCCGAATCATGAACACTCGTGTGACGCATCGCTATTTGATGGAGCGCTCGCCAGCGCCCTATTGTGACAATTGCGTCGTCCCCCAGACTGTTTGGCCCATTCTTGTTGAATGTCCCAGTCTGAGAGATCTTCGCGCACGATACATGTCCTGGTACCGGTACCGGGATGGGCCGGGTCGCTACCGCCTGTCCTTTGTACTCGGGATGGATTCGTGCACACCGACCTGTGGACTTTTAGGCTTTTTGGAGGAGGTCGGCCTCCTCCCTATTATTTAAAATAATATTATTTTTTCAATTTGTTTGTTTTTCTTTTGCTTTTTGTTTGCATTTTTTGTTTTTTGTTTTTCCTTTTTTTTTAATCTGGCTTTTAATGTAGCCTAGATTTAGGCTGGCTTGAGTTCGGCGACTTATGCCCTAGAAGGTAGTCGCCAGATGACATAAAAAAAAAATCTCAGGTTACCTGGATTTGAAAAGAGCATTCAGGTAAATTTAAGAGAAAAAGAAAATGAAAGGAAAAACGAGGACAAATGACAATGATAGAGCTAATGAAAATAAGTGAAGAAGAAGCACTCAGCAACTGCTAATAATGGTTCCGAGTGGCAAAATTTCAGCGATAAATAATGAGTCCCTATTTATTTTTAAATGGATAAAGCAGAAAAAATGAGTCTGAAATTGCTTAATATTCGCCACATATCGGAAGGGAAAGGATGAAATCCAAGTCCATTTGCCGCATTATTTGGTAAAGATGAATTCGGATTTCTAAAGATAGATTCTGAGGAGATCGAGTCAAAATAGCTAAGCACTTTACGAGGAAGGAAAGTCAAAATCAAAATAATCGATATTTTTATGATCGATTCAGATTCATTCAAGTAGATCAAATGTATAATTCATGTAAATGGTACACGTTATTACATACATTTATTTTTCTCGCTCAAATTTTACACCGTATTTTTTATGCTAAATGTCATATTTCGCTCCTTAATGTACACCATGTGGTTGACTAAGTTAATTTTTCATGAGACTTTTATTTGCTTTTAAAGAATAAATTTGCATTTCTGAAAGACATCCCACGAAACAATTCCCCATTTAATATTTATAATTTATTCGCTGATTAATCAACGATATCAACCCTCGAATTATCGGTGCGTTGTGAAGTCGTTGGGTGAACAGGCTTTAGTAATAGTGGGACGTGTGGCATTATAAACCAGCTCAAATCTTTAGATATTTTCGTAGCAATATAGAAAATTGACTTTTTTGAAAACAGATTAGGATAAAGATTTCTGATGAAGAGCTTTATAACCAATTTGGCTTATGAATACTTTTTAATATATATAAAAATACGATATTATAAGAACGTTTAGATTTCATGCGTGCTGGAGCTCCTTTTCATAAGTCAAGAGTGGTGACAGATTATCAGGCGAAAAAGAATATTCAAGTGCTTGAATGGCCCAAGAACAGCCCTGATTTAACCCAATAAAGAACTTGTGGTCATTTAGGAAGCAGGTGTCTAAAAAGCAACAATCAAGCTTAAAGTTGTTTGAGGAAGCAATTAAGAAAGTATGAATCACAGAATTCTCAAAAGAATACTACCAAGAACTCATCACTAGCATGCCGAGACGACTTCAGGCGGTAGTTGATAACAAAGAGGGCGATACAAAGTACTAAAATATTCTTACTACTAACATACACTAGTGCTGAAGAAACACAGTAAACAAATAAATCGTCATCTTTTGTTTTATTCCTGAAATACCTTCTTGGTTTTAACTTTTAAATAAAATTTCTGGACTGTTCTTAAACTTTTGCAAATGACTGTAGTATCTCGACCGTTTTGGGCTAACTACATAAATTGCCCCATTCGAACTCAATTAATTTAGGCTGCCTTGCCTTAAGCAGCAACCTGGCCGGCTCTCAATATCATTAACGAGTTGACAGATCACAACTGATAGCGCTTTTGAGATTCCCTACAAAAAAAATATAAATATACGATGGTTCTGACCACCATTACTTTTACATATTGCTAGCATCTGACACCTGGCCTCATTGAATTGTGTTTTCGATAAATAATACGGCTTTTTTTCATGTTTAATGTTTATTAATATTTACTGAAGAGAAAGGCACATCAATCTTTGATGTTATTTAGAGTTAACCAATTATTTATTTATCAATTTAATAAGTAATATAATTTCAATCAGTGTCGTAGAATGACTCCCGACGATACTATATATAACACTATTCGTTGAGGGAACTTCCTTAATTATCTCTAGAGTGCGTTTTACTGTCTTGGCGGCCGATATTATGTATCTTCAAAAATGCTTAAGAAGTGGAACTGAGCTCAAGGATAATAATATTGCTATCATTAATAAAATAGAGTTTTATTAATAATAACTATAAACAATACACAAAAACGGAAAATATTGACAAACAGAATGGAAAGGGTCGTGGAGACTCGGGCTAATCCAAGGATTTAAGGGATCAAAAAAGGTAAAACAAATATGGAGTTAAAGAGATGGGATGGTTCGATAAACCATTTAAAGCACAGGATAGAATTGACAAATAAGGGATCAATACTCAAAAGGTGACGCTTGGCTTACGTAACTTCATTAGGGTGCAGTGGAAGGTACTTGAAGGAATATTCGGTCCGCTGGCGAGTTCCAGCCAAAGGGGGGGGGGGATAAAAGGATCCCGACAAGGTGTCTTGGAAAGGAGAACCGTTACTCGACGAACGGCTGGAAGAACAATGGCTGTTCTAGGTTGTTCTCTTCTGAACAAAGGGGGGGATGAGAACCGTCTCTTGTCTACGGGCTCAAGAACAATGGCTGTTCTAATGTTGTTCTCCTTTGAACAACAGGGGGGGGGGGTGAGAACCGTTTCTTGGCGAAGGGCTCAAAACGAACAATGGCTGTTCTAATGTTGTTCTCCCTTGAACAACAGGGGGGGGGAAGAACCGTTTCTTGGCGAAGGGCTCAAAACGAACAATGGCTGTTCTAATGTTGTTCTCCCTTGAACAACAGGGGGGGGGAAGAACCGTTTCTTGGCGAAGGGCTCAAAACGAACAATGGCTGTTCTAATGTTGTTCTCCCTTGAACAACAGGGGGGGGGGAAGAACCGTTTCTTGGCGAAGGGCTCAAAACGAACAATGGCTGTTCTAATGTTGTTCTCCTTGAACAACAGGGGGGGGGATGAGAACCGTTTCTTGGCGAAGGGCTCAAAACGAACAATGGCTGTTCTAATGCTGTTCTCCTTGAACAGCAGGGGGGAATGCCTTGAGGACTTGACGTCACTAAAGGCTCGAACCTTTGGCACTCAAGGAATATTGTCCTCCTGGACAAGTGATGGTGAATCTCGAGGCCGAGGTCCCTTGGCGCACAAAGGGAGAGAGGGTCGTGGTGATGTTTCGCGACGAAAATCTGGATCTCCAATCTGATCTTAGTGGTAAAGTTTCCATATAAATAGCCAGGACATCTCCTTGGCGTGGGGGAAAATGGAGTGAAAGCTTGGAGGGAACGCACAGCTGGGCCGGAGAAAAATGCCTTATCTGTTCATAAGCCTAACTCGATCTGGCGAGGTCGGCGTATGGGGGCGAACGGGGGGACGATAACCTCCTTGTTTAAACATTGACGTCCGGCAGCTGTTGATAAGACTCCAAGCCTCGAATCGAAGATGCACGTGGGCCTCCTCGAGGTTCTAACTAATATGGGATAGGAGTTGAATTTAACACAGATTCAACTCGTTCTATCACACCCCTCCATTCCAGGGGAAGTTGTCACTTCGAAAAAAAAAGAGAGAAGGGACAACGATAGAGCTCCGTTGTAGGGAACTCGTTTTCTTGTACCAACCGTATCTTCCTGCACCTAACTAGTATTACCTCAGTACATGATTATTTTGATCTTTAGATTACAGGGGAAAATAACCTTTAATACAACTTAATAAAAAAAAAGGGCATGGAACAATGAAATGTTATAAACTTAGTACATACGGGACAAAATAATTTATACGTAAATTAATAAGAACAAATATATATACATCAAAAAAAAATTAGACATTGAGCGTTACAAAATTCAGACATATACATTAATTAACTATATTACAAAAGAATCTTAAATTAAGTCGTACAAGACGGTATATACCTACATGGAGATACTAATCCTATGAATACAATTGTTCTACGCTATTCGGTAACGCATTCCTACTGAGTGCGTCAGCGACCTGGTTATCGGAACCTTTGATATAATTTATTTTAAATTGATACTCTTGCAAGAGTAAACTCCAGCGCATGATGCGGCCGTTTGAGTGTCTCAAATTCCTAATATAGGCTAACGGACGGTGGTCGGTTCCTATTTGAAAATCTTTACATATCAAGTACAGCTTGAATATGTCTATGACCCAGATAATTGATAGAGCTATCTTTTCTCTAGTGGCATATCTCTTTCCGCGTGGTAATAATTGACGACTAGCATATGCAACTGGATGACTCGTTCTGTCATCCACGTATTGAAATAGTACACTTCCAATGCCCTCGTTGATCACGTCGGTCTTAACCCCAAAAGATTTTTCCGGGTTGGGCAACTTAAAACTGGGGGCAGAAATGAACTTACTTTTGAGCTGAATAAAATGGGAAACAGCGACATCATTCCAACGTAAACGGTCGGAGAAATTCTTTTCCTGAAGGGGGCATAGGGGGGCCGAATTTGCAGCGAAGTTCGGAACAAATCGCTGATAGGGAGAAGCTGATCCTAGGATCGATCTTAATGGCTTCTTTGTAATCGGGAGGGGCATGTCGGCGATTGCCTTAATCTTGTTCTCGTGGGGACCTGACTTGCTTTGTCCTATTTTGAAACCCAAATATTTGATGGTTTCGTGGGCAAACTGGCATTTGCTGGGGCCAATGGTGAGGCCATTGTCACGCAGTTGCTCGAAAAGAGCTAATAGGGTGGATAAATGGTGATTCCATTTAATTAGTTCTTGGAGCTGACTCTTCTGACGTGGTGTCAGCTGCGCGTCACTATCCAGGTCAGAGGGTTCCAAAGACTTGCCTGGTAGGGAAGGAGGAGGGTAATCGGCATCAGGTTAGATGCACAGTGTCTGGATTACCTTAAGGGACTCCGCGGGGCAATCCTCTTCAAGCGCCGATGCTTCGTCTAGTTCTACGAAGGTATCTCCATGGGCGCGTTGGGGGTTCTTTTTTTCTTGGGGTCCAAGGACAGTCTCCGTGTCCTTGTCTGGGGCCTTATCACCTAAGGGTTTTAGTGAATCACATTCCTCTTTTTCCGTCCTATAGTCCTGGTTAGGGGTCTCCGAGAAATCGGACGGTATCGGGGTTCTGATGGGGACGGGCTCCTGGGCTTCTTTCTTATCTCGGCCTTGAGGAAGGGTGGCCTGAAACACAGGGTCGAAACTTACTTGGGGGCTCTTTCCTATAAGTACGGAACAGAATTTTATTGGTGCTAAAATGACTTCAGCCCAGCCATTATAATATTGACACTGCAGGTAACATCTAGCGACGGGGAATCTGTTCGCCCGCCCAAGTTGGTCATGTACCACCGCAAACTTTTCGTGGTTAGAGGCCACTGGGAGGAGTTCGTCGGACACGATGAAGCATGTACATCCTGTGTCCCTGACGAGAGTCGATACTCGACAGCTGTCCACGCTGCCCTCCTCATATTTCAAAGTTCCCGATGAACTTTTACAAAAAACAAAATTTACCTGGTGGCCTGACGGAGGGGGAGAAGTTTCTGCTTGGGTCTGCACCACCGAAGGAGCCGGGGTCGCATTAATCTGGTGAACTTGGTGGGCTGGTCCGCTTTTAAGCCTAGAATTTTGGGGGCAATTCCAGCTCAAGTGGTTTTCTACTCCACAGGTGAAGCATATGGTTGGTCGCTTCGGGAAGAGAAATGGAGGAGAAGTCTTAACGGGAGGTTTGGAGTCCCGTCGTTGGTTTTGGGGAAAGAAGTTTTGGGGTTTTACGGGGCTCGGAAACTTTGTCAGCTTTCCTGGGAAGGGGCGCGAATCCGTCCTTCTTTCTTCTCGTTGGATTTCTTTTTCTCGTTCTTCTCGTTGTATTTTTCCTTCTCGTTCTTCTCGTTGGATTACTCTTTCCCGTTCCTCTCTTTCTCTTTCTTTTTCTACCTTTTTTCTTTGAACTTCTGCTTTAATCCGAGCTAATTCAATCTGAAGGTCAGCTAGTCTTATCCGTTCCTCTCTTTCTCTTTCTTCTCGTTGTATTTCTCTTCTTTGCTCCTCTTGTCGGATTACTCTTTCCCTTTCTCTTTTTTCCTCTTTTCTTTGCTCCTCTCGAATGTACTTAATTAGTTCTTTTCCGGAAAGTCCACAGGACTCTCCTTGCGCTTTAAAGATTTCGAACGGAGTCATCTTTGCACTTGGGGGCGCACTAGTCAACCAACTAAAATTCCTCGCAACAAGAATTATGCCTCTATAGAATTAGCCTACCTAAATATGGGCACTGACCTATTCGTACTTGGTTTCTCAATCTAAATAACCACTGACTAAAATCACGAAAAAACACAAACAAATTATTATAACCGTTCCTTGAGCTACTCCAGCTTCTTAAATTTAAAAAAAAAGGGGATAGCAATCGTTAAAACAAAAGGGAACTACTATATTCTATTATTATAACGAATAACACTATGCTTTACTCAACTGAGACCAGTGTTTGCAAAGATATAGCGTTAAACCTTACACACCTGATACCAAATTAAATAGTATATATATATATATATGTCGTAGAATGACTCCCGACGATACTATATATAACACTATTCGTTGAGGGAACTTCCTTAATTATCTCTAGAGTGCGTTTTACTGTCTTGGCGGCCGATATTATGTATCTTCAAAAATGCTTAAGAAGTGGAACTGAGCTCAAGGATAATAATATTGCTATCATTAATAAAATAGAGTTTTTTTAATAATAACTATAAACAATACACAAAAACGGAAAATATTGACAAACAGAATGGAAAGGGTCGTGGAGACTCGGGCTAATCCAAGGATTTAAGGGATCAAAAAAGGTAAAACAAATATGGAGTTAAAGAGATGGGATGGTTCGATAAACCATTTAAAGCACAGGATAGAATTGACAAATAAGGGATCAATACTCAAAAGGTGACGCTTGGCTTACGTAACTTCATTAGGGTGCAGTGGAAGGTACTTGAAGGAATATTCGGTCCGCTGGCGAGTTCCAGCCGAAGGGGGGGGGATAAAAGGATCCCAACGAGGTGTCTTGGAAAGGAGAACCGTTACTCGACGAACGGCTGGAAGAACAATGGCTGTTCTAGGTTGTTCTCTTCTGAACAAAGGGGGGGATGAGAACCGTCTCTTGTCTACGGGCTCAAGAACAATGGCTGTTCTAATGTTGTTCTCCTTTGAACAACAGGGGGGGGGGTGAGAACCGTTTCTTGGCGAAGGGCTCAAAACGAACAATGGCTGTTCTAATGTTGTTCTCCCTTGAACAACAGGAGGGGTGAAGAACCGTTTCTTGGCGAAGGGCTCAAAACGAACAATGGCTGTTCTAATGTTGTTCTTCCTTGAACAACAGGGGGGGGGAAGAACCGTTTCTTGGCGAAGGGCTCAAAACGAACAATGGCTGTTCTAATGTTGTTCTCCCTTGAACAACAGCAGGGGATGAGAACCGTTTCTTGGCGAAGGGCTCAAAACGAACAATGGCTGTTCTAATGTTGTTATCCTTGAACAACAGGGGGGGGGGATGAGAACCGTTTCTTGGCGAAGGGCTCAAAACGAACAATGGCTGTTCTAATGCTGTTCTCCTTGAACAGCAGGGGGGAATGCCTTGGGGACTTGACGTCACTAAAGGCTCGAACCTTTGGCACTCAAGGAATATTGTCCTCCTGGACAAGTGATGGTGAATCTCGAGGCCGAGGTCCCTTGGCGCACAAAGGGAGAGAGGGTCGTGGTGATGTTTCGTGACGAAAATCTGGATCTCCAATCTGATCTTAGTGGTAAAGTTTTCATATAAATAGCCAGGACATCTCCTTGGCGTGGGGGAAAATGGAGTGAAAGCTTGGAGGGAACGCACAGCTGGGCCGGAGAAAAATGCCTTATCTGTTCATAAGCCTAACTCGATCTGGCGAGGTCGGCGTATGGGGGCGAACGGGGGCACGATAACCTCCTTGTTTAAACATTGACGTCCGGCAGCTGTTGATAAGACTCCAAGCCTCGAATCGAAGATGCACGTGGGCCTCCTCGAGATTTTAACTAATATGGGATAGGAGTTGAATTTAACACAGATTCAACTCGTTCTATCACAATCAGTTTCTACCGCTATTATTCATCTTTTAACTAATATTTCAATACCCTATTTCTGAAAGTGTTTGACTTTCATTTAAAATACTACTTTAAGCTTGCTACCTCTTTTGTACTTAACATATTCATTCTCTTCAATTGATTAATCTTAACTCCTAAAAAGATATTAATCTAATGTGGCTAAGTTGGGTGATTCTGAATGATGACATTTAATTCATAATTGATATTTTTAAGCTTTTGTCTATCTCATGCTGGGAGGTCGCGAGTTGTCTTGAGCTTTTGACTATCTTATGCTGGGAGGTGGTGAATTATCTTGAGTAAATAGCACTTTTCTTATATTGTATAATATAACTGCATGTAAACGGACCAATTGAGGCCAGGAAAGACTTCTTTGGAGATAGATTGATTTAAGTTGAAAAGTTCAAAATGGGTTCATCTCCCACAAGACAATCTTCCGTGGATTCATGAGGCGCCGGGTTCAACTGAAGTAGCGTTTTTCCCTAGGATTAGTTCATTGTCTAGAAGGTTTATTATGGTTGTAAATAGCCTACCTTCGTCTCCTGTAACAAAATTAATAAATGGTCGCTCATTTACTCTATTATTTCTCTCCCTAAAATAATTATAAACCTAAGTGAAATCCCGCATTAATTATGGGAGGACAGATTAAATTAAAATGGGTGAAACAACCAAAAATCTTATTAAACGATAATATATTTGAAGGGTTTATTGGATATCAGTAACAAAATTGATTGAGAAGGAAAAGAAACTTTTAGTAAATTAATAATATTTTAACATGTTATTTCTTCTCCACGTATTTTACTTCGTGAAGACATTTTCATCTTCCTAGGCAGGTAGTGAAGAAATCTGAGCTCTTTAAATTCCACTACGTTTCAACTTCATTTTCCCCTTATGTTCCTTTCTATGTTCTTCCTTTCAAGAATTGTTTAATTTGGATGGCATATTACTGGTTAAAAAGAGAATGTTAAATGAAATAGGTATAATTTTATTCTAGATATCCACAATTTCACTTTTGCTATCGTTGAAGAATGCCCCCAAGCATTATCAATGTGAAAAATAAAATAATATGATATCACTCTCCTGTTCTTTGTTCACCAAGAAAGATTTTAATTTTCTCAACACCCTTTCATAATAAGCCCAGTGATCGAAATATGACCTTAAAGAAGGTCGATTAAGAACACCATATCGGCATTCCCCTCAAAACTAACGCCATCACCTTGTGGGATAATCTCTGCCTTGAATTTCTGTGCCCAAAGAACTCGTTAGAAGAAAATGTTAGGAATGAATTTTGCTCGTTAGATCGAAGTGATTAATCTAAGTTTTAACTCACGTAACAAACCGTCTTAAGAATCTTCTTTCTCATTTTGAATAATAGGCAAAAAAATGAAGGAATGAACAGCCATTTGATCGAGCTTATCAACACTTTTGACACGCATCGATCTTATTGCGAGCAAAGAAAAGAACGATCCCTAATAATCAAATATCCTGAACTATTTCAAATTTGATTAGCTTTGATAAACAATAGATAAGAATTGTGGATAAGAGTGAAAAGGTAGGGGAAAGAAATCCATTTTAACAGCCCAGATTTGAAGTGAGAAATAGAATAAGAAGTAGTATTAGGGATATTCTTTCAATATTTTTATATTAATTTGCATTAAAGTAGCTGATTAAAAAGACTAAGATTTAATTACATAATCGCGAGAGTAAAATACGGGGAATACTTTACTTCATATAATTTATATAAACTAATAAATCCCCAAAATAAATTGAAAAACACAAATATCATCTATTATACAAGGATCCTTTATCAATATATTAAAAAAAAAACCAAACACAACAACTTAAAATTGGATGCAGTATCTTGGCAGATAGACTTCACGACAGTCGAGAATTTACGGGGTGGAAGTAAGTAAATTTACGGGGTGGAAGTAAGTAAATAATGTGAGAGTGAGTGAAGAGCGATAGGTTCAGAGAGTGTAAGAAGGAGAAAAAAATCACCTGTATAAAAATACGGTGAAAATAGAAAACCGGACGAGGGGTGCATAAATATGCAAAGTCTCTGGTAGATGAAGTGTTGTGTAGATAGCCCAAGTAGACAAAAGCGACACTTTTGGGAGAAATAAAGTCCAGTTGTGCGAAAGTGAAAACCGAAGACCAGGGAAAATATAGGTAACGATCGGTCCGCTTTGGGGGAACATTCTTTTTTAGTGGCCCTTAAAGGAAATATTTTAAAATTTCCATAAATTTTTCTGCAGTCAATTTTATATTATTTTTTGCTAATGTTATTTTGAATTAAAAAATGAATAATTATATGAAATTAAGCTAATATATATGAGAAAATTGGAATTTACTCGTTATCTAAGTGTGGCCTAAATATGGCTAAGGAATTATATCTCCCTCGGGACCAAAAGGATGCCATCATCTCTAGATTAGTTTCTGCAGAATGTTAGAATTAAATTGACTTTTCCATTGAGGCAATGAAGATCAAACATATAAATAATGATAGACAGCTTTATATTAACATTTTATTAAGATAGGTTTCATTGGTTCCCTGTTATAGCAATGCCAAGAAGTTATGCGTTTCTCCCTCGACTATAGTTGTCCATATGCTGTAGAATTTAATGCTACTACACTCCGATATGGACGACAAAAATTCCTAACAGTGAAAAATTGTATAACTTTTAGCATACATATATCTAACTCACAATTCATCTTTTCTTGATATTTTTTGTCACAATTCTACTCTAACCAGAATCCGATATCAGAAGTCACATCCAACATTTAATTGTTGTAGATATAATTCAGGTACAATTTCATTTTATTTGGTAAATCATTGGGAAACACGCTTTTTTTAAAGGGATCTCTATCCAGCATGAATGCATAGATGCTTCTAATTCTACTTTTCTGCCCATATCTATTTCATGAGCCTAATCTTCAGTACTTTCTCACCAGTCACTTTATCGATGAGTATCGGCATTGCCTCCATCTGCTCTGCCATCCAAATTCTTAACTAAAGTTGAATCCCATAATAATTAAAGCCGATGTTACAGCTTACCTTTCAGCCAAAATGGATTTTGTCACCTGCTGTTTGTCTGATCAAACTTTTCTCATTACCTATTTATTTTCCCAAGCCATGTCTCTCATTTGAGTTTGTTTTCCAACCTAATAATTAAACTACCATGGAAATAAAAATTTCAATCTGTACCCTTCCTTGAGCCCCCACGGAAAGGGCTCGTTCGAGGAGGGGCTGGGAAACGTTCGTACTATGTGTTTTTCACTTACCAGTAAGTGATTCGGCATCTGCTCTCACACAAGAGGCATCTTCTGACATTTATGGAATGAAAATCCATCACTTGGTTTCTGAGAAACAGAAGTTTGGTGTGTAATGTGCAAAGGGAGGAAATGAAAGAAAGAGGTGTTATACATCGCTAATTATATAGTCTTACAATGGAGTTAAATGGTTTTTATTAAACGCTTGTAGATGCGTTAATTGCATTAGTTACATACTTTCTTGGAAGTAAATGTATACTAAAACTATTTTTAACACACGTGGCTTACATTCCTTAATAATTATCAGGGATCATTTAGGGAAGAAACAACCTAAGAAATATTCTTGACGAAGGCATTGGTGGGTCGCTGTTCTTGACATGACATGTCCTCAAGGATGTTGTCTTAACCTCATAGGGCAGGTTTAGCTTATGTTTGGTTAGGTTTAATACATGTTGCTTAACCTAACCAAACAAGTATCGAGTTTTTTCGACTAGAATTCCAGTTTCATTGCTTGGTCTAGTAAACACTAGTTATTCATAATAGATAATAGTTATTGATAGTGATGAATGACGATCCCACAGAAATCTGACCAATAATCCTGATCTTTCATTCCTTCAAAAACAAGCATTCATGCTCAACATATTGAATCATCTAGGCCCAAGGGAAAGACATGAGCAAAGCTTAAGAATATTCAAGGATGAAAACGCAATTTTCTTTCAAGATATTTACAAATGCTCATGTGTATAGAAAAAAAATAAATAAAATGGTAAATTAATTTCTGTAACGCAATTGCCACTCAATTTACCTTTCAATAAATTAGGATACCTTTCACTTCCATTAAATTAATGAACTCTTAAGAGTTCAGTTCTTTCATTTGCATGATATTTTCATTCCGGGTTGCTATTCTTGTATAGGGAATTTGAGGGTCACTATTTGTCGTAGAATTCTACCTGATAAGAACCCTACTTACCTGACACCACTTTTATTAAGTGTCGTAGAATGCCCCCGTCTTTTTTTCTATCTCTAAGAGTGCTAAGAGTGTCAAATATATATTGATATTATAAAAATATCTTAAAGAACAGAGCCGTTACCAAACACGTAAGGATATAAAAGAAACGCCCACTAATTCACAAAATAAACTTATATTTTATCTTTAACCATTGAATACACAACCTTTATACATTAACTACAGCAATACTCTAAATATTATTATAAACAAGAATTAATTAAATTCGTTTACCCTCCAAAATTTGGTTAACGTTTTCTCTACACAAAACAATAATATAAGAATTAGGCTTACGGACTCATGCGGAGTTTAAAGGGCCTCAGAAATGTTATTGACTCACGACGCGAGCCGTGTGTCGAGTTGTAGATGGGCAGAATTCCACGGTCGTTTTGGCGAGGGTAGCAGCTGGGGGGTCCACACGTTCTTCCGGGGGGAAAGGTTTCTTTAAGAACGAGAACCAAGACGGTGCTTTATGCAACACCTAGGCAGTCGTGGTCTCTCTGGCGAGACTGAGTCGAACTTGTTTCTTAAATCAAGTTAACTTGGAGTGCGGTGAGATCACCGAGTAACGAGCTCGAGGAGGAGCTTTTCTCCTTCGTTACTGATTTCCTTATGGACGAGGACTGAACTCAGGGAGGGTCTTCTTCAAGGGCGAGGATAACGGAGGGAGGTTTCTCTGGCGAGAATTATTTGAACTTGGTTCCTTACCAAGTTAACTTAAGAGTTCGGTGTGGCCACCAAATAACGGGCTCGAGGGGGAGCCTTTTCCTTCTTCTTCTTAATCTCTCAAGGACAAGGAATATCCTTGGTGTTTAAGGTGCACCAGGATATGAGGAGTCTCTCTGGCGAGAGTAAGTTGAACTTACCAAAGTTCACTTATCGTTTGGTTTGATAACCAGGGACTTAGCTCAAGGATGAGCTTTTTCTTAGCCCCTTAAGGTAGGTAGCACTGCCTCTCTTGCAGGGTACTTCTTGGTCTGGCGACCCAAGTAAACTACCTCTCCAGTCTTGGTAGCTCGGTTGTGGATCCGAGGACTTCGTCACCTAGAGACTGACGTATACTACCTCTTCTTCTTTTCTTAATTCCTCAAGGACGAGGAATACCCCTGGTGTTTAAGGTGCACCAGGAAATGAGGAGTCTCTCTGGCGAGAGTAAGTCGAACTTACCAAAGTTCACTTATCGTTTGGTTTGATAACCAGGGACTTAGCTCAAGGATGAGCTTTTTCTTAGCCCCTTAAGGTAGGTAGCCCTGCCTCTCTTGCAGGGTCCTTCTTGCTCTGGCGAGCTAAGTACACTACCTCTCTAGTCTCGGTAGCTCGGTTGTGGATCCGAGGACTTCGTCACCTAGAGACTGACGTATACTACCAATCCACTCTAGGTAGCTCGGTTTTGGATCCGAGGACTTCGTCACCTGGCCTGACGTATACTACCAATCCAGTCTAGGTAGCTCGGTTTTGGATCCGAGGACTTCGTCACCTGGCCTGACGTATACTACCTATCCAGTCTAGGTAGCTCGGTTTTGAATCCGAGGACTTCGTCACCTGGCGTGACGTATACTACCAATCCAGTCTAGGTAGCTCGGTTTTAGATCCGAGGACTTCGTCACCTGGCCTGACGTATACTACCCCGATTTTCCTCAGAGTTCCTCATTTATACCTCGCACCCCCACTGGGGGAGTGGTATGGGAGAGAGGGGCTTGAGGACGGCCCCAGGAGAGTTCTTTTTCCAAACGGTCTTTCCCACGAAGTCAAACATCGGCTGCTCATTAGCCATCGAGATTGGGAGAAACCCGTCTCCAATTTCTTGTTCGACGTGAAACTGGATCTCACTCTCCTGGGGGAGAACTTACCTTTTTGACCTTTAGGGTCTTTCATGGCACTGGGTTGTGCTACGTTGTGGTTAAGCACTGACCCGCCGCTGCCTTCGACGGATGTCGTTGCGGTAACCGCCTTGGAACTGCATCACGAGTGAACGAGGGGGGGGGGGGAAGTGACCATTTCCCGACACACCTCCCACCGAAGAACTTAATGGAGAGCGGGGGATGCTCCCGGGAACTCAAAACACCTTACTCAACCTCGTCGAGCTTATCAAAGTTGTATTTCTTTGAGCCCTCTCTTACATTAAGTTTCCTTACACATGAGCGCCCACGCGCGCGTTTACACAGGCAATGTGTCGAGCTAGACCTACTCGCAATACAATTTTACATATAAAATTAAAAAACCTTAATTCTTCGATTACCCACAAAAAAACAAACAAAACAAGCTACTTCCTTACCTTTCTAAGTTTTTGAGAATTTAAATCCTACCGATAAATATTAACACGAACAACAAATGAAAACATGGTTTCACGCTCATTAGGTACTGAAATAACCCTCAATGGTTTTTCGTCTCCGCCTATAGAGCAGCTGTCCTTTATCGGCTCCTTTGAGGTAGCTAATACTAAAATGGTGCTCTAAGACCAGTACTTTACTGTGCCTGAGTCGGCCGTTCGGGTTATTGAGTCTGCCCCAGTATGTTCCTAAATGGTAGCGGTATTTCAACCTACTCGATTTACCCATATTATGGTACTTGACTACCTTTAAATTGAACATTAAGGCTAGAGCAGCCTGTGGCAGCGGGGCATAATTGATGGGAGCGTAGGTCCCATAGCTCTCCTTTAACCAGGTACACGGGAAGATCGTGTCTGGGTTCGATCTTTGGGGATCGAGAAAATTTTTCCCTGCGAGGTCGTTAATGGGCTTGGCGCTCACTAAGACTTGGCGATTTAGCGGTAACTCCGTGGACGTTCCGTTCGGGGAGGAGACTACTAGGGGTAGGGGATACTCATCCGCGTCTACCATTTGATTAGTCTTACCTGGGTGTATCGCAATAGCACCTATTTCCTCCTTCCTTGTCAACTCATTTGACTCGCTTCTCTTCGCCGGTAGTTCCTCAGGTACACCTGCTCGTACCTCTACTCTACCTTCTTCTTCTTCTTCCCTGATAACCCCATTTGGCTGGGTTCTCCTCGTAGGTTCTTCCTTAGGTACTCCTGCTGGTACATCATTCCTACTTCCTACTTCTTCCATCGTTACCCCATTTGGCTGGGTTTCCCTCGATGGTCCTTCCTTAGGTCCAGGCCGATCTCCAACTTCCTCGGCCTCTATGAGATTCTCGATAGGTGCTCTTTCGAGTGCGAGCAATCTTTCCTTTTCTTCTCTCTCTTCTCTTTCAGCTTGAGCACGTTCTTTTTCCCTCTTCATTCTCCTTTCATCTATTTCTTTTTTAATCTTTATTCTCCTCTCTTTCGGCTCTTTTTCCCTCTTCATTCTCCTTTCCTCGGCTTCTTGTTCTGCATTCACTATTTCGTTTTCCCGTCGAGTTCTTCTTTCTTCATCTTCCAGCTTTATCTTTAGTCTTCTTTCTTCATCTTCCATTTCTATCCTTATTCTGAATTGCTGTGCTTCTCTTTTCAACAGTATTATTTTTTCGCTTGTTTTACTTCCTCTCAGCATTCTTCTTTCTTCTGTTTCTATTTTCCACTGTATTCGGGATTCTTCACTTTTCCGGTTCATCCGTATTTCTATATTTTCCCTTTTTCTATCAAACTCTATTATTTCTTCTTCTTCTTCTCTTTGTATTCTCAATTCTTCAATCCTTGCCTTCAAATCCCAGAATTTTGGCTTGTTGGTAAAATCTTTCGACCGGATCCATTTTGTGTTGGTCCGTCGATTTTTCCTTTCTTTATTCTCAGGTAATTATGCCACCACTCACCAGGTATCGCTCAGCATAACTTACCCTCAATCCCACTACTATGCTGATTGAAATACCACTCCCGACAACAAATTTACCACTTGACCTACCAATTACCTTTAGATTGTTACCACCCCTAACTCTACCAATTTTCCTCTCGTCAATTATTCTCTTATTCCTGATCTGATATTCCTTTACGTGTTGGCTCTTTCTTAATTTGACACTGCTGAGTTCTTCTAATAACAACCTACAAAACCTGACACCACTTTAATTATGTCGTAGAATTCTTTCTGATAAAAACCCCACTTACCTGACACCACTTTTATTTAGTGTCGTAGAATTCCCCTCCTTTTTTTCTATCTCTAAGAGTGCTAAGAGTGTCTAATATATATTGATATTATAAGAATATCTTAAAGAACAGAGCCGTTACCAAACACGTAAGGATATAAAAGAAACGCCCACTAATTCACAAAATAAACTTATATTTTATCTTTAACCATTGAATACACAACCTTTATACATTGACTACAGCAATACTCTAAATATTATTATAAACAAGAATTAATTAAATTAGTTTACCCTCCAAAATTTGGTTAACGTTTTCTCTACACAAAACAATAATATAAGAATTAGGCTTACAGACTCATGTGGAGTTTAAAGGGCCTCAGAAATGTTATTGACTCACGACGCGAGCCGTGTGCCCAGTTGTAGATGGGCGGAATTCCACGGTCGTTTTGGCGAGGGTAGCAGCTCAGCTAGGGGGTCCACACGTTCTTCCGGGGGGGAAGGGTTCTTTAAGAACGAGAACCAAGACGGTGCTTTATGCAACACCTAGGCAGTCGTGGTCTCTCTGGCGAGAGTGAGTCGAACTTGTTTCTTAAATCAAGTTAACTTGGAGTGCGGTGTGATCACCGAGTAACGAGCTCGAGGAGGAGCTTTTCTCCTTCGTTACTGATTTCCTTATGGACGAGGACTGAACTCGGGGAGGGTCTTCTTCAAGGGTGAGGATAACGGAGGGGGGTTTCTCTGGCGAGAATTATTTGAACTTGGTTCCTTACCAAGTTAACTTAAGAGTTCGGTGTGGCCACCAAATAACGGGCTCGAGGGGTAGCCTTTTCCTTCTTCTTCTTAATTCCTCAAGGACGAGGAATACCCTTGGTGTTTAAGGTGCACCAGGATATGAGGAGTCTCTCTGGCGAGAGTAAGTTGAACTTACCAAAGTTCACTTATCGTTTGGTTTGATAACCAGGGACTTAGCTCAAGGATGAGCTTTTTCTTAGCCCATTAAGGTAGGTAGCCCTGCCTCTCTTGCAGGGTACTTTTTGGTCTGGCGACCCAAGTAAACTACCTCTCCAGTCTCGGTAGCTCGGTTGTGGATCCGAGGACTTCGTCACCTAGAGACTGACGTATACTACCTCTTCTTCTTTTCTTAATTCCTCAAGGACGAGGAATACCCCTGGTGTTTAAGGTGTACCAGGATATGAGGAGTCTCTCTGGCGAGAGTAAGTCGAACTTACCAAAGTTCACTTATCGTTTGGTTTGATAACCAGGGACTTAGCTCAAGGATGAGCTTTTTCTTAGCCCCTTAAGGTAGGTAGCCCTGCCTCTCTTGCAGGGTCCTTCTTGCTCTGGCGAGCTAAGTACACTACCTCTCTAGTCTCGGTAGCTCGGTTGTGGATCCGAGGACTTCGTCACCTAGAGACTGACGTATACTACCAATCCAGTCTAGGTAGCTCGGTTTTGGATCCGAGGACTTCGTCACCTGGCCTGACGTATACTACCAATCCAGTCTAGGTAGCTCGGTTTTGGATCCGAGGACTTCTTCACCTGGCCTGACGTATACTACCTATCCAGTCTAGGTAGCTCGGTTTTGGATCCGAGGACTTCGTCACCTGGCGTGACGTATACTACCAATCCAGTCTAGGTAGCTCGGTTTTGGTTCTGAGGACTTCGTCACCTGGCCTGACGTATACTACCCCGATTTTCCTAAGAGTTCCTCATTTATACCTCGCACCCCCACTGGGGAAGTGGTAAGGGGGAGAGGGGCTTGAGGACGGCCCCAGGAGAGTTCTTTTTCCAAACGGTCTTTCCCACGAAGTCAAACATCGGCTCCTTGTTAGCCATCGAGATTGGGAGAAACCCGTCTCCATTTTCTTGTTCGACGTGAAACTGGATCTCTCTCTCCTGGGAGAGATCTTACCTTTTTGACCTTTAGGGTCTTTCATGGCACTGGGTTGTGCCACGTTGTGGTTAAGCACTGACTCGCCGATGCCTTCGACGGATGTCGTTGCGGTAACCGCCTTGGGACTGCATCACGAGTGAAGGGGGGGGGGGAAGTGACCATTTCCCGACACTATTCTTCTATGGTAAAATCACGTTCGCTATTCTTGATATGATGGATTGACAGGACATCAAAGAATATAAAGATCCCGTTTTATTAAAATATTTATAGCAATAATCTTAAATGTGAGGTAAAACTTTGTTCAACACTATTCAAGCACTTAAACTAAGTTGTATCTAATACTTTGTCTTTATCCTTCGTTGTCAATGTAACCACTAGCCATTTTGAAGGATCTGTGTTTAGATTTAAACACGCTTCTGCCATGAATTTGGACTACTATTCTTTGCACTTAAGGACGAGAAACCAATGTATTTATTGATTGAACCATGAGTTCTTTTAACCTGAGAGTAATATAAACAAAATAGCAGACAAAGGCGATCTGCTAGTGCAAGAATAATTTGCGAATACTCTTCAGCGCCCAAATCTCGTCAGAGCAAGATTAGAATTTTGGAGCCTCAAAGAAAATTTTTCCCTAAAATCTGAAGCAATCTAAAGAAATAATTCGTAAACCTAATGTTATAGGCTCAAATTCGGTGAATAATTATACAATTCACTCTCTTTTTAGAAAAATCACATTTGGTTTGACCAGTTTTATCACTTTGCATTTGATTTACCATCATTTTTTACTTACTCGAATTGGCTTTTATAATCCTATCGTATTCAAAAGGTGTTCATGTATAATCTGCTTGCAATCATTTGCTCCCTCGTTAGAAAGAATGGCAAACCTTTCGAATGAAATATTCAGAAATTCGTTTCTTTGATTCTTTTCGAGCTTTGATTTCATCGAGAGATGAAACAAAAGATTCCATAATGAGAGTTTTCTCTTCTTTTTGGACTCTGACTTTGAACATCCTCGACTATTCGCTCGTTGAAAGTTGATTTTTCTGTCCTCAAACGACAAACTTTGCAGACCAAGAACAAATGAATTGGTGTTGTTGGCTACTACCCTCGTATTTATTTTATGTCCAATCAATCTAATCTGGAAACGATTATGCTATTATTTATTTAATGATTGGTGGTGTTCTGTTTAGTTTTTTTTAGTGGTGGAGGTGATTAGGTATATCCCTAAACATTTTCTCCAAAAAACTCATTCTTTAAAATTCATTAAGTTTATCTTAATTATAGAAAATGTTTCATTAATAAAATATTAAAGTTGACGTGTTTAGACATCTATCGCGTTTTCCTTTTTGTAAAATAATAGAGCGTGTATTTGTTATTCTTCCACGGGTGTCCGAGAAGGATCCCTTTACTGGTTGTATTCACTTAATATTGCAGGATTCCACGAAACATGGTTCATATCCTCACAATACCGTCTGGAAGAGGCTGCAAAGCTAGATACCAAACCCTCTAAACTTCATGGTCAAATATACGCAATTACTTATCGGCTAATCCAGGGGTAAAGCTAGATGGTGCACCTAATAATTTATGTTTTCCAATTCCATTTTTACTTTGCGATCTTTATTTGTGGGAACGTTAACGATGAGGTGTGGGGTTGGACTCGACTTGGGTTTGCTATTCCCTCCGCTCCAAATTCAGTCCACAGGCCAGTCTTTTATGCCATTCTTTGGCCCTCGTTGTCATGACGAGGCATACCAGCGATTGAGAAGAGAAGGAGCTTCGTAAACCTTCTGCAATACTTTTCAGCCTCATCCTTGTGCATCTTAACATTCCGCAGTACGGGGAAAGGAGTCAGATTTAACCGAGTAAAGCAAACTTTATCTTAATTTTTTCGTAACTTTTATTGATGAACTCCTTAGAAAGAAGGAGAGAGCATTAGAAAGTAGAGTTAAAGTTTCTGAATTAAAAAGTGGAAAGGCACAAATTGAAATTTATTTCTATTAGCAGGAAAGGTTTAACTGTGTTTGTTAGAAATACCAAACTAATCAAGCAAATGGTCTGATGATATCTTCATCAGCACTTTCGTATAACCTAAAGAATCAAAAGCTAATTTAAAAATCATATTTAGTAAAAAGTTTAAGCGATCTCAACTTGGATTCATAAATAGTAGATTTGGTCAAATAAACTTGTTGGAATTTCTTGAATATGCCGCAGGTATTGTGGAATTAGTAGTAAGTGTAGTCACGATGGCATATCTCGATTATAATGATGAGGTTTCCCTTTCTGAAATGAACAAAAGGAAATTACTATCAAAATATTTATCACTCTGTAAATGAAGTAATATTAGATTATTCTTTCAATGCCTAGCGCGCATCCAGGCGTTATCATCCTTATTTACTTTATCTACAATAAGCGTTTATAAGTTAGGTAAGTTTTTAAACTCATTATAATTAAATATTTAATTAATATTTTTAAAATGTACATAATTAGTATAGAGAAAATTATTTTATAAAACTAATTCTTGATCATATAAGACTCCAAAGACTTCCTGGACGAGGTTTGCATTCACAACAAATATTTAGCGAAATAACTGAATAAGTTCTTTTTTAATACAGAGATGAGCGCTTATATTTGAGACGAGATTTAAAGCAGAATTCTCGCGAATGGTACGGGAAGTTTTGGGATCTTTGGCTCAATGAACCATTATCCCACTTAGCAGATTTTGATTTTGATACGGTGAAGATGATAATGCGAAAGACTATACCATATGATAAGAAGTTGTGCAAATGGAGAAAATCAAAATGATAAGAAGAAAATAGAAAACCCAAGGAAAATGTCTCAATGAATAAGAAAATTAGCGCAACCCCCCAAATGTCCAATCATTCATGGAAGTTTCCAGGTGAATCTACCAGACCTCTTTGAATATTCACATTGTGTGTATTACTTTAAGGTTCTTACCACTCACTTTTAAACCCGGTCAATTTTTAAGATTAGAAAACAATTGTTTTGCTGTGCAAAGTGAAAATTCGTCATATTTTCTAGATTACCAGAAAAATGTTCCAACATTTCAGAATACTAAAATAGATCATTCATCAAAATAAGGACACATAAAAACCGCACACGTCAAGCTAAAGGTAATAAAATTCTATGTAATTGGGTCAGATACTTCAACCAGAAGACCACTCTGTCACAGACACTTCAACGTGTTGACTGATGGAACCGACCCTTATCCATCGTCTTCCAGCTTTGGAAGCAACAAAATTAAGTAGAACCATCAACCAAGCTCAAGACATAGACCATTAAATCTAATATAGGCACAATTCCCTTCAATGAAATCAAACCCTTTATCATCTGCTTCATTTTTACATCTATACTTAAATCTAACATGTACAGTGAATGACTTGGAATAGCAGAATGCTTATAATATGCTTACAATATTAAAAAGCACCTTTATCATATCGGGCCCATTTAATATTTTTCATAGAACTTGAAGATGTTTTTATTCCGCCCCAACCTTCCTTGACTAATTTAATGATGATTGTACATTTACTTAAGATCTGTCTATATATAATTTCGTATTAAAGCTTTGTACACAAAATACAATCCAATGATTACAATAAAAAACATTTATATAAATAGGGAATTAAGCATAGGAGTAAATCGACTATATGGATACATGAAATTCGCCTCTGTAATAAACGACCAATTCAACTGATGCTGCAATCGGGAAGAAATGGAGGAAAACGATTAGAGAAGAACAAGCCAGGATTTTTCGCATTTCTGAGGTTGGGCTAAAAATATTAGCAATTATTAAAAGTTTCAAGATTATTCTAGGCACCAATATTTAATAAGGCTATGAAGAGGTTAAAATTAATTTGATATTTTGGCCCAAATTAAAAAGTTAAATGAGCCTCTTATACACGTACGGTTTCAAATTATGTTAAGTCACGAACGGCTATATTTTTTGTTTTACTAATTTTCAATTATTTCTACTAATTTTCCGCATATTTCCTTTTACAAGTAAATTTTATTAATCCTTTGTTTTAAATTTGAACTATACAGTCAATGAGTGACCTCTCGTTAAGAAAATAATTGTCATTTTATAGAGAATTTTTCGCTTTTAATCAAGTGTGCGGGGCATGAGCAGCTTTTTAATTCTTTTCCTCAAGGAAAATTCTCTTATGAGAGACCATTTTCTTTTTTCTCACTAGAAAGACAAAAAGTACGAGGCCGTCCAACATGAAATAGCAGATTAAAACGATGAACGTTTGTTGAATTTTAGAAATGATAATTTCCTTCTTTCATATGTCAAAAGAATGGTAAAATAGATTTAATATTATCTATAGATGTAAATATAGTAAAAATGGAAGCGGTAGAGTAGCGCTAAGGAATAATGATCATAACGCATAATAGCAAAATTGTGTTCTTAAATCTAATAAGCATAAAACGATTTCCAAAAGTGTAATTTCGATCCCTTTGGAAATAGGTTAAATAGTTTATAGACTGTGAAAATGAACTAGCCACGAAAAATGTGACAGAAATGTATAAGACTTTTATACATTCCAATATACAATGTATGTATATCTCCAGTATACTACGTTATGCTGGATGTATTCAATCATTCTCTGACAGATAGACAGAAAGTTAGTTCGATAGAGCTTCATAAACTCTTGATTAAAATATAAAATTAACATAGGAAATATGTATTTAATGTTCAAAAGAACTTTATTAAGAAATTGGTTAAGTCGACTATGTATGCGACACTCTCCTTAGCCTGTATCTATTCTGACACGAAGACAAGTACCGTTGCGCGAGAAACAGAAAAAGACTCTTTCCTTCATTCAAGTCTTGGAGATGATATTATGTTAAATATTATTGGAATACAAAAATTTTCTTTGAATTATTCTTTGTCGTTTGGTTTCATAGTTATATTTTGAATGGTTTTCATAGCTCAGCTTTGGTCAAGAAAACGTTATAAATGTATGAAAAATCGCAGGTCCCGTAATTTTAAGCTTTTATCATGTTACTTTCACTTTTTATATACTCATTTTATGATTTCTAAGTATTTTCGAAATTGTCTTTATTAAACTTATTTATCATATTTTTAAATATAAATAGAGCTAATAAAAAGCCAATTCAACTTTTAGGGCAAATCAAATATATGATTAATAAAAAAGATCTATTTCTTACGAGTTGTTGCGTATTTTCACTTTAATAATTCAGTAAAAAATACTATTCTACTTACGATTCATTCGTTTTTGAACTCCCGCAGATATTTTATTTAATCATTATCTCGTTATTCAAGGGGTTAACTCTTTCCAACAGTGAGCTGGCTCCATTTTAAAAAGTGTGAGAATCATCTTATGGCTATCGCGACACCCATAATATCTTGCGTTCCCTCAAGCAAACTTCAGCTTCTCATATATTTCTTTGTTTTAACCGCGAGAGTCGAAAGGAAGGCCCGTTTATTTACACTTTTCTAGTTACTATTGTGACCTGTGCAAGCTTTCTTTGATTAACCTGTTATACACTTTCAGCACAGTTACATTTCCATTAACTTCACAACTTTCTTGTCGAAATATGTACATTTTAACAGCGGTCTGGCTGAAATTATTTCTTGCTTTGCTTCTTCTTTATTTATAAAACTTATTACCTCTTCTTTTCTTTTATCTTTCGGAATAAAAGTTTATTATTAAGCGTAAAGTATAAGATTTCATATACTTTGCGAAACTCATCTTTTTCTACAAATTTTTCATACATATTTTCGTCGCTTCATCTTTTCTTTTCTCTCTTACTCAGTTCAATTTTGCTCTACTGTCCCAGAAGGACTCCTATCTTTTCCCTGGCTATAGAATCCGCGAAAGGTTCGAGTCCATTTCTTGTGATGAGACTATTCTAATGGAAAAATTTGTTCCAGTGTCCGAGAATGGAAATAGAACTAAAAATTTACCTACACCCTTTCCATTTGGAGCCAATATTTGTAACGGCGAGGACTGGAATATTAAGTGTTCTAAAGGACACATTTGAATAAGATTGAATGAGTTGCAATTGTCTTCCTTTAGAAGGGATATGTCATCCCTTAACGCGGGAAGGCCATTATGTGGCCCTATTGTTAGTTAAGACACTGCATGAATCTTCCACGCGCTGTGGATGCGAAGGCGCAGTGGATGTGATTGAAGACACGATTTATTGCAGAAAACTAAGCAAATGACCATTGTGGCAATCAAAATAGGTCGAAAATGTCCACGGAAACGATATTTTTATTCTAGCAAAATCCGTGTTTATTTAATATCACTCGAAGAGGATTTTTCATAGTTTTTCGTTGGTTTGGTAAAAGAAAATTAGGTTTTCGTAGGAACGTATAAAGAAAGCATAAATAGTCATAATATTAATTTATAATTGGTAAAGTCATCGTAACTGCCAGTAAATCGCTTAAAAACCTATATGTAGCCTGTTATATAAAATGACAAATATTCAGTCAATGCAGAAGAACTAAGAAGAAAATCTATGAAAAGTAGATCGACTTTAGGTCTTCCAATCTTGCCAAGTAACAAAATGTTGAGCTGAGTTTCAAACACATTTTTTCTGTGAAACAAAAACCAGAAATTAATGAAGGTTTTCCTTAGACAAAGGAAATTAAACTTCAGATCTTTTTTATTCATGCGACTATAAAGTAGCAATAATAATTTTGGTTGGTAAATTTGAAATACACATTTACTGACTTGATGGAAATTTAATGACCCCATTTCTACCTTATCCCCGAGGGGGCGGAGTACTACATAAGAAGAATAAACAATGGGGCATCTAAAGACGTCTTCCAAAACAAATTGAATTCGAACATTAAGGTGATTATTTATAAATAGCGGCTTCTCACCCAATGCCCATCTTATATGGGTGGTTTGCACACTAACACCACCCATTATTTGTAATCAGCTAGTAGTATATGTACACACTTCAAATGCCTAGCATTGCTTCGAATTTAATATCGATTGCCACACGTCGTGAGGCGATGTAATGTTAATTGTTTTTATGCCTTGTTTCTTGAATTCAAACATTATATAAGCCACGACCTCGAATAATAATTAAATCAATCATATTTTTTCTTTAATATTCAATAATATAAAATTTCCATATCATATTTTAATTGAGAAAAAATCCCATTCAAAATGATGTTTCATACAATATGATGCGATTCCAATTGACAATATCACTTATTCCATACTTAACTTTCGCTCGATTAAATTTCTTACCATTTCGTCTAATGAAAAAAATTCTAATTAGCCAGAATTTATCCTTTGAAAAGGATTAAACCACAATGAGTTATTGGGACAATTTAATATCCTCTGATCACTAATTATTTCTCAATCCCTGTAACAGAGCATTTGTCAGGGCTGAGGATTCTTTGGTCTATGGACAACTCAAACAGGAGACACTCCTTATCAGTAAAGAATTTAAAAGGCGCTCGTAACACATAAATAGATAATATTATCGATGTGGTTTGAAAAGAAAATTGAAATTCCGAATTAAACATAAGTATCAGAAATGAAAGAACAAAATGAAAGAGACACGAAGAAGAAAATATTTTAAACAGCAATAAAGTAATAATGGAATCTAAAGTGAAATGTATTACAAAATGACACGTTATTGAGGTTAAAACCTGATATATCCCAAAACATTGCCAATCTACATTAGATTTATGGACCACGAAGGGGACTAAAACGTTATTAGGCAAATATAAATTGATTTTTGATAAAATCGAAGTTATACAGGGTGTCTTTAAATATTTAAAGATTTTATTAAAATTAAAACTGAAATTAGATACTTTACGTAAAATCTAATAAATCGGAAAGTTTTTTCAAATTTTGTATGGGCCCAATTCGTTTCACAAAGGTTATCTAAGTGATATTTAATTTCTGTCCATGTCCTTCTTAACATATCTTCATCAATGCTTTCCTGTCGCTATTTATTCGTTGTTTAAGGTTATTAATTGCCCACTACTTAGTGCGGTCCACTTAATCTCATACTACGAACTGGAATTTTTTCATTGAAAAATTCGCTTACGTTTAGCACCCATTGAGGCTGTGCTCCAACTTAGCTCTTTCAAGCTGTGTACACCAAAGTATTTTATTATAAAATCAAGGTAAATGTTTTAAACACAAAGATAAATTTCCGGAACTATTTTATTGTGCAAAATTATGCACGACACATTAACATCGGACTGTCACGTTTGGATTTTCTAATGATGTGGCGGTTTCAGATCACCAAATTATTGCATTTCTCTGGATAATCTTTCAAGAGACTTTCAAGGTTGCCTCATCTTTAAAGTGAATGCAGTTAAAGAAGGTATAAATTTCGTTATTTTCAAGAATGTCATTGGCAAAATTTATTCGTTGCGGTTTAACTTAATTACTTGCAAAAACATAATTTTAAATGCATAAAGCCTTGTTAATCTCAGCAATTGTAGATGAAGCGAAGCAGTAAGGCTGGACCTTTTTCGAGTATGAATAAGTGACTGATGGACACGTTTAATATCTTTATCAGATGTTCTTGAAATTCCAGTCATCTGTTTATGTAGCGCTTTCTTTGTTCCATAAGGTGTTTATTCCAGTTGCAAATAGACTGACGTGCTGGAGGTTCTTGTCCATATTAAGTTCTCTAATTTATTTGGGTTTAAATAACTGATTTTATTTCGCTAAACGACGAAAGAGTATGCGCTTTTACCGAAAATTTCGATCAATTTCAGTATTAAATTATTGTAATTCTTTAATTGCTTTGTAAAACGAAAACATCAAACTAGTAAAAAAAAATTATAATAATCTATTGTGATAGAACGGGTTGAGGCCGCATTAATTTCAACCACTATCACATGTTATTTAAAACCAAGATGCTCCCCACCTGCATCTTCGCTTTGAAGCTGGGCGCCTTATCGCAGCCACCTGAGTCAATGTTTAAGCAAGGAGGTTTATCTTCCCCCCGTTCGCCCCATGCGACGGCCTCGCCAGATTGAGTTAGGCTTATGGGAAGATAAGGCATTGTTCCCAGGCTCGGCTGTGCATTCGCTAGAAGCTCCCACTCCATTGTCCCCCACGCCAAGGAGATGTCCCGGCTATTTATTTGGAAACTTTTTAATTAATATAAGATTGGAGATCCAGATTTTTGTCGCGAAACATCACTACATCTCACTCTCACCTTGTGCGCAGGGACCTCGACCTCGAGATTCACCATTGTCCAGAAGATGGACAATATCCCTTGAGTGCCAAGGTTCGAGCCTTCGTGATGCCAAGTTCACAAGGCTTCCCCTGTTGTTCAGAAAAAGAACAACTTTAGAACAGCTATTGTTCTTTTGAGCCCGTTGACAAGAAACGGTTCTCACCCCCCCCCCCCTGTTGTTCAGAAGAGAACAACGTACAACAGCCATTGTTCGTTCGAGCCCGTTCGCCAAGAAACGGTTCTCACCCTTTCCTTGTTGTTCAGAAAGAGAACAACGTTAGAACAGCCATTGTTCGTTCGAACCCGTTGACAAGAAACGGTTCTCACCCCTTCCCCTGTTGTTCAGGAAGAGAACAACGTTAGAACAGCCATTGTTCGTTCGAGCCCGTTGAAAAGAAACGGTTCTTACCCTTCCCCCTTGTTGTTCAGAAGAGAACAACATTAGAACAGCCATTGTTTTCGAGCCCGTAAACAAGAGACGGTTCTCACCTCCCCCCTGTTGTTCAGAAGAGAACAACATTAGAACAGCCATTGTTCGTTCGAGCCCGTTGAAAAGAAACGGTTTTTACCCTTCCCCCTTGTTGTTCAGAAGAGAACAACATTAGAACAGCCATTGTTCTCGAGCCCGTAAACAAGAGACGGTTCTCACCTCCCCCCTGTTGTTCAGAAGAGAACAACGTTAGAACAGCCATTGTTTTTTCGAGCCCATTGACAAGAAACGGTTCTCACCCCTTCCCCTGTTGTTCAGGAAGAGAACAACGTTAGAACAGCCATTGTTCGTTCGAGCCCGTTGACAAGAAACGGTTCTCCCCTCGTTAGATGTTACCTGCAGTGTCAATACTATGATGGCTGGGCTGAAGTCATTTCAGCACCCATACAATTCTGTTTCGTACTTATAGGACAGAGCCCCCAAGTAAGTTCCGACCCTGTGTCTCAGGCCGCCCTTACTCGAGGCCGAGCTAAGAAAGAAGCCCAGGAGCCCGTCCCTATCACAACCCCGATACCGTCCGATTTCTCGGAGATCCTTAACCAGGACTTTAGGACGGCACAAAAGGAGTGCGAATTACTAACACCCTTAGGTGATAAGGCCCAAGACAAGGACACGGAGACTGTCCGTGGACCCAAAGAAAAAAAAGTACCCCCAACGCGCCCATGGAGATACGTTTCTTTGCACTGGACGAAACATCGGCGCTTGAAGAAGATTACCCCGCGGAGTCCCTTAGTGTAATACAGACAGTGTGCATCCAACCTGTTGCAGATTACCCTCCTCCTTCCCTACCAGGCGAGTCTTTTGAACCCTCAGACCTGGATATTGACGCGCAGCTGACACCACATCAAAAGAGTCAGCTATAAGAACTATTCAAATGGAGTCACCATTCAACAACCCTAATAGCTCTTTTCGAGCGACTGCGCGAAAATGGCCTCACCATTGGCCCCAGCAAATGCAATTTTGCCCACGAAGCCATTAAATACTGGGGTTTCAAAATAGGACAAAGCAAGTTAGGCACCCAGGAGGACAAGATTAAGGCAATTGCCGACATGCCCCTCCCGATTACAAAGAAGCAATTAGGATCGTTCCTAGGATCAGCTTCGTACTATCGGCGATTTGTTCCGAATTTCGCCGCAATTCCGGCGCCTCTCAGCTCCCTTTTAAGAAGGAATTTCCCCGTTCGTTTACGTTAGAATGATGTCGCTGTTTCCCATTTTAATCAACTCAAGAGTAAGCTCATTTCTGCCCCCATTTTAAAGTTGCCCAACCCGGAAAAATCCTTTGGGATTATGACCGACGAGAGCAACGAGGGCATTGGAGGTTTACTCCTTTAATACGAGGATGACGGAACGAGTCATCCAGTTGCATATGCTAGTTGCCAATTATTACCACGCGAATACAGATATGCCACTATAGAAAAGAAAGCTCTATCAATTATCTGGGTTAGAGACAAATTCAAAATGTACTTGATAGGAAAAGAATTTCAGATAGGAACCGACCACCGTCCCTTAGCCTATATTAGGAATGTGCGACACTCCAACGGCCGAATCATGCGCTGGAGTTTACTCTTGCAAGAGTATCAATTTGAAATAAATTATATAAAAGGTTCCGATAACCAGGTCGCTGACGCACTCAGTAGGAATGCGTTACCAAATAGCGTAGAGTAATGGTATTCGTAGGATTAGGATCTCTATGTATGTATATACCGTCTTGTACGACTTAAATTAGATTCTCTTGTAAGATAATTAGTTAATGTATATGTCTGAATTTTGTAACGCTCAATGTCTATTTTTTTGTATGTATATATATTTGTACGCATTAAATTACGTATAAATTATTTTGTCCCATATGTACTAATTTTATATCATTTCATTGTTCCATGCACTTTTTTTTTATTAAGTTTGTATTAAAGGTTATTTTCCCCTGTAATCTTAAGATCAAAATAATCATATGTATTGAGGTAATACTAGTTAGGTGCAGGAAGGTATGGTTGGTACAAGAAAACGAGTTCCCCACAACGGAGCTCTATCATTGTCCCTTCTTTCCTTTTTTTCGAAGTGACAACTTTCCCCGGAATGGAGGGGTGTGATAGAACGGGTTGAGGCCGCGTTAATTTCAACCACTATCACATGTTATTCAAATCTACCATGCTCCCCACCTGCATCTTCGCTTTGAAGCTGGGCGCCTTATCGCAGCCACCTGAGTCAATGTTTAAACAAGGAGGTTTATCTTCCTTCCGTTCGCCCCATGCGACGGCCTCGCCAGATTGAGTTAGGCTTATGGGCAGATAAGGCATTGTTTCCAGGCTCGGCTGTGAATTTCCTTGAAGCACCCACTCCATTGTCCCCCACGCCAAGGAGATGTCCCGGCTATTTATTTGGAAACTTTTCCATTAAGATCAGATGGGAGATCCAGATTTTTGTCGCGAAACATCACTACGACCCACTCTCACCTTGTGCGCCAAGGGACCTCAACCTCGAGATTCACCATCACTTGTCCAAAAGAAGGACAATACCCCTTGAGTGACAAGGTTCGAGCCTTCGTGACGCCAAGTTAACAAGGCTTCCCCTGTTGTTTAGAAAGAGAACAACTTTAGAACAGCCATTGTTGTTTGAGCCTGTTGACAAGAAACGGTTCTCACCCCCCCCCTGTTGTTCAGAAAGAAAACAACGTTAGAACAGCCATTGTTCGCTCAAGCCCTTTGACAAGAAACGGTTCTTACCCCTTCCTCTGTTGTTTAGAAAGAGAACAACTTTAGAACAGCCATTGTTCTTTTGAGCCCGTTGACAAGAAACGGTTCTTACCCTCCTCCCTGTTGTTCAGAAAGAGAACAACGTTAGAACAGCCATTGTTTGCTCAAGCCCGTTGACAAGAATTGGTTCTCACCCCTTCCCCTGTTGTTCAGGAAGAGAACAACGTTAGAACAGCCATTGTTCGTTCGAGCGCGTTGACAAGAAACGGTTCTCACCCTTCCCCCTTATTGTTCAGAAGAGAACAACATTAGAACAGCTATTGTTCCCGAGCCCGTAGACAAGAGACGGTTTTCACCCCTCCCCCCCTGTTGTTCAGAAGAGAACAACGTTGAACAGCCATTGTTCTTCAAGCCGTTCGTCAAGAAACGGTTCTCATTCCCAATACGCCACGTCAGGATCATTTAATTCCCCCCCTTTCGGCCGGAACTCGCCAGCGGACCGAAATTCCTTCACGTCGCCTTCCTCTGCACAACAAGTATAATTACGTAAGTCGAACGTTACCTTTGAGCATTTAACCCTTTTGTCAACTCTATCCTGTGCTTTAAATGGTTTAGCGAACCATCTCATCCCTTTAATTTTTATTTGTTTCACGTATTAAATCTTTTAATCCTCGGATTAGCTCGATTCCCTACGACCCTTTTCAATTCTCTGTTTATGTCAATATTTTCCGTTTTGTGTGTTGTTGATAGATATTATTAATAAAACTCTATTTTATTTATGATAGCAATATTATTATCCTTGAGCTCAGTTCCACTTCTTAAGCATATCGAAGATACATAATATCGGCCAGCATAGACAATCCACGCTCTCTAAAGATAATTAAAGAAGTTCCCTCAACGAATAGTTATATATGGTATATCGTCGAGAGTCCATTCTACAACACCTATTAAGATGTAAAAGTAATCATTTGGTAAATGTTCGGACAGTGGCCAGCCGTTACTTTTTTTTAATTCAGATCATTTTTGTTTTAGCAAAATGCACAAGTGTTTTTATTTTTCAAATTAAGATTATAGGAGCAGCTCGCACAAGTTGAGGTATTGGTAGCTATTGTGTTAACTGATTTAGTTCCCAAAGTGACCGGCCTCTTTTTTTGGATAATTCATATTTGATTTTGATTAAAGATATTTTTTTCAATTTAAAGGCTGTTTTACTTTTGGCAAAATGAAAAGAAATGTGTTTTATTTTAATTACAATGACCTGATCAAAATGTATAGGAATAGCCCGTATAAGTTGACAAATCGTTCGTCATTGTATTTATTAATCAGTCTAGATTCAATTCCTAATCCATTTTTTGGGGTCAGACTGGATAATGAAGAGCTTGGGACGAGAAAATCTGGTGAGTAAAGATTGGAATATTAAAATCTTTCTTTCGATTGACGATTAGTCCATGACTGGTAAGAAGATTTCTATACAACATTTTAGCGTGAAGAAGCATCTATTTGCCCAAGGTTTGGGAGCTTGTCAGAATCTAATTTGAGGTTAAGATAACAATATATAACTGAAAATTGTTGGTTGAACATTTAAAGAAGATTCACTAATTATTTTGTTACAACGTCATTTATATTTGTAATGACTTTTTAAAAATTGTCTAAAGACTTTGTGAACCGAGTATATTTTCCAAAAAACTGGTGCGAGTGTTACTGATATACAAAACAAGGCAAAGTGACTAATTTGCACTTCTGAAAATACTAACATACTATTCAACCAAAATATTTACATACACTAATTAATCTCTAGGAAATGTAAAGCATTTTCTTGATGCTGTTGGTATAGATGTGATAAGGAACTAAATAGAGGAGAATAAGCCAGAGAAATAATCCTGGTTCCGGTCGTGTAAAGATATATTTTTGCCGAATTCAGAATATTCAAAATATCAGGTTGGGGAAGAACCTTTGAGGAGGCCGGAAGAAAATCCTTCTTTTTTAAAATGATAGCAAATTTTACGCTTTTTCCTTATTTATATTAATGTAGCTTCCTTAAATTAGGCTGGAAATTAATTACCGCGACTTATGACTTTGGTGGAGTTCCCAGATAATCTTCTTGGATATTTTTGCAATATTAATTATTCTTAGTTCCTTTATTTAAGTGTATCACCTCCTGTTGCAGAAAACCTGCTGCATAGGGTAATAAATTCGCCTCCATTTTTTTTATTATGGGAATTGGTTTTTGGAAGACATATAACCACTGCTACGCCAAACATACCAAATAACATTTTTGAAAAACAACTCAATCTTAGTTTTACCATACCACATTCTTTCAAAAAATAAACAAATCTCAAAATGATCGTTGGCCTCCTTCGAATTTACTTCAAATTCCTTCTGAAAATTGTCGTGGTGAAGAAGTCAGGTCGCCAGTACCGTCAGAATCAACGTGTAGATTTTGCTAGCGACAACCTCGGATGCAAGGGCGAAGTTGAAAGATTATAATAACAACCAGCCTGATCGTAAAACATAGGAATCTAATGGAGGATCATGTGGTTGAATCAACTACAAACTCGAGCGTTGTGAAGGCTGGAGTCCTCTTGGTGTCTTTGCCACTGGAATCAGTTGGCTAATTTGCGATGTAACTTGTTCTTCTTGTAGTGCAAATTTAAGTTCCCGTTAAAAAAAGACATCCACAAACGTATTTGTTCTTCATCATAACTAAGACCATTGGCTTCGACTTGAAAGGATAGCTACCACCACAACTCCCTTGGACGACTTCCAAGGAAGTCATATCCTTCTAGCCATCATTGAGTTTTTTAACAGACCTAAGCTACTCCAAACCGTTCCTTATTGGATCTTTTTACCATAATCCGACCGAGGGGAATTTGCAGTTGTTCCCAATTCCTTAACCTTCCATATTCCTCGCCTCAAATTATATTTAAAGACACTTTGTTCCTATAAATCTTTTTGGTGCTAAGAAATATTTGAATTTCGTAACTATTCTTGATTTTATGAAAGGAATTACTTCACTGCCTTTCGTTACGATGATTCCTTGTAGAAAAACAAACACTGTTGATTTTGCCTGGTTGTACGAAGATAGGCATTTATTTCACAATAGTCAGAAAGAGAAGCTTACAAATGGTACCTACATATACGAGTATGTTTAACTTTGAATGGTTTAGTTTCAAATTTTTGCATAAAGTTTGATTACTTTTTTATGATTCAATAAAACAAAGTCAACAGATGTAGGTCACGTGCTCTTAATTATTCCAATAATTTTGAGAACAAAAATCAACAAACGTCATCATCTGACCTTACGAACTTAAAACTTTCAAAAACTCATTGAAAAGTAAAATGGTTACCGACCGACCGACCGATCGGCCGACGTAACAAGATTCTCTCTTATAGAGTCGTGCGCACGCGACTAAAAGTTTTAAATTTAGAGATTATCTTCAATGAGAGATTTATTTTAAAACAACCAAATTCCGTTTCTCTGCAATAAACAGCCATGTATTATGTAGACATGTCGTAAAACTTGTGGATCGAGTGTATATCTTCTTATTTGAATTACAGATACCAGAGGTAAATACTGCCTGGTGTTGCACGTGTCAATGGTGGACGATGTAAATGCAGTACAAACTAATAAATTACGCGTCTACTAATGTCAACCTCTTTTTCATGTTTTTTTCACTATTTATATATTTTGCTTATCATGTCTTTATTGAACTCATCTCCTTAATTTTAAATAGAACTGATCCAGAGGCAAATAAAATTTTATAGCATATCAAAAATATCATTAATAAAAAAGGCCGATTTCTTATGACTTTTGTGCAGGTTTATTCTTTAATAAATCCTGATTAATGTTTATTTACCATTCGTCCCTCAGGTATTCTTCGGGGTATGAATTAGCGAGGGAATGGCCGAACATACCTGGCTGCTGCTATTGGAAGCTTTAAAGGATTGAGTGCGGTTCTCAACTGTCTGCATGTGCCATGTTCAACGGGGTGGTCATTCATTTGAGGCCATCGCGACGCCAGGAAAAGGCGCTCAGGAAAGTCTCCTCATCACTTACCGCGAGAGCGGAGGAAAGAGGCCGGAAAAATGTACCTTTTTCTAGGTTACTAATTTAAAAAAATACACACCTTTTTGGTCTTAATGGGGATATGCGTTCGGGACAGTTACACTTCCATTAACATCACAACTTCCTTCTTAAACCACATTTCAAATGCTAAATCATATAAATTATCACTGCTTGATTCGGCAAAGGGTTTACGACTATTTCTTTTGATGAGTCGATTCCAATAGAGAGAAATGGCTCTAAGTCCGAAAATGGAAATGGACCTGAAATTTCCTCTCACCATTTTCTTATTTGAGAGCCAATATTTGAAATGTCTTTGAATATAAAATAAACGGCCAAAAGGGATCAATTCGAAGAGGACTGGATTTAAGAGAAATTCCTTATTACACCAACCTAACTTTTCTTTACCATTCGAAGATGATAGAATTTTTTTAACGCATCAAAGCTTTGAATGATCAGATCGCAGATGATGCCGAGGAAAAAATGAATATACAAGGGGGATAAGAAAACGTTTCGAAAGATTTAGGGAGAGGAAGACTCGATTTATGATCGAAACCTTAGAATGTGGCCATTATGGCAATATACATTGGTCGAGGAAAAGGCCACAGAATCTAGATTTATAGTTGAGCAAAAACTCAGTTTATTTCACATAATTGAAAGAGAATTTCATATTTCTTTGGTGTGGCCTAAGTAGAAAAACCCTAAATTTGTTACAAAATTTGTTATCATTGTTTAAAGTTCTTAATACAGGAAAGAGGATTACAAAAGTGAGAAACAACAACATTTCTATACTTTCTTATATAAGATGGACAAATGGCCGAGCAATGCATTAGAAGGAATTCGTATTCTAACATAGTTCATTATTACCAAGACAACCATAAGAAAAAAATATATCAAAATTGAATGGACAAGCTGACTGAAATGGTGGAAGTTCTTTTTCAAATATATTTCTATAATTTCTTTTTCGTTTGAATATTTTATTGTTTCGTTAAAAAACGAAACACATTGAGCTCGTCCCAGTCGAATACTCACTTAGATAAATATCCATTTTTGTTACTCTTTTATTGCTCTGTAAAAAATTACGTAATTAATACAGAATTAATATGCAAATTGAATTATTTTGTTAACACATCATTTAAGTGATTAACAAATTTTGGAAATTGTGTAAAGACTGCGAACAACCTGTAATTTCGGAAAAAATCTGTACCGAGTGGTACCACCATAAGCGACCAATACTACGAGTATCGATAGATTCTTCCAAGAATTCTCCCTCTGTAAAATGTAAAAATAGAGATTGAAGCGAACTATTTCACTACTTCTTATTAGTCTTATGGGTGTTAATGTTGATGTGGATGTAAGAAAGAACTAAATAAAGGAGATAAAATTGGGGAAATAATTGTGGTGGCAAATATGTAAAGATATATTTTCTTAACATTCAGAATATCACCTTTGGGAGCAGCCTTTTCAAGGACTAAATCCGTCTTTGAATCGTAGAAAATTTTCATTTTTTCGTTATTTTTACGCTTATCAAAGCGGAAAAACTTATCCCTTGAGCCAAGATATTCTGCTTTCACGCAGATTTAAGTAATAACGTGTGAAGATAAGAAAGGTGATGTCTATGTGCAAGAGTGAAAGAGAACGAGAGGGGAATTTCCATGCTTTCATAGTATTAATATTGGGGGGGGGGGACGCTGTCCAGGTAAATTTGAGTGAAGATTAGAAGGAATTGTAAATGGTACAGGTAACATTTTATCAAAATTATTAAAAAACATCATGAGCAATTTTGTTAAAATTTTTGTTAAACTAAAATAATGGCGAGCAAAATAATCTTAATCTTTTTATCTTAAAGAAATAAAATATGAGCCCAAAGAGTTTCCACCTAAGAAGAGATCAGAGTCGTTGCCTCAAACCTAATAACCACCTCTTTGGCAAAATTTAATATCGTTTGAAGAAAATCCGAACAAAATTCGTTATTTCGCCATTTCATTCTTCCTAAATCTCACTCTTAATTTGTGGCCATTTTGAATGGCGTTAAATGAGTCCTGAGTGTAAAGATTAAGATCTGTCACCGCTTTCAAAGGAGCATTAATTACTCTTGGATACGGATTCCTTCTGATTATTACCTGTCTACTTTCGAGTAGACAGACAAGTGATTTATCGTTGAAGGATTCCATCTTGATAAGGAATGGAGCTCTTTGAGTGACGAGTTAGGCCCCTTTGTGAAGAAACAAGTGGAAGTGAAGTGATTAACGAGGGCATCCCGATACAAAGTTTAGAAAGAATAAAGGTCTTTTTTATTCCATTTAGTTACAAGAAGAAAAAGAAGAACTAACTGGGGTATTTCCGTGAAATGGTAGAGTTAGGGAAGAGAAAATGGGTGGAAAGAAATTCCTCGACTACCCAAAAAAAGAGACTCTTGGAGGAATGTAAAGATGTATTCATCATTTCTCTTTTCTTCTCTTGCCACTTGATTCTTTCTCCTTCAAGCCCTTCATTCTACCATTCGCTGTGACAAGCTGAGTCGATGAGGCGTTTGGATTAATGGCGTCCTGATCTGGCCACCCATTGGGAGGATACACTGATATTCACCCCCATTGGGTTAAGTACATTCATAGCAAATGTCCTGCACATAGCCAATTACAACACGGTTGTCATTTTCCTTCTCGTCTTCACACTGAACCCTAAATCCTTCTTCTGTTCCAGAACCCCACCGATGGATCCTTTATATCTACAATGGGCTGATCATACCTATTAGGCAGAATTCTTACGCCACACCCTTCCCCATGGGGCCAGGGAGGTCTCACCAGTGGTTTCTTCTTATTTAGGGCAATTTTATCCACAATAGGAGTGCCTAATGTCACTACGACCCCCACATTGTCCTTTTTTTTCGAGGAAGGAGGATCTGCCGACTGAATGCAGTTTCAGGAGAGTTGCGTGCTCGCCTTCTTTCTAATACCTCAAATATACTCTTCGTTTGGTCACCTGCACGACGTTTCTACCTGCACTTTTACATTCTTAACTTCACTAGTGTCTATACAAAACTCCTCTCGAACACTTGCAGTCCACTAAACCTCTCTCTCTCTTTTTCATTTGAAAATAAAAGGGGAGAAGGAAGCCCGTGTCGATAAGCCCCAATTTTCCATAAATAATTCCGAGCAAGGGTTACATATGCCGTCTATCTATCGAGTATATATCTATCACGCTGTAAGATAGGATGCCTCAGCATTAAACGTTTTTCTGATAGCCAGATTGATAAGCTGTCTATCTATGAGCTGCGGTTATAGAAGGCAATGGTTCGAATCCAACTCATTTCACAAATTGGGTATATTTGTTTGTGTTCGAGATTATAAAATCTGCACTTTTAAGACGTCTGAATTCTTAGTTTAGCCGATGCTAGCCAAAATGGCGCTTGTTAAGAGCCCTTTACAAGAGATGTTTTGAAGTACTTATGACAGAAAAGGGAAACCAACGAGAGCATTCCGGCAGGTATATTTGTAAGTAAAGATCTGTCAAAAAAGTTCTAAGGAGAGGAAGTGAAATGTTTGGAAGACATTAAGTCGCAGACCTACTTGATGGAGTTGGGACCATGAGGATATGCACTTCTCCAATGTCGGCTGACACATGGGACCTCATGATGCACCCAGGATCCTGTTGTTGGTCTTTTCCTTTTGAAATGGGCCGTGACTTAGTCATTTATGGGGTGGCTCCAATAGGCGAGCGGGGTGTTTGATGCAAAAGGTTCCAAATTTCGCTTCTTTTCGCATAGTTTTTTCCATCTCTCCAATTTAATATTGAATCCCCCACCCACTCCTCTCTTTTTTACGAATTCTTAATAAAATTCTTCTAACATTTCTTTATTTTTATTCCCTCTTTTCCACCGCAGCTCTCCCCATTTCCAATTCAGATTTTTCCTTTAACACTAGAACGCCCACGGAATTTTTTTTCCTTAAACGCCCAAGGGGGTCAAAATGACCCTTTGCAAGTTTTTCATATAATAATTAATAATTTAATTGAGTATGTTTATTTAATTCAACAAAAGGAAATTAATATATTTTTATCACCCTAATTTTTTTTTCAGAATAACATAAAGGCAAAAACAACTTTGAGATTTTAACATTTTCCTAAAATTGCTATGAAATAAGTTGTCGTATCTAAAAAGGCAAACCCTGTTTTATTATGATATTTATTGGCAAAGAGTACACACATACTTTTCATTGGCAGCACATTTCCCGCACACCATCTTTTTGCATGTTGTGTACCTTAATTTAGACTTATTCTCCTTACATTGTCGACGAACTTGACACTAACGGCGACAATTACCGGCTGTTTCTACTTCCTCTAAATCAAAATCATCGCTATAATCTGACAGCAGCTTTGTAGAGCGGTTAATTTTTACATAACTCTCCCTTAGTTATTCTGCTATCTTTTGCATAAACTTTTTCTGTGAAATCCTTTGGCTAGTAACAGCTCAATACGTGATTATAGCATTGATACATGCAATATCAAGAACGTTGTAAAAAGTGTGGATTGGCCACCGCCTTGACGATGCCTTGACTGAGTATTTTCGCGCCATTTGATCTAGAACGTCTACATCACATTTAGTCTTATTGCAATAATAAACTGTTTCAGGTGTTTTCTTCTCATTGCTTTTAATTCTTAGACTCGTATGGATACTACTCATTAGCAGAATATTTATGTTTTTCTTTCCCTGATATACTGTAAGAGATATAAAACGCTTCCTAGAACTGATGTGTCATATAGGGGCTGGCGGGTGTTTTTTCTTAAACTGGAATTTGTCTTCTCACCCTTTTCATTGTTTTAACAAGGCTAATAATACCTTTTACTGAAGCGTTCTTGCTAAATTCAAGGATGTAAAGAAATTACCATTTGTTACATTTCTTCCAGTATTTAGATATGGCTCCATGAGTCTCAATGCGACGTACTACGAAACACATATGTTTTCGGGACGAAATTCATCCTTGCCTCAAGGAAGGAAGCCATTTAGCATGTAGTTCGATTCATTGTCAACAGCAAGCGAAAAACTTTGCCCATAATCGTCTGGTATTAATGACATGAACTGTTTAAATGGGCATCTTGCTTTGCTTGGGAAAAGTTGCTCATCGATCGTTATATTAAATGATTGCTTATAACACATAGAGCAATTTATTATGAATTTATTCCATGTTTCAGAAAAAAAGGGCAAATCTATCCGCCTGCAAGCGTTGCAACCTAATTGACTTATAATCAAATCTAAGAAATCTCATAATTTCACAGAAGCGATTACGAGACATGGTTTGTAGGCAAAATGGGAGGCCCCAGGGTTCACATCATAGAAAGTGAAGATCGTTATTTCGTGAGCTGCTAACTCCGCGTGTATATAAAATTGCAATAAAGGCATGTAGTTCAGAAAGGGAGAGGGACAATGTTTTGTTCTGAAGTACTCGTTCAGCTTCCGCTTCGGTACATTTCCTTATCTGAAGGAGCATAGAATCATCAATAAAGAAAGGCCAAGCCGAAGGAACACTATCACCATCGATGTTCCTCTTGGCATGTGGTCTTGGGCCTGGTATTTTTTTCAGTACATTGTGGTGACGACGCCTAGCTTGTGTAATA
This sequence comes from Ceratothoa steindachneri, assembly GCA_963969495.1. Taxonomy (NCBI): domain Eukaryota; kingdom Metazoa; phylum Arthropoda; class Malacostraca; order Isopoda; family Cymothoidae; genus Ceratothoa; species Ceratothoa steindachneri. The sequence continues at coordinate 207,305,629 of OZ018324.1, read as the reverse complement.
GTATTGCAGCTGGCACATTTCCACAGGGTCCCGTCACGAGCTATTTGTTGATTATTTTCTGATTCTAAGTCACCTACATGAGTACGTACTCGTTTTACCGTTGCATCACCTTGAGTTTTCTCTTTCTGTTTTCCAACATTCGCAATGCTTTCCAAGAGTATACACATGGGTATATATTAGTCGAGTGTATATGTAAAATATATAGATGTAATTGTCTAAATATTATTTCCTATAACAAATTTTTATATGATTGGAGGGGGATTTTTGAATCCAAAACAGAAAGTGGTAAAATAACGGGGACATACTAATAAATATATATTTATATATATATATATATATATATATATATATATATATATATATATATATATATATATATATATAAATATATAAATATATATATATATATATATACGGTATATATGCATATCAACATGTATTTACCTTCAATGTTGTTTGGGTGACATGAGTCAATTGAAGATTCCTGTTCACTATCAGATATGCTTGAAGATTCGAGAATGAAATCTTCGTCACTTGAGTCATCAGGACACAATTCTCCACCACCTAGTTCATTATCAGAAATCCAAGTAAGTTTAGACAAAAGTTTACTCTCACAAAATTGAGAACGTCGTAACATTATGATGAACGCTATTTTTTTCACCAAATACATTGCAACTAAGCAGACACAAAATCTACGACCTCTATTTTGTATGAATTCCAAAACAAAATTGAGCTTGACACCAACTATGTAGTTCATGTCCTATCACGTTGAAAGATGCTTGTACAAGATAACAGAGAAGATAAATTTTAACATCTAATTTCATCATAAATAAGAAAACATAAATATTGTAAGTTTAGATGTTCCAAGAATAGTCAAAATGAACCCATGGGCGTCACAAAAAAAGGTATATAATTTGTATGACACTATGTGAATTAAAAAAAATCAATACCACTTAAATGGGCTTTTAAAATAAATAAAAGTCAAAGAGTGACGGAGGTTGGAAAGAAAAATTTACCATGTGAAGTGGTTTTGAATTTATTAAAGGGTAAAAATTCCTACTCTGGGCGTTCTAGTGTTAAACACCCATTGCTTTTTTTCGTCACTTTCGCACCACACCCAAGCATCCTTCTTGCGTTCTCTCTCCTGCCAAATGGAACGCTCTTAAGGAGCTGAAGGCCGATGACCTAAAAGCCCAAATCCGTTAAACGAATTGAGCACCGCTTAATTGTCTCCGGCTTCTAAACATGGCTTTCCCATTTTGTAATTGCTCGATTTTAGAAAGAATTATTTTACACCCCGTCATATTTTGGGCTTTGCTCTCTGCCCTACTGATAAGAAGTTTGAGGCTAGAAATGCTTCCATCTTATAACACGGATGGATTGCTGTGTCTAGAAATTGAGGGACATTGAGAGAAATACATTATTCCTACCGTTTAAAACTTTAAATATAATATTCAATAGTTTAAGTTTTCTTAATGATAAAATTCGAAGAAACAACCTCTAACCCCACCCTCAATCGGATTATTAAGGATTTGAAACCCAACGCCTCAAGTGTGACCTCCTAGTCACTCGTTAATCCCTGCGAACAGTCCTTCAACGATTCAGGTTGCAGTAGGTGATTAAGTCTCCCCCTCACATAATATAGGGGTAGTGTATATTATAGAGTGGTTGTACCACGACATATATATATATATATATATATATATATATATATATATATATATATATATATATATATATATATATATATATATATATATTACTTCTAAATTATAAAAACTGGTGTCAAGTGTGTGAGATCTATTGCATAATAAATCAGTTTAGTTGATTTACATCCCCTGTGAGTTTTAGTAGTTCCCTCTCGTTATTTAATTTTCTTTATTTTATATTTTGGCCGAACTACGTTCAAGTTAGTTCTAGATCAGTGGAACTTTAGTCTATTAACTATTTAAAATTTAGATTATTAGTTGGGACCCGTTCTGTGTGTTTGTGTATTCCATTTACTGTAATATTTGAGCTAATTCTCAGCCGGATTAGAAAGATTAACCCGTCCAACCGTGTAGGAAGAGTTTTAGTGATTTTAGTGTGATAATTTTTAATATTTATGTCTAAGGAAAGTTAGGCTTCACGTATTCCGCCGAGTAATTTCGTACGTCGAGAGACCAGTTCGCGTGTTACGTTTCCCCATGTAAGCCAACAAGTTGTCTTCTTTGTTTGACTGTTTCAAGAGTCAGGAAGAGTCGTTGGGCTTGTCCAGCCGAGAATTATTAACGTATATTCAGGAAGAAGAGAGAAATGAAATAGAAGAGAGAAGAGCGAAAGAACAAGAACTAAGATCGCAAGAAAAAGAACTAAGAGAACCTGAAGAGAGAAGAGCAAAAGAACTAAGAAGTTGAAGAGAAAAGAGAAAGAGAACTAAAAGTGACTGAAGAGAGAAGAGCAAGAGAAACGCAAAATAGAACAGCGTTAAAGAATAAGTCAGCATGTACTGGAATTAAGCCGAAATCAAATGGAGTCAATGTTGGTTAACTGCCGGACTGAAACTCCACAGTCCCTGCCAGTTAGATTACCCATCTTTAAAGAAGGAGAAAATTTTGGATCATATCTTATGCATTTCAAGAAGATTTTTGAAACCAATAATTTGGACATCGAGGAAGATGCTGCTGCCAATTTGCTCCCCCTCCAAAACTCACAGCTGAGAGAGATATTCAGTTCCCTTCCCTCTGAGTCCACTGTGGACTACTCTAACCTCAAGTTCAAAATCTTAGCTGCCATGAATATGACCCCGGACTTATATCGTGTCCTTTTCCGTCACGAAAGGATCCGTTCCAGTCAGACCCTTTGACATTTTGGGTACACCATGCAGAAACACCTCCAATTTTGGTTATATGCGTGTAAAGTCGCCCAAGAGTACAAGTCCCTTCAGGACTTCATCTTAATACATCAATTTTTAGCTTCACCGACCCACGAAAAGTGTGCCTTGGTTGTGAGAGAGCGCTGCTCTACGTTCAAGAAATGCATAGAAAAGCCTGATGTATACGCAAGCAGCCATATCTTGTATCCAAGGTTAATAGGAAGCCTCCACCGTCTCTTCCCAAGTTTAAGATTAATTATTCCAGGCCTCCTCCAAGAAATACCCCTAAATTCATAAAAATACAAGCCCCAGGAACCTATTTGGCACAAAGAGACATTAAGCCCATAATTACAACTCCCCTCCTCCCGCGTCGTTATTCCCCATAAGGAAGATAATCTGTTTTACGTGTGGAATAGCAAGTAATGGACGCACGAACTGCCCTCAAAATTCTCAATTTAGAAGCGTGTCCTCTTATCAGGTACACCAAGTTAGTGCCACTCCTACTCCTTCCCTTGCTCTTCAAGATACCACTACGTCTCTCTCGTCGACGAACAACTCCGGTCACCAAGTAAATTTTCTATTTAATAAGAGCTTCCCCGGTGGTATGATATTTGAAAATGGAGCCTTGAACGTATACCGTATTGATAGCGTTTCGTGCGCCGAAACCCTCAGTTTCATATTTCTTTCGGGTAAGAGTTCCTAAAGAAGTATTGTCGGATCGAGAAAGACAATTTACCTCCCAGCTTATGAAGTATGTTGGAAATCTCCTCATGATAAAACCTCTGTTTACTACCCCATACCACGCAGCCGCAAACGGAGTTTGCGAAAAGCTAAATGGCACAGTGAAAGCAATCCTCAGAAAATTGTGTATCGATCAGCCCCGAGAATGGCGTGAAATCCCGCATATGACTCTAGGATTTGCCCCCTTCGAATTACTGTATGGCCGTAATGTCTGAGGCTCCCTTGCTATTTTAAAGCAAATTTTCTCCAATCCGTGTCTCGATGACGAAATCCACTCCTACTATTCGTATCTCCTAGACCTCCGAAAGCGCCTCGAGATATGTGCCGACATTACATACCAAAATGCTGTGGTGAAGTTGGAGAAGTATCTTACTTATTTAGATTTAAATTAAAAGGGAAGAAGATTTAAGCCGGCCAAGGATTTGCTGTTGCTACTTCTTAAGGAGAGTATCAAACTCCTGAGCCAGTGGGAGGGCCCCTTTTCCGTTCTAGAGGCAAAAGGACCAGTGGATTACATGATTCAAACCCCTTCAAATTCAGATTACCTCTCCCCGATAGTCATGGTTCGCAAGCCCGACCAACTTTCCGCATGTGCATCGATTTTCCAAAATTAAATTCGGTCACGGTGTATGATGCAGAACCTATCCCCCTCATTGACCAAAATCTTCACTTTGTTTAGAAAGCTAAATTTATTTCAGAGTTGGACCTCTGCAAAGCCTACTCTCAAAGTCTTCTCCGTCAAAACGCGTGTAAGTATACTGCTTTTCCCACCTACAAGGGGCTTATGCATTTTAAAAGACTTCTTTTCGGGTTCGTCACTGCATGTAGCAACTATAATAGGATGATGCGAAGGATTGTGGAAGACTTGCTGCACGTCTCCTTCTACCTCGACAACCTTTATGTTGCTACCATCACGTTGGACAAACACATGATAGCTACCCGCGCCTTACTAACTAGGCTTCGTGAGCACGGACTGACCCTTGTCCCCAGTAAGTGCCACTTTGACTACTATACAATTAATTATCTGGGCTTCAATGTTGGGAAAAATCAGATGACCCCCTAGGAAGAAAAGGCCAGGGCCATTTTCAAGATGCCCCTTCCCCACTCGAAGGAATAGCTGAGGTCATTCATGGGATCGGCCTCCTTTTACTGTTGATTTATCCCTAACCTCGTGTGTATTTCCGCCCCTTCAAGTGTTCTCCTTCAGAAGAGATCCCCAGATCCCCTTTCATGGAATCCCGACGTTAATGCCAGATTCCATCATCTCAAAGAGAAGCTAGCGTCCACCCTCATTTTTAGGCTCCTAATCCTTCTAAACCCTTCTGCATCCGGACTGATGCGAGTGAAGAAGGAATTAGATGCGTGCTGTTGCAATACTCCGAAAAAGGTGAAAGCCACCCGGTGGCTTACACGAGGCGAAAGCTACTTCCCCGTGAACGTAATTACTCGGTAAGAGAACGGGAAGCTTTAGTTATAGTATGGAGTATTACCAAGTGTAGCATATATTTAATAGGGAAAGAGTTTATTGTCGAGACTGACCATCGCCTTTTGTCGTATCTCCGGAATACTAAGATCAAGAAGGACGTAATAAGCGATGGCTTTTGATACTCTAAACATATCAGTTCAAAGTTTGGTATATACGTGGTACCGGTAATTGTATAGCTGATAATCTTAGCCGGAATCCATTAGCCGACAATACTGTCTAAAACATTAAATTATAGGTCACCTGTAAACCTGTCAGCTAATCATGTATAAAATATTTTTCTTTTTTTTAACTTTGTACATATATCTATGGTCCCTGTAGATAATTATTTATTAAAGGATTTTTTTTGTTGCTGTTTTTCCACTACCATTTTAGACAAAGTTCTACTTTTGTTTCTTAATTTAAAAGAAATTTTTTCACTCGACCCATTTACATTAAGTTTTGCTCAGATCAATATCATGCCTTTGTGTGAACCTGCCGAATACGGGTCAGGTTCTTGTTCTTCTTTCTCTCTTAGAAAAGTTCCATGGTATAGAAGAAAGGGGTGTAAAAGAACAACCTCTGCTCCCCCCAAAAAATTTATCGGAGACCACGTGCTATTGGTATCCCACCATGGAGGACGTAATTTCCTATTCAAACCTTCGCAAATTTTCGACTCCTGAGCAGTTGGGAAAATATTTTCCAATCGTCCCTCCTAGCCCCCTGGTGATGAGGTGCTAAAGAGCTGCTATGTCCGGACCCTTGCGGTTAAATGATGAATCGATTCCTCCTCCAGAATCAAGCATACAAATACTCGGGTTATTCCGTAGTTTGAAGATTCCAGCCGGATTAGGCAATCGCAATTTCTGGGCCGACGCGAGTTTACGCTTAAGCTGCTTGAAACTGGCGATGGATGAAGGGGTCCATACGAGTTGCTCAGGGAACTTCTTCTTCAAGAGCTCATACAAGGGAGCGGAAAGGGTGAAAAAATTTGAGATAAAACGCCGATAAAATGAGGCGGAGCCCATATTGACCTTAATTGTCTTTTTGTTACGTGCAGCGGCCTTTTTACAATGGGTTGGATCTTATCCTCCTGCGGGGCTAATTGATTGTTTCCTATGCGGCGGAAACCTAGGTAATCGATGGCATTGAAGGCAAAATGACATTTGCTCTGGCCGATGGTAACATTATGGTTCCTTAGCCTTTGCAGCAGACCGTAAAGAGCGGTCAAGTGCTGTTCCCAATTATTAGTAGCCACGGAAATGTCATCAAAATAGAAGGATACGTGTGGTAGTCTATCTAAAATCCGCCTTATCATCTGATTGTAATTTAGTCTAAGCGGTGACGAGACCAAAAGGAAGCCGACAAAAGTGCATTAATCCCTTTTGGTCGGAAGCGTGGTGTACCTATTTACCTCTTCCTTCAATGCGATATGGTAATAGGCATGACACAAATCTAATTCGGTAATATATGCGTCACCTTCTCGAACAAAAGAAAATTTTTGTAATAGGCTCGGACACCAATGCGGGGGCAGCGTATAGCTTTCTAAAATCAATAAACATCAGGTTCTTCACCATTACAACCGGGCACCAATTTTTTGATTTGAGGGTTTAATTATCTGTAACTTTAAGAATTTTTCATCCTGGGTTTGGTCCTAACAGCCTTTTGCGTAGTTAATTGGATATTGTGTTTGAATTGTGTAGCAGATCATGGAATGTCGGAGATTACGTCACTGAATTGATCGAGGGTAGCTTGGAGCTGCTTCTCTGACATCATAATAATTGGTCGCTTATTTTCAGCTCCGTACATCTGGTACGAGCAAGGGGTAATCGTCATCTTACTCTAGGCATGCAATTTTGACCATACCGAGGGGGTCCAGGAGGTACACTTATTTGACGGCCAATCCTTCCTCTATTGCTACTATTTGATGGACTCATGCGCGCCAATGATATTTCTTGAGGAAGTTTATATGGAAGAGCTTTCTCTCCGCCGGGGTTTCCACCAAATAATCAACGGGGCCACGTTTCTCGATTATTAGGTAGGGGCCCTTACATTGGCTTAACAGTTTTTTATTATCCATTGGGAGCAACAACAAAACTTCCTCGCCGGCCTTGAACCTTCGACCATTAGACTTACAATCGAAGTATGTAAGTTTTATATTTGTCTATATTTACGTCAGCAATATTGTATGCTATCTCCGAGTATTCTTCTAACTTCTAACGAAGCTCGATCAGGTATTATAAAGATGATTGTACTTCCCGATCTAACTTGTGGTTAGTAAAGAGCTCCTGAAGAATGCTCAATGGACCACGAACATTCTGACCCTAAAAATCTCAAAGGGGACGATTCCCAAGGTGCGATGGTGTATCTACTTGTACGCTAAAAGAGCCACCGGAAGATAGCGATGCCACTCTTTTGGCTGCTTGACGCAAATCTTCTGCAAAATGGCCTTAAAATTACCATTCAGCCTCTCGCAGATACCATTTCCGGCTAGCTGAAATGGAGTGGTAAAGAGGTACTTGACCATGAGCAGTTTTCCTACCTGCTCCATCAAATGGGAGGTAAACTGACGGCTGCAATATGATACGATACAAAGATGGAGAGGAGGTCTTCGGCACATTAAATACTGTCAATCTTTTTATAGGAGGGGGGGAGCTTCAGGGAGCCGAGTAGCAAAATCGGCCAGAGTGAGAATATATCTGTGGCACTCACTAATAGCGGGTGGATCGGACCAACTAAATCCATAGCCACTCGGGATAAGGTTCCGAAATGACGGAGCCCTTCTGTAAGAGGGCCGGCTTGACTGGCCCCTTAAATGCCGTCTTCTGGCATATGTCGCATGAACAACAATAATGCAGTATTTCCTGCCATGCTCCAAGCCAATAAAAATACTTAAAGGTCCGTTTGGTGGTCTTTGTGTGGCTAAAGTAAATGGAGAAAAGGTTCTCGGGTGCGGTTTGTAGGATAAGGCGCACATGTGAACAAGGAACGCATTATGACGGGGACTCTGCGGGATCCCCGGGAGAGCAGACAGGGTAGAGAAGTTCATTCTTAACGCGGAAGGAAATAAATTTACCACCTATAATGGATTATTGCGATTTGTTGTGGGCCTTAGTCCACAGAGAGCGAAGGGACTCACACTCCTTCTGCTTTTTAGTAAAATCTTCGTTGGTGATGTTGCCATACTCCGAAGCCCCGGGAGTTCCCAAGGAAAACAGGTGCTTCAATTCTTGTTTTGCCTGAGAGCAGATGGCAACTCGTTAAGCCACCTGGGGTGAGAAAACTTTGGGCTCTGTTCAATCAAAACGGTGCCAAACTTTATGGGTGCTGCCAGTACTTCTGCCCAACCAGTGAAGTAGGCGCATTCAATATGGCACTTTACAATGGGGAACCGATTAGGTCGTCCCAGCTAATAATGAACGATGGTGAACCGATCATGATCTGCAGCTACCGGTAGAAATAGCTCATCCGAGACCGCGATACACGTGCACCCTGTATATTGGAGGAGGGTGTAGATACGGCAGCCGTTTACCGTACCTGTCTTGAATTAATGACCACCAGGATTCCTTTTATTGATCAAAAAGTTCACCTCGTGGCCAGCAGGACATGGTTCACTTGAAGAGAGGAGTTTCTGATTAAGACGCGGGATCAAAGAAAGAGTGGCACTTACCTTGTGCACCTAATGGGAGAAGTTATTCCTCAAGAACGAATTCTGAGGAAAATTGCTTTGTAAATGTCCTTCGATTCCGTATTAATAACATACGACGGTCCTCCTGAGCAACGCTGACGAAGGGGGGTTAAAAAAGAATGGTCAGGCTTTTTGTTTGATAGGCATTCGAACAGGTTTCGGTTTAGACTGGCCTGTTACCTAGACAGGGTTTTCTTTGTTGTGAGGAACTAATTCGTGTTTCTTCATCTGTTATTTGGGACAAGATGTTTCTACTTTCTTTCCCTCTTTAGGGTAACAGTTGTGACTGGCGGAATATACGTCATCCTCTTCTATGCACTCCTTGAAGCTGGTGCTTCTTCTCTCCTTGATGAATGACCGAATTTCGGATGGAAGCGATGGCAGAAATTGGTCGATCAGGATGAAATTAATCATAGCATCGTAATCCTTGGGCACTTTTCAGGCATGCAACCAGAAATTAACCTGCCTTTGTAAGCTGTAGCCGAATTGTCTAAATGTTTGATTGGGTTGGATTCCGCACTGCCTGAGCTTAACACGATAAAAGTCGGGAGTCATGTTATAGGAGGTGAGTACCTCGGCCTTTACCGTGGAATAGTGAATTGTTGCCATGGACGGGAGGGAAATAAAAATGACCCTAAGGTGGGTATTCTAAAGGGGCAACAATTTAGCTACACCGGTCGATTCTATATCCCAATGGTTTACCTTAAGGATCTTCTCGTAGGGGGTCAAGTACAAGGCAAAGTCTTACCCTTCTTTAAACAGAGACAGCTTTGCGGATGCAGGTTATTGGGTTCCGGGCCCCGAAGTGATGGATAGAGCCTCATTTCTCGTCCTCGTCATCTCTAATTCATGTATTCGAATTCTCTCACTTTCTTCTTTTTTTATTTTTCTCTTCTTTCTTGTCTCGTCGTACTCTCTTCTTCCTGGAAGTAAGAAATTAGGTCTTTCCCCGATAGACTCAGAGATTCTCCCTGTGCTTCGCCAGTTTGCACAAAAAAAACCCGTACAAAACAAGAGACTGTAGCGGGGTTTTGAACCCGAATTTTATGCACTGATAAGTACCGCGAAAGTGCAAAAATGGGTTTAGCATGACTCTAAAATACGAACCCAGGCCAAAAAACACACGCGAAAGAGCTCGCTTAATTCGCCCGATGCGAACTATGTGATTGGATAACAAGCCCTGGCGTCAAACTTTTACGCACGCCAAATACCACTGATAAATACAATTTTTGACTCTTTCAAATGACAGAGAAAGAACAGATAATATTCTGCTTTTGGCAATTAGTGAATCACAAGCACAATAAACAACACAATTAAATTTAAATATTTAACGATCGTGTATGTAAAATTTGCCATTAATTTAATAAGAAAATTGTTTCCTTCATATCCTAAAACCACCAATTTTTAGAAGCTTTTTAGAATAAACCTTTTGAACGATACTTTAAAAACCTGACAGCAGTTTAATAATTAAAGTATATACATATATATATATATATATATATATATATATATATATATATATAAATATATATATAAATATATAAATATATATATATATATATATATATATATATATATATATATATATATATATATATTTATATATATATATATATATATATATATATATATATATATATATATATATATATATATATATATCTGTAGGATCAGGTAGTCAGCCCTGATCTTTGCTCCCCGCCCTACATGGGTAGGAAGGGAGTGACAAACAAATATAGGGAAATCTCTTCCTCTTAAGTGCGTGGGAATTAAAGACGAGTGCAAATTCTAATAGTGGCCGACTTTGATACTACTTCAATAGGCTTTGAGTGGTTAGAGGATACAAACAAGCGAATCAAAATAATTTTTAATACTATACAAACAACAGATGAGAATAACAAGAATGATACACTTTATAAATTACGTTAATCGTTCGGCAAATGAAAATTGAATTCAATTTACAAAGAATGATATTGTCTGAGCCATATGAGGCACAATAATTTCCAGAGAGGATTCGATATGAGACTATGAAGTGAGTCTTGCGGTCGGAGAGCGTCACGCCTCTTCGACGATAAAAGAGAAATTGTAATGGCTTCTGATTTTCTAGAGGAGATCTCGAGTAGTTGTTGCTCGGGGGAGTATTCTTCTCGGGAAAGCGTAGCTAAGCGCGTTATTCTTCAGTCAGTCATTCGCCATTAACCTCAGTCTTTCCGAATAATGGTTTTTGCCTGCTAGCTCTTTGGGTGCCGAGATGTGACTCGAGAAGTGCGCGTCGTCCTTGGATGATTCCAATGACCTATCAAGGTGCTGCGTGAGAACTGTGAGAGTACTGTGTGAATCTTGTTGTATGAAAGCGTCGTGGATACAGCTCGCGTCCCGAATACTCTGAGAATACTCATTTGATTATGGCCGGGCTGGGGAATATATACGACTCCGCCAGAAGCCATTCCGTCTCTATCCCAAAGATACGAGGGCGATGGTTTTAACACCATATCGCTAAATGGTGTCCCGGCTCCAGTTTGATTTTGATATCGCTCCGGAAGTTTACCGAAAGGTTCCGATTGAATATTCTTCGTCCGTGAGATACTCCTTTTTCTTTTTGTCTCCGCGACTCTCTCTCTCTCTCTCTCTCTCTCTCTCTTTTTCTCTCTTTGACAAGCTTCTATTCTTTTATTTCCCCCCAAACGCAAAACTTTGATTTATCTGCCAACAGGAGTCTTCAAAGGTCCAAAGTATTAATTTGCACCCACACAATCAGAGATAATGACGGATATTCAGTCGGGAGAAAGGTTCCATAATATAGCGTCCTTCAAAACATTAATCAAATCATTTTTGTGTATCTCATTCAAATCTTAAGTTTTCCCCACGAGGTAACTTTTTAGTCGCGTGCGAGTCTAGTCGCGAGCGACTCTACATCTCACTATGTCGGTCGAGCGGTCCCCGTTTTGCTTTATTTGTTTTTTGTACTAACATCATAACTATTGGACCGATTGTAACAAGATTTGAAAAACTTAAGTTGTTTTACATTTTCTTCCGAATGCTATAAATAACAAAGTCCTCGACAGGTTAGACCAGGAATTATTTCATTTTCGCAATGACATAATAACTATTCGGGCGATACTCTGCTAGACTAGACTAGGCTATAATATGCTATACTCTGCTAGGCAAGCATAGAATAGGCTATACTATGCTAGACTATTATAGGCTAGGCTATACTATGCTAAGATATAATGTACAAGGGTAAGATATATTATGCTAATTTAGTCAATAAATGCTCTGCTAGGATAGCATATAGTATGTTAAGCTAGACAATACTAAGCTATACTTGACTCTGGTATAATAGGATGGTATAGGCTATACTTGTCTAGGATAGTTAATGCTAGGCTAGGTTATACTATTCTAGGCTAGGCTAAGCTATGCTTAGCTATACTAGTCTAGACAGGGCTATATTATACTATGCTAGGGTAAACTAGCTTATAATAGGTTAGGGAGGCCTATGCTATGCTCTGCCATGCCAGGCTATGTTTGGCTATGCTAAGTAATATTCTGTTAGGCTACGATAGACTATCTTACCAAGGCTATAATAAGCTAAGCTATGCAAGGTTATTCTAGTCTAAGTTATGGTATGCTATACTAGAGTAGGATATACTAGGCTAGGCTATAATATGATACCCTATGCTATATTATGTTAGGTGTGGTTATGCTATGATTTGCTATACCAAACTAGCCTAGAGTATGCTAAGCTAGGCTATTATATGCAAGGATATATTGACTAGGCTATAATAGCCTATTATAGCTTGGCGTTACTAGGCTAGGCTACTCTAAGCGACGCTAGGCTAAGCTCTGGCATACAATGCTAAGCCATACCAATGCTAAGCCATAAGCTAGGCTACTTTAGGCAATGCTACGCTAGGCGAGGCTATACTAGGCTTGGCTAAGCTATGCTATACTATAATATGCTAAGTTAGGCTATGGTCAACTAAGCTAGGCTAGTCTATTCTAGTGTTACAACTATTATGAAGATTACACTAGTTAACTGCTAGTAACGTCGTCTTATATGACTGGAGGAGGCACGAAGCTCGGAACGTCGTCTGATACGACGGGAGAAGCCACGATGTTCGACCGAAGAGGAGACTACCAGTCGCGTGAAGATATGAATCGTTCATGTCGAATTACATGGAAGAAAATGACGTAAAGAGACAGTTTCAAGGTGGTGGATTTTATGTCTGAAAGTCTCTTCTCTGTCACAAGAAGTTTTAAAATTTTTTCTATGCTCATTTCAAGTTGGTGTGGTTCCCTAAAATTCTAAACATAGTAGGAGGGGTTTTATAATGATGGTCCAGCTATATTTGATTTAGTTACTAAGTTTTCTAGATCTTTACAATAACTATGCAGTTAACTTTGTGATAGGGTTAATGGGGCGGAAATTTCTTGCAACTGAGCCAATGGGAATACATTTAGAAGATAGAGGATACACTTACTTTAGTATTAACCAACAATATATAATTTAAGGTGATTAAAGGTGGAGCCCGACAGGGTTTACCTAAGAATGTCTTTTGCCCCCCCAAACAGTGAAACCAAAGGAAATTTGTCAGCCGTATTAATGAATTTGGATAGTTAGGAGAGAAGATTGCTTATGGTGCCATAGGGGTCAGCTAAAAAGGGAGGCTGGGTCAGCAAGAAAGGGGTGGGAGAATGGAATGCCTCCGTCAGATGCGGAACTTTTAACTTTGGATGATAATTTACATTTGTGTGAATTTCTAAGCTCTAATTTCATGTCTATCTGATAACTTTAATTTTTATTATTATTATTACTTGCATTCTTATTATTATTACCATTACCATTACTATTGTCATTACCATTAGTATCATTACAAACAGTATCATCATCATTATTATTATTATTATTATTATTATTAGTATAGTAGTACAGTTGAAATTTGATCATATGGAAGGATGTAATCCTAACACTAGGATACGCTAGGCTAGGCTGTACTAAGCAAAGGTAGGATAAAGTAGGCGATACTCTACTAGGTTATACTAAGCTTGCTAGATTATACTAAGCTAGGCTAGGTTAGGACTAGCATAGCTAGACTATTCTATTTTACGCTAGGCTATCTTATGTTTGGCTAGGCTTAGCTATACTATTCGAAAACAGGGTAGGTTATACTATGCAATGCTTGGCTATGATAGGCTATGCTATACTAAGCAAGTTGAGGCTAGGCTATTCTAGGCTATAGTAGGCTAGGCATTTCTCTAGTAAGCTATGCTAGACTATGCTATACTATTTTGTGCTATGCAATGCTATGCTATGCTATTTTATACTATGCTGTAATATACTATACTATGTTATGTTATTCTATGCTATGCTATATTATGTAATGCTCTACTATGCTATACTATGATATGCAATAATATTCTATAATATACTATGCTCTAATCTGCTATGGTATATTATGCTATATTATGGAATATTGTGCTATTAGTGTGTGTCAATCTTTGAACGTTCTTATTACATAAATGAAGGGGGCTCAAAGTTTGCAGCCTTACTTATGAATTCTAAAGTTGTTTTTTCCTATTTTAATATAATTTTAGTTCTACTCGGTTAGCTAATTAAAAGGTTTGACTCATTTTTTTTTATCTTGGGGAATTAAATGACTATAATTATATTGATAATTATATCTATTTCACTTTTTTTCTTATTTCACCGCTTGAAACATATTCATCAGTGTACTGAAGATTACGTGGCATTCAGTACTACCACCCTACCAATGGGATTTGACCTACAATTGCTTTTAAAATTAGGACAAGACTGGCGACTTTAACACAATTGGACACTTAAATTCAAAAGAGCAGAGTTGTTTGCCATCTCAATTCCAAGCTCTGGTTGACGTTCTGAAATGTGTATATGAGAAGCAGCCAATCTTGCAAAGGATATTTACCCTAAAGTGCTTGAGAAGTGCGAACGAGGGAACAGTTCTTTTCTAGCCCCCGTTGTAAATTGAAGAGTCACAATCTTAAACAGATCCAAAAGAACTGGGAGCAGGCCAAAAACACCTAATCTTTGAGAGAGGAGTGCTAGGGGCCTAGCCAACACTTTCATTACACAACTAGACAACCTGTTGATATCCTCAGGCTCAAGTGTAAAATTGTTTTTTGCTGTGAATTTGGCTGCTCTGGTTGAAAAACGAAAGTCTAATTAATTTAAATCCCCTATGGAGATGAAGATCTCTGTGAAGGAACTTAGTTTAATTAAAGGTCAGAGAGAAATGATTACTTCTTTTGGACCACACCAGGTTTGCTTTCGAGATTAAATTGAGTAAAATAGACAAGTCAAAAAGTTAAAACAACAAGAAAGTGAAGGAAGAAGAATTGTTTACTATAATTAGGCCATTGTTTCAATGCCATCAAGTGAAATAATTTTCTCTCTTGAAGAAAACGAAGAACAGATAGCTAGCTGATGCTCAAGATGGAAAGGGTTGAATTTATGATGTGACATTAAAAATACGAACCACATCTTCAAATTCCATTACAAAGCAACAGGGGAATTATTTTTTTTCGCAATGACATCATATCTATTCGGCCGATTTTAACAAGATTTGAAACCCCTATGTTGTTTTACATTCTCTTTCAAATAATATACGTGTCAAAGTCCTCCCAAGGATAGCCCGGGAATTATTTTGTTTTGACAATAACATCATAACTATTCGGCCGATTACAACGAAATTTGAAACCCTTAAGCTGTATAAATTCTTTTTCGAATGATAGAATTGAAAATGTCCTCCCAAGGTTACTCCGGGAATTACTGAGAATTTTGAAGGTCGTAAGGTCATAAATCAGAATAAGTGAGTGCACGCGACTTTTTGGTCAGCAGACCTTGTTTCACTACATGACTACGGTCCCTAACTAGAAAAAAATATCAAAATCTATATTTCCTTCAAAATAGTCCTTTAATTTTCCTAAAAAATTCACGGAATATTCTTGGGAATTTGCATCTATAAATGTCCGAGTTTCTTTTTAGAAAGCACCGGAAATAAAAAGAATTATGGCGAAAGGATGCATATAAAAACTGCGAAAGATAAATATAAATGCATCCATAACCAGAAAACACTATAATTAACACATGGACAATTTTACAAAATAATAATAATTATTCATCCTCCTGTTTTGAATGATGAGCAAAACTTCGGCCACAGGAATTGACCAATTTATGAGATTGTTCGGGCGCGATTTTATTGTATTCTTCTTTCAAACTCGGCCACACATCTTCAATTTTCGTTGGTTTCTGATCCATAAACTTCCCACCGAAGATTTTCTATATGTGTTTTGGATCGGAATAGATCGTACAAAGAAAGACTGAACTCCTCAATTTATTGTTACTGGAAGAGAGGTATATGTGCTGGGAACTTATCGAAGGATTTAAAATATTAAACGAGTTCACTAATATAAAATATATTTTTATATTTGAACTAGATAATCAGTCTGACTAGAAATAAGGGTTTCTAGCTAGTAAAATTTCTTTTTATAAAAGATATCACAGAGATGGTATAATTTGCCTCGGAATGTCGTTAAAAGCACTAAAGTTAATACGTTTAAGAATAAAATTGACAAATCTTACTTTAAATTATAACATGAAAAAAGGGTTTATAATTAATTCCTTTTCCATATACTCGATCCCTTTTTACTTTCCATCACATCTGAATTCTACCCTTTTCAATCTTTCCTGAACTAACCGCGAGTGGATCTCACGCTCTTTGCTGGTTCCTAATTCTATAATTTCTTAGATCCAACGAGGATCTAAAAGAGGATATTTATTTGGGGGATTTAGGAAGGCGGGAGTTGACAATTCCTAGAACTACTTTGGTTCTGATTGATTGATTGATTATTGATTGTTTGAGCTATGCAACTTCAATCAAGAGTTATTGTCGCCCGTGCAGCCAGTAAATTTGTAAGTCTAAAACAGTGCCAGAGCCAGCTGGCACTGACTTTGGCCAAATATTCTATACTGAAAGCGAGGATACTAAGCAGGTATTTAACAAGTAGGAATTTGAAAGTTTTTTAAAATAGTTCCAATTAAAGAGGAGAGGGGTATTCTAGGGTAAAATAAGTTTCATTTAATAATACCCAAAGAGGTTTAAAATTATTTCTGACTAAAAAGGATTGCGTTCCACTAGAGTGAGAATAAGTTTTATATAAAATACTTCAAACTATGTAAAAAATTGGAGACTTTTGTCCATTCAAATTTTGTTGAGGAGGTCCGCCTCCGAGGATTGATTTGATGTCATATGTATTATTCGCATCTTACAGCTTTCTCAAGTATCTGGCATGGAGTTCCGCCAGATTACGGCACTCCGTCACATGATGTATTGTGAGAGGTATGATACAATCATCGCAATATGGAGGGGGGGTCGCCCCTCATGAGAAACTCATGCGTAAGCATCGAGTGGCCAATAAGCAGTCTGCACAGAGCCGTCTCCCAGCGACGGCTCATTCTGGAGTATCCCCAGGACTCGATGCCTGGCTTGATGGCGCGGAGTTTATTCGGGTCAATATTTTTCCACCGTCTCCACCAGATATCACGGACTTCTTTCTTGGTTGCTCGTCGAAGGTCATCCATGGGCACCGGGGAACCACTCGCGGGGATCTTGGTCGTCGCGGACTTCGCGAGGACGTCAGCTTCTTCATTCCCTTTCACTCGAACGTGTGAAGGGACCCAGCAGAAGCTCATCGCTCGTCCTCGTCTTTTTAACGGGTACAGATTCGAGGATTTCCACCACCAGGGGGTGTTCTGGATGGAGCTCATAGCCTGAAGTGCGGAGTTGGGGTTCTTCTTTCTTCAGTCTGGGCATGCTCTGCCTCCTCTAATATATTTGGGCAGTAATCGTCTTCGGACTCTTGGAGATTTCTTGATTGAATAATGCTAACTGATGATCTGCCGCCTCCCGTTAGCAGAACATTCGGTGCCTCCAACGCCAACTTCGTCAATTTGTTGTCCACAAAGGTGATGAAGCACCTGTTTGAGTCGAGTCCCCGCCAAACAACAGGCGTATTCGGAGGACTCTCCCAAATACCATCGCAACCTCATGGACTTTGCCATAAGACATACTTTGTGGCAAATTAGTCACTGCCAGAATATCCGCAATAGGACCTGTATGAGTGTTGGCGAACTCAGTCGTCGAACACTCTTGAACCGCAGTGTTTGATGTCTCGCCGGCCTGGTCAACCACCAGACGAGATCTTTTTAATTTAGTTTATTTTCCATATAATATTAGGGTTTCTAGAAACACAGCTGCTGAGGCATCCGCGGACTCCACCAATAACCAGGGGCCTAAGGCGCAAGCGCGATCCGCGGTGGCTGGGAGGACCTCTTTCCCTAAAGATTAGAAAGTTCAATGACTGCGGTGCAAAGACCCTCTCCCCCAACGCCCTAGATCCTAGCCCCCAACGGTCAACCAGAAGGTGGCCCTAAGGGTGCACTTCCTCGGTGTGCAGAGTCTTGAGCCTGTACAACAAGCCAGTAAGTCATGGAGAGGACGTTAGTCTCACCTCTAGTCATCAGCCTGTCTTGCATGGTTGGACCTACCGACTCTAAAGAGCCACAAGCAGAACCTGAAGACGTCATAACGAGGCACACAAGCCCCTAAACTTCGTCGAGGTGTTCTCTGGTGGGGGTTTTGGTTCTGTAATCCAAATTACCTGAACTTAAGATAAGTGACAATGATGGATGGTATTTTTTTCTAAGCCACAGCAATCAAACTAAAATGTTTTGTAATTATATTAAAGCAAAAATACTAATTTATGAACCCTGGGAATCTCTGAGATACCTCAATAAGATACAAGTTTTATCATTATTGAGGCCATCAAATAGCCATAAATATCTGGCTATAGCATTTATAACCGCCTTAAATTTATGAGGCGAAAATCTTGAATCCGCCTTTATCTACGATCCCAAATGGCTGAAGCCATTCGCCTTTACCCACTCTCCATTATTGCTTAGTTCTTAAAGGCGATGATCAAATTTCATCTTATTTCACTCAAACGCTTTTGGAGAAACTTGGTGATATAACGATCAATAAGTTTTCAGGTTTGTTTCTCTCTGTCACACACATACAACCGAGGCCAATTGCAAAGACGTAAACTTTTTGTTTGCATAGGAATAATAATATAACAGTGAAATGAGGAGGGTTTATTAGCAATTAGTTATATATGCCCAAAACGATCAACAAAAATAAATTAAATTTAAAAATTCCAAAACATGTAACAACAACATATAACATATAAGCATATATAAGCGGAAGTACTCAATAGCGAGTTATGGTATATGATAGTGAAACTCTATGCTCCTATACCGTGGTTTCACTATCATATAAGCAGATGAATCGCTGCGAAAATGACCACAAAACTGATACGGGATCTCTGCAGGAAACTGAGTAGAGTGTAGAGAGACCCTTGGCCGTAATGAGAGCATTTATTCTTCGCCCTTCACGAGGGGGCGACACCCCTGTAGTGTGATTCTGGCCTACATACTCCTCGGTTATGACTGTCTACAGTTGCTCATTCTAGGTAGGCTGACGGCCTCTTCCACATTACTTCAGCTCCTGCCAGAGGTTTTCTTATTGATTCACATCTGAAAACTGAGTTGCCAGTCCATCACTGCGATATGGTTGGCCCGAAACCACTATATGATGGACGCAGACTGGTGACATGTAGCATTATCATGTTAGTAAACACATTCCGAGCATTTATGGAAACGTCTTGGGCTAAGGACGGTATCTAATCTCTTCAAAAAGCTTGTTGGTTCTTTGATTTATGCTGCTATCACAAACGGTGGAAGGACACACCCATGAAATTGATATGCAGCCCTATACCATTACACATAGGCCATCATGCTTTACTATTGGTAATTTGTACTCTCGATTCCTTTAGTATCATGGCGTTATGCTTTGCCTTGAGTAAAAAAATTACTGCAACGCCTACTTTTTGGATTATAAGACACGTCCCCACTCACGCATAGTCCAGTTGCGTTGAACACCGGCTCAATCAACTCAACATCGCTTCTACTGCAGGTTGATATGCGCCTTCTGGCCCGCTTGGCATGTCTTTATGCCTTGTGTAAGCAGTCTTCGACGGACTCCTGTGGCGAATGAATTAATTTGGCCGCCCTCCGTTTATTCCTGCTGCAGCAAGGCAGTTTTTATTCAATAATTCCAAAGGCTCCAATAACGAAAAGACGTCACGTTTTCTACTGACCCTGGGTTATCCATAACGAGATCGGTCTTGGATTTTCTCACTTTCAGGGAATCTCTTTCACACTTATGCAACACCAGAATGTCAAGTCCCACCATACTGGCGATGTCTCGAAAATTGAGACCATCTCTGGCAGCGTATCTATCAGACTTCTTTCCTCCATGGTATAGTTATGTGGTTTGACTATTATTATACCATTATCAGATCCTGTCGACATGGAATATCATATTTATCAACAAATATGTGGTGTTATCTGAAAACGTATCGACTGTAACCTACCATTTAACAGTTTCTTTCCTTTCCTGTTACAAGACGACTCCAAGACAGCTTTCTCGAGTACACAGATTATGGCATACTATAACAGAGGTTGTATTAGTGACATCTACACATTTTTTATGATTTTCCTTTCTTGTTCTGTATGTAAGAATATATTATATTTCTAGAGTTGATAACTCAACTAAGCCAGAAAGTAGGACTCCGCTAGTTTACGACTTGGAGCATACTGTGTAAGTGTTGATGAGTGAGCATTGTGCTCAATTGTTTGAAAATCTGCAATAATTAAAACAATTCATCATCCTTTAATCACCAAGCGAAGTAAACCAGCAGCATTTCCTTTTTTTAAAATTATTAATATATTATTAATAACTGTAGCAATAACTTAACCTTTTTCGAGGTTAAATATATTCTTCCTGGTGTGTCCACGCAACAAGTAAATTTATTTTATTATGAAGTCTGAAATTTCTATTCTCTTCCCACACGTCAACATCCAGCTTAGTAGCATCCGCCAATATGACATTTGTTATTAAAACCTATTCCAAAATCCTTAATATAAACCAAGACTAATAACACTAGCTAACAAATTTTAAAATTTGTCCCTGCTACTTGAGTAAATGTTGTTGCAACTAACTAATTATGGTGCACTGATTCTGAATCTGTGCTCAGATTTGTCCTAGCACGTGAGGTACTTGAGTTATTCAACTAGGCTATATAGCTCACTTTGTCATCTTGGGTCAATTAATGATATAATTATTACGAGTTTGAGAAGAATGAGACGTTTCTGGACAAGGTTTTGGAATCGGGGCACCCTATTTAGCATAATGTACGTCCTTTTGCAGACGTAGATAAGATATGTATTACATATACAAGAGGTAGTACTCACCTAACTATTAGTTTCGTCAAAAATGTTTGAGACTCTTGCTCTTGCCCTTGTACGTGGATATAGGATCCTCCCGTTGTAGGAACCAGCAGTAATCACGCACCATGTTTTCGTGAAGCGGCCTTGATACCTGCTTTCCACCAATGCCATATCTCAGTGGAACCTTTCCTCATGTTCGTCACAAAAAACCTATATTAGATGGGAAAAAATCTAGATGCGAATGCAAGAAATGCATCTTAAGAGACATCCGACGCCCCATTCGTTCATAGTCTTTTAGCATATTGTCCACTAGTTCTTCATAGTTCTCAGCTCTATGATTACCAAGGAAGTTCTAAACTACATGGGCAAATGGATCCCATGCTGCCAACTCAAGGAGGGTTAGTTTATTCCTGAACTCCCTGTCACGTATAAATTTTATGATCTCCGGTCCAACAAAAATGCCAGCTTTAAGTTTAGAATCGGTTTTCTTTGCACCAAATTTCCCTTTGAGATACTGAAATCAATCAGAATCATGGGGCATTGCTTTAATAAAATTCGTGATAAGGCCAAGTTTGATATGAAGTGGTGTAAGATAGATCTCCTGAGAATTTTGAAGGTCGTAAGGTCATAAATCAGAATAAGTGAGTGCACGCGACTTTTTGGTCAGCAGACCTTGTTTCACTACATGACTACGGTCCCTAACTAGAAAAAAATATCAAAATCTATATTTCCTTCAAAATAGTCCTTTAATTTTCCTAAAAAATTCACGGAATATTCTTGGGAATTTGCATCTATAAATGTCCGAGTTTCTTTTTAGAAAGCACCGGAAATAAAAAGAATTATGGCGAAAGGATGCATATAAAAACTGCGAAAGATAAATATAAATGCATCCATAACCAGAAAACACTATAATTAACACATGGACAATTTTACAAAATAATAATAATTATTCATCCTCCTGTTTTGAATAATGAGCAAAACTTCGGCCACAGGAATTGACCAATTTATGAGATTGTTCGGGCGCGATTTTATTGTATTCTTCTTTCAAACTCGGCCACACATCTTCAATTTTCGTTGGTTTCTGATCCATAAACTTCCCACCGAAGATTTTCTATATGTGTTTTGGATCGGAATAGATCGTACAAAGAAAGACTGAACTCCTCAATTTATTGTTACTGGAAGAGAGGTATATGTGCTGGGAACTTATCGAAGGATTTAAAATATTAAACGAGTTCACTAATATAAAATATATTTTTATATTTGAACTAGATAATCAGTCTGACTAGAAATAAGGGTTTCTAGCTAGTAAAATTTCTTTTTATAAAAGATATCACAGAGATGGTATAATTTGCCTCGGAATGTCGTTAAAAACACACATAAGAGCAAACCAAGAAAGA
Organism: Ceratothoa steindachneri; assembly: GCA_963969495.1. Lineage (NCBI taxonomy): Eukaryota > Metazoa > Arthropoda > Malacostraca > Isopoda > Cymothoidae > Ceratothoa > Ceratothoa steindachneri. Next base: position 207,283,105 of record OZ018324.1, on the reverse strand, counting down.
CTGATAGGAAATGTTTATCGGGTCCTGGTTATTCCTGGTGCCTACCAATGCACAACCAGAACGTATTACACAGACTATATTGGGCTGAATGACCGTTCTTTTTCTGTTTATTCTTTTAACACATCGCATTTGTGTCGATCTATCTTTTATATTTATTCTGTTAAACTGTGGAATACACGTTCCAATGTTGTCAGCAACTCTGCCGAGTGTATGATTTCTAAAGAAAAGGGTGACTGATTTCCTTCAGCATGACTTGTCTTTTCTCTATTTGCTGAGCTTTCAATATACTGTCGGTGTTGTTCCCTTTAGTTCTTGTACTGTTTGTGCTATCAAACTCTAGCCGTCACTATTTATTTTTTATAATTAATCTTCAGTTTGGTTGAGAGAAACACATATTACAATCAACAATAAGGAAAGCGAGCTTCTGATTCATCCACCAACCTCTCTTAACCTTTCTTCTACAGAAACCAATTATTTCTACCATCTCGACCATTTAAAAATGAATAGGCAGGTCCAAAAGAAAGAAGCTGTAGAAGAAACTGTAAAGGAATTGTTAAATCTGGAGATGTTTATTTTTACAGAAATGACATAAAAAACCTTAATGAACGTTGTCACAGGTGAATTTACTCACAAAAAAGGAATTTAAATTTAATATTTATTAAAATACCTGTTTTTTACCGAAACATTAGGTTTTAAAGTGCTTGAAGATAATCATTATCAATGTAAAGTTAGGTGAAGTAAACATAGAAAGGTAAAGACCAAGAGATGCCAAAAGTCTAGAAGGCTTTCGCCAATATTTGTGGGATGAGGCGCAATCTTCCTACACTTGTCCCCATTCCGCTTGTAGAGTGTGAGGTTTCGTCGTTTCCTGTCTTTATTGAAGCTGATGTCCTCGTCAGCCCCTCCGCATAAAAGTGAAGGTGACACACAGGACTCCCTTAAGCGATTACTCCTTCCCTCCTTACCCGAGGCTACGATTCATTAGATGACGCATCATCCCGCTCCTATAACTCGCCATTTCGAGCCCATAGAATTAACCATCCTCTCGGACTCTCTATTTGACTGCCTCCAGAAATCAGCAGATCCTGATATCAGAAAGAGAACTGGAGATAGAGATTCCAGAAGCACAAAAATAAATAAATTGATAATAAAAAATAACTAAACTATAATTAATGAAAATTAGCTTTAACATCGATACTTACGGTGCATTTATGTTTACCGATTCGGAAAGAAATTGTACCACAAAATTATAACGGCAATTTAATGTTTAGAATTACTATGCATGAAATTTTTAAATATTTTACTAAATATAATCCTTAGTATTGTAAGTTGTACTACAGGATGCCTAGTATAACACTAGTTCTTAATGTTTTTACTTATACTATAAGATTCTGAGAACTAATTGTTTTTCCTCTACCACAATCTTCGGTCCCAAAATTATGGATACCAATGATTTTAATCCTATCACAAAACTCTGTTTATAATTAAACCGAATTGAAATCGCTTTACATTGACCCCATTAGAATTTTTAATTGCTTCTATTAAATTTTATTTTATCAATATATATCTATATATATATATATATATATATATATATATATATATATATATATTCATTTATTTTCAATAATGACGTGATAGGAATAATTATTTTTAATATTTCAATTTTCCCATGTTTATTAAGAATTCAGGATTTCAAAAATAATAGGAAACAGTGCATTCCTTCACTAGGTCCAAATCATGCTTTGGTCCCGTTCCTGTAAGACTGTTTCCCAAACTTTTTTCTTCGTTACCCTGAACAAAAATTGATTTTGGCTTGGCGAATATCAGCGATGAAGTATTATTTTAGTATAATTTTATTTTTATCCAAATGAATAATGTTTACTGAATTTTACTATGTTACTAATTAATAAATATAATATAATATTAAGTGAAGATACTGAAACATACTCAAGCATAGATAACTAAACTTTTGACTGCCAAATATAATACTGTTTCATGAATGAGTCCTTCTGACCATTCTGTGTTGATTGAAGGATATTTAAGGCACATTTTCTTATAATTGTAATCAAAGGAAATAAACCTTGTGCTGTATCTTCTTCTGGCTCTTTAAGTAGACTTTATTGAAAATTGAAAGAAAAGTATTTTAGTGACTACCGTGATTTTCCTTCATATTATGGACAAGTTTCTCCAGATTTGGCTTGGTGTTAAATAAGAAAGAACAGCGAGGATCATGTTAAGGATCAGGATGGCTCCTTGCTTTAGTCTTGATCGTTAGAATAAATGAAAATCCTTGTTCACAGAGGTATTGGTGGGAAATGGAATGAGAGCTTTTTCAGCCTCATGAATCAAAATAAGATTATCCTTCAGTTGAGCACAAAATTCAGAGTGTGAGAGACTTTCAAAACGTTGCTTCTGCACTTGATTTTCCTAGAGATCTTAAAAATTCTTCTTGAAATTCTGAGATATCTTCTGCAACAACACTGAGGTTCACACCAAACAGATATTTGACCCAGCTGTGTTAACATACATTAGCATTTTCTGTCAGATATTGGTTGATTTCTTCCTGAGGCTAGTGCAAATCTTCTTGGCAAAAAAATATAATGTCAGAAAGCTCTATTTCTGATGAATCCTCTAGGACTGCACTCAGCTTTGAAAAAACAGCTAATTTTTCTCTCCAAAGTGCAGGTTTCTTCTTGAATGATGTATTTTTTCACTGATGTCTACCGTTGTTCGATTTCAGCCTTGCTCTATGAGTAAAACTCATTTAAGTACTTGACTAAGCTGTGTTGACAAACCTGAGCCTTTTCTGGCAAATATTTCTCCATTTCTTCCTGAAGCTAATGCAAATGATCTTAGCAAAACAATATAATGTAAGAAGGTTATAAGAAGTTTTAAAGTTGGGTAGTCTTTGACGTATAAGATAAATGGTGAGCTGATATTTCTATTGTTAACGTTACAAAGAACAATAGGGTTCGTTGTGTAGTGAGGATAGCTAGACTCTCTTAGTATAAGGAGACCTAGCTAAGCTAGGTCTTCAGCACCTCTGAAATCTAGATTTTGATGGTAGTAAGGAGATAGCTAGACTATCTTAGTAGGAGACCTAGCTAGTCTTTATAAACACTCTTAAATAGAAAGCTATACAACTCACCTTCTTCTACTAATAGTAAGAGAAGGTAACCACTATGTTAAATATATTGATTACAAACAGCAATCAATATAATGTTTAAACGATATAGATATGAGGATATTAAACTAATTGACTCTAAGCTATCAATCGCAGCGATGAGAGAAGAGATAAGAAAAAGATGTAAAGATCAAGAATGGAATAATATGAAACTAGGCTTATCTCTTCAAGTTGAGTTTTATAAAATAATTCTTAATCGAGAAAGGAGTACTCAAGTAGCTTGGTTTAATGCTGGTGCAATGCAGAAGCTTACATCTATAGATTTATTTGATAACCTACTTCTAGATCTAATTGGTTATTTGAATGAATGTATTACTCAATTTACAAAAGAAGGATCAGGATGGATTATTAATGAACTTCTATCCTTTCAAATTAAACTTGCTAAATATCAGCCTTCAAAAGCCTCTTCCTACATTCATCCTACTAAGAAATATCAAAATCCAAAGTTGAAATTAATCAATATGAAAAATGAAGATAATGAATGCTTGAAATGGGCATTGGAAAATCTAGCAGTATGGATCAGAAAACCCTTCAACGAGTAAGTGTAAGAGTTAAAGAAGAGGCAGGAAAATATAACTGGAATTGAGTTACATTCCAAACACCCTTAAATCAAATTGATAAGTTTGAAAGACAGAATGATTTAACTGTAAGCGTTTATCGTTTGGATGTGAAGGAGGAATTATATCCATTATGCATTAAAAAAGTGAAGAATGATAAGCATGAAATGTTGCTCTTAATAGAAGATGAAGAAAAGAAACCTTGCGTAATAATGCAAGAACTTAGTCCTTTTATTAATAAGAAACATAAAAATAAAACTTATTCCTGTCTATATTGTCTACATAGTTTCTACACTCAGGAATTATTACAGGATCATATAGATGACTGCTCAATCCATACAACAGTTCGTATGGATTTAGGAGCTACCTACAGAGATTTCAGACACCATTCTAACAAAGTTAAGCATCCGTTTGTAATATATGCAGCTTTCAAATCTATATTACAAATGATCTAAACCACACAACCCAATTCCACAGACTCCTAGACAATATACCAACAAAAACATATTCCAAATAGCTTATCTATATATTTCAAAATGTAAAATTGATAAAAATTCTAAGTTAAAGGTGTATAATGGTGAAGATGCACTTATTGAATTTGTAGAATATCTTGTTGAAGAGAGTTGTAGAATACATCAACTTATGGATGTAAACATACCATATAACCTTACACTAGAACAAGAAGAGTAGCATCAGGCTGCAGATAGATGTTCTGTTTGTAAGCAGGTTTGGGATGATCAAATGAATATTAAAGTTCGTGATCACAACCATCTTACAGGTAAATATCGCGAACCTGCTCATATGTTGTGCAACCTTAAAATTCGTAACCCTAAATTCATACCAATATTCTTACATAAGCTCTCTAATTATGATGCCCATCTGTTTGTTAAAGAGTTTGGGAAAGGGAATGGTGAGTTGAAAGCCATCCCTCAAACTGATTACTGTAGGTTTATAAGAGAAGAAGGATGGTACCTCTAAACCTATTGCAATAGAGTTAAGATTTCTAGATAGGTATAGATTTATGCCATCATCTCTAGGAAAATTAGCTTGAAACGTAATAGATGAGTCAATGAAGATTGTGACTAAATGCTATCCTGACAAATCTAAATTTGATTTACTCAGATGTAAAAGTGTATGTATATCCTTATGAATGGTGATGATGCATCTGAATTCAGTGAAACACAATTACCACCTATAGATTTGTTCTATAGCAGACTAAAAAGAGAAGTTATGAGTGATGCTGAGTATGATCATGCTAAAAATGTATGGGGTGCAGTCAAATGTGATACGTTTAAAGACTATCATAATATTTATCTAAATTCAGACACACTCTTCTTAGCAGATGTCTTTGTAAACTTTAGAGACACCTGCTTCAAGATAAATGGGTTAGATCCAGCCCATTAGTTCACAGCTCCTGGTCTATCATGGAGTTCTTTATTAAAATATATGAATATTAAACTAGATCTTATCCAAGAACACGACATATTATTAATGGTTGAGCATGGGATTATAGGTGGGATAAGCACTATAACACATGGATATGTAAAGCAAATAATAAATATTGGCATGAAACTTATGATGAGTCTAAACCATCTAACTATAACCTATATTTTTACGCCAACAATCTATATGGATGGGCAATGTCTCAGTATTTACCTACAAGTGGTTTTAAATGCGTACATAACGATATTGATGTTATGGAAATAGACGATGAGACACCAGAAGGTTGTATTTTAGAAGTAGATCTAGAGTATCCTTCTGAACTATACAACTTACATAAAGACTATCCGTTTGCTGCTGAGAATCTGTAAATCAGAAATGTAGATAAGCTACTTCATAATTTATAAAACAAAACTAAGTTTATTTTACATTACAAAGAACTAAAACAAAAATTAAGACAAGGGTTGAAGTTAACTAAGACCCATAGTCTTAGAATTCAAATAAACAACTTGGATGAGATCAGATATTGATTTGAATACAAGTAAAAGAAAAGCTGCAAAGAATGAGATTGAATAGGACTTTTATAAGTTAATGAACAACTTAGTCTTTGGCAAGACAATGGGAAATATTAGAACAAGAATTGATGTGAGATTAGTGAAGACCGAAGAATCATTTCAAAAATTAGTAACTAAACCAAATTTAAATCATTCAAAATCTTTGGTGATACTCTCACTGCTGTTCATTTAAAGCAAACTAAAATTAAATATGATAAACCTATTTATGTAGGACAAGCTATACTTGACATAAGTAAAACATTAATGTATGACTTCCATTACAATGTTATAAGGAAGAAATATAAGTCAGACACACAACTACTCTTTACAGATACAGATTGATTATATTATAACATAACAACAAATGATATCTATAAAAACATTAAAATTATCCTCAAGATCATTTTCCTTTTAATGATATTAAGAAGAAAGTATTAAGAAAAATGAGATGGGGGGTAAACCCATTAAGGAGTTTGTGGGTTTGAGAGCTAAACTCCATGCTTTCAATATAGGTGATTATTAATAGAAGATTGCTAAGGGTGTGGTTAAAAATGTAATCAGAAATCATATAGATTTAGATGATTACAAAACTGTATTACTTCAAAGGACTCTTATTCATCGAAAGATGAAAAGTATTGGATCGAAAATACATGAGATCTATACTACTTAATATAATAAAGTTCCATTGAGTGTTAATGATGATAACGCCTATATATTAGAAGATAATATAAAGAATCTAGTGTTAGGTCATTATAGATTGAATTAAACTAGTGAAGGAGACTAAGTAGGTTTGTGTTAACATAGTTATGTTTGTGATGTTCAACACCAAATCTATCATCATGTCTATCATATACATCACCATGTCTATGATCATGTCTATCACACACATCATGATCTTCATCATCATATCTATCATACACATCATGATGTGTATGATATACTCAAAGTATTGAGAGTTTGGTTTGGGGTAGTAGAAATAGATTCCTTCTACTAGTAGTAATAGAAGGAGGTAGAGCTAGGGTCTCTAAGACCCATGAAACTAAAGGTGAGCACCGTGTGAGTGCCGTAAGCTCCATGAGCACCGATTCTTAAAACCACATACTAGTATTTAAAATTATTCATCTAGTAAGGAGCTATAATCTCTTTATCCTTACTAACTGTTCTTAAAATGATAGTCTAGCTATTACAGTCAATAAGCTTTTAAGATTAGTGATTTTAAACTAGTCTCACCGTATCTCCCCGTTTTCTTATAAAACCCCATTTAAGAGGTTACTTTTATCATTTGAGTAGTACTAGTACTACTTCCTCTACTACCTTTAAATCGAAGTATATAAAAGTTTATTTTGAAGATAATAGAGGATAAGTTACCTTGCTAGGTCTACTATCAAGTTTAAAAAAAACAAGCACCAACAAGCACAAATTGTCAAAAGCCCCTACTAATATTTAAAATTAATTTACACAATACCAAGATTTAACCAACTTCTTATACACTCCGTTCTACGTTGCTTATACTCAACATAACCAAATATATCATTTAAAATATTCTGTACATTCTCCTTATAACTCGATAAATGTTTTGAATGAATACGGTTAGTGTTTCCTAGAAACATCTCTATCAAAGGTTGTGACCATAATACTTCATCCTTCTTTCTGATAACATGGTTCTGTCTAAAGGCCATTAACTTATCGTTTTCACATTTTTATTCTTTAATATCTTCCAAAACTTTTGTAGGGTTAGGTAATACTTCTGGTCTTTTCTCATAATAAGATATAATGATATTCATGAAGGTTTGTTTCCAAGCAGCATCCTTATCTATTTGACTGTTTAGTTAATACGTTTCCATATAGCATTAGTCTTATGTTTCTGATTATAACTTAAGAAGAACCTACACCTAATAGTAAAAGCGGTTTCGTTCTCATATAAGTTTTTGGCTAACACAGTGTCATTCCCAGTTAGCCTTTTCAATAGGGCAGCATTGATCTTACTACTCACTCCCTTTTGATTCAGAAACTATAAACCCTTCCTACCATTAAATTTAGCTATTCCTGAAGTAGCTACTGTTGAGGTGGGACCCTTCTGAGTAAGTATAGAGGTATTTAAGGTCTCACTATATATACCTAACGTTTTGTTAAGTAATGATTAGAAGATTGACTTACCATTGCTTCCAACACTCGTAAGCATAGCAAAGTTACTCTTATCTATGTTCTTATTAATAGAGTCAGATGTTGAATACAATAAGTAATCTCTTATAGCCTCTTGAGGTTGTATCTTTGTAAAGAAGTTCATAACATCTTGATTCCATAGAGTTTCATCATATCTATAGTCTAGAGTCTGTATTATGTAATCGGTCTTAGTTCTCTTTCTAAATGCCTTTTCATTTAGATCATAGACTCCATTCCTAAAGGATATTAAATAGCTATTCATATGGAACCTTTCGAACGATTTATCATCTCCCCATTCACATTCTTCTGTATCATTACTAACACATACTGTAATAAATAGACTTTAATAGGAATTTTTACATTTACTTATATGAACTATACCACAATCCATATCCACTAATCTCTTTCTAAATAACACTTCTCCTCATGGTATTTAAATGGTATCATATGTTCGCTATTCTGTAATAGCATTAGACCCTTCTCACATTCTCGTCTAATACGACCAACTATCTTTGTTTTTATATTCTTATTATTAACCCATAAAACTTGAGTTATGTATAGATCCATAGTTTATCATCATGTTCTATTAATGTATCCTTCTCTTTTTGGAAATAGATATCAGATAATTTATTATCTCGTAAAGAGCACAATACTTTCCTCCATAAGTAAGTGAGCTTCTCATCATTGTTAAATATACTGGAGGGTAAAATGATAGATATAGAACCACATGCGCTTTCCACATTAAAATAATAATTATTATTAATAATAGGGACACGAAGCCAGTTGGAGTTAGTGAGTCATTAGTTCTCCATTAACTTCCATATGGTATTTCCCCATAGTAATGACGTGATCAGTAGCCCCTCTTATCTGAATGATTGATTGGTCGGAAATTGGGTTTTCTTATGAGACCTCATCATCATTTGTCTTTACAGGTATTATAGCTTTGTCAGCCACAGTAGAAAAAAATTTGTTACAATTACTTCTCCTCTTTTAAAGATCTAAGTCAGTTTTTAACACCAGTGGGATAGTCATTATTTGGTATTTGCATTAGTCTTTTCGTATGACAAACTGCTTTATAACACGTATAATAGGACTCCTTATTGTTTATAACAATGTATTAGTTATTAGATCTATGTGTCCGGTTAGCAATACGACATTGACTATTATATAAAGGTATAATATATGACTTATCTTGAAACGTTACCATACGTACATATATCATCAGGGTCAATATCATAATTTGTTTTGATAAAGTCAATGACAATATCCTTAGTGTCTTGATCAATGATATCAGTTTTAGTATTGGTATCACCCTGGTCATCATATTGAGTAAAACCTTTATTATGTAAGTTATAAAACTATCCTTGAAAGTAAAATCATCAGGTGCTTTATGGATTACAAAAGGTCTATCTTCATTTGGTTTACTTGAACCTAAAGTTCTTCATAGTCCATCACGATATATATTAAGATCAATTAGATTATTGGATTGAGAATAGTTAGTAAGGAGATGAGTCTTTAATAATTTCACATTGTTAAATAAGAGTTGTCTATTGTTGCCATCATATAAACGCATTATGATAAAATAAAAATACTTATGAGGGCGTTATGAGAAGATAATATAATCAAGCGTTGTTGGTATTGATTATATAACATCTCCATATTGTTACCTAAAGTTTCAATATGTATATTAATATCTTTAGCATCTATATCTAGATAAACAGGTACTGGTTTACTATCAGATATATACTCTATGATATCTTTATGTTTAATACATAATTCTTCTAATGCATCGTAAGAAGAACACTTATAATAATGGGTACAACCTCATGTGTATATAACATCAGAAATCGAGGCATTTGATACAACAAAGGATTTAGAATTTGTATTCGTCATTGATATAAGAGTTAAATGATAATAAGTTTTAGTATGGGTTTTGAGAATTGGCGCTAGTAGTGCTTGCATTTTTGACATCCGGATTCAATAACCTTAAGGGGTTATTGAATATATACTTTGGTTTTGAAGGTGGTAAAGATAGCTAGCTCTACCTACTTCTCCTCTAGTAAAAAAAGAGAGTCTTGTTATCTCTACTATTTCCAGAATCAAACTTTTAAAGTTTGTTTTAGTACTTCTAAAAAGTTAGCTCTACCATCCTTCTACTAGATACATATCTATCTTCACACAAATCTAAATACTAAATAGGGTGCTTAGGTAAATTATGGGAAACAGATAAATATCATCTCTATTAAGATATATATGATATTAACTTAGTCTTTGTTCATTTCCCCATTCAACAGTTAGTAAGTTGGTTGGAATAGTATTAGTGGATGGAACTCTAGTGTTAATTTCTAAAAGACAACTACCTTCATAAGTCTCATCCAGTTCTACTTCTGCTTCTATGGAAGAAATTAGTAACAACAAAGGTGTGATAGTAGTAACTTTTCATTACTAATGATACGAGAGAGGATATGGAGTGGTTATTGTAGAAGTAGTAATAATACTAAAGGAAGTTGAATTAGTACTACTAACATCACTGCTACTTTAATGGTAGAAGGAGTTGAAGTAGTACCAACACCAATACTTCTAACAGTAGAGGGAGTTAAAATAATACCTTTTCTATTAATCTTTGGTTAGATAGGATTAGTAGTACCCCCTCTATTAATCTTTGTTGTAGTGGAATTTATAGTAGTAGTAGGAATAGACTGTTCTTTGTTAACCATAGTACTATCCTCCTTATCTTCTTTAATATTAACAATCTTTGTTTTTTTATTACAATGTGATTTATACTTTTTAACCATTGAAGGTAAAATGATATTAACATTGTTAGGTATATCTATCAAACTAAGATCATTCTCACTACAACCATTCGATATTATACTACCTTTTCTACCGTGTACTAGTGATGTATTGAACTTATACTTATGATTATTATATTTAAACAACCAACAACACCCAAATAGGAAGGTTAATGATAAGCTCATACCAACTATAATTAGTGCATTATAGATATTTAACATCTTTATTAATCATATGTGTATCTCTAATAATGAAGTTGGATCTTTAACTCTACTAGAGCTTTCACTCTTTTTTATCACACTTTACTTCATAATGATTGATAAGTCAGAGTAAAGATGTCTCAGGCTAGTGTGGATTAAATAACAATTGCTGAGTATTGGTTTGGAAAACGTAAGCTGTTATGGATTCTATATGAAGACTTTTAAATCTGAATATAATGTATTAACGATGATCCACGGTCCTTGTGGAGTTGGTAAGGGTACTATCGGTGGATCTTCTTTACTAAGAAAGGGGTATTCAGTAGAAGGTATAGGTTTTGACAAAGATATTAATCTATAAAAAGAATAATGGAAACGGAAGTATTTTAGGTGGAATGTATCAACACCTGTTGATGATAGTATTGAAGAAAATGACATACGATTTCGAGCCATATCAAGGAACAAGACTAAAGGATGTAGGAGATATTCGGTTAACTATTATGGATGAAGATCAATTTATTCATCCTAGTCGAAATCATCTACATATTGAAGGTGAACTGATTCCTTAATCTGGTAATGATAGATAACTGTTGATGATTGTGATATTAGTTGAGTAAATAATGGACTAATGTATCTTTTTGATAGATTAGACTCTCAAATTGGAAATATAAAGATCAAAGGATTTAATCATCCTGAAAGGACTACAACGATGAAAGTTTTAATAACATATCCGAAAAAATATTCTGAAGGATTAAACTTTATGTGGTCTCCTGATAAGAACTCAGAAATAAAGAAAAACGGGAGCTTCAAAGCACGTTGTAACTATATTCATGAAGGAGATAAAGGAAGATTTATTGTTATGTTACACCTTTCTCACATCTTTGGGTTCTGCAAGAATTATGATAAAGTTATGTATGGTGCTAAAGATAAGCTTACATTATATATAACTACGGATGATGATGCTATCTTTAGAAGTGATGAAAGGCTGCGGAGGCACCTAATGCTACTGATAAAATATGGAGAGGTAAAATTAACTTGACAAAGATTAGTTGGAAGATGCCTATGATAAGGCTCTCTGATCAAAGCCAACGAAGTCTATTCACTGATACGGATAATAAAAAGATATTACCTATTTAATTTTTAGGTCTTCAATTTGAATCTATTCAATTAAACGCTGGTCAGAAACGATTGGATTGGCGTACAAGCACTGATTCGTAGAAACCACGATATTTTATACTCGCTTTTTAAAGGTTTAAATTAAATAAGGATACAAATAATTCTGCAGTGTTTGGTAATCTAGCTATTCATAATACGCATGTTGAATTTAATACTGAAAGGTATCCTTAATATTATTTAAATCTTGATTTTGATCATAATAGATACATTACTATATATAGCATGCTTACAGACTTTTATAAAGCATGTTATGGCGAAAGAAAGTTGTGGTGTTGGAAAAGCTGATTTTGAGAAAATCTAACCCTTAATTGTATTTTATATTAACCGTCAGAGGGAACGCTTTAAAGATGGATTTTGAGATATCCATTTTAAAGCAACTTTGATAATAATAGTATGCAGAATACCTATGCTTATGTAGTTATTCTTCCAGATGTGAAATTCAAATACAGTCTGATGGTGTTAGAGTGCATAGTTATAAATTAAAGTATTCCTTAAAGAATCCGAAATCATTTTGGTGGAATGTATACATCTACCTCTCCTTTCCCTATGGAAATCAAACTAAAATAGCGATAAGGAATACCACAAACCTAGTTCTCATAGTAAGAGTCTAGATATCTCGTTACTACCATGAAACTTTGGTTTCATACAAGTAGGTCCTAGAGATCTAGTTTAGCTAGGTCTCCTTATACTAAGACAGTCTAGCTATCCTTACTACACAAAGAACCCTAAAGTTCTTAGTAACTTGAACAATAGAAATATAAGCTTATCCTATAGCTTATACATCAAAGACGACCCACCTTTAACCTTCCTACTCAATATATACTTCTGTATTAAGTCATTATATAATAGCTAGGGTACGTAAGGACCAAATATCCAAAGTTTCAATAGACTCTAGTTTCCTCGTAACTTTAGATAGTATATCCTTAAACTGTCCCACATCTGAATGAGAGACCCTCTTGAAACTTTTCTCAATCAAATTAATCAAGAGTTGAATCTTAGTTAAGAGCCGATCAGTTACCTCCTTTAAAAAACTGCCTCATCTATAAGTTGATCAATACTAATACTGTTCTCAAATTTACGCTCACTATCCTCTTCATTATATTCCTCATCCGTTGTAGGTTGGTATTCAAATTAATTAACTGTAGAAGGAGTAGGAGGAGGAGGAGGGCGTTTTTCTTTTAACAGTGGAGGAGAGATTTGATCTGCTTTCATCATCGTTATATATTATAGTGGTATAAGATTATGAGAAAGTTGTTAGAAGAGAAAGAGAAGGGTGAAGAAGGAGGAGAAGGAGGAGGTTTTCATGAAGATACTATAAACCCTAAGTTTTGTGGTATAGAATAATAAAACTCAAGTTAAAGATGATTATGATGATGAAAGGTTAAGTTGAAGTGACGGTGAAATAGGAAGGGGGGGCTGGAAGCTCGAAGAGATATAGAGAGCTCCAAGGAGGTAGTCTGTTAAAGAGGAGAGGTTGACTGGTAGCGAGGTGGGTTTGGTATTTTCGTTTATATATATATATATATATATATATATATATATATATATATATATATATATATATATATATATATATATATATATATGCACCAACACTGTTCTAAACGCTCACTCACATACTCAATTTTAATTACTTCAGACGTAAAATCACAGGTATAAATTACCAACCTTATCACACCAGTGTCATAACAATAACCTTATCTTTAGCAAGTTTTTTTTAATGAGGCAAAATTCTCAAGCTTATGCTGTTTCCTTGATATTAGTCTATTATGTATTCTACTCGTGACCTAGCTTGACAAGAGCAGTAAATAGAAAAGTAAAATGCAAATGAACTTACGTGATAGGCACGTCTTTGTACCAACACAGCTAAGTTGGAACTGAAGATTCTGAAGAAACAGATCGAGTCAAACTCCAGCTGCCTTGGTGTATAGTAAAAGTATTGGACCTGATCATATTCTTACTTATCTTTTTGTTCTACCTTATTAGACGTACTTTAGGATTTCAAACTATTTTTATTGTCCGAGTTTGAATGACGATATATATTTCACAATTATGATGTTAATAATTGTTTTAATTATTTTTACTTCTAATAATTCTATCTCCCCCTGTGTTTTTCATTTATTTATTATTTATTTCTTTTAACCATCACGCGACCCTCATTTGTGTCGCGACCTTAGGTTTAGAACCATTGCGGTAAGATGTGGGCTTCATCTTACAGCTCAATTACAAGGGTAAATCTATGGCAAATATGGATTAAATGAATGACGTTATTTAATTTTAATTTATTTCGTAATATTATTTTCTAAATAGGAGCGTTTTCATGGGCCCTACCTCATGCCTACGGTCAAGCATCCTTAATTTCTCCTTGTCTAAGGCTTCTTCTCAGCTAAGGGGACTGCAGTACAAACAATTTCGCCCATGAACACTGTCATGAACTCAAAATGATACCACATCGCACTTCGTCACATAAGGAGAAATAAGGGGATGGGGGCTTATGGATCAGAGGGCGACAGCAAATTCAAGGAAGCTTGAGGGTAAGTAGGGGCTTGGCGAGACGACCTTGTCGGCGTTTTCAAAGGAGGGATCTTCGTCATTAGAAGAGTGGGAAGGAAGGGTATGGTCCGCACCTTACTTCCGCGGCTGTGAAGGCGTTAGTTCTAACCTTAGCTGGGGCTCGAAGAAGGGGAAGCTGGAATCTTTGGTGATTCTCGGAAGAGATATGGCTACATCAGGGTAACTTCGACGGTGTTGGGTGCTTCGAGGACTCGAAGGTTTAATCCGGCGCAGCTGGTTCAGAAGTGCGCGGGGGCAGAGGCTTCCGTTTGACTGTGGATGCCCTACCGGGGAGATAGTGTCCAGCCTTCGCTTGGGTACACACTAAAACACCGACTTGGGCCCAGGGATGTCTTCTTGCGAGCGAGCTTTGTTCTTCTCAACTGTTCCAAGGCGGCTAAGGGGTTCAAATATGGAGAGGATCCTTATGTGGGAGATGTGGGATAACCCCTATTTTGGAGAATTCCCATGGGGCAGCTAAGCCACCAAATTGTCGGCGATAAACAGTTCTTTAACCCCTCTCTCTATCTCTGCGAGCGAAACTTATGTAATTTACGACCACGTAGGGGATGTTCTCCACACTCTACTTGGATCATACGATAAGTGGGGGGGGGGATGGGGCATCTAGGCTTGCTTCGCCCTGTGACTCTCAGCCGCGTGGGGTCTGGCTAACCACGTGTCTTTTAGCAACGTGCTAAGCATTGCCAAGAAAGAAAAAAATGGGGTATCTTTCTACAGTCTAAAAAATTTGAGTCATGAGTGTAGAGACCAGTCAACAATCACAGTGTTATCACAATATTACCGAAGACGTGTTTGGACGAATATTTGAAAGTGGTTGGCTCTATATGAAAATTGCAATTACTATTATATTATAAATTCACTTTGTTCTATTTTATATAAATATATCATAATTATTTGATTGAAAATTGGTAAGCTTTTAAATGTAATTGGAGACAAACCTAATGTTTGAAGTAAGTAGAAGCAATTTTCTTTAGTTTTTAGACATAGCTACGAAATTATATTAAATATGAAGAAACATGGTCGTCTAGAGTAATAGAACTGACAAAGAAGTTTTATTTCTGCTAATGGGATCATTTTAACATTTTAAAAATTGTCCTGTTTTTAAACCAAGGTCGATCTCAGCGTATCTTGCACCGCAAGAAGCAATCGGGTGATAAGGTCCAAACTCTCATGTTGTTTATTAGGATCAGACTCTTATTTCTCAGTCTAGACTGCCATTCGGTCTCAGATTCTCTATTCTCTGTAACTTAGGCATCGGTGCTGAGATTACTTTACAAGTGATCTTGCCTTAAATAAATTATAAGAGACGGGGAGTGGCAGGAAAGCAATTGATCCTCTCCAACCTCGGGCTCTGATTTATCTCATATTTTATGTACTCCAACTACATGCATAACACACATACTCACGTGCTATACTTTGCCCTATGACAACTTTCTCGCCAAACCTTTATCATGAAGTCGTTCACGTTTTGAAATAAACAAATAAATAAAAGATATGATTTAAGGACAAGATTCTACTATAGAGATGTTGATTCTACAGTTAACGAAAGGAAACTAGTAATAATGGTAGAAATGGACCAAATTTGATCCGAAGCTAAGCAGCTCCATTAAGGAAGATTTAGGAGAAGAATTTGTTGTCAAAATCCTGAGGGATAATTAAGGAAACAAAAGAATCATCATTGATGCATCTGATGCCACTCTCCGCATAATCCGAGGAGGGAGGGAGCTCGGACAAAAAGATGAACTAGTTGAAAAATAGTCAATTAAAGTCGAGAAGAAAAAGAAGATAAGTTTGTCAAGTTTCGCCATTTAGCGGGACTAAATGATCCACCTACACTATAAAAATGGATCCTGTTAAACCACCAATTTTGGGCGAGACCGGAATCTTTGTTTTAAGGAAAGCTCTCTGGGCACTCGCTGGACTCGTAGTACTCCTAAGTGCTCTTAGGGCACCTCCAAATGGCTTCCTCTTTCCTTCGACCTTTACCTATTTTCTCTTTCGCCCTGTGTCCAAGGGTGAGGGGTGATGAGAAATGTTTATCTCTCCATGGAGGAAGGAAAGCGGCAGCCCTTTTAAAAGGGCAGTGATTTCATTTAGTTCCTGCTTGTTAATGGATTGTAAAGATAATCTATCATCAAGGACAACCTGCGGATTTTGTAACTTTGGGAATCCGATTAACAAACTGTTAATCCGTCAGCATGCAGGGATTTGAGTCTGACCCCTGTGGTTTCGAGATCCCTGATTTCATTGCTGAGCAACTCTAAAGGATTCGTCCTTGAGTCCTTCCCGAGTGATTTAATCCAAGAGTGTGGGGTAAGGAAGCGTCTATCTATTTTCATTTATCCTTACCTCACCACACTCTGTCCCACCAAGATTTTTACCATAAAGTTTTCCAAGTTAAGATTACTCCTTAATCTCGGCGGTTCTAAAGACGCCCAATAGATTGGGAATCTCATCCAAATAATTGTAAAAAAGACGCTTAAAATGGAGTAAAGTTAGAGTAAAAATGTATGGGAGGAACATTGCCCGAGTAGTCGAAAGCAGGGACTACTTGGGGATTGGTAAGGACCAAAGGATTTGTAATTCTCTTGAGTTCAAGATTATTACTCACTTGTCCGTAGGGTACTAATAGTCAGGAGGGTGATAGATAGAGATAGAGGGAGGGGTATCGAGTTCCATCCTAATTAGAGCGCAATAGCAACGAAACGGCGTCGTGCAGAAAGCTTGTAAAGAAAGTGATAAAGTTAGAGAATGGGAAAATATCCGACGGTCTTCCTATAGACAATAAGGTTGAGAGGGCTATAGTGCATATGATAGGGCCAGGAGGGCACGCCATCCTCCAGATTTTACGTCAAAGATTGTGTGGTGTGAAAAGGTACAAAGAGTGTGAAGAAGATTTAAGATTTAAGATAAGTTACCGGTGGGTTGCTGCCTAATCCAAGTGGATTCTATATGGCCGATAGGGTGAAACGAGAAATATCATCTATAAAAGGTGGATGAGACCACTTTGTGACAAAAATTTAAAAATGGAAGGGTTAAAAAATTCCTCCGCCAATATGAATCGAAGACGGGTCTGTTGAGGAATAGTTAAAAGGGTCGGGAAACAGGACAACCGGAGAATGGTAAAATGACTACAATCCAATAAAAGGTGGGCAACCAATTGGTCCCCACCGCAAAAACGACAGCAAAGGTTGATATGGGCATCACCCGAAACAAGATGGCCGTGACTAAGTCTCGTGTGGCCAATGCGAACTCGGCAAAGGGCCACCTCCAACGACCGCATTCTATGACGACTCGAGGGCCAAGATCAAATAGAACTTTTTATTTTTTTATAGTTTGGATGAGGAACAGTCATCCCATTCATTCTGCCACAGTTGAAAAATATACTTTCTTATTAAAGGAAAGTAGTCCCTAAAAGGCAGAGCCGAGTTCTCAGGGGACACACAATCTGCTGAGTGGGGCAGCCGATCAGCCTTCTCGTTGCCCAGGAGCCCCACATACCTAGGGACCCAGCAAAAAATAATTCTATATCGGGATGCATTTTGGATCAGCGAGTTTCAAATTTCTTGTGACCAGGGGATGGGAGGCATTAAAAGATCTAATTGACTGTAAGACACTCCTTGAGTCGGAAAAAAACGATAAAATCACTAAAAGGTAAAATTCGATGAGTCTAAAGGCTAAAAGTATTGCTGAAAGTTCAGCGGTAAAAATAGATGCCTCAGCTGGCAAAGATAGAGTTAGGAATTCTCCCCCTGGGTAGATGGCTGCGGCGCCCACGCCACCGTCCGACTTAGAGCCATCCGTGTAGAGTGGGCAGCATTGATTGTGGGAGCTCGAATGCTCTAAGGACAGGCTTTTAATGATGCGAGGATCCATGCAGGACTTCTCCAGGCTCCACATGTTGGTACATACTGTGAGGAGAAGAGCACGCCAACTAGGGGTCAGTAAGGATGGAAGGGTAAGGACCCTTGGAGCACCCAGGTCAGAGAGATGATCTCCTATGCGAAGGTTCGAAGGGCTGGGTAAACTTGGCAAATTATCATATCTGGCCGTTGATTTAGCAGCATACAGGCATCTGTAGACCTCTGATACAGGGGCTTGCTGTACTCGGCAGAGGTATCGCATGCAGATTTGAAGTCTATGGTATGGCAAAGGGAGTACCCCACTCTAGCAGTAAAGGCTGTTGACAGGAGAAGTACGGAAGGCTACACTAGAAAAGCGAATTCCAAGGTTTCGAATGGGGTTCAGCATTTTAAGGGCTGAAGGGGAAGCCGATGAGTAAATTTGACAGCCATAATCCAATTTGGATTGAACGAGGGCTGTGTATAATGTCCACAATGTTTGTCGGTCACTGCCCCACGAAGTGTGTGAGAGGACATTCAAAATGTCTAGAGCCCGCAGACAGCCTGTTCGAAGTCGGCGTAGGTGTGGTAACCAGGATAACTTTGGATCAAGAGTTAGCCAAGGAACCGAAACTTGGAGACAAACTCTATATCTTCGCCTTATAGGGAGATAGTTTGCTGAACAAGACATCCTCTGCCTCGGTGGAAATACATTGCTTTGGTTTTGGTCGCGTAAAAGCGGAATCCCTTAAGTTGTGCTCTTTTGGATACAGCATCAACCGCCAGTTGTAGCCGACGCGCTGCTGATGAAAGGCGAGGTGAGGAACAGTATAGTGCTAAATCATCGACAAACAGAGTTGCCGATACACCTTCTGGGAGAGACGAAATAATATCATTGATGGCAATTATAAAACATAAGACACTTAAAACACTGCCCTGAGGAACTCCCTCCTCTTGGGGTTGCAGGTCAGAGTATGCGTCTCCAACACGTATCTTGAAGGATCGAGATGCTAAAAAACTTCGAATAAATGAATGTAAAAGGCCTCTCATTCCCCAGACGTATAACTGCTTCAAGATGCCGTATCTCCATGTTGTGTCGTAGGCTTTCTCAATATCAAAAAATATGGCCAGGACTCGGTGGTTTAATGAGAAAGCTTTCCGGACTGATCCCTCGAAACGTACTAGTAGGTCAAGGGTACTATCACCTTTGCGAAGCCACATTAAAATGGAGAGAGAAGGTGATTGGCTTCTAGGAACCAGTTTAGGCACTCCAATATAATTTTTTCCAGCAACTTACTTAAACAGCTGGTGAGAGCTATAGGGCGGTAGTGATCTGCATCCAACCCGTCCTTGCCTGGTTTTACAAATGAAAGGATGATCCCAATGCGCCATGATGACGGGTAAAAACCGTTTACCCATATAAGGTTGTACAAATCAAGCAGGAAGAGAGTAGAGTGTGGATTTAGGTGCCGAATCATGTTAAAATGGATCTCATAAAGGCCAGGGGAAGTAGATCTGCAAAGGGACAAAGCGCTTTGCAGCTCATAGATGATGAATAGAGCGTTATACGGAAGGTTAGATTTTGTTGTGAAGTTGAGAGAATGAGATTCTTCCTTTTATTTGTAGGATTGAAAAGCCTTATCGTAACGGTTGACACTGCTGACGGCGCGGAAATGGTCAGCAAAAGCATTACTGACCACCAGGCCGTCATTCTTCAAGGAACGGTCTAAGTTGAGTGTGGGGGTATGATGATTAGCGTAACGGCCCCTCATCTTATTAATCCTCTTCCAGATCTTAGCAGTAAGTGTCATAGAGGAAATCGGTGAAACGTATCTGTGCCATGAATTTCGGCGAGCTTGGCGAAGGTTTTTTTCGCGAAGCGCACGAGCTCGGTTTCGGTCAACCTTGTTGCACAAAGTTTGGTTCTTTCGGAATCGGACATGGGCTAACTTGTAATTTTTGAACGCTGTTTGCACACGTCGAGGTCCACCAGGGCACGGTTGAGCGGCCCGGGACGGGTCGCCTCCGTGGGATCGTCTGTGTTGCTGCATTGTAGATAGTCAATGTAAAGTATTCTACTGCCACGTCCACTCCATTGAAGGTCCCCAAAGATGCATTTGGGAAGGACGCCTCTTGGAAACCTTCCCAATCTGCATGACCTAAGTCCCACTTAAGGCGCATGGTTGTATGAAGGCTAACTTGAAGGGTCGACAAGAGAATAGGGAAGTGGTCACTCCCATGGAGATCGTCAAGAATTGACCATCGAAATTCCGTGAAGCGATCAGGGGAAGAAACAAACAGGTCAACACAACTAAAAGACTCCGTCTGGAAATGATAAGAGGTAAAATCGCCAGTATTTAAAACACAAAGAAGGTAAGATAATAAAAGTGACTCTAAAACACTGCCTTTGGCATTTCGAGTGATGTCACCCCAGTATGGGTGACGGGCGTTAAAATCTCCTAGTAATAAGAATAGGGAGGGCAGCTGGTCTATAAGTTCTACAAGGTCGGATTTTGAGAATGATAAACAAGGAGGTAGGTAAATAGAGCAAACGATAAAAAGCTCAGTAAGAAAAACCCTGACAGCAACAGCTTGGAGGGTAGTATGTAGGGAGATGAGAGAAACATGGTAGGATGAAGATACCATGATTGACACTCCTCCATTAGAGGGGCTTCCAGCAGGAGAAATAGAGTTGAAATTGAGAAAACCGGGTACCGGCGGAAAGGGCCGTATACCCAGCTTATTCTCCTGTAGACAAATAACAGCGGGGTGGATAGTCGTCAAAAGAATTTTGAGTTCTTCCCACTTTGGAAGAACTCCTTGACAATTCCATTGTAAAATGGAAGATATTATGTGTGACGATTAGATACCACTGTGGATATCTTTTTCTCTTTTGAGGCCGATATTATATTTGAGGTTCGTCCCAAAGAGCTTGGGAGATGGAGAGTTGATTTTGAGGAGCCTGCTTTTGCAGGGGAAGAGATCCTAGATGGAGCAGTAACTGAGGCTTTTGTCGTGGGTTTTGGAGAACCGACCGAGGCCCTTGATTGTAATTCGGGCTCGCAACCTGGCGGAAAAGGAAGATCAAGAAGGGATTTTCGGCTGGTAGATCCAGATTCATGGTTCGAGAGTATTTTCGGTGTCTGAGGAGTTGGTCCAACCGTCGCAGTTGGTGATGTTGGAGTATCAACTGCTTCCATCGGATCTTGGGTTGAAGGGTAAGCGGAACGAATAGGTGATCTGAGCGAGGTGTGTGGAGCTGAGTGTATATCTGCCATTGTTCGGATCAGGATGGGGCCTACGTCCTGTGAAGGGCAAGATGGACATAAAGGCAAAGAATGTTCAACCATAGGGGAGGAGTCCATTGGAGATTCTCGGGGTTCGGCCAAGTCAGCACAAGAGGCTGCCTGCTTATTGGTGGTCGATTTCCCAGGTGAGGAATCCTTTCTCTTACCACTGGACTTTGGGTCTCGTGGACAGGTGGATGAACCTTCACTGGTCGATGTTGAGGATTCTTTCAAATAGCGCCTGATGTCTTCAACCGTCTCACCCTGAGCGTCTCTCCCAGTTAGAGCTACTGGAGAGAGGGGGGCTACAATGGTTATTTCGGTGTGAGAGCGATGCTTCGACTGCATATTCTGAATGTTTTCGACGCTGCGAGTAGATCTAGGGTGAAGTGCTTCAGGCTGGTCAGAACTCGCGCGTGATGGTCAGTTTCGTCCAGCGTCACGTAAAACGTCAGAGAAGAGCCGGCCGAGTGGCGAGGTTTGTGCTCAGGCACGCTGGCGGGCCTCTCTTATATCTAGACGTAGGGAGTTGCGCAAAGCGAGAACTTCCTTTTCATATAAAAATATAGAGCAGAGTTTGGACCCAGCACTGTGGGTACCTCCGCAGTTGGCACAGTGGGGCGTTTTGGTGCATTCGGGGCCATGGTAGTCAGAGCTACAATTCACGCAGGAGCGATGGTGCCGACAGGCTCAGCCAACATGTCCAAATTGATTGCAATTGAAGCAGCGTCTGGGTAGTTCGTTCTAGGGACTTACCAGGACACGAAGGTACCCAGCTTTAATATACTGCGGCAGTTCTTGTCGTTCAAATGTTAAAATTAGTGTGGCGGTTGGAACTTTAGTGGAGACTAATGTTTTAGTTACCCTGTGTACGTGTGTGACACGTTGGGTACTGAGCTTACTCTGAAGGCGGGTGGGGTCGTAGTCCTTTAGTTCGTTTGAACGGACGACACCTTTGACGAAATTCAGACGCGGATGGGGCGAGACAGTTATTGGAATTTCAGCTATCGAAGATAAATTTCGCACAAGGTTGTGTTGAGAGTGAGATGACACCTCGACTACGACATCACCACTTCCTCTTGACCACATCCGGCGGGGTTCACTACAACGGGACTCAAAAGATTCATTGACGTCAAACACATCTACTTTTGCGAGTGGGATCTCAGATGATGAAATTATGACAAGAAAGAGAGGATAATCAAGATCTGGGTCTACTTCGTTGGAATGGGGGTCCAACGAGCGAGGGAAGGCTGAAAGTAACGCTAAGGAAAGTTTGGCACGAGAACCCTCACGAGAAGAGGAGGTCTTTGGTTTATGGCTAGCCATTGCAAAGAGAAAAAAAACTTCGCATTCTCCCTCGGGGCTCCCCACCATGGAGGCCTACAAGGGCCCGGCACTACTGCAACTATACAATCAGTTACGTCCGGTATGTCCTCTTGTAGAATAGATACAGATCCACCACACCATCTTTATAACCCTAAGAAGCTGCCCAAGTTCTCCTACGCACGGAGAAAAGGGGCTAACGATGGGTTTCTCCTTAGGCATTCGGTAGACGAAGGCGGTGGAGTTCCCCAGCCTCTTTCACCTTCATCAAAGAACAATTCGGAATCAATCCATTAAACGAGCAGAGTTCTGGTATTGATAAGGACCACTAGATAAGTGAAAGAAGAGGGGGAAATAAAGGGCAGTAGAAGAGCGTAATAGAGGAGGAAAGAAAGAGGGGCATGTTAAAAGTCTTGTTGGCAGCACCCTGGGTTCCCTAGGGGGCCCAGGGCTGACCCTCCTCGCCATGAGAAGGTTAGAGCCTCTCTGGGAACAACCCCTGAAGAAAATATTCCAGAGAGGGAGGGGGAGGGTATGAAAAATGCGGATATGTCAGGCCTCCCAACACAAGCCTTAGTGGGGTAAACCAGTCCTCCCGTCAACTTACAGACAAGGGGTGAATGGACGAAAGCCGATCGGCGTCCAACCTACTAAATGATCCTCAGGATAAAGCAAAGAATTGACAAAAGTCTTGATATGAGAGAGAAAAAATGGATATGTATGGAAAGAATATAGCCCAGGTAGACTTAATCTAAAGGTACCATGTGTAACTATTCACACGAGGGAAAAGAAGACGTTCCAACCTCCACCGGGAGCTCCACCTCTCACTCAAAATAATGAGTGGGTGGACAGACACAAGAACAATCTCAACCAGAAAGGTAAACACTGCGTTCCAAGCGAAGACCCACGATTGGCCTCAAATAATTTGAGAGAAGAAATTAATAGTTAATGGTAATTCATTTGTTAACCTAAATGTGGTCACCAAAATAAAGGCTTAAATTAATATAGAGAATTTTCTTTAGAGAAGTTTATAGGCTTATTATTTTTGGTTTAACTGCATTAATTTTTTCGGTGCAAAGATTCAGAGTAATTTATTGAATAATATTCAGAAAATAATCGATTAAAAACGATATTTCTCACAGAATTCAGATCAATTTCTCAACGAAATTACAAATCCATCTCGCACTAATGATTTGCTCTTTAATGAAAAATGGTGAGCAGCCTAATTAACTCCTTTTCTGCTCTCATTTCCACTCTAATTTCCATCTTCACTCTACATATCCCATATTCATTCGCGCGCAGACATATACACAGATACACTGAGGTGAAAATGCAAGCGAGCCTGCAATATGAATGACTACTCCATTTTAAGGGAGCTTCGGGTTAATTCTAATTCAGTGTCAGGTCATTTTCGAAAACATCCTCGTGAACAAAGAGAGAGAATTTGGCCATTAAAATCTTTTCCCGGCTTCGGAATCTGCAATTACAGAGAAGGATTTTTCGTCCCATTCATCAAACGCGGACGGTGGAACCACCGAAGCAAAACGGCGTTTTGGTAAAAGGCTTCTGGAACTTCGCTTTAATGGACTTCTGTTTCTAAGGAAGATTGTCATTAATTTGAGACTTTCGAAAAAAGCTCATTAATGCATTTTTTTGAATATTTGATATTCCTTTCAATACCTTACTGCTATTAGAATTCTAAACGTGTGCTAGATAATATAGATAATATGAGGTTCATATGTCCCACAGGGGGTCATGTAGCAGGAGAGGCACGCTCTCCGGACGCCAGTGCCCCAGAAGATAAGGGAATTATGAAGTGGTATTTTGTAACACTTTTAATTTCACCACTAGCATTTCCTCGCCTGTATAGTTCAACAAAATAAGAAAACAAATTCGGGCTAAAATGATAGACCATTTCCCAATATATAAAGAAACAAGGGGACGGTGTGAGCTTCCAGGATACAAAAGCATCCAATACCTATAATATCATAAATGCCAAACCTATCTTCGCATAGATCACACGAAAAATTGTTTTTTGAAATCTCACAAGAAATAAGATATGCTCACCAATACATATGCCTATGCAATGCATTTTCTAAAAAGAGTTCCAGTTGTTACTTGTGCAACATATTTCTTTTAGAAAAATAAATTTGGGGGTAAATATTTTTTTACTTAATGTATTAAAGAAATCATAGCTTAAAAATTTGAAATCTGTCAATTTTATGGCTCAGATATCCAGTGTTACAAATCTGTCACATTTCACTAAAATAAATAACAATAATATTACTTTTGAAATAAGACTATTTACAGTTGAAAAAAGGCCAAGTAATGCTATTTATTAGAAAAAAACTTAAACTCGAATTTTAATCATTTTGTCCATATAGGGTTTATGAGGGTATGGGACGTACATACTCACATGGCGCCAGACAATCGTGGGAACGAAAGAAATTTGTCGTTTGAGTTGACCTTCGTCTCATCTCTCTCCGCCCCACCCTTCCCCAACAGGCGACAGGAAGTCTGACGAAAGAAGGCCTATCTCATAGAGAAGCCTAAATTCCATTTGCCTTCTTTATGATGCCATGGAGATTGTCCAGAAGGCCCTGCGATAAGCGAATTGTCGTGAATGGAATCTCTCTCTCGATTTCACACAGTCTGAGGTATAAATGACAACGCCGTTCATACCTCTAGTGCAGTGTCCCAAACTTACTCGCGTAACCCTCACGTTGAACGAGAGTCGTTGTCGTAACGTATCGACTACCAACGCGGCGCTGAGTTAACTTAGTCGCTGTCTCAAAGTTATCCTGAGGCAAATTCCGCCCCGCAGAGGCTGTGACTAGAAGAGTACGCTCTGTTGCTCAACGGAACTTGAGAAAGAAAAAGGAACATCCAAATAGTTACTGGAAGTTACTATTTGTTAGTGTCACATTCAGTTAGGAGTGAAATAACCGGAACTGCAGTCAGCAGCCCCGAACTCGTCGTTTTATCCCCCCTCTCCCTGAGAACTTCTGTTAACGCCACCCAAACTACCCCGTCTGGACCTGAGTAGTCGTCTCTCCAATCCGTCACAATTAATGGTAATCATTAAACCCAGTGTCCCGCTATTACTAAATTACCTATTTAATTAGCAGTGATTGATACTCCCATTGAGTCATTATAAATCTAGGCGCTTAACGTCAGTGTTTAATATTTAATCCATATTTACCTTTTGCCCGTTTAAGTAATGCTAATTATTATTTTTGTGTGTAAAGTAAAGTTTATTTTTGTACGTGTGTTTATTTGTAGCTCCTCCTTTTTTGACGTACCCTTGGCAAGACTTTAATTGAGAATCCTTTCGGCTAATTTATTCAACCTGTATTATGCACTCTTAGAATTTAACAATCACAAACCTCCCTCCACTAATAAGTGGGACTTTTATAGTGAGAATCCTGGTCGCGGTACAACCAGCCTCTAATCAGCTTGCGCACGTTCATTAGGAATTAAAGCCTATAAAATATATGTATATATATATATATATATATATATATATATATATATATATATATATATATATATATATATGATCGTAGATTGAGTCATAGGGTCAATACCATCGACATAAACAAAAGTGGTGTGTCCAGATCAAGGACTAGAATAACTATTGGACCATACTATGAGCAATTCTACGACAGGGTTAAATAATTACCACTAAAATTACCACCTTTAGACTGAAAAAGTAAAAATATTCAATAAACTTTGTTAAAATAAAAGCAAAGCTGTACTTATTCAGGGTTTTATTTCCCTCTGATGTTTGGTTTTTGATTTCAAACTACTGGACGTTTGTTATGATTAGCATTTGATTAATTTTATGAAGTTCTGTAGAGAAATAGTTCAACGTCATATCTTTAAAAAATGATGTCAAAACCTACTTTATTTTTAAATACATTTAAAATAACGCAAAGAACCATGACTAGTTTTTTATTTTTTTAAAAATAAAATTTTAGAAGGACAAGGGAAAAATCGGCACAAAGAAACATATGTCAGTTATTAGCGAAATTCATCCCTAGTACCTTTCATATAGTTAAATATTCTCCAACCTTCAAAACAAAGCAATATAAACAATACTACTAATAAATAGTTTTAATTATAACTAGCAATAGTACTCGAACATATTACAAATATATTTATAACGTGGTTGGGACACTAATATTTGTAATAAGATCTTCGAAAGGACGCATACCAACAAAAGTTTTAAAAAGTACTATAAATTTAACAGACCTTGAAATACGTATCCTATATATAGGAACGTGTAGAGTTTTTGCAAGATTATATGTATTAATTCAAACTAGAGTGGTTGTTGATACAAACACGCTAACAGGTTATATAATGATATTTATTATTAAGGTGAGGTTGGAATTCTTTTTGGTTGCCTCAGGTCAGGTGGCTCGCAGCTCACGTAGATGGAGAGCTTTATAGACTTTAAGTTCAGGCTTATACTTTGCGGGTTGTGATTAAAGTTGAGTGAAATTGCAGTTAGTGTGTATTTCCTCTGCGTGCAGATTAAGTACGCAAGTCACACATTGATTTAGGAGAAGCATATTTCTTAGAATCTAGATATAATGGAGATTTCCAAGAGGATCGCTATTTGAAAATTATTCTTTCCTCTTGCATTCGGAAAAACTCCTCTTGTATGGCCTGCTGGAAAGGGGCCCACGAAACTTGGCAAGTAAAGTCCTAGACCTAGCGCGGTTAAAGGGAACCGCAGAGAATGAGAGGAAAGAGTGTCGTAAATAACGCTTCCGGACACTTGATCCGTGAGAACACGCCATCTTAAATCTAGGACATACAAAAAATGTTGCAGGAAGTCGGCCACTATAATGGGATGAAGGACGTTAGCAATTAGGGGAGCCAAAAGAGAGCCCGTTATGGAAAGTTAGAGATCAAAGCAAATTTCATTGAATAAACTGAGCTTGGTTGACATGAAAAAGCTTGTAGCCCGGAAAGTATCGGAGTACGACCTATGTCCTGATGCAAAGCTGGAAGTATGTAGACGATAGATCCACTGTTAACGAAGATAATGAGTCCCTTCTCTAGAGGACATATTATGAGGCAGGGATTCGCACGATACATCACCCCCAGTGCCGTGCCGTGCAGACTCTGCACTGCCTCAATTAGTCTGTCTATCTTGTCTTCTAGCGATGTGCGGTATTGTGCGGCGGGAGAGCTGCACGAGGATTTATATGTCGAACATTTCAAGTAGCAGCAAGGAATACCTCTTCACTACCTGACACATCCCGAGCAAAGCCACGAAGGGTAGTCTCTCCCGAGCTGTCAAGGGGTTGAACTTCTCTCAGCGCTTCCTTAAAGGGTGTCACATGAAAGAGGTGACGACTGAGGAAAGCTTGTTTTAGCTCTGCCACGAACGTTCGGCTACCGTATCGCTGCAGAGCTGCCGAAGGAGAAATGTGGGCATCTTCCTGACCAAGAAAATATTAATGGTGAGGTTGTGCTATAGTTGCTGATCTGAGAGCTATTTCTCTTAAAGAAAGATGGCTTTGAGATACTTTTGGTCCTCTGCTCTGCTGGCAGCTCGTATAATGAGTCCGTTGCCTCCCTGTGATCTGCTGGAATTTTGTCTTAATGAACGGGACTTTTTGTGCTCAAAAGAAAGATCGTGATAGACGACTGCTGGTTGTTTTCTTGTTAGAGAGACATGAGGAGTGCGTAGAGAATTCTGTTTCAGCGATGAGGTTAATTAATGCTGGCTTGATAGACTGTAGCTTAATCTAAGCTCATCGGGGAGCGGTTGATTATATAAATATGTTCAAATTTCATAATACTTTTATTAAGGCCAAGTTATAATTCTTTTTGTTGCCTCAAGTCAGATGGCTCGCAACCTACTTGGATGGAGACCTTCTTGAAGGTTTATTGCAGACTGCAACTTGGCCTGAAATGGCCCTTAATGTGCCTTTCTCCTGCATCCAGATTAAGAAGTCCTTAAATGGCGCAAGGGAGCCAGATGTAGCCATCATGGTATTAAGAGTGGTGACTGGCTGCTCCAAAACTAAGCTTGAAGTGAAAGGGTAGAGCGGTTCTAATCGTTCATTTTTGTTTCTACTCTGAATGCGATTGCTTAAGTGCCGGTAAGTAGGACCTACATAATCTTAGTGTAGGAGTTCTGGTACTGTTATGATCTTTGGTAATGAAGGTGGGAAATGGTGAGTAAAGAAGAGGTACAGCGAAGGCAAATTCTAAAGGATCAAAATCATGATAAATAAGATTTATTTCTCTGCTCACTAGTAATTGATTTTGGTTTGTCTACCGTAATCCGAAGAAAGTTAAAATGAAGGAGAGTAAAGGGTTGAAAGAAGAGGACCGACCTTTTTAATGAGTCTGAAATTGAGATTGGTGCGAAAAAAAAACAATGAGGAAATGCGATTGCGACTCAGACATATAATATTCTTATTGTAATTTTAATTATGAAGATTCCGATATTGCTTATAACTTCGCCTTCTATCAGGAAAGGCCCTTTAATATTACATTTGTCGTAGAGTCAAACGTCGATACTAGCCGAGGATTGACTCTGCGGTGACGCAAGAAGGGAGCACGCTAGAAATTGGGATATAGATCCCAGTGCGAGGGGTAAATAATCAAAATCAAGTGCAGTTGGCCTTAATAATTAATTCTTAGAGGTTCTGGGCTTAGAGAATCTGTTATTGTAGAAAAATAACTTTACTATATACAAAGAAAATATTATTAGTAAAAGTAAATAAATGACAAAAAATATGATGAGACTTGGAGGTATCAAACGGGGTGGTGATACAAATGACTTGACGGGGACAAGAGTCCCAGAGAGGATCAACGGTGACTGCTTCTAGGGAAAGGGGGAGAGTGCAAATGACGGGGAGACTCACGTAAAGCCTAATTGACTGGAGACTTTGGATACAAGGAGTAGCCGGGACGCTGCAAAGTTCCACTGCAAAATTGCTTCTTCCTTAACCTCGCTGAGAAATGAACGAGGGACTACTCTAGACGAGAATGAAGTCAATACCCGAGTGATAGATGCCTGTCCATGTCTATCGTCTGTCGAGCGGGAACTCTGGCATTAGGTACGAGCGAGGACGGATAGAGAGGTGACGCGTCGAGTTCGTAGCTGGAAGCCGTTGGGAGGCGAGGCAGGGAGTACGAGATTGTACGTGGCTACCAACCAAGACGTGGTTATATGGTACTAATATCTCAACGCTTTTCCCGAAGTATTTATACTGCCTCGGCGGAAGCGAGTCGCCGGAGGCCCCCAAAAGGAGGACAGGTGTCTCATTAGACTTAGCGCGTCAAAGATGGGAAGGGGGGGGAGGGTATTCTCGGCGCATATCATATCTCTCTCTGACAATATTTTAACTAGGGAATAATGCTGAGAGTAGAGGACCACTAAAACCGCCATTTTCTCTTCAACAGTTTTATTCTTTATTATATCGATCAAACTTATTTTTGTTCTTATCAAACTTTCTCTTTTAAAAGTTAATTTATTCCATCTTTTTTCATTCTTTATCATACTAAATGAAAAACTAGCTTAGGGTAATTTTGTTATAATTAACTATAATTCTTCTGGCTTAGAGACAAATGTGCTCATATGCCTAGAATTTATTTAAAAAAAATGAAAACCATTAATTACCTTTACCGTTTCTATTAAGTGGTAAATAGTTAATGGCAAACGACGTGCAAATCTGATGCAACCTATTTGTGAAACTAAACAGAACATGTGTCGTACTCGTCACGCTCGTTTGCTAGACTCCACGAGTGTAAACTTTTTAGCTATAAGTCTTTAATTTATATGTGACGAATTTGCCACATACGGGCATAAAGTGATAATATGTCACCATCAAATTAAAAGTCAATTTAACATCTTCCATGATTTCTTATTTCATTTTTACAATTAAATACTCCTGAAAATCTACTCTTGCATTGCTATAAAGAGTTTGAGGGAGATAAGATCCAAATGTTTTACTCCGTTTAAATCACAATTCTACTCACCGGATGCAGTCTAAGTGGTACGGTGTATAATGAGTGTATGTCTAACAGAATCTCGATGATCATAACTGCTATAGTTTCTTCTGATTTCTGCAAGGGGCACTGCCTGAATGCTGTTGCATGTTTGTATTAGTCCATTGGATATGAGTTTTGTTATCATGTGTTGCTGATAAGCGATTAGTGGATCTGTAGTTCTTTGTCTTTCTTTTCGTATAAAAAGCTGCTTTCGGATCCTTCCTTTCATTAACCATTTTAAAAACAGAGCGAAAATCAGTAACGCCCTAGCGTTTATATAATTGATTGTTACCCATTCTTCTCTGAGTCCCCTTATCTATTTGTCATGTCCTTAATACAAAAAAGTTTCATTCAATTTTACTGTAGGAAATGCTCCTAATTTATTCAGAACTTGCAAGTAATCTGGGGTGTGGTAGGAATTGCTATCGAATAGTACGTGAGGGAATTCTTCATTTATTTTGAAAACATTTTTATCATGAGAAATACATGTTTAGCACACAAATTGTCAATATTGATACGTGTAGTTAAACTCCCGATGCAAACGTATACATGTAAGCATAAAAGAAAAGGAAGCTTTTTGTAACTTTTGATTACATTCGTTATTAGTGACTTTGAATACCACCCTTTGGTCCTAGTAACTTGGAATGTCTAATTTCGCCCTACTTTATCTCTTTGTTTTTAGCTATTGCAATAATTAGTGTTTTTTCAATGGTCATTTCTAGCATGTATACTTTTAATTAAGGCAGTTCTCTTTTTTCTCCCTAATTAACAAAGGCATGATTATGGAACAAAGTGAGCGCCAAAAAAATGGATCGATTTTGAAGGATATAATAAAAATCTTAGATAAGAACAAAAAATTATTCTTGTCTGTGGGGTCTTCTTCTCAGCTAATATTGCCTCGAAGAAACAAACAAAGAAGAGGCTTTCATTATACTTAATTGCAAATTAATCCGGCACATTGCTTCACTGCCCCTATTTTTTTATTTGAGATCAAAATATGGATGCCAGCAACGATGGTTCTCGTTATATGGAAAAAAAGAGTTAGTTTGAGCAGAAAGCAACCAATTAGGCTTATTGTGGGTAGAATCTTGGTTTTGAGATGCTCGACCACGGGTGTATTTATAAATTTTGGTTGTTTGCGTAGTTTTTGGTCGCTGATGTGTCCTTGATTGGTAAGTGAGATTTTATTTTCGGGTTGTTAGTCCGATTGAGATCTAATAAAGGTATCTGTAAACGAGAGTTTAAAGTGGTGGAAGGATAAGAGAGCCATCAAAATTGTTTTGGAGCTGAGACAATTGTCGTCACCCATTAGACGCAAAGTAAATTATTAGCTCGTGAGAAAGAAGAATTCCGCTATACAACTTCCAACTCTTAAAAAGGAGGAAGATGATATGTCTTTGAATATTTAAAGCATTAGATTGGAAAGTATAATAAAAAAATTCACTACAATTGATTCATTTAAATCGCAGACATTAATGACATTTTACTTGCCTTTGATTCATATAATATTTATCAGAAGATAACATTTCGGAGCAAGAGATGCATTGATATTTATACGAGGGATTCAACGCAATTTGAAATGGTTGCCGTGTGGAATACAGCAATTGATAAGGAGTATTTTCACATAATACATTCTTTAAATAGAGGATAATAAATTGAAGAGTAGGATAATATTCAACATTAACACGGGATAATTTAATAGGAAAAAGGGTAACAACGGTTGTAATACGAATCTTAAAAAAAATCCATTATTTACATAAAATATTCCTCTAATGAATGTGGTTTATCATAAGATCTGACCGTTTTTGCTTCCTATGCATATTAAGATAATAAACAAATTGGATCATTAATAAAATATGACAGGAAAAATGATTATAAATAACAAATTCATCTCATAGAATATGAAGACTATAATCTGGCGAGATATCACGTTTTGTATGGAAAATAAAAGTAAATTTGACTTAATAAATGGGTATATAATTAATTTTTAACCCATTAACGGCCAATGTCCCATTTTGGAGACACCACGTTTTAGGTTGGTAGAATCATTACAGGAATGATTAATTATTTATTTTTTTTTTTCAGAATGTATTTCACAATCATATTCAAGTATCCCATAAAAATAATCGTATATGGTTGACAACTTTTATCACCAGATGGCGCCAAAGTCGCGTGATTTTTTATGAAAAGACAAGGTAACGCATGAATGCCCTCAGTTCCGCACTATCTGCATAGGAGGTCGGTCAGTTGTGTTAATGGTGTGCATTAGTTATAAGAGAACACGAGAAAAGCATCAACTGATTTGTAAAAATATAAAATGTAAGTATTGTGTTGTTTATAATTTGGCGTCCCATTTTGGGGACATTGGCCAGATATTGGCAATATCATCTAAATGATCTAGTCATTTGTTTGTTATCATTAACAATTATTTAATGCAAAATTAACACACTAGGCCTTTTATTAGTAATCTCCAACATCTATGATTAATATATATTATTATATATGTACATATAATATTATATATATAATATATATATATATATATATATATATATATATATATATATATATATATATATATATATATATATATATATAATCACATTTCAAGATGGAAACTTGGTATATGATGTTATTATTTCTTTTTCAGAGGACTAC
Organism: Ceratothoa steindachneri; assembly: GCA_963969495.1. NCBI lineage: Eukaryota > Metazoa > Arthropoda > Malacostraca > Isopoda > Cymothoidae > Ceratothoa > Ceratothoa steindachneri. The sequence goes on along the minus strand of OZ018324.1, from coordinate 207,249,335 downwards.
TCTTAACTATTATGTCACGAAGATCTTTATTGACAACTAATGAAATTGAGTGACGATGAAGCATGGAATGAAAACGTGGAGGTTGCAATTATTCCTCCAAGTCCAGATGAAATGTCTGATGATCAAGCTATCAATGATTAAGACCTCCCCGAAGACAGCATTCTTCAAGATGTTGTAGGTAGACTGGAGTTGATTGTTCACAACAATGATGGGGAAGAAATTGAATCAACTGGGGTTTCAGCAACCCAACCTCCTTCAGGTAAGCGTAGAAAAATTGACACCAGTTCGATTCCCAAATGGAAAAAATGTTCTCCAAAATATAAAGGTGTAATGAATTTGCCCTTTAAAAATAGTTATGACAAACTAGATATGCTGCAGGGTAAGAGCATTTGCAACATTTTCGAAGAATTTCTGACTGATGAGTTATTGGAGTTTATTGTTGAGCAGAGTATGACATATGCTACGCAGAAAATTAATCCCAATTTTTCTGGCAACATTGAAGAGATGAAAATATTTCTAGGAATTATTCTGTTTAGTGGGTACTATAAACTTACTCAACAAAATATGTACTGGGAGCAATCGCCAGATGCAGGAGTGCCCTTTGTTTACAATGCTATCTCGAGATAAAGTTTCAAGGAAATAAAAAGGTTTCTTCACTTGAATGACAATGCCAACATTGATAAAAATGATAAAATGTATAATCTGAGAGCATATCTAGATGCTCTAAGAGAAAACCTTCAGAAATTTGGCATTTTTTATTCCCTTTTGTCAATTGATGAAATGATGATAAGGTATTATGGCATGCATTCTGCTAAAATGTTTATGAGGGGTAAGCCAATCAAATTTGGCTACAAGTTTTGGTGTTTTTGTGGTTCCGACGGATAACTATACAAATTTTTTGCCATATCTTGGTAAGGGCAGTGAACCTAACAGTGGACCTCTAGGAATGAGGGTTATAAATAACCTAACAGCAGTAATTCCTGAAGCTGAAGCTGCAAATCACGAAAACCTTTTTGATAATTTCCTTACCAGCAATGATACCTTGAAAGAACTGGAAGATAGGAGTTTGAAGGCAACTGGCACAATTCGTGAAAATCGTGCAAAAAAATGTCCACTTATGCCATCTAAAGTAATGGAGAAAACAACAGAAAGAGGGTTAATAGAATATAGATTTGATTCTAGCAATGGAATTTTAGTTACAAAATGACATGACAACACTGCAGTTGCAGTTGCTACAAATTACAGTCAGGTCTTCCCAACTGGTACTGCTAAACGCTATTCTCAGAAACTCAAAAAGAAAATAGGAGTGCAAATCCCTAGGAGTTATTTCAGTATACAACATATCAATGGCAGGGGTAGACCTACTACACAAACAAGTGTCCTTATATAGGGTCAGAATACGTGGGAAGAAATGGTGATTCCGACTGTTTACGCAACTGCTTGACATTGCTATTGTGTACTCTTGGAGGTTTTATCAACATGCAAATCCAGGTGAGACACTCTCCCTGCAAGATGCAAGAAGGAAAATTGTTTGGGCTCATGGTTCAAAGCCTTCTTCATCAAGCTGTAAACGCCCTGGCCCACAAAGAAGTAGGCTTTTGGGAGGGGGATTAAGTGAAAATATCACGTTTGATCAAGGAAATCACCTTATGATGCCAATTCAGACACAACGTCACTGTACATTGTGTGGGAAGAAAACAAAGATAATTTGCAGTCGTTGTGATGTTCCACTTCAATATCTGTGCTTTGCAACTTTCCACACTAAATAATATTGATAAACTACAGCAATTCACCATGACCATACTTATCAAGAAGGGCCTTTATTATGCGTGAACGATATAATTTTCTCCCAAGACGAAATATTTTCCCTAATTCAATTTATTTCACTATTTTTTTCATTATGCCAGTTGATTTATTATTTACCATTGCTCATTATTACGTCTTCATTATGAAAAGGATTGGAACATAATTTGATTTTGATATATAGTTTGTTTACATTTTTGTTCTTCATAGAAAAATAGAAATAAATAAATCTTAAACTTTTGACTTTTTTTACCCTAAAAACTATTTGTGACGGCCAATGTCCCCAAAATAGGACGCCATCTTTTAGGCCCAAGATACGTAAAAATTAATTATTCAATGGTTTTAACTTTATTATAAGATTTTCTGTAGAAAAGAGTTGCCAAGCTAAAATTAAAATTCATTACAGAATAATTATGGCCTTTAATGGGTTGAGAATCTTTCCACTATTTGGTGCCACAATACCATGTATGGAGGAAAAAAAAGAGCTGAAAGGTAGAGGATATATCCCTCACGATTCTGTATCATTCGGACATTGTTTTCGCGGATCAGTTTTTTTTTGAGAAGGTACCTGATCGTGCTTGTTCACAAGTTCAATTCCACAGTCCTTTTTGGCTGCAGGAGAGGGAAAGCTAAGTCATTCTTGACAACAGTGAGATTGTAGAAATATCACAGAATTCAAGTTGTTGGTGAATGGGCCTAAGAGACTATTGTTCCTTCAATAAGTGCTTTTGTTTTTGCCTCAAACATTCACGGGGCTTGTCAAGGGTATGGAGTATATGACACGTACTAGCATCTCTAGAACAATGAAATGCTAGCATTTCTCAAAATCTTTTGGAATCAAGCTTGCCTGGGGTGATAATTGCATCGTTATGAGATACTAGAGCCAATTCATCCTATTCCTTAGGTCTTGGACAAATTTCTTTTGGAGAGAGTCAATTTCAAGTGAAAAAAAGTTACTAAAGACTAAAGCCTCACACTATTAAAGATGCGAATAATTCGCTGTCCGCTGATAGCGAGCTTTCGGAACTGCCAAATGGACAGTAGACAGGTTATTCTTCAGCATGATGGGGTAGCTTTTAGCAATTAGGTTAAAATTGATTACGCCATGTGTATTTTTCATAATTGAGTAGTTAGTCGGATAAGACACATTTTCAAATGTTGGTCAGTTGGCATGAGTTTAAGTGTTGTGTAAATAAGGCAGAACTAACTTACAGTGCGTTAATATACATACTGTTACCTAGAGCATGAAATTGGTTGATGTAATTATTAAAGGTACCACTTGGTGTGGATTGCCTGGTTATATCATTAGCTGAAAGTATTTCAGCCACTTTATGGGAAATACACAATCGTCAGGAGGTATCTGTGCCCATCAGAAATGGTGAACAAGCGTCTCATTACATCGATGTATGTGCTGGTTTTTTATTTCATTACTCCTTCCATCCTAATTAATTAGATGATCAAAAAGTTCGTGCATTTAATCAAACAACAAAAGAGAAACGAAAGTTGTACCAAATTTTTGGTTACACGATACAAAATAGTATCCATGCGCCAAAAAGATTCGCTCTCTTTACGTTCAATGAACTTGATTTAAATAAATATTTTATAAAATTTAGGTATCATGATAAAAACTTAGGCCCTCTAAATGGATGTGCTACCCATGTACAACTTCTAAAATTCAAGATAAAGAGTTAGTGGCACATTAGAGTTACTATACCGGAGGTGGGGCAGGATTCCCAAAGTATTCATCATACTGTTATATTTGCATTATAAATATAAAACGAATATTTTTAAATCGAATCTTACATAAATTACCAACATTTGTCACCTCTTATGAGGCAATTTAATCAAGGTAAGGACGGACAGATTCCATTTTCTCCACCGCATCTAACTGCAGAAGTATCGAAGTACGCGACAAATTCCAAAGTTAAAGATAAAGAGTGAAATGATACCCATTTCGAAGCAAATCCCTCTCTCTCTCTCTCTTTCTCTCTCTCTCTCTCTCTTTCTATTTCTCCCTATTTCTTTCTATCTCTATCTCTCTAAGTAGAGGAAAAGGTGACACCCCCTCGTCATGGGAAGAGAGCTTGTGTGTACCTTTGACTTTTCGAGCTATGTCGGCGGGGGTACTTCTCATTTGGGTACCCCTGGTAGGGCTTCCCTTGTCGATTTGGTCGGAAACGCGGTTCCAGACTTAGTTCGTCGTTCTTCTTTTTTCTACTCTATCCTTCTCCCTTTTCAATTTTATCCTATCTCTTATACTTATTATATAAAAAGAAAAAAAAAACAAATAAAAAAAACGCCTACTACTATCAAGTCATTCTCACCCTTCTTTCCATCTTTCTAAATATAAGGACCTGGCAGCTACCTCATGCGTCAGAAGAGAGGCTTTGGAACCTCTATAAACAACGCCAATCGAAGCTCACTGCTTGCGAGAGACTAGGACTAGAGGTGTCCTAGGTGTTGGGGCATGAAGAATGGGATAAGGGTAGTGCCCCGTCAACCCCTTCCCTGGCGCGTAATTATTGACAATTGCCAGTGACCGTTGACGGGTGCCTCTGGTGGCATCGGTCCCAGGTGACGGCCCTTTGTTCCCAGGTTGGTTGCCAGGCCAATAAAAAGCCTTGGGTCAAGTCTCTTGGTGCGGCGGGATATCCATTGAACGCTGCTCCAAGATCTTGGCCGTCGTGAAGGGAACTAGTAGGAGTTTAGTACGGGGCGTGCTCCGTTGGTCACCTGGTGAGAAATCGATAACCCCTTCGAGGACAGTCAGTGCTGCTTGGTTGGGAGCCACGGCACGCCGAGGTTTGACGACTCGGTCGGATGAACAGCAGCACTTGGAGCGTGCCTTCTGAAAGATCCTAAAAGTCTCCAAAGGATAGGCGGGAGCGACTCACGCGGGGCGAAATCGCCACCCCCCTTTTTTACTATTGATTGGTCGCGAAGTTTTGAGAGAGAGAAAGTGTTCCAAATGACTGGCAAGAAAGGACCAGGAGCACTCAAATACACGTGCGCAATATGACAGATAGATAAGTTGTGCGTGGACTTTCCGGAGGGGTTTTATTTAAAATGCCACCTGGCCAAATTAAGGAGCTAAAGGAAACATGCAGGGCTTCCGAGGAAAGGCCTAGAAATTTGGAGGAGAAAATAAACAGCCTGGAATTAGAACAAGCCGGAGTGATTCACAGGATAGAGATGAGGATAGCAGAGCTAACGTCAAGCCCTGTAGTAAACACTGCATCTACAGTATTATCCCCAAAGCTAGGTCCGCATGCTACGGATAAACCATCAAAGAAGAAGAAAAAAAGGGAAAGAAACAGGAAGAAGAGAAAGTTGAAACAGAAGATAAAGTAGAACAAGAAGAAAAGAAGGTTTGAGCAGAAGATAAAGTATAAGCATAAGAAAAAAAGATAAAAACAGAAGATTATATAACAAAGAAAGATAGGGGGGAAAAGATTAATAAGAAAAAGAACAAGAAAAAAACAAACAAGAAAAATAAGATGGAGAAGAAAGAGGAAACCGAGAGTTCGCTTCCGGAAGGAAAGCCTCAAACCTCTGCATGGAAATGTCCGATGGTTACCAATGTGGGCGATTCTCAAGCACGAGGTTGCAGCCCCTGCTTGCGGCCCGCCTCCCCACTAGTGTGAAGGTATGCTGCCAGCCAGGACGGGCAAACCACCACATCAGGGTCGAGGCTGAGAAATCTCAGATCTCCGAAAATTCAGTCGTTGCCCTGATGGTGAGTGGCAATGACCTCTACCTCCGAGAAGGCAAAGTAGGCCCCTGCGAGAAAATTCTCACGCGGTCATGGGAGCCGTAGACGACTGCAGTTTGAAAACTCGCAGACGGGGCGTTGTAGGGATGCTACCAAGAAGAGGTCCTAGTCCGACAATTCACTCAAGGAACGTGACCTTGAACCAGCGAACTGTCCGACCTCTGTACGGCGGAGGGGCTCTTCTTTCTAGACCCTTACCGCACCTTTAACGGACGAAACGACCTCTACCAAAGGGACGGAGTGCACCTTTCATTCAAGGAAAAGGCTGTACTCTGTAACTTAATCAAGGATGTCATAGAGCGGACGCAGAAGAGCATCCGACCCAAAGTGAAGGCGGATGAAAGACAGTATGCCCGTGTCACTCCTGGAATGAAGTTCTTATATGTGGCAAAGAGGGGTACTGCCACCCAAAACGAAAGAGAGTAGCGAGTCCTACACTGGAGGACTCCCTCAAAGTTTATGTGTTCAATGCGAGGTCAATCAGGAATAAGTTTCTTGAGCTCTATGGCCTCGTAGCACCAGAGGAACCTGAGATGGTGGATAAAAACCTTAAGCCGAGATTTTGAAGGTGAATCCACGATTTCCGGTAACCAGCTCTTCCTGAAAGATAGTCCGGACAGAAAGGGTGACTGTGTGATGTTGTATGTCAAGGATACTTTCAACTCGACGGATTGCAACATCGTATCCGACCATGAACTACTAGGTGTTGACCTAGAGATAAGTCCTGCCAAATTTTAGGACCCTGGTATTTTATAGACCTCCTGCCCAACTCGGTGAAAAATACAGAGACCTGTACCAGCTACTAGGAGAAATTATCGAGGACAGAGTGTGTATCGTCATGGGGGATTTCAAAACAAAAGGTGACAAGGAAACTAGAGAACTCTGTAACGAGAACACACTACTCCTGGAGTTCACGAACAACGAGTTCCTGACTCAATGGGTTAGAGAGCCAACAAGAGGAGACAATATGCTTGACTTGGTTTTCGACTCTGAGGATGACATCGTTGACGAGCTCTCTGTTGGCGAAGAGCTCGGTGGCAGTGACCACCGACTAATTCAGATTTGTAGTCAAAGTCCCGAAGGCAGGGCCTGCAACTAGTTAATCGAGGAAACTCGATTTAAAAAGAGCAGACTTTGCAGGTCTTCGTGCTGGACTGACGGATGCGAGGTTAGAAGTGTGCGATGTTGTTGAAGATTCGTGGAACAGTTTCAAAAATAAGTTTATGAGTCTTCAATCACGTTTCATCCCTCTGAAATGTCCTCGCCGGTCTTCTGTTCAACCAAAGTGGTTTAACAAAGAAATCGGCCAACTGCTTAGGGAGAAGAGAACTGTGTACTGGAAATCGAAGATCTCGGGCGACTTTGACGAATACCGGAGGCTAGCCAGGAGAGTGAATTCCAGCATAAGGGTGGCTAAGCGGTCTGAGGAACTCCGAGTGGCGAGACTCTGTAAAGAGAATCCCAATGAGTTGTTTGGATATGTGAACAGCCGTAAACCAATCTGTCGAACGATTGGCCCTTTGAGAAATGAGGAGGGGGGCGTTAAAGCACTCAGATGCAGAAAATGCTAACCTCTTCAACGACTACTTTCTGCAGTGTTTACTGAAGAGTGTGGTCCCATCCCCCAGCCAATGGATTCCTACTCGGGGGAAAAGCTAGAGGATATGGACTTCACTGAAGGAGAAATAAAAAAGAAGGTCACTGACCAAATGACGAATAAGTCACCTGGCGTGGATGGAATTCTACCTAAAGTGTTGACAGAAGTGTGCGATCAAGTGTCACGCCCCCTGAACGCAATCTTCAACATATCAATCTGGACCGAATGCGTTCCTAGAGACTGGCGTGAAGCGAAGGTGACTTCTATCTTCAAGAAAGGTGAGCGTAGCCAACTGTCGAACTACCGACCTATTAGTCTGACTTCGATATTCGGTAAACTCATGGAAAGCATGATGGTGGACAAAATATCATCGCATTTAGAGTCAAACCTGCCACTGAAGAGTTCACAGCACGGCTTCCGAAGGCAACGGTCATGCCTGACGAACCTTGTGGAATTCTTCCACTTCGTCTTTAGTGAGCACGATCGGGACAAGGCATTGGATGTGGTCTACTTAAACTTTCAGAATGCCTTTGATAAGGTAACACACCGCCGCCTTCTCCGGAAAGTGCGAGCGCTAGGCATAGACGGAAAAGTAGCAGGCTGGATAGAGAACTGGCTAAATGGCAGATGGCAACGGGTGGTGGTTAATGGACAGGCTTCTGAGTGGGTGCCCGTTACTAGCGGAGTGCCTCAAGGTTCTGTCCTAGGACCAGTACTCTTCATCATATACGTCAACGACATGGACGGTGACATGGATGCCAAGATTTCTAAATTTGCCGACGATACCAAGCTTGGTATGAACGTTGCAAAGCATGGAAATACTGCCCGCCTGCACAATGCTTTTCGAAAGATTGGGGAGTGATCTGTTACGTGGCAAATGCCCTTCAACGTATCAAATGCAAAGTGATGCATATCGGCGACCGAAATCCCCAATCACCCTATATCATTAAGGGCACTGCTCTCGAATCCACTGACACTGAGAAGGACTTTGGTGTAACTATCACCAGTGAGCTCAAGTTCTCGAAACAGTGTATTGAGGTGGAGAAGAAAGCCCAAAGGATGTTAGAGTATATAAAGCGACAGTTTGGATATCTGAACAAGGAGATAGTACTCTGTCTGTACAACTCCCTCGTCCGACCGCACCTGGAGTATGCCGTACAATTTTAGAGTCCTTCATTTAGAAAGGACATCGCGAGATTGGAACGCGAGCAAGCCAGGGGAACTGAACTGATTCCCTCTATCAGACATAAAAGTTATGAAGATAGATTAAGGGAATTAGATATGTTCTCGCTGGAGACCCGGAGACTACGTGGTCAGCTTATCGAAGTGTTTAAAATACTTCGAGGCTTCGAGAGACTGGACTACGGGGCTATTTTCCAGCTCAGCGAGGGGAGAACAAGAAATTACTCCTTTAAACTTGAACTGAAGTGATACTACCGTGATCTATGTGGGAAATTCTTCACTTACAGTGTCTGCGGTAGTTGGAACACACTTCCGACGGAAGCTGTCAACAGTAAATCTGTTGACTAGATAAAGACTAGATAAAGTCTTGCGAAATCGCCGTTAAGATCCTCGCGAGTGATCTTCGAGGTTACCAACGGACACCTTCGTGGATTGCGCCAAAAGTACTCTCCTTGTATGGACCGTAAGGTCTTCTAGGGTACTTATTTTCCTTGTAGCTCCTTGTAGCTTGTAGCTTTCTTCCCCATCCCCCCCATCTGCACTTTATTATTTTTACTCCAAGTCATTTAAACCAGTTTATTTGCAATTTTAAATTCTCCTCAAAACAAGCCGAATAGTGTTTGAGTTCTAAATGGAAAGAATGGAAAACTTTGCACCATTACTCACGTGTGATTCTTTCTAATCCATTAGGTATTAAAACTAACAAATTGTAAAATCTTGATGGATTCTGCGAAAACTTGGTTTGAAAGCTGTCTTGTAGCGTATATGGGAAAAGTATTCTTTCCTGCCGTTAGATTAGGCAGTTACAATAAAGAAACGTGAAAATATAAAGGTACCACTGAAAAAAATTCAGTATGACATCTACAATTGAACCATATTTTGAGAATCCTAAGCCTTGCGCACGTAATGGGTTAGTAGCTATACTAAACTTGTTATTCTTAAGCAAATAAATCTGCGAAAGTTATGAAAATTATTTCTCTAAGTAAAAATTGCAGTATCGAGAGACTAATTCTGCCAGAAAAAAGTAGTACATCATTATTTGAACGAAATATTTCCTCGTGTAAGTGCTATTATAATCAAGGAAGGACGATTTATCTGTCCGCAAATAAGAACTTGGTTGAAGAACTGGAATTCAAAGATCTGTTGAGAGGTAGGTAAGGCCTTCCTTCTCAATAGCCAGGAGAAACCCCATACTCAATGGGATAATGAAACCACATAAAGATCAGAAAGACAATAACTGGCGAACTCTAGTGCACCAAGAGACGATCCATGTTTTTACTTTTGGATGGGAGGCGCCGGAAGGTATTGTTTTAAACACTAGCTAGCGATCGGGAAGGAGCCCTTACCTCCCGAGGAAAGGGAAACTCGTTAAGCGTCAGGAGAATGTGAATATAACCAACAAATCGGCAGATTTTCCTTGATATTGATAAAAGGTGTTTGTTGTTCTGAAAATATGGGAGATGATATGTAGTGGTGTTATGTGTGAAATTGTGTGTAAGATCTCCAACACCCCGCAGGATTAAGCAACGTGAATCCAGTTAATCGGTGTCCACACCTCCACCTGCACGTTATTTGTGTTCGCTCTCGCTTCGGACATACCCGGTACTTCGACAATAGAAAACCAAAACCATACCAAATATCAGCCTGCAAGTCATTTAAAAGTGATATATGATTTTGGGTGGATTGGTCAGAAAACACCTAACTACCATGAAATTGCCAGTGAAGTTGTAGCTCCCAAATCGCAAGTAAAGTAGGCGTGTTGTACCCAAATTGAGGGAAAGCTAGGCCCAGGGAGGAACTGTCACAAATCGATGCTCGGTAGATCTATTAACTCCTTTAAATGAAAAATTATGCCATGTAATAGAAAAAGAACGAAAGAAAATCCTTTAAATAATATATACATAACAATTCTATATTTTTATGTATGGGAAAAGTGAATCGCTAGAATATCATGCGGACACACAACTACGCACACGAAGACATAGATGGCGATTAAAAAAGTCTCCGTGACATTTTATAGTGTTAACTCCTTGTGTGAATAATATATTTGTATAAATAATAATGTATAGCCTTCTCTGATGCTAATAATAAGACAAATGTACATTTCAAGGCAGAGTAGATTCACTAATGAAGCCTTACAAATGAGTAACATGTGAATTCTACAAAGAAATGTAATTGGTACGCGAATACGAATAATCTAAAAAAAAGAAAGATTTATAGCGGGGTTCAATAATAAGAATATCTTCTTAAGTGAATAAAATATAAATAAGTAATTTGTAAAATAATAAGGTCAAATAATAATTTTATTTGTGTATGATATATTTGAGAGATAATGTATAGCTTTGGTCCAAGTGACTAATAAGAAAAAAAAGCATTGCAAGGTAGAATAGATTCAAGTATGAGGTCCTCACATATGAGAATAATGCGAAATCTATTAGGCTTGTAACTGGAACTCAGAATGAATTGGTAGATAGCACCTTGCCAGTGATCACATTGTATATATATATATATATATATATATATATATATATATATAGAAAAATATCCAAGACAAATTGGTGCGGTTAAGGTAATGGCATAATTAGACAGCTGCTCTGCTTCAGGTCCAGCAGGTGATCCTATCCTCCTTGAACTGGAAGACAACAAGTGTTTCCATTCGGAGCAGAGCATCCGAGGTGGAGTGAAACTTGCAGAAGCCGCACTGCGCAGAAAAGAGATGGCCTCCGCTGTCCACAAAAAAGACTAATCTAACATTTACAAATTTCTCTATCCACTTGCCCACGCAAGAGGTAAGAGAGATTGAGCGGAATCCAGCCGGAGTAGAGTAATCTCTCCCTGGTTTGCGAAAGGTGAGCACGGTAGCGATTCGCCAGGAATCTGGAGGAGACCTTCCACCCAGATCCTGTTAAACAAATCTTACAGAAATGTCATGCCTTGCTCACTCAAGTGTCGAAGCAGGGCGTACGGGACATTGCCCGGACGATGGGCGGTGTCCGCACATGAAGCAAGAGCGAAACGCAACTCACTCAGAGTAAACATGTCGTTGAAGGGTTCTCCGCCTAGAGAGCTATAGTCCAGCCGTCGGCCTTCCGCTACATCACGATGTAAATTGCCGACTAGAAAATGCGGAGAAAGCGGTCGCAAAGGATTTCTACACGAACGCGGGGTCCGAGATTGCGTTTCTATTCTTCTGGGAGCGGGAGGGAGGTCCTGCGAGAACGTGCCCCGAATCCTTTCGACTCGTTTCCAAACCTCTGCTAGAAGTGTCCTCCCGTTAGGGGAAGACACGTATGCCGGACATGAAGAGCGGCGGGCGTGCTTTAAATTATACCGGAACATAGGGCTATTCCGACGAAATTCACCGACAGTGAAATTGTTCGGGCGGCGCTTATAGCGATTGTAGGCATAACGCCTCTGCTTGAGAGCCGTCACACACTCGGCTAAGTCGCGGCGATAAGGTTGCCGTAGAAGAACTCAACGGCCTCATCTACCGACATAATCTCTTTGACTGAGATAGAGAATTCAGTCATTTCCTGAAATGCAGGCTACCGCGGCCGCGACAAGCACCAACGCGGCGGGCTCTCGGGTGGTATTGCCCAGAAAATAATATTTGAATAAGAAAATGATCATTACAATAGAGGTCTTCGACCACCCCCCAATCAAAATCAGGCTATGCATCCGGAGAGCACAAAGATTGATCAAGGTATGAAAATGAAGCGGTTCTCGTGTAGTGATGCGTAAACTTATCCACAATTAGAACAACCATCTGAAGCTGATCGATCAGGTCTTCAAAGACTTGACCCCAGGGATTAATACAGTAGTCTGTGCATCTGTTCTACGATGGGGCGGAAATCTCCATCGCCTAAGTCAGCTGATGGTGGAATGTACGCAGAAATAACAGTATAACTCCTATCAAGGTGCAGCTACACAGCTACTCCGTGAAAGGAGGTATCTAAAGCAAAGAGGAGAAGGGAGACATCATGCTGGGTGTAAATTTTAAATCCTCCTGCCCGGCTCTCCTTCCGTCGTTGTGGGGTCGCAAAACTCTTATACCCCAGGAGGGAGGTCATGGAGCATGCTATCAGCATTGTCTATTGCTAAAAGATAGTTAAGCGGAAACTGGAAGAGACGAGCCTCCGCAATTGCTACCGGCTCGCCCAGAGACTGCGGCAATTCCATTGAAAGAATATGCCCTCCGGGCCTACCTCGAAGGAGATGAGGGGGGGCCCTCTTAGAAGAGATCACCCTCACGGGAATGGCCGTACGCTTACCCTAGGCAGAATTCCGGGCACTGTTGGCCCAATAATGCGCTGAAGGTGCTGTCGCCTTCGAGAGCTTATTGGGTAAGGCTGGGCTCGCCATGCTACTCTTTACCCCCCTCTACCTCGGAGCCTTAGGCTGGCGGGGAGTACCTGATTTTAAGGATCCACCGACTCCGAGCCACTGAGCACAGCACTATTCGTGGTCGAAGGAGCCGAAGTCCTTTGGTGCTCTTTTCTTTTGGGGGGCAGCTTTAGGATCCCCGGAAGATGGCCTGGCGTCTAACTTCAGCAGTGTTGTCTCCGGTGAGTCTAACGACTCGGTGGAGGCGCGTGGCTGTTTCGCTTACGGGAAACGGTCACGCTGTGGAAGGGAGGGCGAGAGCGCTGGCTTTACCAAGAGACCGCCCGATGTGGTTAGAATAGTATGGTATTTGTTTATTAATGGGATTTATTTTTGGTTAATAAATTAGCCTAAATAGCTATTTGAAAACCATTCCCATAAATTTTAAGTTTAGAGGGAAATAGTCGCCTGCCCTTGTTTAGGCCTTAGGACTGACGTGAAATGAATTCATGAATTTTCTGAACTAGTTTTGTAAGAAAAACTATTACACACAATAAATATATTCACAAAATTAACGAATGCACAATGAGAATTGAATTAGGAAAACAATGTAAAATGCGATAAAGTAAATTTAATAAAGTAACTGATTTAAAGTAACAATATGTAAATTAAGATGTGAAGTAAAAATGAAGTAAGAATGAAATAAAAGTGAAATAAAAATTACGATGATAGACTCAATTGAGGTCTTCAATGCGGGAAGTAACCAGAATTAGGACCTACTTTCGCATGGCAGTTTGCAAAGAGTAAGTGTGAGAGGATTTATAATTGATCTTGATTGAAGGTAAAGTTGAACCGGAATGGATGGTGACACAAATACAAATGAGAGAGAGAATTCATGTTATTTAAAAAGTAGTGAAATGCGTGTGTTGGTTTGTGCTTGAAATTCTAAGAGATGTTGTTTGAACCAGTAGTAAGTTAAATGAAATCAGTATTTCGTCACAGGATATTTAAATTATCAAACGTTACATAAAATAATTGAATTGCAAAAAGTTATGGATAAATTAATTGAATGATTGTATTGACAAAAAATTAATTAAAATAAATGAATGAATGAATTAATAATTAAGTTGTACATAATTTCTATAAATGATTTAATTGACAAAAGTTAAGTAAAAAGGATTGAATGAATTGAATTTTATACATAATAAATGATGATATATATAGTTAAGTTTCCCAGGAGGATTTTATTATAGGAATTCCAGAGGGCATTGCTATTAGAGCACCTCCGCGGCAGTGGCACAAATGCCTTCACCTGGTAGCGATACCCACTGGCACCGACTCAAAGAGTTTGTCACAGTCGAACGTGACGAAGAGTTTAGGGGTGGGTCTCGAGAGTCCTCCCTGTTTTATCATCACACGTTCAACCTTGACTGCCTAATGGTTAGCTAGCTCTAAGGAGATGTCCTCTATGGAGGATTTCACGAGTTCCTTCGCATAAACTACTCCTTTCACGAAGTTCAGGGGAGTGCGGCGTCACACTCACAGGCGTGCTATCAAGTGTCCGAAGAGCACTAATCATGGCCACCTCGGAACGATTCGACGCATTTGCCAAAATGCTCCTGTCCGAGAAACGGGTCACTTTCGCCTCTCTACCAATCACTCTAGCTAAAGTTCTCGATGGATCATGTTGCCCTTAGCCAAGATGGTGCCATCAGTGGAGCAAATAACCAATAAGCGTTTCAAGCCAGCGGGATCTAAAACTCTTGGTATGCTTTGAATGAGGGGCCCCAACGTAATCGAGGCTCCACTCTGTGCACTGGAACTTTTACTCTTTGTCAGGGACTCAGCACCCCGTGGAGCAGCGGGGCCGGAGGTGCCGATTTTGGCTTGGTCGCTTACCGAAGTAGCAGAACCATCCGTCTCCGCAGCCCTGGTGGATAGTAGGGCGGGGAATGAACCCGCTTTTCCCTTCTGCTACAGGAGCTGCTAGGCCAGATAGACCGGCATCAGCAAGGTCCTTCTCCGAAATCGAGACAGTCCTAGGGCTCGCAGGAGAACTGGCTGGAGGAGTAGATCCCTTCCATCCTTTTATCGAGAAGTGCTCGAGTGTAACCCTAGAGCCACATATGGATAGGGAAGATCTGAAAGAACTGTACTACACCTTTCCAAACCTGATCCATCCCTAATTCTAAACCATTTGTCACAATGTGGCTCTAGGGCTACACTCGAGAACTACACGATACTTAATGAGGTAAGAAACATCTCGGACCTTTACCTGCTAGAGTCAATTTATATTACAAAACTTCAACCCAGTCTAAATAATAACTCATTATCTGTCCCATTAAATATAGTAACTCATTAAAAAACATACTATTTGTTAAATTTCATATTGTTTTTTTTAAGGGGTGGGGTGCAAGAATAAAATCCAGTCAATTATTTTCCTTCCTAATTTTTAGAAATTCCCTCGCTCGTTTTGTTTGTCTTTTTCTCCGTATTTCTAATGTAGTCAATTCGTCTCAAATTTTATGTTGATGTTTCACAATTTTATTGCATGTGTTAACTTTCTATGTATATATTTAAGTCTGTATTTTGTATTCTTTCTATAGCACTGATGATGGGATTAGTTATAATCCTGAAACGTTTGCAATAAATGTTTCAAGGCATCTACGGCTCGGTCCTGGTCATTTCGTTTATACTCGTACTTCGCCTGAAGTTTGCGTCTATCAATTAGTTTGTCACTTATTTATATATATATATATATATATATATATATATATATATATAAATAAAAAAAATATATATATATATATATATATATATATACAATAGTGTGCAAATTTGTTTGGACAGTACCAAATCTTTGGACTATTTCATAATATCTCTAATTTTGTAAACATTAATCAAGTTTTTTTTGGTTTTCCGTGCAGAATAGTGTATTGGTAACATCGGGCAAATATTTTGTTGTGCCTTAGCTACACTAAGCACGACAGTGCGTAACCAGAGCTTGTGGTGGATGATTATTGCTGGAAGGTGCTCAGTGGTGTACTTTGTTCTGTCGGAATATTCACCTTCCAATCATTATTAGACTATAAATTTATTATGGATATCACACCAAAGAAGCGTGTGAGTAGTATAGCTCTTAGAAAATGAAGGTAGCAAAGTCAACTGTTCGCGACATTGCGAAAAGTGCTGAAGACACTGGTGAACATTCAACACTGCGACAAGAAAAATGAGGAAGAAAACGAAAGACAACACTTTACGATGATAAGACTCTCATCAGAAATAGTGTGAAGGATCCCAAGAAAACCCATGAAGACGTCTAGATAGATTTGTCTTTAGCTGGTGTAAATGTCTTTTCTTCAACTGTGCGTCGAAGGCTCATTGAAGTTGGCAGATTTGCTAGAAAACCAGTACGTAAACAGTTATTGACTTCTGCTATTAAGACAAAACATCTTCGCTGGCCACGCAAGTATGCTGGATGGAAGGCAGCTGAAGTACATGGGCAGTAAGTGATAGTAAGACTAAGCAAAGATGAATCACTTGAGCCAGGACACATTCAACAGGCGTCAAATTACCCACCTAAGAGCATGCTTTGCGGTTGTTTTAGCGCTAAAGGCCTAGGACGGCTTATTACTATCGAGGGAATGGTGGAACTCGTTAAATACAAGGTTATCCTGCAGGCTCACTTGCTTCCCGGGATGCAGAAAGTCTTTCCTGATGGAGGCGGCATTCCAGTAGGATCTGGCTCCGTGCCATGCTTCCAAAATAATGCGGACATTCTTCGAAAAAAGGTGACCTACCGTTTTCCGGGATTACTCCTGACCTAAAAAAAACTCATCGGGAATGTATGGGTTATAATTAAACGTGGAATCGAGAAAACCGACTCTTCGATGATGCAGAAAATGATTTGTGCTGTTATCAATGCCTCATATCATAAGGAAAAACTAAAAAAAAGAAGGTTTAAATTTGGTTGAATCTATATGCCAGAGCGAGTGAAGCAGGTTCTAAAAGCAAAGGACGGTAATATTTCATATTAAGTGTACCATTTATCTTATTATTGACCTATTTATTTCAAATATAAAAAAAACAATTATCAAATAATTGTATTATTTCACCACTTGCAGATCTAATTTATTTGGACACTAATGTATATATATATATATATATATATATATATATATATATATATATATATATATATATATATATATACATGTTTTGTTAAAGAACAGGTTGTATTCTGATTTTATCAAATTTATTTTGGAGCGTTCCATTGGCGAATGAGTTTTTTTTGTATCTGGTTAGATATTAAAGATCAGTTGAGGAAGATCCATTTTATTTACTAAAACTAATTTTAGTTTTAGCCGTGAGCTTTCGCCTTTCTTAAGGCACCTTCAGACGGAAGTCTTCGCTATTTTTTAGGATGCGTTGATTTAGTGTTTTCCCTTGGTTTTGCCTCCTTTACCGGTGAGGTAGTTCATTGCTGGTCGTGAGCAGCGAAGAATGTAATTGATTCACCGGATTCGCAGGATGTTAAACGATAGAAAAAAGGTGCATAATAGTAGGAGATAGTATAGGTAGAAAAAGTGTTAATATATTTAGTAGGAGGGTGATGTGCTGGTACGTCTGGCATTATCTTCAAATGAGGCCTTATTTGAGCATTTGTATTTTTATTTGTTTTTTAAAAGAGGATTTAAGCCTTTGTTTTCGTTTGTTTTATATTATCTTTTATTCATAGAGCCTATTCTCATCTTTTGATGTCCATTTGTGCGTATTTATTTATTTATTTTGTATTTTTTGTTTTTGAAATTATTTTTCTCAATTACGGATCTTTTTTCTTTTTTTTTTTTATTATTTTTTGTCCACTACGGATCTTTCACTTTTTTCTTTTCTTTGTTTTCCCACTACAGATATATTAATTTATTTTTGAATTAGATTAAGTCACAGATTAGGATTGTATAACTTCCTTCTTTTCTGGTTTTTCCAATAATTACGTTTGTGTTTTTCCGGTATTTTGTTATCTGTATATAGGTACAATATCTTCCCGTGTATGCAGCTGGCTGCTGTGAAATCCTTGCCGATTATGTCTACGCAGGTTTTTTTATTCGGGGAATCTTAGGCTTTGGAATATCCTTTTGGAGCTATATGAGTATATCTTTCTCCATATCGATTTGGCTTTTTCATGTAAAATCACGTTAATGCATCGATTTCAATGGTGTTATGCAGTACAATAGATGGGATCCGGTCCCAAAGGGTCACGTCATTTATAAAACGTAAAGCTTTTTTCTGTACTATTTTTGCTTTCTTTATTTGATTCTTGCTTGCAAGATGAAGGGGGATGGCAGGATACAATAAACATTGTCTGAACATTGCCATATATAGTTTTCTTTTATTCCTATACAATAGGTTCTTGAAGCGATATAGACGATGTAAGTTCCTTTTGGCTTGAGCGATCTTTTCGCTAATATGCTCGCCTTACCCCCTTGAGATGATCTTGATTCTGAGGGCTCAGCCTTCACTGGATTAGAGATAGATTTCGCCTCGTACCAATGTGTCGTCCGTCTTTTTTCTTCCGCTCGGGATCACTCTGAACATTTTTGCGTTTGTGCTGATTATATTCCTGTTTGCGAACCTGTTCAGGTTATCTCTTTCTCCGGCTGTTCTGTTTGCGAACTCTACTGGGTTTTGATAATCGCTGGTGACTATCTGGGTGATATCATCAGCCAGTTTTACATAGTGAGCGAAATTATGAGTCGCGGGAGGCAGGTCACCAGTATATATTGTGTATACAGTTGGGCTCAGGTAACCCCCTTGTAGTACGCTAGTTCTCGAGGTCCATTATTTTATTTAAAGCAAGGCGGTCCTCTAGGTTGTCGCAGAGGAGCTTGGTTGTTTTAATCTCCATGCCCAAATCGCATAGCTTCTTTTTCATGCCATTTATCCCTACCTTATCGAATGCTGATGTCACGTCGGTAAGTACGACGTCGAAACTTTTGCTGTCTTCTTTCGCCATTGCAATGTTTTTAGTTATCAGTTTAAGGCTGTCTATGTACCAAGGTTTCTGCGGATACCGTGTTGTTGGGCATTATAATGATCCCTCGTGTCAAGAAAGTCTCAGTATATCGTTAAGTAATTTCTCGAAGAGTTTCCCAATAAATTCTACTAGGAATATAGGTCCATAGCTTTTGATGTCCGTTTTAGGTTTCCTTGGCCTCAGCAAAAATATCATACATGCCCTTTTTAGCAGGTCGGGAAAGTACCTCCCGTTCATGCAATCATTGAAAAGTTTTAGAAGTGCTTCATTGATGTTATCAGGGGCATTCATGAGGTGTATCTTGGTGATATCTGAGATGCCAGGGGCTTTTTACTTGAAGCTTCTCAGTGCTGTCTCGTACTCCTTATGTGTAAACACTCTTCCTTCTTCCCTTCGTTGCCGGGTGCTATCCACGTAGTGATAAGTCGTTAAAGCTGGTCCTTGTTTCTCGGGCCGCGTTAGTACTTTCTCTTTATAATAGCTATTAAAATCTTCATTCTTCTCTTCTGTGACGTTGAATTTTCTTTCCCAGTGATTTCTGAATAGTTGTTCTAATGTCTGATCATCAGTGATGTTTCTCCCGTCGAAAGAGATTTTGATGTTGGTTTTGGTGCAAAGAGTTCAACTCAGCCTCTTTACTTGGTTCCAGAATTTTCTAGAATCGATCTCGTCATCTATTTTGCCGATAATATTGTCCCAGTGATCTTTAGATTTTTCGCTGATTAGGTGTTTGAGTTCCATGCGAAGGTTCTTTAGCTCCTGATACCTTTGGACTGTGTAACCAAAACTATTAATTTCCGTAATTACTCAATCCAATCTATTCATTCGTTGTCTGATGTTTACGCCCCACTGTGGTGTCGGAAGCGTTTTACATTCTACCCGAGGAATGAACACTCTATCCGCTTCCTTTATCATGGACATTATTGTTTCAAAGTGGCTATCAAAGTATTTTAATGTGGATCCATCTATTGACAAATTTGGTAATCTTCGAGTGATTATCTGTAGATATTCCAGTTGTCCTTAGGAAGGCATCTGCGGGTGGGGATCTTTACTTGAATGGGAGAGGTTAAAATGGGTGTGACCATACTAATATGATCCGATGGAGTTTATGGCCCTGGCAGAGTTGAGTGATTTAAGATAAAGTTTAAGTTTGTAAGAACGATGTAAGGGGTTGATGCTTATCTCGTTGTTAGGTAGGTGGCGAAGTCTAGGCCTGATCTCTGTACTATTTCGCGATTCTTAAGGAGGCTCAGGGAGGCTCCGCTACCATTAAGATTCGTTGTATACCCTTTTTCATGGCAGCGCGCATTGAGGTCACCAATCAAGATAGCGGAACTGTCACTACTGAAGAAGCGTATGAAATTGGGGATGGCAAGATAGGGGCGTCTTGTGGGTTGGTACCCCACCGCAATTATCAGGTCATCTATTGTGGTACTTATTTTCACTAGAAGGTAAGACTCCTCTAAGTTTCGGATTTCTTTAAATTTGATCCCTTTTCGTATTGCAATCACTACCTCGTCGTATCTCTCGTTGTATGACGTCGCGATGGTGGTGTAGTTGTATATCTTGATATATTGCTCGGTTGTGTTTAGGCCGTGCTCCGATATCAAGACCACATCTGGATCTATTTCGTGAATGAGGTTATTACACGCGTATTTTTTGCTTTCCCATGAAATTTACGTTAAGCGAAAAGATTTTTATTTTCTTAATATATCTTACATCCGCCATTTTAGTCTGGCTGGATGAGTTTAACTTTCGCTTCTTCTTCCCGAGCTGGTGACCTCTCTTCCAGAACGCTTTTTTTAAAACTGGTGGTGGGATAGATTGTGGCACGATTCAGGACATATTTCGATGCGGTGGTTCTTAAGTGCTGTAATAATTTCCTCGTTTTGAGCGT
The DNA here is from genome assembly GCA_963969495.1 of Ceratothoa steindachneri. Classification (NCBI taxonomy): domain Eukaryota; kingdom Metazoa; phylum Arthropoda; class Malacostraca; order Isopoda; family Cymothoidae; genus Ceratothoa; species Ceratothoa steindachneri. The sequence goes on along the minus strand of OZ018324.1, from coordinate 207,228,727 downwards.
CACAGTCATATTCCCACTTGTATTTGTTTTTTACCATGCCTTCGATGATCTCTTTTGACTTTGATAGCCTCGGTAGTGGTGCCGATGGCGAGGCGTATATCTTCATATTAAAATCGGTGGACTTTTGCGCGGCTGTGGTTTGTTTGCGTTCTTTGACGTTTTTTGTTGCCTCGCTTTATGGAATGGGTTCTCACTCTGCGGCAATTGGTTCGTTTCCATATCCAGTGTTGTTTCGGTTGATGCTGGTTTGTTCAGGGGTGGATCCCTCGAGCTAGAACGACTCCTTGGTGCCGTTGTTGGTTTGCTTCCCGTTTGTGCCTGGTACAGTTCTCTTTACGGGGCATTGTGGGGAAACCACATAGGTTTCGTCCCGTTTTGTATGAGAATCTTATTTAGCTCTGTTGCGGTGCTCCCTGTCTTGGCCACATTTACAAAATGCGCATGCATTATACACCTTACTAGGTCCAGTTTCGTGGAGGGGTGTAGTTGGAGGATTGTTCTTTCCTTTTCCTGTGTCATAGCTCCCTAAGTATAGCTGGTGTTTGCCTTCCTATTTTCTCTTCGAGCATGTTCTTCTTCTTCTTGCTCACAAGATTCTTCTTAATGGGACATGACAATGAGAGTGTACAATGAGGTCCATCGCAATTAAGGTATTTCTTGGTTCCTGTGTTTGTGCACTCTTTCCAAGTGTGATCATTTCCAGCGCACGAAGAGCAAACATTACCTTGAAATTTCCTTCTTTAGTAGAGTGATTTTTTATGGCGTAACATGAAAAAAAGACCTGCACAGAGACAAAGGTTTCTCTCTCGATGCATGCAGCTAATACTTTCGTGCAAAACAATATGAGGCCTGCTTCAGATGCTTTACCAGCCATCTCGGTTATTTGGAAAGTCACCTTGAATAAGTGCGTATATTAAACTCCATCCCTGTTTTTGAATTTTGTAGATCTCGTCTACCTTTGCCAAGCTCTGTTTATCTTCGATCTCATTCTTAATTTCACTCGCAATGTGTGAGCCGACCCATGGCTCTAAATGCGGCATATTATTGATCTCTGAGCAGATACGTGAAGCGGAACTTTGAGAAGAAGATGAAGAATATTTTAAAGTATAGCGCGCGATTTCTCGCTGAGTAATTTATCCACGTCTTGATTGCTGTAAACTATTGCAACGTAATCATTGGTTTGGTCTACCAGTCAGCATAATGCAACTCCCAACGTGGAGAAGATCACTTCGAATACTATCTCCCTCGATGGTTTGGGACAACGCTCTTTGACCCAGAGCTGGATTCATTTTTCACCCCAGGAGTCGTCCATGACGGCCTGTTAGGGGTTATCTTCGCAGAGCCTTTTAGGCTCCTTATCTTAGAAGTGTCCCTATTACTGTTCTCCGTTTTCCCTCTCTGCCCTACCTAAGATAAATGTTTAATAGGGCTCAGCTGCCGCTCCTGACAAATCTGCCCTCCAATGGGGCCCCCTTTTTCGTGCCCCCTATATGGCTTCATTCCGGGATTCGGATACGTCAGAAACCGGTGTTCTCTACAGGACTTCACTGGCAGAAAAGTTATACAAACACGAGATGTGCTGCTGCGGGTGGAAAATCGATGACTTCAAGTCGCTGTTTCAGCGGTGGTACCATGCTTAAGGACACACACACGCGCGCGCGTCACAGAAATCCTCCAATAACAATAGCGACTTGAGTCGTTGACGGTCCCTGTCCGTGGTGGAATTTCTTGAAATCTCTTCGATCACAAGGATCGATGCGTTTATGATTAATACATCGTAAATCCTCTAGGTAATCGTAGAAAAGCTCTCTTCGAGTAAAGCACAGTCAAATGAGATTGATTTACATTTTTTGCTACTTTTATAGGTCAAAGTCGGAGTACCTTGTTCTTTTCGCAGAAAAAGTGAAGTATTCGCTCGCAACCTGTACGATGGCTGTTAAGTTTGTGGCCTATGTCTTTAATGAGAAGTGCCTCCAGAATCTTTAGGCAGCAAATGTCAGTGTTTTTTCTAAGTATGGTAGTGTTTTCGACCAAAGTTGCTTCTGTAATTAGTGCCTTATGCTTTTCTTTGTAATGTGTTTTTATTTCTCCTACTTACAAATGCATCGTTGGGCGCCGGCTGATTGTAGTAGTGGTCATACTTACGAGTATATATTGATTATTTGTGCAAAGTTTACAGTCCTCATGGGGGCATTAGAATTTGTATTCCACTTGTGTCTCCTTTAAGATCGATTGGTTTTCGCGGAGGTTGTTTTTCATCAATGAGTTGCTTACTTTTGTTTTTTTTTATAATAAATTCGTAAGGATAACTTGTTATTTTCTTTGATAGTGTTACTTTTTATGCTATCATGTAGTATTCTTTCGTCTGTTTTGTAAGCATCCGTCATTTGGTTCTTGTAGTAGAGTGGTATTAGTTTTTTATTTTTCTCTTCCCTCCTTTACCTCAAACTTGAAGTGAGAATTTTATTTTGTAACTTGTCGAATTCTCTGTTTGATTAGGTTATTATTGACCAGAATCTGTTTTGATCTTCGAAATTCTTCAGCAAGTGCGGTCCACGTTGATCAGTTCTTGATGGCTTTTCTTATGTATGAGCTCATTACAGATTTTTTTATAGTTCTGTCCCTTTTTGATAGAGGGTGATGGTATATTTTCCGTCGCTGTTTTTTTTTTTAAGTCTACGTCCAGGAGCGAATACGGTCACTTACACTTAATTCATATGTAAATTTGGGAACTGATTGGGATTCTAAGGTCTTTTTGAATTGTAGTAATTGGTGTTCATCATTAATTGTCAGGTATATGTCAACACCAAATCTGTTGTAAATTTGGGGTGGGTTCCTTATTTTAGTTAAGAGCCTTTCTTCTAGGTTTCCCATGTAGAAGTTTGCAAGCGTAGGGACTAATGGGGATCCCATCACTACTCCGTCAATTTAACAGTAAAGTTTGCCATCTGGGCTTTGAAATGCTGTTTCGGTTGTACATATTCTTAAAAGTTGTTTTTTATATTTGGGGTTCCATTCGTAGTGAAGGAAGGTTGGAGTTTTCTTAAGGCCACTTAATAATTATTTTGATTATTTCCTCTATTGGCACATTGGTGAAAAGGCGCTTTCCTATTAAAGGTGAATATAGCTCCAGCTACATCTACGGAAATGTCAAATTACATAAGGAAAATAATCCCCTTCCACCAATCATTTCTCAAGTCCCAACGCCGAAATACAATCTCGCCAAACGCTTAAATTCAATCATTACGCCATTTGTCCAATGAAAATTCTCCATAAATGCGACCAATGAATTTGTTGATCTTCTCGACAGTTGCTCACCAGGAGGCACCCCAGCCTCACTTGATATCGAGAGCATTCAACATTTTCTCTGTTTTTTTTTTTAAATTGACGCTGTTATGATAAATCTCATTCGCAAAAAAATTAGCTTTGACTTATGTTCCTAATTTTTTTCAATTTTCATTTTTATGGGAACTCGATTTGTCAATTTAACTATTGCATTGATTTTGTATTAACATTATTTTATTTCTTCCTCTCTCCTTGTCCCTCTTACCTTCGTTTCAATTTACTTCTCGTGTCTCTCCTAATCTCCCTCTTGAGACTATTGCTTTATCCGTTAATCGTTTTAACCCCTTTGGCTCTGTTCTTTACTCTTTCTTTTCCTATGACAAACAAACAACCTTGGATTTTTTTAGTATATTCTTTCATGTTTGGCAGGCTAAGATTTGTTTGAATGGTAGTACTTAATACTAACCTTTATCTTATTTATATAAGCCTATTTTATTTCAATGATTATCATTAAAGAAAAGTAAAAGGAAAGAAGAATATCTGCTAGCAAAGTAATCCTTATTCGTGGTTTCCATGATTGTGTTGGGTGAGGAGGAATCTGAACATTAAAGGTTACAAATCCTTTGTTCCCATAAAGAGAATCGTTGGTTATAGAATCAAGACCAGCAAAGCCCGTCATATTCGCTCTATGGCTAGTCGTGAAAGAGCCCCGAAGTTAGGGTAAGGCATACTTGGGAGGACCTTATAGGGAATGAAATTTTACCGAGGTAATGTGGAATTTAAGTAAAGAAATATAAATTCTAAAAACGGTAAAAATTTTGAATTTGGGGGAAATATAAAGCAAAGGATTTGAGTCTCCTTTTGAAAACTGTAAAAGCGTCTTTGGCTTAAGGAATTATTTTGGCGAGGGGTGGGTTACTCAAAGATTTCAGAAATTCTCTTTTTCCTGATCTCTTTTGTACAGGATTAAGGATTTTCTTCTTCTTCCGGCTCGATTCATATTTTATTTTTCCAATTGTAACAATGAAAAATTTGGTAAATTCAAAAATACAATATTCGGTATTATTAGGCGGCATAAACATGAAAATGAAATGAGATCGTGAGATCGCATTTCATTTTCATGTTCTAGGCATACGTGCCAGAACAATTCAGCCTATATATTATGCTATTTAAATACAGAACAACAATGAAATAAAATAACAAGCTCCTCTGTCAGCCCTTTCTTTGTCAAACAATAATTATCCTAAATAATCCATTTTTTACGGGGTCTTCCAACAGTTCACAAACACCTTTCCTAAATAACGTGTTTGGTGTACACAAATTTACTACAGAACTGAAGCTCACCATCCTATATCCATTTTCATTGTCTCCAGGTGAGCAAAACTCCAATCATCCTAACTTCATTCTTGTTGCCTATTTCTCCATTCATGTCTCCTACAACCATCAAGTGATGCCTATTACAAACTATATCTATTCCTTTCATATCATTCCAGGTTTCTCTTTTTACCCACTTTTAATTAGTATTAGATAAATTAACCAATTTTTTTTTCAGAAATAATATTGAAAGGCAATGCTGTGATATTAAATAAAGGATGGGATATAAATACAAAGACCCAAATAAAAGAAAAGGGACATATCTCTTACATAATACTTCTGCCTGAAGGACTTAAAACAATGGATATCCTTAAATTAAAGCACCACTACGCAATAAGGTAAATTACAAAGTTTATTTAATGCAAAGTCTAAAGAGAACTCAAGATCCCGATAAAAGAACGAAGAACGCTGTTCGATATTAATAATCCGCTGAGCTCGACATTCTCTCCTTTTCAATGTTGTCATTTTAACGGTCATAGCAATGCAACCATAGACAATACGGATAAAAACTCATAGAATTCAGCAAGTCACCGAGGAAGAGTGGGTTTAATAACGTATGACCTCTCCCCCAAAAGGGCATTTGGATAAAATTGATGCATGCTTTCAAGTCGTTCATTAACTTTAGTTTCTAATAATGATAATTGTTCTAATTTAAGCGCATCTTTGCATGGTGCTAGAATTATTGTTCTCTGATTCTCACGCTTTTCCTCGTCATTTCAGCTTCTCTTTAATCTTTTCCCCCCGATTGATAATTGTTGTATTTTATGTTATTTTGTGGTACTTATTTGCATGCAAGGCATTGTCAATTTTTTGAATAATATTCTACTTAGCCGCTCCAGCTTCGATCTCCCCTTTCCCCCTCCAAATGAACGCGTTTTGTTTCATTGGTGTCCGTTTACCTCGGAATATTTTTTTTCATTACAACTGACCTAATTCCCTCTGTCTTTTCTCTATTATTGACCTATGCTCCCCAGAAAGATCATTTCTTACCCCGATTGAGTTTATAAAGCCCTATGGCTTTCTTGGCTCTAATCAACAGTGAAACTCCCTCTTTACAATAGGATGAATAACCCCTTTACTCTCATTCAAGGATGGTCTCCTCTTGCTTTGACGTGCATGCAACTCTTTTTCGCTTACCCTTTTGGTATGTTCATTGCCTTGGTTCTCCGATTATTTTACGAAGAGCAAAGAGTACAAATGTGTCGATGAGAAGTGTCTCAGGATTGCTTGAGCACATTACATCGAGATGCCTGGTGATAGCAGCCTTAAACCTTCCCTTACTCCTACTCTGTTCTACTTAATACTACCTTTCTAGCCAACACCCGCCGCAACTTTTAAAAACAAAAAAAATCCACACAGAGTTTAATAGTCCATTGCCCCAAGCAACCTGGCAAATCACTCCCCAATCTTTTGCAAACGTGTTTGTACACATTTGATCTTCTATTTTCTCTCTCCTTATATCTTGCTATGTTTTACTTTACCTAGGCCCTTCACCTTTCCTCCACAACCGCAATGAGATTATCTGTGTATTAGAACAAATACTTATTGTAAGTGAAGGAGCTGCACACCCTTTCGTCCTCAGTACACCTGGCAGTCACAAACTCGATTGAGACTAACTACATGGGTTTATTCCTTCTCCAAACTTTCATTTTACCCTTTAATTGCAACTTTATTCACAAGGTTTTCTTAGTTTTTTGTTGGTTAGCGACAAATTAGGACGCTTGTCCCCAATAAGCCTTTATCTATTCACCCCTGGTTAAAGCTGTAGGAAAGCAGGGTTCAAGCCTCTGTTTTGGCTGTAGCCAGTGTTTTTAACATGCCTGAAAAATTCCCTCCTTTTTATGCTTCTACTACACCACCCCTGTTGTAATTATAATCATTATAATCAACTCAAGGGGGTGTAATTTATAGCATAAGAGACTTGCCGTGGCGAAAATCCTTAAAATTGTGTTCCGCCCGGAGCAAAATGGTTTAAGTTAGGTCGGTGGCAATTTACAGGTGCAGCCAAAGGTTTTCGGACACATGGGAAATTTTAGGAACTTAGATAAATGCAGTGTCATAGATTTTTTATCTTCATATCAATATAAATATAACACTAAAATAAGGAGGAATAAATAATATTATATACCCCAAATGATCAACACAATTAGCAAAATTCACAAGTTGCCAAACCATGTAACATCAGTGGAATAGAATCGATAATCAGATGAAGTTCTGGGAAAATTTAACCAATCTAACTGACACAGGAAGCTCAATAGGTTGCCAATACTCCCTCAGTAGTGAGAAGAGAATTTTCTTTTCAAGAGATACTCTAGCAGAGGGTGCATTACCTGAAGAGAGTGATGATGGCATTACCTGCTGGGAAATCACCACATTGCGAGCACTTCTGGAGAGGTCTCAGGATAAGGGCAGCATGTATTGTCTCAGGACAGTTTATGCTTCTATGAATTGTTGGTGCCATCACGAACGATAGGACGACCCAACCTTGAACTGGACACGCAACCCCATGCTAGTACAGAACGACCACTAGACTTTTCTGGCTGGATTATGCACTATCGACCCATTGTTACTCTCAACTCCTGCATCTCTATATTGCTTGGGGTCGAGATCCCCTGAAAAATTGATTTCTAGGAGGTTGAAACACCTTCTTAATTACCTACCATCCAGTTGCGGTGAGACCGCGACGTTGCATTTGCTGAAGGTGATCACCGGCTTCTGGGGGCTTTACATGAGTTCAGATTTTGACAAGAGGTCTAGGACAGACTGTTATGAAGGATTCATTAACGTTGCAGCAACCCTCTATTTGTATTCCTGACAGCAATCAGTGATCAGGTAGGAACATTAGTCACCCTATAGTAGCGTGTATCTGGATATTATTACACATCGGCAACAAAATTTATTATGTCATTGTGCTCTGTAAGCTAAAGAGAAGATAGACAGCGGTGTTGTAATTGGCGATGTGTGTGATGTCTTGTGTAAAATCTAATGGCCTCTTCAGGGAAAATCAAATCGCTTACCTTTGTTTACGCCCTCACTTGGGATTGAACCCCGCGTCTAGAAGATAGAAGACCAACTCCGTATCGACGAAGCTTCGTCTGAAGGCTCTTCATCATATCATCTAGAGAGACTCGAGAGATAAAATGTAAGTACTACTTTCGCTTTTTGATGTTAAGAAAGAACCTATTTTTCTATATTTAAAAGATAAAAAATATCTACTTTTGTTATAAAATAAGTTTGTCATCAAGTCATTAACTGCTTACCTGAATGATCACTGATCATCTACTTTACTACTTCATAATTGAACTACAGGTTGATCACTGGCCTTTCACTTTAACCAAATCATTGACGAAATTCGTTGATTAATGATATCTTAGGCTAAATATTTCTGTGTTATGATGGCAGTGAATGATATACATAGAACGTTCGGGTGTAGCGGATTGAAGACGATTCATCCATTTAAAAAGCATCGAGGTTTGTCCTTTTATCTTTGTCAGATCGTTTAAAGCAACGTCACAAAGCAAAGGTTTATTTGTGTGGGATTTGTCTTAAGAATGGTCTTATAAAAATTGGGATATAGCTACTCTTTTTATTGTCCAATTTCGTATATGTTCTTCCCTAAAAGTATTATTAAAAATAGTTAATTTACAAACAATTAAGTGATGTATAAAACGCTCATAAACAACACTTCTTTATTACCAAGAGTGTTTTCTGAATAGCTGCATTACCATTTATTTTATTATTCAAATATTTTGTTAAAAAGGTAATAAAAACAATTTGGGTAATGGTTAATTCATATATAGTTAAACCATAAGACTATATTTTAGGAATGCAGTTTTTTAACATTTGGAATTTTTGTTGCGAGTTAACTATGTTTACCGGTATATTTGAAGCGTTGATCCAAGTTCTTTCTAAGATTTTATTTACAACTCGAAATACAGTGAAAAGGGCTGATTTTTGTATATTTGAAGCTTTTATCAAAGTTGTTTCTTTGAGTTCAGAGAAAAATAAAAATGATCATCGAATCTGTTGGAAGATTTCAGAACAACAATAATTACAATTCGTGAAGTTCAGAAAATGCGTCTAAATTAAGGTATGGCTGTTTGTATTTTTTCGTATATAAAATAAAATTTGGATGAGAAAAAAAGAGCCGAGAGAATGTTTTGTTCCGTATATCAAAGGAATTCCGATCATTCCTCTTTTGCCACTAGGCCTTGAAAAAATAAGCATGGATTTGATAAAACCTATACCAAGAATACATTATTAGGAGACCAGGCAATGGCTTCGCCACTCCCCCCTATAGGGGGAGCTTGCGCTTCACTACTAAGATTAAAATTTAAAATCTAAAACAAGCAGCCATTGTTAAATTTTTATAAATTTTCAGAACTTCGCCAATTAAAATAATTTTAAGAAGCAACTCTAAGCTAAATTTCCCGCCTTTGAAAGTATCACGTTGCTAAAATAAAGAGTAATAGAGGAAGATATATAAAAATAAATTTTCTGTAGTTCACCATTTGTAATTCTTTGGGTTTTAAAAAGTTCACAAAATTTCGATACTTATATTTATTTCTGAACTTCCCCATTTTGGTTTTTGATATTATAAAAGAATAATTGGGAATAACTTTGATAAAAAACATAATTCATACCCAAACTAAGATGTAATTATTATTCAAATACTAAAAAGAATCTCTTTCTTAAATTATAGAGATAGTTATGATGATGATGATGATGATGACAAGAGGAGATTACGCTTTGCAGGCAGACCTTCGCTATGTGCCCTAGAGCTTATCAGGATTTTCCAACAGCATTTTTGACTAATTATTTTTATAGTTTTCAGTACATACATAATAATTTACTCTCTTTCTATTTTTTTTCCCTTAGATGCTTATTTTGAAGGCCTGAAGGCTCGAAAATCATTTATTGCAATTCTTTTTAAATACAGAAAAAACAATAGACACGATTCTTTTTTCTCCATCTAAATTTGCTTAAATATATATTTTCTTTTACTATATTTTAGTGTCCAGTAGCTATTGCCCCCCGATAAGATAAAAATTGAAAATCTATTTTAGAAATAACTTCAATGAAACTTTCAAATATACTAAAAAATAAGATATAAAAGCAGCCTTGCCTAAATCTCAATGAATTTTCTGAACTTCACCATTTTAATACTTTTTGTTTACAAAAATTCCGAAAAATTCGGTAATCATATTTATTTTTCTGAACTTCACCAATTTATTTTTTTAACTTTCGAGGAACTCTTAGAATAAACTTGGATAAAAAGTTAAAATGTACCAAGGTCATAAACGAACTAAGAGTACAAAAATATCTATTATTATTCCTAAACTAAAAAAGAAAATCTAATTCTTAAAATATAGTATTATGGAGGAAGTGTACTGAAAGCCTTTTACCTTTTTTAGACCAAAACACAGTTTTTAGAGCAAAATAAGCCGTAGGAGAGAGGCCATGGGTCTGCCAGGGAAACAAAAGCTCATCCCGTAAACTCCTTTCGTTCGATTAGATTTTTGTAGTAAAATTTTATATGATTGTGAATGGTTGTATTAGTTGAGATCAATTTTAATTTTCATAGATTTTCAAAACGGCGGATGATCACAGGAGTGATGAAGAAGGAATAGTTATTGAAATTCGAGAAAATCAGGAATTATATCAATATAAATAAATTAAATCTCATTTTGCGGCGTTTCTTAAAAGTCGAGATCTGTAAAACCGTACAAAGGTTTTAATGGATTGGTGTTGATTTCTACCTTTATCATTATAAAATTAGAAAATTTTATTTTCTAATTTCCATATTTAACATTAACGTAAGTGTGCTAATTAGACTCATGTGTTACTTAAATTAAAGTTTCACTGCCTCTTCTGAGGTCTACTATCAGTGCTGAAACGCGTTAATTAATTGCGTAATCAATATTAAGCGGGAGACCTTCGGACATCCATAGACTGATTTCTCCAATAAAATACGAGCGTTTTGCTTCTCACAAGTGGATTTTCACGTTTGAAGAGATACAAAACGTAATGGTTTCATCATCTGATAACAATTAGTTAAATTTCTTTATTTTCAATGACTATCGACAAAAGCAATACTCGTTTCAAGTGCTTAGGCTTGGCGGGAAATAATGATTATTTACAGTAAGATGCCTCAATTTTGTACGACAAAATGGGAGATAGAGTGGATCAACATTAGTTAATAAATTATTTATTTTTCTTCTCTAACAAAGAAAAACAATTAACTGTTTAACATCAAGCAATCATGAATGACCAAGGTCCAGTTACTAAAGGGAACATTATATACAACTCTTTTTTTCGGTTTATCTGACCTTAGGTAATTTGGGTGAAATAAAAAAGTCATGACCAGAATTACTTTGATAAGGTTATGAAATTAATGCCAAAAAAAGAACAAATATTTTAGGATAATTAAAGAATGTAATAAGATGGAAAAGGGTATTTATATCTGGTAAAACCCAATTTATGGTATATAAAAATTTGACTTCCATTATAAAATTAGGCCCGTGATATTTAATTTGGTTTAAAAAGTTAAAACAACCGAAACCATCTACACTGACAAGTTTAAAAGCTACGTGAAGAAAAGGCAAGGGGAAAGAATATATGTATGTAGGTATGAACTATATAGCCCAAGCTGCATTGTTTTTCCAACATAAAGCTTCAAAGAGATATTTACTGCAAAATGGTGATTTGAAGATAATATCATGATAATTAATGGTGCAAATGATTATCGTTTTAATTAATTGTCTGAATTTCTAAACTGCATTTCCAGGCCATTAAAAGTATTGTCATCAGATCTCGAATTCAAGCCTGGACGCAAAAGGAAGACGGATAAACATTGTATAGCAATAAAATCTCCTTAATTCGAATGAAAAACCTTTCATTTCTTTTAAAATAAAAAATAAAAAGGAAATTCTTTAAAGATCGAAGAGAACTTTCATGTAGAAGCCGATTTTTGCTGTTCCCAAAAGAAGCGCTACGGAAATTGCAACTGCGCCGAAAGAAAACGTCATTACGCTTGAATTTTCACCTCAGGAATTTCAACAAATTTGGCCGCACACAAATTAGGATGGCACCGGCCTTTAGCGGGGAGAAATTTAAAGTTTTGGTGAAATTGTTTGAACATTCTTAGGATTTTACCAAGCAAAGGTGCATTAAGTTGAGATTCTTTGATTTTTAGGATCTCGTAGAGAAATTTGTACATGTTTGATTAAAATCTTTCTCAAGCTGGTTTAAATTAGCGCTGGCTTAATTTAACAAATCGAATCTTCTACACTAGTTATATTTTATTTATTGAAGGCTTTTCAATCAATTTTTTAATTTTTTTTTTAAATGGTTTAACGTCTAAAATAAGTTTGTCAACTCACCTTTAGCGGAAATTGAAGCCAGATTTCAATGACCACAATTCATTCTTCAAACTTCTTCTCATTTAACGGCCAAATTCTTTTAGCAAAACAAGCATTACAACGTCTATTATTCACATTTTTCATCACTTAAAAAACAACATTTTATAGATTCTAAAACCAACCTTAGTCTAACAAGGTAACAACTCACTCTGTTGCCAAGGTCATCACTAGAGAATTACAAGAAAATAATGTTTCTAGGAAAACAGGCAAGTCAATGTACTAAAATACCATTGATAGTCAAATATATCTATTTAGGTGCTACTATATTAAACTTTAAATCAATTAAGAACCTTTATCTGTAGATAAAAAAGGGAGTCTAAGGATAGAAACAAATCATACCAGATTGCTCCTATCAAGGTTGTCTACTTCTTGGTTCTTTGCGAGATAATCATTAGGTTGACAAAAGTCACAAGAGCAATCAATGCAAGAACAGAAGAGTATAGTCATGACTGATGAAATAAAAGAATGTTTCACAATGTAGATTTTTATTAAATTATTTCCTCCGAGGTAAAGAATTTTGTTCGAATCTTCCTAAAAAACTTAAAATTCGCTTTGTAGAAGGTTCTGCTCCAATCCCTTCTAAACCTCAAAGAGAATAAATAAGCTCAAATTATAATAGAGTTATTTCAGATAAGTATTATAATAATATATAATCAGACCATCAATTTAGAGTAGTTATATTCCGATTGAAAGATATAAAGTTGTTTTCTCTAACAAGGACTACTTAGCCTAAAACAATTTTCACTTTTCTAAGAAGTTTTGATCTTATATTTTGGTTATTAGGCTCATTTTCATTCAGTGAAACTTCAAAGGAAAGTTTTAAATATATTTAGGAATTTTTAATGATTCTGATTGGTTTTAGAAAATTTGTAAGCATAGTATCGTTAAAAAGTTAATATTACGAACGAGTTTACAATAAAAGTTCGGCTTTTGGAACTTGTAAAACTTTTAATTCTTTTAATGCTTAAGATAGAAACTCTCCACATATGTTTAATAAATTATCCACTCTCTCAGTACATTAGAGCCGAGGTTGAAAGTATTCAAACCATTTTGTATGTGTATTGTTAATGTATACGGCCAATTGTGTATACAGCATCTTTAAACTTGTTATAATCAAGAAGAGCGGACCTAGTTTTTCTCTGTCTCTGTTTATCTTTTGATTTCTCTCTCTGTTTCTTTTCCCCTTTCTCTCCCTTGTATCCTTCGCCTTTCAGCTCAGGTTACCATTCCATTTTACAATTAATAATAATAAAAATAATAATGTTACTATAAAAAATCAAACAAAACTTAGTTTCGAACCAATGACCTTAGGCTTGGGAAGTAAGGAGTGAGTAACTAAATCACTATTCAAGCCCTTGGTAAATATTTGCACAGATACAATTAGACAGAAAAGTGAACTTACCCTCCTCACGTCATGGTACTCACGAGTGTACAAATATAGGCAAACTTTCGTGTGAATTTTACATTGTGTAGGACTACGAAGGGTGGTCAATAAGTTTTTGCAAATCGGTAGGGCAAAACAGAGAAAGGGGGATGGCTGTTTGTGGGGGGGTTAGGACAAGTTATGACAAGTCAGGACCTGCAGCCGCACGCTCCTGCTTCGTCTATGTAAGAAGCAGTAGCTGATCGCAAATCGTCAGTCTCAAATTTTTCAACAATGGAGAAGGCTGAGCACCGCGCAGTGATCAAATTTTGACCAAGGAAGGCAAGAATGCAAAAGAGATCTATGAACGCATGGTTGCAGGGTACACCGACACCACTCCTTCCTATGCAACCATTGCCGGCTGGAATAGGGAGTTCCGCCATGGTCGTGAGTCCCTTGAAGATGACCCACGCCCAGGACGCCCGTCAGACGTGACCAACGAGGACAATGTGGCCCATGTGGAGAGGATGATCCTCGAAAATCGGCGGGTGAAGGTCGAAGAAATCGAGCCAGAACTTGGAATATCACATGGAAGTGTTATCAACATCATCCACGACAATTTGGCCATGACCAAGGTCTCTGTCCGTTGAGTCCCTAGAAACCTCACGCACCATGATCGACTTCAACGTCGTCAAAGTCCACAAGGCCAGAGTTGCACAAGCTGCCCTGTGCGAGTGCGGATTCGAGAATTTCAACCATCCCCCCTACATCCAGATCTGGCCCCCAGCGACTACTTTCTATTCCGCCAGCTAAAGGCTGCACTGCGTGGACGCTGGTTTGGGGACAATGAAGATGTCCAGCTTGCCGTCCAGGAGTGGATTGAACAGCAGTCGGGAATTCAAAGCCTCAGGGAAAAGTGGCGCAAGTGCATTAAAGTCGAGGGTAGTTATATTAAAAAATAATAAGACAGTTTTCCTCATATTTTGTTTCCTTATATCCGAAATGCAAAACTTATTTTTCGCCCCTCGTACTTTCCATAGGGCCTTTTAGCGCAGAGTCAAAGGCTTTTGCTAGATCAATGAAAAGGTCTTGATGTTGTTCATGGCACTTTTTTTGTAGCTGTCGGGCTGCATATATCATTTCTACAAAAGTATGGATTGTTATTACTTACCAAAATTAAGAGGAGACATACGAGGTTAATTTTGACGTGAAAATTAAAAGCAAATGTTTTTGAAAGCTGGAAAAAGGTGTTTAGTTACATACCTCCAGTAGCAAAAGATGAGATTTCTTTAGTAAGTGGGGATAGAAAAGTTGAAAGAACTTGTACTATTTATGAAAAGAAACCCGCCCTCTCTTGGGGCATAGTAAAATAATGAGTGATTTAACTACTTATGCTGAGTGCCAAATGTTACTCAATGCTACTTGCACTTAATCAATATCCTTTATACTTATAAATGAGCCGATTGCAATCTCTTGATTTACTCGTCTTTCTCTCTCTCACCGGGATGTTGGATACGTTTAGGTTCGTTACCACTCTCTCCGTTTCCAGGACACCCACCATCCGTCTATTGCCTCACTACTTCCGTGACAGTTATTTGCAATATTCCTTTTCATCTTACTTCCCATTCTTAGGTTTTCATTGACGAGACCTACAGCTATTTATAAAGGACGTAGCGATTGTCCGGAGTAGCAGTGATTATTTTATAACGAGGTGTTGGGGTTGGTGACATATTTAATGTGACCTGTTTGTGAAATGTATTTATTTAATACATTTAAATCATTCATTGTATTATTATAACCTAGCAGATATCTAAGCATGTTCCTGTTAATCTCTCTTTTACTTGTTTTGGTCAGAGAGAACTTAGTTCCTCGTTCCATCTTTACAATCTTATTTGTATAAGTAACGGATTTCTTAGCGAAATAGTAGGTTAAATACCTACATTACAGGTTAAATAAGACTTAATACAGGAAAAGCATAATGTTTAATAAATGCCTATAAGAGAAATTTAAAACATTAAATAAAAATGGTAGTATTATGTTTCTTTGTTATTTCTCTTCCTAAATCGTAATTTGTACATAGAATAACGTCTGATTTAGATGATTTGTTAGCTAATGAAAGATGAAACCTGGTTTATGAGTGTAAAATAGTTGATAAAATTAGTGCGATTACGTGTCATCGAAATGTTGACGGTAGAGATGGGAAGTTGAGAGCTTCCAAAGTAGAGCTACTTTGAATCTAGGAATGAGTTAGCTACCTGTTTGACTCTGAGGCCGACCTATCGACCTGTTTGACTGCAACGCCGACTTAGCTATCTGTTTGACTCTAAGGCTGACTAAACTACCTCTTTGGCTCCAAGTTAGAGTTAGCTACCTACCTATTTGACACCAAGGCAGACTTAGCTACCTCTTTGACTTAAAGGCAGACTTAGCTACCTCTTTGACTCAAAGGAAGACTTAGCTACCTACTTATTCGACTTTAAAGGTAGACTTAGCTACCTCTTTGACTCAAAGGCAGACTTAACTACCTGTTTTACTTAAAGACAGACTTAGCTACCTCTTTGACTTCAAGGCAGACTTAGATAGCTGTTTTATTTTAAGGCCGACCTAGATAGCTGTTTGACTCCAAAGCAGACTTACGAGCTGCTTGACTCCAAGGCCAACATAGATAGGTGTTTGACTTCAAGGCCGACTTAAATAGCTGTTTGACTCCAAGGCCGTCTTAAATAGCTGTTTGACTCCAAGGCCAACTTGAATAGCTGGTTATTCCACGGCTGACTTGAATAGCTGTTTGACTCTAAGGCCAACTTAGCTAACTGTTTGTTAGAAAAGAATTAGACAACAGAAAACTAATTATAACTAGCGTTTATGATATATTTAGTTATGCTTACCAAGAGAATTCATGCTGTAAATTGGGCAGTATAGTTTTTAAATGTTTACATTAAAATACTATTACTGTTTAACTGCAAGTTCTTTTAATCTCTCCGCAAGCGAGTGTCCTCTGAAGGCTGTTACGCCGGGCAACTGGAAAAGCACAACGCGCTCCCTCTTCCTGTTCCAATAGTAGTCCAAAAGTAGATTGAGACTTGCCTAGGCTTTTTCTCCTTTCTAATATTTGCAATGCATTTTATCTTTTCATCCACACTTACTTTACCCTGCCTTTTTCATTTGTTTTTCTTCAAGGCGCAGCTAATTCTGTAGGATAGTCACAATCAGCTTTTTGTTCGATCTCTTCCTTTCTCTTTTTCCGGTGGAGGTGAGGTTATCTTCCATACCATCTTTAAACTCATCTCTTTTTTTTCCCCGAAGGAGTGTGTTACGTGAAGCATTGAAACCATGTTATGTCCTAATTTGAAGGATTGCCTGCGGCCTCTGGCCCCAATTCTTGCAGAGGGATTCTCTCGTATACCAATGCCCGTAAAAGGTTATTGCTAAATATATCTTCCACATATTTTCACTTCCGCAATATTTACCCGTTTTCTATATATCTCCCGTTACCAATTCTCTATGAGAAACGCGTTTATCCCTAAAATAATTAAGTTAGGTTAGGGTGAAACACGCGCTTATTTGGCTGTTTTGGGTGCGAAGAGTTGTCTCTCAGTGATTGACTGCCGTTCACTTGGATCGGGCTTCCGCTGCAGCAGCAGCATCTTTTGGTTCCTATCCGATGTGGAACTGCATGGTTCGCCTGAAGGAACCAAGGATTGTAGTGAATTAAAGAGATAGAGACACCTAACGAGGAGGAACCTCGATGATACGACTTTATGGCCCTTTCTTACCGGGTACAAGACCCATATTCCTGAGACAAATGGCGGCAAAACATACTGAATGGTTTGGAAGTTAAACGTTTTTTTTTCTTCCTTAATATCTTTTGATAGCAAAGTAATATACAATAAGGAGTAGTTTTAAATCTTTAAATTGATACAACTACTTAAAATGGGACTCTTAAGATTACCCTACTAAGGGTCGTAATGTAGACTATTTGTAATCTTCAATAAAACTTGAAGTTTTCTAGTTGTTAACTTTAAAATAGCTACTGAATTAATAAAATAACTCCCAACAATTCAAACATATAATGGTTAAGACAAATAATGAACATATTAAGGAGGAGGCTATGTAGGCCATTTGTACGCGACAAACGAACAGAGAGAAAATTGTAAACATCGGACCCCTCTGTGCTTGTAAAAGGGAAATGGAAATGAGGGAAGAGGCTAATTCACCCTTTAACCAGGATGTCCAAAGCACCCTGAAAGCCAAGATTTTGATTCAGGAAATTAACTGAATTATGACGCATTCCTCTCAAATAACGCACACAATTCCATCTCTTTCTCACATAGATTGCCGTCCTCGTCCATCTATCTAGTGCTAAAAACTAAACTTGCATCCGGTCTGGATCATTAAATCAACCACCACACCCTCTATCCACCTATGCAGCACTTTGCAGCCAGAGATACAGCTAATATCAGTTTTATAGTCGATTAAACCATAAAAATATTTTTTTAGATTTGGTTAAAGGTGTTCGAAGTTCTGGAGGCTAAATGTTAAAACAGTTAACTTATTTTTTTCAGGTGTACTGAGCAACAGCACTATTGGCGAGTAGAAGCAGTAAAATTGTCAATGTTTGGGATCATTTTATGAACATCCATCTATGCCGGATGTACTACATTTAAACACAGAATGATCTCTCAGGTTGGGCAGGCTCTTAAACAACTCAAGAGGCTTTTTTGTCAGAAAAGCATCAGCCACTTCGGATAAATCATCGGAAACTAGTACTAACTGTTTTAGGTGTTCAATTGTCTCGATAAAGTTATCGTGCACTAATAATAGTAGCATAAGAAATAAAATCACCGAATTTAGATTAATAATCGCAGTAGATAATGTTGATATAATAGCAATGTGCGCGAGCTCGAAAAGAGATTTGGGGGAATCACAGAAAATAGATAATAAAACAAGTGTTGGGCGATTCTTCATGGTAAATGTTATCTAAAATAATAAGGAAATTATCTTTTTATAATTCGGATCTGAAGAGTTAATATGCGTTAAAATTTCTACACGCAAATTAAAAGCCTTGTTTCAGGCCCAACACTCAATAGGTGAAAGTAGGGTGGATCGAAAAAGGGGGGGTTTGCAAAACTTTTGAAATTGATTTTCCCACCCTGATTTTGTGAAGGACCCCACGTCAAAAACTATTCTGTTGAAATTTCCGACTTCTAAATTAATATTTCTAAATTCTTCGACGCAATTAAAATTAAAAAAAGAGCAAAAATATCTGAAACTTCTATTTGTTTTCAAACTTCTCATTTTTACATCAACATTTATCTCCTATACCGGGTATATTATTTACATAAAACTATATTTCCATAAAACTTTACAATCAATACTTCTACTTTGATTTTATTGAAAGAAAATAATCTATTATCTACTCGATAAGTTTTCCTTCCTTTTCTTCCGTTTGTTTCCATGCAACCTGTAGATTTTTATCATCATCACTCTAAAATAGAAGAAATTGCACAATTAACTATTTAAATTTTCACTATTATTCAATATCCATTTATTCAATGCAGTTAGATTTTTGTAGTGTTATTACCTTTCATTACGAAGTCCTTCTTGATATTAAATGAAGGTGTTTTCCTCCTGGACCTAATTCTAATCCTTATATAGCCGTCCCGTTTGTGTTCTCCACAAACTGCTAGTGACGCTTTTGTGACCAAATTGATGCATAACCCAATCGCTTGTGTGTTACATGAAATTCTATAAGTTAATCATCAGAGAGCGCCCTCCTCACCGGAGGTTTGGTCACAGCAGTCTGCTGCCAATTAATTAATAAGGTGGGTGTAGGTGTAAGCTTGAAAGCCTATGATTTCCCTTTATAATCTTTTCGTGCTTTCATAATTCTTCTCCATGCGAGTTTCCAGAAATGATTTCTTTCACCTTGCAATATACAGAGAAGAAAGTTCTCCGCATGTGCAAAATCAGCATTTATTTGAATCACTTGGCAACTATATATTTAATCTGTTTGTTTATCCCTTGCAGTAATTGCACTGTCTTGAAGAAGTTGAGTGCTCCATCTTGTCAAGAAGAGTTATCTTTTATTTAAAACCACCATGGTACATACAACTTCATTATTAACAAGACAATGGATTTCAGAGTGTCAGAAGGGTCAGAAGTTGAAACATATAATCGAAGTATCCGATTTGCCGTTGTAAGCCATCGTGCATGCGACATTTTTTTCAGGACTCTTACATTTACCTTGTGAGATAGATAGAAGGATATCAAACAGGTGCCTTTGATCGGTGCTCAGATTCCCTGTGTTGGCAGACGGCAAGCTACTCGTATTTGGCACGAATTCAACAACAACAATTAAGACTCTCACATTTATCTAGTTGTTTCCCTATAGGTCCAACAAATCCACGAGAACTCGTTGTTTTCTCATCCAAATTGCTGATGAGATGGCACAATGAAAGCTCATTTGCATGAAGCTGGCCAATAAACCAATGTGGTGGTCGATTAATGTTTTCTTCTAACATTTTCTTCTAACTACCTTTTGTTGCCCTATGCATTGCCGATCCATCGCATCCTACAGCAACTAGTTCATCAGTTGCGATTTTACTTGCTTCTAGATTCGAGAATATAGCGTCGCATATAGCTTTAGAAGAACCTGTCTTCAGTGTCAAGTGTCCAGAGTATTCTAAACTATGTTCTTCTATCATAGAGATGTGCTCTTCAATTATCTTCTTCTTTCGATAAGCTCCATCCATTGTCTCAACAACAAATGTGCTATCTTTTCTACCATCAAAATAAATAGAATATAATGGCTTATCCGAACTAATTCGTTGCTGTAGTTTTTTACGTTCTTTGACACGCTCTAACTTTTGAACTGTCAACTATTAGAGAGGTTTCTATGCCTTCCATTGACGATAAGTCATTAAGGATTGAACTTGTTATTAAAGCTCTAGCTCGAGCAGCAACACTAGTGCGGTCACATGCCAACGCTAGTTCAGATAATAATATTGGTTTAATATGTAGTCTTGGAAGCAATTTTTTTGTTTACTTCTTTTCTTTTCACGGATAAAGGAAACTCATAGTCGCTACCTTCGTCAGCAGATTCTGTTGCAGTCCTTGATGAATGAAGAATCACTTCGATATTATCTGTCGAAGTAGATGGTTGATTTAAGAGACCATAAATACTTACTATTGTTCCTAACTACACTCTGTATATTCTTCTTTGATTGAATTTTATCCATATTACCTATTACCATTTTCCTAGTTGTTCGTTGGTCTTCCAGAATCTTTTGCTCCAATTGTGGTACCTTGTTTTCTTTGCTACAAAAAGATTTTCAAAGCTATCACATTTAAAACACGAAATATCAAACAATTGTTTTGCATTCTTTTTAAAATCCTCACATTTCTCTTTGAATGATGTCACATTTTTCCTGCTAATAATAATTTTAAATTCTTTTTCTATCTGCCTTTATTGACACCCAAGGGATTGATGCCGTTTTCAAAATAGAAATTAACTTCTCCGCTACTAATGTGATAATTTGTTTAATTAGCGAGTCTTTTCCATTGAAGTTGTTTTTCTTTTCTCGCTCAAACAAAACATATTTTATAACATCTTTATAAGTTGGCAACACTTAGGCTTTTATTTATTAACTTTATCAATTTTATTAATTAAATTTATTCATTAAATCTATAAAATTTATTTATAAGATAAATTTTAAATATATTTGTATTTTCATACAAAATATTCTACATGATTACCTCCAGGTATAAAATACATATGGATAAAGTTTATGCATCTCGAGATGAATAAAATGAAAGTTATCAGCAGATAACCAATTTGCTAAAAGATTTGCCCAAATTGATACGAACAGCGGAAATAAATTTATATTGGAATATCCCGATTGAATTAGCAGTGGAAAACATTTATACAAGTTATAACTATTGGTGTGGGGGCCATTATCCTCTTCGAAGCTTTGAAATCTGCTGCCACAGCAACAAACCAACTCTTGTCGCACCTGCGCAGTAATCTTTCTCCATTCAATTTGAAGAATGTCTCCAGCATTTTTAACAGTTTTGGGATTCCTCGTTTTCGACCTTTCTTCAAGTTTCCTCAAAACATTTTTAATGGGATTTAAGCCCAAGTCTGTGAGGGTAACTTTATTGCAAGGATGTACTTGTGATCCAGGAAAGTCGTCATCTACTTGTACTTTTAGTAGTGTGCGTAATAATGCTGGATTGCACTTGGAAGGCTAGCAGATGGGTCAAAGAATGAGGACGCAGCAATTCATTGTAAACATGTGCATTCACTATGTCCGTAAGCGCACAATTGCCCCATTGGCTTTTACCCAAATTAGATTACGAACCGTGGAACTTACTCCAGCAAACTTTTCGCTCTTTTTGGTGTAATTGACAAGCATCATTCTCATGCTTTTTTTACAAACAAATCTCTTACCTTGGGATTCATAGAAATTGAAATTAGAATTTTGAGTAAAGTGTTCTTGACATTGGTTATCCCTTTATGTAACAACGTGCTCAGTGGCTAAGTAAAAGCGGTACTTCTGTTCTTCCGACTGATCATTTGCGTTGTTCACAGTAGGTGCGAGCTGAAGATGTCTTCTTCGGGCCAAAAAGGCACAGTCTATCTGGATAGATTGATAGCCAAAGTATCACTACTCTCTTAAGAAACTGCTGGATTCGTTTTAAAAAATAACATAATGGATCTATCTTTTCTTTTCGATTCTTTCTTCTACCATCGGTTGATTAAAAAGTCTGACATTAATCTGCTTTCTCACAGGTTGACAGAATAACATGGACTACACACTTTGAGCGCTTGTTTCTCTATGTAATGGGTCCAATTAAAAGACCATCTTAGTGGCGTAGCTTTACGATCTACTTAAGCATAGAGAAAGGCTTGTCATATATTTTAGACGTGTTACCTTGAACAGAGCTGGCGATAGAATGGCCAAGCGTAGACGAGATCGAACTGAAGTTTGTTGTTCTTTAAACAATGACGGTTTCTCTACATCAAATCTAAGCGTGCCGATCATTT
Organism: Ceratothoa steindachneri; assembly: GCA_963969495.1. Taxonomy (NCBI): domain Eukaryota; kingdom Metazoa; phylum Arthropoda; class Malacostraca; order Isopoda; family Cymothoidae; genus Ceratothoa; species Ceratothoa steindachneri. Next base: position 207,206,235 of record OZ018324.1, on the reverse strand, counting down.
AGAACAGTTCACTTGTTCTATTTAATTGCTTATTTGCTGATAATTTTCGTTTCATCTATGTTAATTTGCCGATCCTTTACCTAGAGGTTGTTGATAGCTAAAAGTTTTCAAACGCCAATTTTGGAAACCATTGGTTTTCTCTGGTAAACCCATAGGAAATGTTGTGATAGAAAAAGAGGCAATGCGATCTTTTGTATGGTACAGTATTTTAGCTTAATAATAAAAAAATATCTTCATCAGATTTAGGGAAAAATCAATTGATTAATGTGAACATGTAAGACATTTCTTCTTGCCTAGCTCTTGGGTACTAAAAGCAGATGCTTCAAAAAATAAGATAAAATGTAGAGTTCGGTTATTTTTATCATTATTATAACAATATTATCCGTAGATACGGACATAAAGGAATGAGGAGTTGAGCCAAAAATTGAGACATTCTGATAAAGTCGACTTTTTTGAAAAATGTTACCTTAATGAATCCTCGATAATTAGGGGCTTGGATCTGGAAATTAGTCGAACAGAGTTTGAATTATTTATCTGGAGTAGTATAAATGAGATGTAGTGAGACTATCACGCTTGTTTACTAGAAAATATACATTTATCTCCATAAAGAAAGTTTTGCTGAAGAGGAGAGATGATCGTCCACGAAAAACTAATTTCTAATCAAAATTGTACAACGATGAACAATGAGAGAGGCAAAATGCTATCAGAAATCTTAGTAAGTTAGGAAATTCACTCGCATGACCACCATCAAATTCATTCGAGTAAATTGAATCTTTTATGACATAGGCATAAAATTTTCAATCAAATTTCAAATTTCTTTAAACTTGTGTCAATCATTGTTGCTACTTTTAAATATATTAAAGAAACTAAGAAATGATTAATACCTTAAACTTAATTTCTCAAGGCTAAATTTCAAACATTAATAAATACCATTTCTAAAACACGTTTGGCCATTATTTATTATTTGAACTTTTATGCTAATAATACAAGCTTATGAGTTCCATTTGGATTTTGGTCCGCATCAAGTCAATCCCAAAGGGATTTCAGCAGATTCCCATAATTTCCTTTATTAAGATTATTTAGCCAACCTCGGCGACGATCTTGATGAAATTGATGAATTAGAGGATGTAAAAAGATAAAGGAGGTAGGAGGGCAGGGTCATCGTGAAAGGAAACTATTTGGGGATTTAGTTAGCACGGAAAGGCACGCAACTCTCGTAAGTCTGAAACGACCCTTCTTTTCAATGAAGTCAGGACACGTAAGGAGCCTTTCAGCATGTAAATGGTTCATCCTCTGCTACTGTGGCCTAAAGTTAATACCTTCTAGACACTAATCTGTTAATACGAACTAATTTATATTATTTTATTATTACCCTCCCCCCGAGCCTGTTAAAATATTTTCGATGCACGAGTCCTGCTATTGCTTTCGTTGCAATTCCCAATTTATGTTCCCTTTTCTTTCTTTTATGCACTTTTTACCATTTTATATTTTCCTATTGATTTATTCTTTGTTTATTAAAAATGGCCTCGTTGGATGCATCATTTTCCTTTATTATCAAAATAAAGACTTTTCCATCCGATGATAGAAGATAAATAAAAGAGGTGTTTAAATACGACCACAATTTTTTATTCTTGATTTTTAATGTTTGATTTAAAGCATATCTTTGGAATGCTGCTATTCCACTTCAAGCCATTTTCTCTTTGTGGTTTGCTAAATATCCGTCTACTCTCATTCACTTGGGTAATTCTTCCTTTCTTTCTTACCAAATATTGGGCTCAAAATTCGGATTTCTTGGTTACCATAGGATATTTAGTTACTTGACCCCTTTTTTTTATCTCAATCAACTGGTAATATCTTAGAAATTTATCGTCACATTATTTCCTTATAAATAAATACTTTCATTGTTATTTTTATTATGTCTGTCTATTTGTCTGTCAGTCGCTCGCATACACTTTCTACCTTTATATTTTGATACTTTTAAGATGAAATAAGAACATGAGTGAGGTGGCTTCAAATTTATTCCACAAGATAATTTTCTCTTTGTTAACGACACAACCGTGATTTTACTAAGATTTGGTCAACACTATTTATTTTAATCTTTGATTAATTATGTTTAGATAAATGATTTTATTTTAGTCGTGAATTATTTATTTTAAGTAAAAAGTCGCGAATTTTGTTGAAACTAGTTGTTTGTTTTGTTTCGCCCCCGGCTCGTATAAAATTATTGAGGATTTTTAATTGATTATACGCTTTTATCTCTGAGATATGTCTCCGCCTTAAGTATAACGATGAACATCATCGTCGTCTCTTAACCTTTGGTTCAGCCGCTCTTGTTCCAGGCGATTCAAGCAAAAGATCAGGTATATTGGGCTTGGAAAATAAATCTTACCTTTGACTCCGCCTTAAGTATAACGATGAACATCATCGTCGTCTCTTAACCTTTGGTTCAGCCGCTCTTGTTCCAGGCGATTCAAGCAAAAGATCAGGTATATTGGGCTTGGAAAATAAATCTTACCTTTGACTCTCAGTCAGTTTTTCAGTTTCCTTATTCGAAGTAATCTCATTATGCTTGAGGCAAAGCATTCATCTATTCGAAGGAACTTTGATAGGTATTCTTCATCTAATGACAAGACACTCTCATTTTCGTCTATAGTTAGGAGAATCGCCAACAATATATGTCGTTCTACCTTTCCCTCACGCCTTTGTTCTTATAGCACTATCGCGGTTTCTCCTGGTTCTAGCTAGACGACTCTAACAATCCTGATTGTTATTTGGCTCCTCTTATGAACCCTATGCGCTTCCTGTAATTTATTTTCGGACTAACTGAAAAAAACTCCTCTGTTTTGACACATACAAGGATTATGTTCTAGTTGACATTCATATTCGAGTATTGAGTGGATCTTTGTACTTGTTCTTATAGTACGCCTTCCACAAAACATTTCTCTCCTCTTGGAAACGGCCTTTGATATATTTAATCATTAAAACTGTGACCGCTTTGTCCCTTCTAACAAGGTCAAGTTGCTCTCATATCCTCTATTTTCAAAGTATGAGTCCTTCCTCAACTAAAATTGATTTAATTACTTTGAGAATCACATTCTTCTTTCTGATCACTATGCACTATGTATTTCGTATACCTAGTAATTGTCCATATACTTTCCTAGTCCACTAGTGTCTGGTGAACGTACTCTAAAAAATTAGCTGTGATATGTAGATGCCTTAGTCTTATCTCGAAATTCCTCTATTTTTGTTACTTCTTTACATTGTGCTCTTTGATTCTAGTTTTTTCTCTGGCTGCTCTAGATCCATTGTTGTCGATGGATCTGCTTATTAATGATTAGCTCTCCTCTTCAAATAAGCTGATACAGTACTGCTCAGATGAGTCAATACTTTATTCATATGTTCACATGTTTCAATTCTGCTCCTTTAATTTTCACTTGTGCTACCTTTTGTCTCGATGTAAGTACCACAATTAATTTGAATTGGACAGGCTTTCTCAATGGAGGAGACAAATCTTGTTAATATTATCTTGCTGGGCAGAAACTCCTGACTCACAAGGAAGTGGAAACAAAACAACAATAATTTATGGAGCAAAACTAACATTAGGTTAGTTTAGCCTTACTCATTTGACGACATTAGGTTAGGTAAGCGTTACTCATTCGAGAGAATCTTCCATACGCTGCTGTTTTTTTCGCTCCTTAGCAGTTTATTGCTCTTTGTGTAATCCCCAACTGACAGAAGCGAGTTTGGAAGAAAGTGGAATTAGAATCTTAATTCGCTATTGTTACAAGTGTAAACTTTCCACAAGAGTTAGTGTGAAGGATATTTGCGATGCTGAAGGAGAAGGCACTGTCATTCAGGCGAAGGTCTTGAGGTGGTACAGACATTTGAACTACGAGGATCAACCCTTAACGATCAACCACATTCTAAGCCACCATCAACCTGGTATCTGACACAGATTCGGATGTTAGATGATCGCTGGAAGAAGATCATAGACATTTATTTTGAAGAAAATATGTTGGTGTTTACCATTAAATTAAATTTTTTTCTTTCCGCTTTCTAAGTGAGTCAGGACTTTTAGATCAACCAAATAATACCACCATTACCCAACCTTTACCCATCTCACTATCAAGGACACCTAATAAGCTTCACATTTTATTTGATGGTTCGATAGTTACTTCAGTTGACTCAATTACTTACTGGATCTTACTGTAGCATCCAATCTTTCTTGGAAACAAATATCTCAGGAAAAGCTAAGTTGTTTCTAAAAATTAGGTCTCCTGTTAGATGTCGAAAATTCTTTTCTCTTAACCAGTTGCTACGGTTTTACACAGGAATTTTGCTTTCCTTTCTCAAGTACTGCTTTTAAATCTTGGGTGGTTCTACAGGTAGTTATTTGCTCCATGCTCCCGTGAACGATCTGCCTATATGCCCACACAAAACCCAGAGCAAGAAGTACCCGGCAGGCTTTTGGGTTCTACTTTTATTGGTTGGCGATCAGAAACGCGAGGATGAATGCAGTGGTGCATCTCTCTTTCGGTACACATAGAAACATAGGGTTTACTAAACCTTCTCATGTTGTCTTTTCTTTTAACTACATTTTGTCACGTTTTATACAATAGCTCTTTTAATTTCCCCCAAAGTCTTAAATACACTTTCATGTTTCTCCTTTCTGTTTCTTATATCTATATACATTTGCAACTTAGGAATGGCTGTTATATAGACAATATTTCGTGTCAGGGTCATCACAATAAAAAACAACATAAATAGAAGGAAATAACCTGTGGGAATTGTGACTTGGAATAAAAGAATTTCTAAATAATTATATTTATTAGCTTCATTTTAAGCTCTACAAAAACAACAATGTTACGTGAACTCAGATTTATTTCTCTAACCGTATGCTAAAGTATTTGGCACTAGAATCGTGTTGATGAGCCACATGATGACACATCGAAATAGAGCCTCAAGCACAAACTAAACTCGTCCGCGAGTGATGCCATAAATCAAATATCCTCCAATAGAGAGCCTAAATTCCAGCGAGCTTCTGATGACAGAAGTGGAAGAGCAGCTTGTGAGTGGTGCGAGTTAGCAAGGGAAGAGGCGCTCTTAATTTATCTTCGAGCATATTTTTCTTTTTTTATGAAACCAGAGAAAAATAGATGATTGAAAATAGATGATTATTAAATAATACCGTGAATATCATGAGATAAATGCCTAATTATAAAATTCCTGAATGAAAATTGAATGAAAATACTCAAAAGATACTAGTTGAATATAACCTGCAACTAGGTACTTTATAAACATAATAGCCCAGATATTCCCACTATAAAACGGGAAAGTAGATATGGAGTAAAATTATTAAAATAATTAGAAAAGAAATAAAACAATATGGTCTAATGAGTCGGAGGTAGAAAGCCTACCTGATGTGATAATTAAGAATAGAGATTTAAGCAGTAGTTTCATTAAGAATAAAAGGACTAAATGGGGTGGAATGAACGATTGTCAAGTTGCTCACATAATATGATTGAAAGCATAAAATATCTTGAAATATGATATGAAGGCACATATTAAGATGAATCTAATTTGCTGTTGGTTGTATTAATCAAAATTAAATGGACAAATGTTATATTTTAAAAAACTTGACGAGATACTTCGAAAATGAAGAATGTTTTTTATATAAAATCATTACGGGGGAAGGATCATTTTAGTTAATATGTATGTTACGCGACGCTTGTGATTCGAGTGTAAGTGAATTCTGAAAAAAAAATGATAATAGATTGAGTGCGCATTTTTAATTAATGCCACCATAAGTGACTGCACATGCGTATTCATGCAGAGTATACATCAATTTATAAATTTGATGAATTAATTCTAATAGCGTTTGAAAATAAAATGGAAGAAACTAAAACAAAATAATATGTGGTCGATAGTTATGTGTTTCGGTAAGTTTAAGGATTAAATTCGTTGAATGAAAGTTAACAGACACAAAATGACTTAAATGAAGGAATGTACATGACCATGAGTATAGTGAGTATTCGCGCGGTTTGACCGTTTCATTTGTATTAAATGGAGAATCGCTTCTACCAAGCTTCTCAGTTAATGAAGAAATGGAAGAGGTAACAAGAGTCAAGTAACTTGTAAGCCTCAGTGAAGAAATGAAAAACTGGATGTGTTTTCAAGATTTGCTTGAAAGTTAGCTCACCTAATCGGTTTGTTGGGTGAGTCAATTATCAGCATTGATTGCTCTTGAAAGCAAGTAAAATATGACGAGTGAAGGTATAATTTGTGGGACGGCCCGTTAGATATGACAAGATCCTTCGAAATCTCACTTGCTCTGCCATGAGAGGTCAGTAATATTTTTTTCTCACGATCGATGTGAGCAACTTTATGCGGTTGCGTTGCAATGTTGCATCAGTCATTTGAGTGTCTCTAGTTCATTGACCTGAAGATGATGGTGTATGTACGGAACTATTTGTGCTAAGAGATTTTTGTGGCATTGTGGCGTTGACTGCTGATACTCATTCATAGGTTGTGAATAAATTGAAGCGAGATTTTTCCGTCGAAATGCGCAGATAAATTAAAGATCTACCTAGCCACCTAAAGAAGTTGGTTTTACAACCCTATCTGCTAGCTAAACGTTAAAATATTTGGGCACGGATGGTATCCGTCATTTTTCTGCTCCCGTTATTCATGAATGCACTTGCCTTGAGGAAAGATAAGCTTTTCCAAAGAGAAATAGTCGTCTAGGGAATTCCAGAATCACTCCTGTTCGCTACTTTATAGCAAGGGTGCTGAATCATTGCAGAATAGTCACCATTTTAGAACGTTGATATTTAATTCTCCTTATTTGAGAGGTTTTAGCACCTGACGCCGCTTATCCAACTTATTCGGAAGGGTTTATCCCAAGCAATGCTGTTAATAGACTCAAATTTTCTTTCTCAAAAGCAAGTTGAATAAGAACTAATTTGACAAGGACTTGTATCATGAAAATAATGGCGAAATTTAATAAAAAAGATTTGAGATCGTAAATGTGAATTTAGTATATGTACCGAGAAATGGTTGATAAAGTGAATGTGTGAAGTTAAGTGAGTTAGAATAATTTTTTCGTAAAAGAACCATAGCGAAGTTACCGAGATTGCACAAATTCTGTTCCACTCAGAAATTTTGATCTTTCCCGTCGAAAAGATCGAATATATGGAAAAAACAGCCATAAATTAATTTTACTAAATTTTCTGAACTTCATTTTTTGTAATTCGTTTTGTTTTATAAATTTGTTCAAAATTCGAAAATCATTTTTTTTTTCTGAACTTCACTTTAGCTCTTGGTTAATTTATTCATCGAAACTAAAAAAAATATTTATTGTTATTAAAACCATCAAAAAAATACCGCTCTTAAAATATAATATTAGGGACAAGAGTTGTTTTTTCTTATGTTATTATCCAAGTTCTTTCCAAGATTTTATTCATATATCAAAAGATTTCAGCGCAGGGCTAGTTTGGGCGGAATTCAAAGCTTTTATTAAAGTTATTCTAAGAGGTGATTTGAAAGAAGCCCCTAGAGATGTTTTTTTAGAATATTTGATGCTTTTTTCCAAGTAATTACTCAGTTATAATTTTTCTCACCTTACTGCCGGGTGTTTTTTTTGGCGGGAGGGGAGGTTTTAGTATACAAGAGAAGGAGCTTGCACTTCGCAAGCAGAACTTAAGTCTGTTTTAGAAGAAAAGAAATTATGAAAAAGAAGTTTTTCAGAAAGTTATTGAAAGTTTTCTACTCTTAGAATATATTGAAAAAGAAAAAAAATAATAAATATATTTCATAATAATTTCACACTATAGTAAAGTTAACTGCTCAATTCGATCCTGAAAAGGAAATCGATACCCTTACCTTGGCGGTAGGCCTCAGACCAAATGTCTGCCTGCAAAACGCAAGCTCCTCTTGTAACGAGGAGTAGCGAAGCCGCTCTTCTTCTTATTTATATTAAGCCAATCCTTCGCATCCATGGCTTCATTTTTATTTGTCTCTCAGAAAACGAGGCCATGATGACATCAGTCCTCTTCCTTGTTAATCATGTACTAACCCTTTTGTAGTGCAAAGTGGTACATTTATTTTCGTCTGGCGAAGGCCCAATATATGGAAAGAGAGTGCTCTTAATCAATTAGGTGAATGGCAGTGGTGAGAAGATAATCTACTGCCATCTTTATCTTGCATTAGGGCAGAATCAGACGACAATCCAAATTGGGTGTTAATTTACTTATCCTTCATTATAATTTAATTCCATTTAGGCTATTGATTGAGCTAATAGCACACATATATCTTCATATCTACTAAATGTCTACTATTAATGGGTGTAGAAGAAGAAAAAAATTAAAGTTAGAAGGAACTTCGTTTAAATCCCCTATGATGATTAAAAACATATAAGAGTGAACTATAAGAAATGAAATTGTCTAATAATTTAACCTCACTAAACTCGATTTATCAAATATTTTTAATTAAAATATTTTCTATGACATTTAAATGTCTTTTCTCGACAATGCAGAATTGGTCCACTCAGTTGACGACTCGCAGTGGTTCATATTTCAGTATTATGTGTGTATGGTGGATTACTTGAATTTGGGTTTGGCGTAGTAAACTTCTGAATATATTATAATGATGCTAGCGTGTGTGTGTCAGGCTGTGCATTATATATATATATATATATATATATATATATATATATATATATATATATATATATATATATATATATATATATATTTATATATATATATTGCGGGAGTCCGAGATACTTAAGTTACATAGGGTAACTCTCAGAACTTTTATTTCTTTCTCGTCTGTAATCACTCTGATACTGAAAACCTCGCATTTGCCCGTTGATCCGCAGGTATAAAAGTAAAGGCAATCATCGCTCGTTTATTTAATTTTATTCTAATTTTCACAGCGAAATAACCAGAGATGATCAATTTATTCTCCCAGAACGATGAACAGAAGGAAGAAGGAGAAGGATCCAGTGGATCGAGCCTGATCCTGGGGAATAAGGTAGAGTTAAAATGATTAGTATAGCACCAATTTCTTACTTTAGTAACTAGTTATGCAATTCTTCTAGTGATAATGATGATAATGAATAATGGTTTAGGTAGATCATTTTATCAAAATGTCCAGATTAGTAGTGAGAGTTTATAATAAAATTGTGAACAGTATGACCACACCTTCTTTGTCTGATATATAGACCTTTGATAGATTGTGTGGTCTTATAGGAAAAGGGGAGATGAACTGCGGAGAAAGGCATAATCTGAACGCTGCGCTTTTATCAGGAACCATATTTCCTGTTAAGCTCAAGAATTCAGATAGTAAAGTGAAGACCCTCTTCTCTTCGTTCCTCGGCTTGCAGTGAATTCAGGAAAGCGCATTTTAGATGCCTCAATTTTTGATAAGCGAATCATCCCCCGATGGGGATTCTAAATTTCAGCGAACTTTCGATGAGAAGCGTATGAGAGTTGATATGAAGATAACGCTCTCATGAGTGGGGCATATTTCCATTTTTCCATCTAAAACTATGGGAATATTTTGAAATGTATATTGATATTACCAATTTGTTTAAAAAGTAGGCTTAGTAAAGCTTAAAATCTTAGTTTACAAATTGATGTCGCGTGCGACTAGACTCGGACGCGACTAAAAAAAAACTTTCAAGTAATGGGTAGAGTTTTGTTGTAAGTATAACTGCATATTTGTCTATGTATTTCGATGGATTTCATGTTGCAAGTACAATTGGATTATTTCTGTTATAATATCTCACAGTCATCATATATTTCCTCTTTGCATGGTTATGAGGAATGAAGAAATAAGCAAGTTGATGAAAGGCACGATCCAAACCCACTCGCCTTTTAAATCTTTCTACGTAATGGTAGACTCTCCACTTTACTAAGCGATGCTTGGCTTCGGAGGTCACGCTACAGTAATCTGGGCTAAGTTTTCAAATTAAGTAAAGGAGGGAAGTTTTCAGCACTTATCGGCTAAGTCCAAACCCCTCAGGCCATTCGGATAACCGACCACATTCGTTTTTGTAGTAATATGAATGCATTTTTCCATCTTTTGAAGAGCTGGAAAGTTTTTGGTGTCCTTCATCTCATTTAATACATTTTCATTGCTAATGTTCATATTTATCCACGCATTTTTTAGTTTATTTCTCTTAATCTTTTAAGAGCTTGAATAAACACCTACCAAAAAACGAGGCTATTAAGCTCATTATTATAGAGGACAAACATTATGGATGAAAGGAACCTATACAATAAGCAATCCTTCAGGTTTCTCAATCTATACTCGAGTCTTTCTCCGAGCAATAATAAACATTGGAACAAATTAATGGAATATAACTTTTATCGTTATTTAATTGTGTTTCAAGTGGAGATGTTTTGTGTGACAGAGATTAGACCGTTTTTTCTATGAATTCAATACAGATTAAAGGACGTTTGTCCGTAAGGAAGATTTAGTTTGTGGTTAAGTTTGAAAGGAGGGTTTCGAGTTTGTGCGAAATCGAACCTCCTTCTCCTGAGGGCAAAAAGGGCGAAGGGATTAGCAGAGATAGGTGGGAACAAGCACCCTTCGAGGACCAACAACTCTCGCCACCCATTTCGCCCCTCCTATACTTTACCACTTTGCCTTTCGGCGAAGGTAAACAACATCGGGTGTGGTTAGTGGTCGAATGATGTCCCAATTCGCATGATGTCGAATGATGTGCCAATTCACATGATGTCGGCAATCTCATGCGTATGTGGTGGCAGAAATTCGCTGAATGACCCTCTGGATAGGATTCAGCGTTAAACGGAAGGTCCTGCCTCTGTGGGCAACAAAATGGCAATGGAGTGATAAAACACGATTGCAATTTGTGGCCCCTTCCTTTTAGACCCCTACGGGAAACATGATACATATCTTTACGAAGAAATCCTCCATTTTCGAAATCCTTAAATCTATCGAGGCGAATTTTGCTGCTTTTAATTGGATGACTAGAACTGGTAGGAAGGAGGGACGCTATCTGTTGTCCCTTTCATGAGGAACGAAGTCCCACCAAGAAATAATGAAATGTACATAAAGATCAGAATGAGAATAGACAGTCAGCCCAGAGGTACAAGGGACCAAAGTTCGTTAGGGGATGGGGGAGGGGTAGCAGGTGACCCCATTTGTCCTTACCTATCAGATCTCACCAGTGGGTAATACAATGCACATAGAAATCAGAATGACAGTCGTCGGTCAGCTCGAAAGAACCGGGAGCCGTTCCTCGTTATGGGTGAGGCATGGGAAAGTAGAATGTCTTCAGATACCAACCATAGATCATAGAGCCCCTACATCGTTCTGCGTCATGAGTATTTGGGTATCAGTATTGTTATGTAGGTATGAATGCATCCAGTATTCAAGAACACAGGAGAGAGTGGGTAGGTTGGTGTAGCAGAATAATGTCGAAGGGCAATTACGTGCCATTCTGTACCCACGTGGTCCTGGGTTCAGCGCATGGCTCTTTGAAAGCACCGCTGAACCATTATGAGGATGCAGCATATGCCGTTATCTCACTCCAGCTGTATTTGCTTAAGTACCGAATTTATCCTTTTTCATGGCCGCCTTTGAGCCAACATTCTTGCCTTCCCACATAAGATCAAAGTTCGTAGAACATTCAACGCCAACGTTATCACAATCTCACCCCCAAAGGAGTCACCGACTTTTACCCCAAAATCATACGGCTGGGTGGAGGTGGCCGCCATCCACCAAAAGCCACCTCACTGGACATCTATAGAATCCATCAACTTAGTTTAGTAAGCAGCACTAATAGATTTTTCACCTACCACCGCGAACGAGCTGAAGGACGCTCGTCTCCCCCCGCGATCGGAGACATCTACGATTTTGATTCGAGAACGAAGGCTAAATCGACATCCGTGGAGTCTGCCATAGTCAATCGGCGAGTATCTGACGAGCATTCATATCTAGGAAGGCTATCTACGAGTGCTCCTTCATCTAAAGCGAGAGTTAACCCGACTTCCTCCGTTGGCAGTCATCGTATCCCAATTGCCCATTTTCCTGCAACGAGCACGTAAACAATTGTACCATTGCCGACTGCAGATTGGTCTAGAATCTGGCTTACCCAATCGATCCATTCATTGTGTGTGCGCCCAGGTATAAAATCCCCTTTTTATCACCGACCGAACCCGACCATGTTAATCTTATAATTAACCCACCTGCATCCGCGTAGACTTTTAACTCCGTCTGTGCGACCATTCCCTTCAAACCCAATATTTGTGTATATTTAAATATTATTTTGTTGCTAGTAAAGTTATATTTTTGTCATTTTTTTCTTTTGCAACCCCAGCGCGTACCAGATACAGTTAATCATTGGCCAACTTGCACTCGGAAAAATTTGTTTTAAAAAGGACCCCGCAAAGTTAATTAATAAACCATCCCCACTGGACTCATAACAATTTCCCATTTCACTAAAGGTCTTCAACCAACTCTGTCCCAAAGACCCCAAAGTACCCACGTATATATTATATATATATATATATATATATATATATATATATATATATATATATATATATATATATATATATATATATATATATATATATAATTTGGCCATTCCACGACAGTTGTGCAGTGGAGACGGGAAGGGAATGTTGTGAGTGGGCATGTGCTTGATGATGCGCTTGGAACTACTTACCCTACTTAACCCCGTTAGGGTAATTTTCCGCGTATGCCCCAAAGGGCTGGCGAATCCTGACCGGTTTGTGTTTTGGTTTGCTGGTATTTTCCCCTTTGCCTAGACGCTAGAAGTCCAACGTCGTACCCACTCGGGTATCGAGAGCTCCGCTTTGATTGGCCAGCTACGAATAAGACAAAACGGGGTAACAAATACTCAAAGTGCTACCTCCAAAGTTTGAATGCAATACCCCATACCCATTAAGGCAGATTAGGCACAGTTTATCGTTAATCCGTTAATTAAAATGGAACAGAGTGAACGCTAAAGCGTTAATGATAACTTTTATTATATTCCAATGCAGAATACGATTTTTTACTCTGAATTCCCCTCAAAGGGATAAAGGTATGAAATAATTAAAATTTCCAAAATAATTATTAAAATTAGTCCTAAAATTAGCGTAACTGAAGCAGTCACTAAAATTAGTAATAAATTAGTACTAAAATTAAGATACCCGAAGAAAAGTCCACAAAATGCGCAGGCTAACCTTAATTGCAACCCTCGAATTGTTTTCTCTTCACGATTTTACAAAATATTTTCGACTGCAATTTTTTGAGTAATTCCTCCACAAGTCTGATGTATATTACTCAAACAAGCCATTAAGTTAGATAAGAAAAAGAATATTCCTAAATCAATTTAAAATATTATCCTTTGCTGGTTATTCACTTTATATGTATTAGAACCGACGGCACGATATACATATTTTTCTATATTACTTGCTCTATTCTGCATTCTCACTCATGAGCTTATTTTACCTCGCGTCGTCTTCATTCAAGCCTCTTTAAGATATTTCTTTGAAAATTGATCGAATTTTAGGCATTTTTTAACAAACAGAAAACTTGACGGCTTAAATAAAAAAGAAGCCCCGTCAATATTAATTGTTGACATTCTATAGTTATTCCAATGGCAATCTAAAATCGTGGCGTCCTGTGATGTATCTGGTTTTCTATAAGTGGCATGTAAGAATATTACTTACCCATTTCTACAGTGTATATGTAGATGATTCAGAATTTTTTTAGGTATTTTATTTTAGGAAATTACAAAAGTAAACAGCACCATTTTTCAAATATTTATATATATATATATATATATATATATATATATATATATATATATATATATATATATATATAAATCCGCCATTTTAGGTAGGATCTAATAAAAAACCCACTAAAACTTGACTTCAAATAAGTTTATTAGTAATATACTTCACTTTGCTGGTTTAAAAAATGAATAAATAATGTGACCCGTAAGTCACTTTTGTGTAATCAGGCTTAGCAGTCAACGTGTTAAGGCAAACATCGGTGATGAAATGTCAAGAGTTTGACAGCGGTGTCAAAATTCGCTCAATGTTAAGAATTTATTAGCGAAGAGCGGAGCACCACAGATTCTATATCCCCGCAGGAAAATAGAAGAGATGACTCATTTTTATTTATGTTTCACCTCGATCGGAATAAAAAGGAATATAAGTTGAATGTGTGGCTTTGTGTTAAATAGAAACAAAAAGGGAATCGCTGAACAAGTTGCGATGAAGAGGATTGTGTCAGTACGGGGGCAAGAGATTATTTTCTCATTCAAATTTAAATTGTATTGATGATTGAAGTCAGTTTATTGTTTTAAATTTAAAATGTTATATAATTTTTTATTTTCAATATAAAGTAGAATTAAAGCATCCGCGTATCTGAAGTGTTTTACGTTATATATCTTATACTATATTTTCGATTCAAAATATCCTATAAAAAGATAACAATAGGGGTAATGTCCCCACCCTTTGCAAAACCAGGTTTTTTCCCATATTTTCTTCCTTCTCATCTAAAAATATTATCAGATTTGTAAATCTTTTGGGGATTAATGAAAGTATCAGTGGATAGAGGAAGTTAATTTGGAGTGCGGGGGGGGGGGGCTTCGAGGGATGATAAGTTTTCTTCTATGGATACTTTTGTGAATAGAGATTGAACGGAATCAGCATCTGTGGAGAGGAATTTATATTTATTCATGTCTTGATTGATGCTATTACTTAAGGGATGAAATTTCCCGAGTTTCTGTGGGCCTGAAATCCGGCCTGGAATTTTACGTGGAACAGAAGCGAGCCATTTGGCAAGTCTTATGATGGGGACTTAACATTAGATATGATCAGGCTGAGGGATATTTGTTTCTTATGCGTCTTAAGGTAACTATACAAACGTGAGTTTTGGTAAATTTGTTGTTCTCATAAATTATTAGATGCTAATTAGTTCATAGATTCTGGTGCTGTAATCATTTAATGGTTTTATCGGATCACTTGATGTCTGTGTCTATTATTTTTAAGAGCAAAGATATAAAACGATAAACATTCTTAATTAATTCTATCTTCACTCAATCGAAAGTAAGAAGAGGTTATGATTTTTTTCTAATTTGAACCTTTTACCCATAGGAGTTCTTCAATTTTTTTAGCTAGTTAACTAATTGCAAAGCTTCTAGATGACTTAGAATCCTCATTAATCATTGTTAACTTATTGATTTATCTCGATTTGTTACCGTGAACAGAACTCATCTCCATACATCCATTCTTTCAACATTCACTCACTATGAGTACTGACGAAAGCACAATGGAAAGCTTATTCACTGCCCTTGGTAATTTGGTAAAACAAATGTCAAAGTGGCAAATAAAATTTGGGGTTAATTTACAGTATATTAAATATTAGTTTATAATTAATATCAAGTAACCACTTGATTCTCACATTAGGCCGGAATGTGAAAACTTTTATGCTAGAATCGTTTGTTGCTATCCTTTGCCATAACGAGGAGAAGGTTGGCTGATCCTGAGAGGAGGTCCATGAGTCCGCCCGCCATGATTTTTAATTATAGATCAAAATGCATGTTGATGATTGGAGAGGACAAGACTCTTTTCTTGATGCTGTGTTTATTTGATTATAATAAAGTTCTCAGTATACCATCTCACACCAAAATCCTATAAAGGCTCACACACACACATTTATGAGCTCTTAGCATTTTTTGGCCGCTCACCCTCTTCCAGTGGCTGCAAATCTAATTATGTTTCTCCTCTTTGCTAATTATCATTTCCGTCTCCAAACTCGATTAGAAGACTACCAATTTCTCTCTCACCTTGACTCTTCACACCAGATAATTACCATTAACGGTGGATTAAATCTTCTCTATTACAGGGTTTAAAAGCCGTATTATCTCTTGGCAATCTCTAAAATCCTAAACAAATTTAGCTCATTTTCTTCTATTGCGGGAATTGAATCTTCACAAACTACTGGCATATTGTAAAAGGATTTAATATTATTCCTAAAGAAATAATTTTCATTTACAATTAGGAAATTCATTTCCAGCAATAAAATTCTCCTAATATTGTCTTTTTAA
Source organism: Ceratothoa steindachneri (assembly GCA_963969495.1). Taxonomy (NCBI): domain Eukaryota; kingdom Metazoa; phylum Arthropoda; class Malacostraca; order Isopoda; family Cymothoidae; genus Ceratothoa; species Ceratothoa steindachneri. The sequence continues at coordinate 207,190,133 of OZ018324.1, read as the reverse complement.
ACACATATAGCAGCAAAATGAACAACTATATTATCTGATAAATACATATTTGAAAGTGATCATAATATTATAATATAAAAAAACTCATAATTTTAGTTTTGAACTAACTCGTATGAATAGCGCGGATTAAAACAAAAATTCCATTTACAAAATCATAAATTTTGTTCCACAAATTAAAGAGTTGTGGGACAGAATTAAGCTTATTGAAATATCGCAAGTAAAATATAAAAATTGTGTGCTATCCATTTGTCTGTGTGCCCGCTATAGGCACCATTAGGGTGGTAGGAGATGGAGAAATATATTATTCTGTGGCTACATTTTCTCACGGAGTTTATGCAGTAGGTTTTATAACGATAGTTTAGAAAATAATAACAAAAATAATCATAAAGATTTTGGAAATCCAACAAACCAAAACAGGCACGGATCCAATCCTGTAATTTTCCCAACATGTATCAAAGCCAATATGGGGAGCAAATGGCCCAACCTGGTCTCATAGTTTCTCTCCAAAGTAAGCATGATTTGCCTTTTCACAAAATCCATAATTTTGCTTCACGGTTTAGAAGAGCGACATGTTCGAAGATGTAACAAAACCTATTCGGATTATTCTTACAAATACAATCCATTTTAATGCAAATCCAGACCTGAAAAAATGAATAAAATGGTTATGTATGGTTACTTATCACCAGATGTGACAAAACAGAAGTAATAAATGGTTGGATAATAGCTCTATTTTGGAATGCACTTTCTAATATAAATCGAGCGAATCTTAGAAACCAGACCTGACCGAAGAAAACTAATTATCTTCTTAAATTGAGCCTGAAAAATGATTCTAAATCCGTATGAAGACCTTTGGGAAAAAGTCTTGAACCGCAGCTATTGTTACCAATGATGTAAAAGATAACCATTATTAATCATTAATGGCCTTTCCTCGTATTACTCAGAGGAAAGAATTCAGGTTAGCTTCCCCGATTATTTTAAATCCTGGATCCGCTACTGAATCATAACACTCTAACCCAACAATCATAACTAATCAACTAAGGCGTAATTATGTACATAACCACCAATCATATACAACCATCAAATGTAACCAAAATATCAAACAGGTTTAACATATCCTCTTAAAAGAGCAAACATTTGAAAACCAAAAACAAACAACTTGTCCTAAACCTACGTAAAACTAAAACTGTTCCACAACCATAAAAAAGTAAACCAAAGAAATCAACTTAACACAACGAACAATTCATAACCATAAAGCAACCACCGCAATCTCAAACAACCTTACCAAACCTTAGTATAATGCGAAACAGCTCAATTCTGCAAAGGTTCTATTCGTAAACTAGTTTGCAACTATCCGGACTTTTCCCATAATTGACATCTCCACTTTAGCCTCTATTCGCACATTCTTTACAAGCCACCTCTTACCCATTTTTCTTTAGAGAGAGGCTAGTTTTGCAGGCTAGTCTCCGACCTGATTTGTAAAGTAATTTCTGGTCAAGGATAGAAAGGTGAAATAGGTCTCCCCGTTTTAGAGGGGGTATTTGAAATGCTTCAGTTCTTCTCACCATTTTCTCTTCCACCGCTTCCATCTTTCTGTTGCATTTCTATTACCGTTGTGCAGCTGGCATTTTGAAAATTTCGTTCTCTTGTTTCCTAACGTCTGCAGGTGCGTTCCCTCCCGGCCTCAATCCATGTACGAGAATCTGTGGTATAGATCTTCTACATTTTTTCCAGTCCCTACATTTTTATGAATTTCTTTCAAACATTGCTTTAAATTTCGTGTAGAAAACATCAAACTGTTCAACAAAGTTTCTGTTTCATTGATATCAAACACTTGCTATTGCCTAATTTCTTACGCTAATTTCAGATCTGAAGTTAGGTTTCTTTTCAGTGCTCTACTTACTTTGCAATCAAGGTATTTTTATATCGCAAAATTTCGTCATCATCACATTGGCGTCGTAGTCAATCAGGAAAAATATATGATGAAATATGTTATAAAACTCTTTAATATTTCTGGATAATAAAAAAGAAAATTTAAGATAGTATAAATCTATTCAAGCTCACGATTTAAAACACTTTCCTCAATAGACAATGGTTATAGGTTATAGAAAACTAATTGGTAGATAAGAAATTTGTTACTATGAGGAGGCAAAGTTCGAATACAGTCTACTCGGGCATGAATTTACTCATGTAGTTCTTGCGTTTGTAAACTGTATCAGGCCATTCTCTTTTAATGCTCCAGCTGTAATCTGCCATCATATGTTTGTACCATCTCCTTTGATAACACCCTTCCAAGGACTTGATGTCCTAATAGAACCGCTCACCTTGCTCGTCATTACTGCTCCTAGGTTCTCCTAGAACCTATCAAGATAACTATACATCTAATGGAGTTAAACACTCATATTTTATCCAAGATCGCTAAATATGACAATATATTAGCTACGAAAGTTTCATCGTTGCAGCTTTTTTATTACCAAGAACGTTTGCCACCACCGTCAAAAATGAAATACATGCAGTCCTTTACTTGTCTTTCATTCCTCTGGCAAATTCTTGATCACGAATAGTGAAAGAGTCTGTGATCCATCAAAAACACCTGCCTTGATCTTCTTGAAGGACAAACATGGGAGGACAAAATATATGTGTTGGAAGCATTCGCCCTCAGTTTTCAAAGCATTTACAAACTACTTCATCAAACTCAGCTTGAGATGGAGCGGAGGAAAAATTATCTTTTCTTGATGACAATTAGATATTTTCCAATATTTGCCATACCTGTTTCCAGAGTCTGACGTATGGGCCATCCTATGGTCCTAGTGCTTTTCTCTAGCTCGTCTGTCACACATGCAAAGATAGCAGGGATACTTTGTTAGTTAGTTAGCGCCAATCCGTCCATGATACTAGGCGGTTCCTCGACCGGATAATGAAATTTTTATGTAAGGTCAGTATGACAATCGCTGGTCGGCCCGAGGGCCCTAGGGGCTAGTCCTTTTTGGGGAGAGGTGCCAGAGAGTATTATGTTTTGACACCAAACAGAGTTCAGGTGAGAGCCTTCGTCACCTCGGGGGAGAAGGACCTGTTCCGCGTCAGAGGTACGTGAATATAGATAGAGATCGGCAGGTTTCCTTGGAACAGAGAGAGTGTGTGTGTTGTGCTGTGAAGGCGGGGGAGAGAAAAGAAAGCAGTGTTGTGATTGCCTTTGGGTGAAGTGAGAGGTGTAAGATCTACTCACCCGATAAAGGAATGAGCACAGCGTGCCCACCAATCGGTAACCAGATATCTACGTGCGCTGACGTTTGTGTCCGCTCATGCCGGGATTCGAAATCAAACCCCGTACCGCGACGTTGGGAGGTCAACGCCGTATCCACTCGGCTAGCATGAACTTTCAGGGATACTTTGTAAATCCTCTTTGTTAACATAAGAGGAAATTTGCCATTTTGAGATTCACACAAATTGTCCAGTTGTGCTCATGTTATTAGGGTAGGTCAATCTCAGTTTTAGTGTCAATATGTTCCTCTCGTAAATACACCAAATATCCAATCCGAACAATTGCAGAAAAATTGCCATTATAAAGTAGAACACAATTCAAACTGCGCTTAGAACGTAAGAAAACCATCATCACACGTCCCACTGCTCAACGCATCGCATAAAACCCGCCTCCACAATCAAATCACTCGAAGCAAACATGAAATTTCGTCAAGAACCCATTCGAGTACCCTCGAGAACGCTGTAATCAAACCCCAGCACCCCCATGTAGCGTTCTAGTTATGTATAACAATAGGGAAATTCAGATTTAGCCATATGCTCCAAATAAACTTGGTGGATAGTGCGAGAAGGATAAAATTCAAAGGTGAAATCTGAATAGCCACAAGGGCCTATCAAAGGTCATCCGCATCTATCAAAACCCACCCACCCTCAAACTATTTTTAATACCTCTATGGCAAAGAATTCGACATATAAGCGGTTTTGCATAAGTGTGCACAATGAAAATCAGATTCTATTAAGGGAATGTAATAGTATATGTAGGGAAATCGTCACTCCCCCGTTTACTCGCGGTGGAGTCACGAGGTGATTATCACAAAGACATCCGGTCCCAGGCACCGTCGGGTCAAGCGCGTAACCGCAGCGCCACACCACTCGTCGCTATGAGAGACCTAAAGGTTAAAATGCAAGATCTCACCCAGGAGAGTGAGATTCAATTTTACGTCAAGTAAGAAATTGGAGACGTGTTTCTCCCAAGCTCGAAGGCTAACGAGGAGCCGATGAAAGACTTAGTCAGAAAAACCGTTTGGCATAAGAACCCTCCTGGGCCCGTCATCAAGCCTCCCCCCATCTTAGCACTCCTCCAGTGGGTTGACAACGTATAAATAAGGAACACTGAGGAAAATCGGGGTAGAATACGTCAGTCTCTAGGTGACCAAGTCCCCGGAATAAGACCTCGGGCTACTGAGACAGGACAGGTAGATTCCTTGGCTCACCAGACCAAGACGTACCCTGCAAGAAAGACAGGGCTACCTACCTTAAGGGGCTAAGAAGCAGCTCATCCTCGAGCTAGTCCCTGGTTATCAAACCGAACGCTAAGTTAACTTTGTTAAGTTCGACTTACTCTCGTAAGAGAGACTTCTCATATCCTGGTGCATCTTAAACACCCGGGGTATTTCTCGCCCTTGAGGAATTAAGGAAAGAAGAAGGAAAAGGCTCCACCTCGAGCCCGTTACTCGGTGGCCACACCAAACTCATAAGTTAACTTAGTTGAGGAACCAAGTTCAACTTATTCTCGTCAGAGAAACCCCCCTCCGTTATACTCGCCCTTGAAGAAGAATGGAACTAAGAAGAAGCTCATCCGTGAGCTAGTTCCTGGTTACCAAACCGACCTTCCAGTTCAACTTATTCTCACTAGAGGAACCCCCTTTCGTTATCCTCGCCCTTGAAGAATACCCTCCCCGAGTTCAGTCATCACCCATGAGGAATTAATTAACGAAGGACAAAAGCTTTCTCTCGAGCTTGTTACTCGGTGGCCACACCGCACTCCAAGTTAACTTGGTTTAAGAACCAAGTTCGACTCACTCTCGCCAGAGAAACCACGACTACCTTGGTGCCGCCTAAAGCCCTGTAAGTGTTCTTGTACTTGAAGAACCACTCCCTGAATACCGTGTGGACCCCTCAGCTGCTACCCTCGCCAAAAGGACCTCGTGATCCCACCCACCTACATCTGGCCAGGTGGCACGCGTCGTGAGACAATAACATTCCTAAGGTTTTTAAACTCCAATAGAGTCTGTAAGCCTAAATCTTATATATTGCTGTGTGTAGCGAAATTAACCAATTTTAGAGGGTCAAACTAATTGAATTAATTCTTGTGTATGATAATACTCGGAGTATTGCTGTAGTTAATGTTTAAATTTTGTGTATTCAATTGTTAAAGGTACAATATATGTTTATTTGGGGAATTATTGTGCGTTTCTCTATATCTTAACGTGTTTCCGACGGCTCTCTTCTTTAAGATATCAATATTAGCACTCTTAGAACAAAAAGGGGGGCATTCTACGACAGTATACTTTAATATAGCTTAATTTCTTTATTCAACTAAAAATGATTTTCATTTATACTAATGACTTTCATTTAATATGAACAAGATTCGTTCAATTTAATGTTGCGAGATGAGGGAAGGCCGTCAGGGGTGATCAAATAATCTATTGCATTCTTTTCTGGTAGCGAAAAATTAAATTTGTTCCTCATCGAAAAGGAAAAGTTCCTCTTTGTCTACTGATTTTAATAATCCAGTTCATTCACAGGAAAATATAATTAAGTTTAATAGAACAACTTCGAGTAGTTAAAGTATTTTAACGCCAGAGCTACTTTTGTAACGTCAAACTATGTACCTAATACACATCTTCACTTTCCATGTCTTCTTCACTTGTTTTACCATTTTGTAAACATGAATATCAATTAGACCTGTTGCTTCAAGAGTCCTCGATTCATTTTCAGCGCTCCATATATATGCCATTCTCGCTCATTTTTTGAGCTGACATTTAAGTAATAAGAAAACCATTTTTTCCTCGTCCAATATTGAGAGAAAACTGAGAGACAAACGAAAAAATCGAATCATTAAGGACATAAACATTTAAAGAACGAATCTGAATCTTTGACAATCGAGTCCCAATGAATCGATAAATTCTAATTGAGAAAAGGTTAACAACACACGCTTGTAACCAACGAGTGCATCTTTATAGAGTAGAAAAAGGGGAAAAAAGTCCAGCCCGAGGAAGAAGAAAGACAAGCTAAAAGAATGAACCAGAATAATTAAAAAGAGATAAGGAGGACAAAGAAAAAGAGAGAAAAAAGCATTCGGCCACTTGGCCAGAAGAAAATATTCATCATCCTGAGCGGCAAGTTCTAGCAAAGAGGACAAGGACTGTACAGGATAAGCTTCATCCCCTCTATCTCCTCTAAGAAGTGCAAAGCAAATATAACATTATTTTTGAGTTTAATATTGCGGTAAAGTATAGAAGAATAATACTATTATTTCACAACTCCTACAAAGCTCGCGATTGATGTGTTAAACCTGAAATGCAATGCGCCACCAAACAATAAGAGCAATTTATTCCACTACTTGTGCAACATTTAGCGCACACTCCGTTTCCACCATCTCATCGAATCATTCCTACAGCTGAAAAACTTTAAAATATCCGATTAGCAAAACTCAACCAGAGATTTACTTCCCCATGAAATCTAGGACGACATTAGGCCGAAATATTAAGATTATTAGATTAAAATTCAAAGGTAGGATCACTCTCCTATTGAGTTTAGTTGATCAATGACAAGAATATTTTAGACCGCATTTAAGGAGGATCAAAGGAATTTTGTCTAAGAATAAAAATTAAACACCTCAATAAAAAATCTCGAGTTCGAAAATCAATAAATCTATAATAATCTCATGACTTTCTTCATTTATTTCAATAAGTAGAAAACAGAACATTGATGAAACCTGAGTTTAAAATTATATATCTTTATATACCGCCAAAATAAATCCTAAACAATATATTTGCCAAACATGATAATTACCAAACAATAAAGATACAATGGAAAATGATAAATTATTTAAACCAATATGTAAAAGAGAGATGGACTTAAAGGTTTTCAGCAGTAATCTTACAGTTTAGGTTAAAAAGTTAAATTAATCTCAATTCTTTTTGACATTTCTAGAAGCTTTACTGTTTTCAAGCGCATCAATAAAGCCAAAACAATCCATAAAAATTGAGGAGAAACTATCTTTGAAAAGAAAGATTTCAAATGACGAAAGAAAAAAAAGGTAAGGATCAGATAAATATATATTACAAAGATGAGAAGAAAGTCTGGATAACAAGATTGATGATGCTGAAGAAGAGGATCTACAAGTCAAGCAAAGAGCCATAACACCTTTCTACTATCGGCAGAAGGGCTCAAGCTAAACCTAAATCGCGGGTTATATTTTGTCCTTGCCTTTGAGTCAAAAACGCTCTCAAATATAAATTGAGATCTTTTGAGAGCAGTTATAAAATTATTAACAATATGAGGAAGAGAACTTTTTGTCAGTAAAGAACAAGAGGAATAGAACGAGAAGAATGTGGAAGACTTAAAAAAGTAATAAGCATGGGGGCGCTTTTGGTGCGAAATGGGCGCGAGAACTGCAAAATTGGTGCCACCTCACGCTCCCCAGGGGTACCTTGCGAAGGTGTGGAGACTCATGCCCCCCGGAGCAATTTCAGAAGGGGCACGCATCTCCCACCTCCCATAGGTACAGTCTGTGTCTCACAGATGGAGGCGTCCTATCAGTTGAGTTTTATGTTCACGTAGTTATTATTGATGTTTCGAATTAATCATTCTTAATGTTTTCATTAAAAAGACCCCAAATCAAAAGACCCTATTTTTTCCTTTATAGAATAGCAAATTTCTTTTTCATCTAACTTTATTGTGGGTAACTCTTTGTTTCATTTCCACTATCATCTCGTATACACCTTTGTCACTCTACTCGTATTCATGTATGTCGTAGAATTACTCATATTCCGATCCAGTAATTATTCTAGTCTTTGATCTTGCCCCCCGTCCTTCTTTTGTGCAAGTCGATGGTATTGAGACCCTATGCCTCAATCTACGATCATTATATATATATATATATATATATATATATATATATATATATATATATATATATATATATATTATATATATATAGGCTTTAATTCCTACTAAACGTGAGAAGGTTGGTTAGAGGCGGGTTGTGCCACGGCCAGGATTCTCACTATAAAGTACCACTTGTTACTGGGGGGAGGTTTGTGATTGTTAAATTCTAAGAGTGCATAATACAGGTTGAATAAATTAGCCGAAGAGATTCTTAATTAAAGTCTTGCCAAGGGTACGTCAAAAAGAAGGAGCCACAAATAAACACAATACAAAAATAAACTTTACTTTACACCAAAATAATAATTAGTAGCAATAGTTAAACGAGCATTTAGGTAAATAAGGTTTAAATCTTAAACTCAATTAGTCCCGGTTGACAGCAATTATAAATAATAATATCAGGGAATGACTCACTTGAATATCTTTTAAAAAGGAGGGGAGGATAACACTAACGTTAAGCGTCTAGATTTATAATGACTCAATGGGAGTATCTATCACTGTTAATTAAATAGGTAATTTAAGAATAGAGGGACACTGGGTTTACATATTACCATTAATTGTAATGGATTGGAGAGCAGACTACTCAGGTCCAGACGGGGTGGTTCGGGTGGCATTAACACGAGTTCTCGGGGAGAAGAGGGGATAAGACGACGGGTTCGGGGCTGGTGACTGCAGTTCCGGTTAGTTCACTCCTAACTGGATGTGACACTAACAAATAGTTACTTCCAGTAACTATTTGGTTGTTCCTTTTTCTTTCTCAAGTTAAGTTGAGCAACAGAGCGTATTTTTCTAGTCACAGACTCTACGGGGCGGAATTTGCCTCAGGAGCTATTTTAAAGAGCGACCAAGTTACCTCAGCGGGTCGCGTTGGCATTCGATACGTTACGGCAGCGACTCTCGTTCAACGTGAGGGTTACGCCAGTAATACCGCGCACTGTGTGAAATCGAGAGAGAAATTCCCTATACAAAAATTCGCTGATCGCGGCGCCTTCTGGACAATCTCCATAGTATCCTTAAGAAGGCAAATAAAATTTAGGCTTTTCTGTGAGATAGAACTTCTTTTGTCAGACTTCCTGTCGCCTGTTGGGGAAGTTTGGCTCGGATAACTACTTAGGTCAATGGGAAGGTGGAGGAGGGGGGTAGAATGTCGGGGGAGGGGAAGGAGGAGACGAAGGTCAACTCAAACGAGAAATATCTTTCGTTCCCACGAACGCCTGGCGACATGCGAGTATGTACTTTCCATACCCTCACAATGCATGTTAAGATATTATTCAGTGCTGCTAATAAAAGATTGTCCACCGACGCCCGAAAGGTCCCCTTAGGAATTTGAGGTTATGTTAAAATAGAACTTCCACTTCTTAGTGGTTGAAAAGTCTGTGGACAAAGGGTATGCAATATAATTCCCATAGTATGCAACAGCTTCCTTACACTCAAACCTAGTCCCTTAGGAAACTCTTATAGAAGGCGCGGCCCCACGTAATTGCATTAAGGTTGACGGCCCTGCAGCATAGGTTGTGGGATCGAATGATTTCTCCCTTCCAAACAGTCGGAGAGAGCATAGCTCATGTCATCTACCCCTGGGAAGCAAGGCAACATAAACAACAACGAAATACAATTAATTCTTTAGGTGATTTTATAATAATGGTTTACCCTCGTCACATTATTTCCAATATTTAACCTTTCTTCATTATGATTCCTATGGTTTGTTGAAATAGTCCTAATTTCTTTATACCTGTCTTGTATAACTATATGTAGAATTTATACATATGTACACTCCAGAAATTTTGCATTTACCGCCTCAAAAACAGATGACATATGTTCGGAATTATGTTTCCTTTGTCTAAATAAGAAAATTAGTTCCCGTGAGCATATGTCGGGAAATACTTGGTTTCCGAGTTTAGGGTATTAAATCACATGCTAATTAGCATTCCATTTTTCCCCACAGGTGGCACATACGCAAAGCTTTTCGGTGCCTTAGAGAAACTGTTCAAAATGTGCATCTCTGCCGTAATGAAGGCCTCACATAGACGTCTCATGGACTCACGAACAAGCTCCCATATTCCTTGCTTGTTTCGTATTGTCTACCTCGTTGCTACAATTTGGTTGCGGAGAGTGTCCTCATCATCTAACATAGATGAATACACAAGTGATTTTAAATGGTTCCACAGGTAGAAAGCTAAGGGATTCAGATCAAGTGAGCGTGGAGGCAATGTAATTGGTCTAGCTCTTCCTATCAACCGACCAAGGAATCTTCTATCAAAGTACTTGCGGGTTACGAGACTGAAGTGTGAGAAAGCACCATCATGAATGAAATGCAGTTGAAGACGGGTGATAAATGGAACCTCGTCATAGAAATTTAGGCATGTTATGTTCCATGAGCGTTTATATGCCTCACACGTAAATAAGCCTGTTCGGAAGTACATCGGGCCCAAATAACGTATTGCCAGCAAAACCGGCCCGGATGTCGAGTGAGAACAGCTGGTGGGGAGGTGACGACACAAATGCATGTGTATTTTCTTCTGTACAATTTTGAAAGTTGACTATTTCACCTGATGTGAACTATGTTATACCGGTAAAAAAACGAAGCTAGAAAAGTTTGGTTTTCTAGCGCACTTCTACAAGAACCATTGACAGAATGTAACTCTTGCAGGGTAATCTGTTGGCGACAACGTCTGTACAGGTTGCAGATGATATGGGTACACCTGCTGTTCTCGTACACTCTCCAGACATACGATTGATGATTAACACTTCCCTTGCTAACTGTCTCGTGCTGATATAAATAGTATCATTTAAAATATCCAGTATATCCTGTTCTTCTGAGGCGTTGTAGACCTTGGTCGTCCTCTGAGGCCACCACGAGGTTCGAAGGTCCCATATTCATAGAGTTGGTGATGGATATTTACAAATGTGTTCCTATTAGGCATCTTCGTTTTGGAAAACTTTACTGGTAGAGACGACGAGCTTCTGGAGCATTAACCCTAGAAGACTAAACGTGTTTCCCTGTTCTGATTCAACTTAACATGAGTGTATCATACCCGATTTTGTAAATAAAAAAAGTCATTAATCTTAAATATATATTGAAAAGAAGTGATACACATTTAATTCTAAAATACTTACCTGCTGTAATATAATTATATTTTTATTACTTACAAATGAGGTTGATAATATCATAAAAAATAAAAAAATAGATTTTTAATAAAAAAATAATTTTCCACAAAAGAAATTCAACCAAAAAAAAACGGCGTGGCTAATTTTCACTAAACTGGACGAAGCCCTCCTCAGATATGTTGTCTCGACCATCAATGGGTTGCTATCACCCAAAGCTTGTGTAGGCTGTAGGGAAAAGAGGTAGAAGAAGGCCTATTTTTAGTATACGAAATTCTACTTTTTTTCCCCTAATATTACTTTTAAGCCTAAGAAACTCACTAAATGAATACATAGTATATATGAATATATATATATATATATATATATATATATATATATATATATATATATATATATATATATATATTGCGACAAAAGCAAAGGTTTTAGGTATAATCTTGGACAATTATAACTTTCCCCAGGTCCAACTGCAGTCGGTGGAGAGGCGTGGGGTCTCAAAAAATACTCAATGCACAAGCTGTAGGAAAACAGGTTAAAGTTAAAAAAAATTTTGTCACAATATTTTCTCCAGATATAACTTCATCGTTCACAACATTTTCTTCCAGAATAACCTTTTTAATACATATTATCACCTCTTCTAAACAAGAAAACAACGATTTATATCAGTATTCCATGAAATTTACCTTAGACATAGTGACTTCAGATTGGGTAATAGTGCTTCATGCAGACCGGTTTTGATTGGCACAAGGAGCATCGGACCATGGGCTCCTTCATCTTAGCGGGAGAGGGTCCTCCAGCATAACCAGCGAAAAGAGGGTTTGTTGATGGAGCACACCTGGCGTATAAGCAGTTGACCCGCCTGTGCTGCGTAGGGGCATTCATGCGCTCCTCAACGGAAGGAGTGATTGAGTGCAACGCCAACTGCTGCATGTACTTTTTTCTTTTCATAATGCTGCCTCCCGCCCTCTTCCTGTATTCTGTATATATGATAAATGAATTGATAGTGACAGCACTTAAGATTCCAACGAAGACACACAGTGGCCAACTTTTTGGTTTTCTGCTGCAGCTGTATTGGCGCACATCATGTCAAAGGTATCAACACCTCCTTTAGTTTCATTATAATACTGAATCACCTCTGGCTTCCCATTGTCATGCACAGTTTGCTTCCTGTGCATTGACGACATCAGGAGGACATTCTTCTTCGATGATTTTTTGAGGGGGAAGTGAGACACCAGCATTAAGTACTTTGTGAAGAGGAAGGCAGTGCTACCTTGCAACCGGTTGGTGTTATCTTTTATGACATTCGGAACTTCCTTCTTATTCCCCCTCACTGTTCCCACAAGTCTCATGCTACAGTTATTTTCCAGTTCCATGATAACGGCTACAGAAGTGAACCAATTTTCAGTGGTTAACTTGGGGTGGGTTTCGTGGTACTTTTCTGTTAAATCTCTTGTGAACATGTGGCCCAGTTGTAGCCACCCCTCGACCGAGTACCCTCTTTCCCAAGGTAGGGAATGGCTTTGAATGGATATTTGCTTTTGAAATCATTGGCCATGTCCAGTTTAATCCCATTTTTTGCAGGCTTATTAGGGATGTACATTTTAAAGGGGCATTTACCCCTAAAACCCAGCATTTGCTCATCTACAGTGATGTTTTCATGTGGGGTGTAGTGCATATCACAATTGCTTATAAACTTGTCACACACACTCCTGATGGGGGAAAATTTGTCGGTGGCCCACCTCTCTTGCCGTGTGGTCCAGTCATCAAACCGAATGCATGATAGCAGGAACGAAAAATGCCCCTTCGACATTGCTGTTCTGTAGAAAGGGGCACCAGAGATAGGGGACCACATTTCATTTGTCTGCAGGTGCTTATCCCCCAGATACTCACTGAACATAAGTACACCTATCAGGGCATGGATCTCAGATGGTAAGGTATTCTTGAGAGTTGCTGTCTGGGTTTTGTACTTGGCGGACTGCTCGTCAATCTTCACTAATTATGATATCACTTATAGATAGATTAAAACACTACCCTGGTGTTGGGACCTGTGCAGCTGTTTGTGTGGGACCTGCTGTGAATTACCTAACAATATTCAAAGCACTTGTCCTCGTTGCTGCGTGTACCTAAGGAGTTGTTTCCCATTCAAACCCACTTTTAATACTCACTGATGGCTCTCAGAAACTAACGTTTGGTCTGTTCCATCCGCATTTTACGTTGTCAGCGGCAGCAGAACGGGTGTTAGGGCCAGCAGAAGGTCTAGCAGCAGGGATGGCAGGGGCAGCAGCGCCAACAGTAGGGGTGGTAGGAGGTTGCCTCCACCCTTCGGACCTTTTACATGCACTCTTTTTCTGTCTTTTCCAGCAGGCTGTGTCATCCTCACAGTCACTTTCATACTCTTCCGTATCCAGTTCCTTATCTGGCTCAGCAATATATTCACTAGCATTGTCACTATCATAGATATCTTCCATTTCCTCAAATATCTTTCTCATCGCTTCCCTCAAAACAATAGACTCAATTACATCCTGAGGAAGATTTTTGTTACTAGCACGTGCCATTTTTTGTTATTGTAAATTGTTACAAACACTTTATCAAATTTATGTCAACCTAAAATGAGAAAAACAAGAAAATAACACAAACCAAATTACACAAACACAATTCTAGAATCGCTAAACTTGAGTGCAGTGAACCCTTAAATATAAAAAACTCAACAAATTCGTGCATAATTCACCCCCAAAATACTAGGTGTGTATCACCTATATTCGGGTATAATAAACTACGTATATAACTATCACTAAATTCGAGTATACGAGACCCGAAATCGCCATACACTTTTACACCCAAACTAGGATACACTTCACCCGATCACGTGTTTTCCTCGTTGACCCGTAGGAGAATCGAAACGAAACACCCTGTCGCTAAAGCTTCTCAACAAATAGTGAAGGTATTGTGAGCGTCAACGTTCTACCTTGCCTGCAAGTTTAAACAAAGCGAATGACGTCATACGCGTCGGGTATACCCGCCCATGCTTAGAGTTCCTGGGTTAAGTTTCGCCAAATGAAAAAAGGAAGTGCAGATCTTGACTTAAGAACATGTCCACTCACAATGCACAACTATCCAGACAACTACTGGATCGAGTTCAATAGATAGTGTGCTGAAAGTCTCCACCTGTGAGAAATAAATAAATTATTATTAGCATGTGTTTAATAGCCTACAACTCGGAAACCAAGCACTTCGAACATATGTTAATGGGAACTATTTTTATTATTTAAACATATGGAACATAATCCCGAAAAATCTGAAGAAAGTGCACGGCGAGGTACACGCAGATATAGTTATCCCTAGTCTTCGCCAATCATTCAGGTGGTCATTTGTGGTCACGCATACCATTTAACCGTTATTAGGAGTTGACTTTGTGAGGAATTTTAATCTCTTGGTTGACTGTGTGCGCGGCATACTTTTAGACGAACAAGTGAAACTATCAGGAGAGCCTGCGGTATCTTTAATCATTAATGACCTACAGCACCTATCGCCCCATTGCAAAGCCATAGTGGAGAATATGAGGCTTTTTAGATTTCTGCGCCTCCTAATCCCTCCACTTCGTCGCCGAACTCATTAATGCACACAGTTGAGATAGCTAGTGCTCCACCGACATTCGCGCTGCCGAAACCTCTTTCAATTGAGAATCAACATGTTGCAAAAGCAACTTTCGAAACACGCTTAAAGGAGGGATTCGTGAACCTTTAAAATCAACATGGGCTTCGCCGATTCACATAGTACCGAAGAAACCACCGGGTGAGCAGAGGGTTAATGGCAATTTCCGAGTGTTTTATGGGATCATAAAGCCCGACAGATATCCATTACTGCGAGTTTAGAGTGTGGCAAACTACCTCTCAGGGAAAAGGAATTTTTAAAGGTTGGATTTGGTTCATGCTTACCATCAAATCCTTATGAACCCGGCGGACAAGGAGATTAATGCGGTGATATCACCGAAGGGCCTATATGAGTACGTGAAGCTTCCAATCGGAACCCAGAATGCAGTTGCTCATTCCAACTTCACATAGTTACCTGTTTCGGGGATTAGAGTTTTTTTTTGTATACATATACGATATCCTGATCTTTTTGGACAATATGGAAGAACATTTGTGGCATTTTGATCAAGGCTTAAAAATCCGGTTAAAACTGGTGTGAGGAAATGCGAGCTGCCAAAGCAGGAGATTGATTTTTTAGGGCATTACATTTCGGTGGAAGAAAATTTCCCACCCGACAAGAAAAGTAAGGAAATTAGAGAAATGCCCTTACCAAAGGACTACAAGGAACTACTACGATATTTGGGCATGTTGGTATACTACCGAAGGATGAGTTCTAATTTTGAAAAATTGCAGCCCCGTTGACCGAGCTTGCATGCTTGAGACTTAAGGCTCGTGAGCTCTAAGGGAACGATGAGGCACCATTAGCATTTGAGAATACTAAATTGTCTTTAATTACCTCAAACTCTGTTACCCAATGCTCAATGATTCACCAAACCAGTCAGTGACGGATCGCTCCAAATACGCAGCAGGTGCTACGCTGCACCAAATGGTAAACGGATAGACACGAGCTACAAAAAAGCACTCGGAGTGGCATATTATGCTGTTATCCACTGGTGGCACATGATGGAAGGTCGTCATGTTACATTATGCACGGAACAAAAGCCATTAGTATCGGCTTTTTTGTCGCCATTAAATGAAAAAAATGACAGACAGCACGATCATTGGACGACTATTTGAGAATATATCAGTGACATCAACTACCTGCGGAGTCTTGACAACGTAGTCGCTGACTGCCTATCGAGGAACGTCAATTGGGTCCGAGTGATCTTGTTTGACCTCCAAGCTTTGGCGGCAGCAGAGCATGATGACGAGGAAATAAAAGATTTCCGCTCGTGATTAAAATCCTTCCCTTTTTTAGATAAAACTCGAGTATGGTGTGAAGAAAGAGGGGCGGTCAATAAGTTTTGCGAATCGGTAGGGCTAAACAGAAGAAGGGGAATGGCTGTTTGTGGGGGTTAAGAAAAGTTACGACAAGTCAGGTCCTGCAGCCGCACGCTCCTGACTCGTCTATTTTTAGAAGCAGTAGCTGATCGCAGATCGTCAGTCACAAATTTTTCAACAATGGAGAAGGTTGAGCACCGCGCAGTGATCAAATTTTTGACCAAGAAAGGCAAGAATGCAAAAGAGATCTATGAACGCATAGATGTAGTGTACATCGACACCGCCCCTTCCTATGCAACCATTGCTCGCTGAAATAGGAAGTTTTGCCATGGTGGTGAGTCCCTTGAATATGACCCTGTCCAGAACAACCGTCAGACGTTACCATCGAGGACAATGATGCGCGTTTGGAGAGGATGATAATCGAAAATCGACGGGTGAAGGTCTAAGAAATTGAGCGAGAACATGGGATATCACATGGAAGTGTTATCAACATCATCCACGACAATTTGGCCATGACCAAGGTCTCCTCTGCCCGTTGGGTGTCTAGAAACCTCACGCCCCATGATCGACTTCAACGTCGGCAAAGTCCACAAGGCCAGATTTGCACAAGCTGCCCAGCGCGAGTGCGGATTCGAGGAGCTCAACCATCCCACCTAAAGTCCAGATATGGCCCCTAACGACTACTTTTTATTCCGCCAGCTTAACACTGCACTGCGTTGACGCCGGTTTGGGGACCATGAAGATGACCAGCTCGCCATCCAGGAGTGGATTGAACCACAGTCGGGAGATTTCTGGTTGTCTGGAATTGGAAGCCTCAGAAACAATGGTGCAAGTGCATTGAAGTCGAGGGTAGTTATATTGAAAAAAAAATAAAACACTTTTCCTCATATCTCGTTTCCTTATATCCGAATTACCAAACTTATTGACCGCCCCTCGTAACTTCATTTTTAGTCAAGTAGATAATTTGTCACACCCTACAGTCAATGCATCAATTCGTTTTATCAAATCTCAATATTTCTTACCTACTATGGACAGACATATTCGCTGCTGAACAAGAGATTGCCACTCAAGTCAATCTTTCAAGATCAGTTGCCACACGATATCTCCCACTCTTTGATGTTCCATTTTCATAGCTCGCAACAGTGCATATTAATATAGTTGGACAACTTTAACCGTGTACGCTCCGTAGGCAATCTTCGCCCTCGCACAATCGATATTGTCTATCGTGCATCTATCCAGCTACTAGATGGATTGAAGCGCTACCGATTGTGAACATAAGGACAGCAATGGTCTCGTTGGCTTTCCTAGACGTTTAGATTTCCAAGATAAGGAGTATCGCTTTACGTTGTGACCGATAGAGGCATCAAATTAGAATACAAGCTCTCGTTGGTTTTCATTGTCTCCACACCATGGAGTACGAATCATCCAAGAACAAGATGGCGTAAAGGTCACACAGAACTTTGAAGTGCTCCATAATGGCCCGTCGAAAGGGCTGGCTGATATCACTTCCAATTATCCTTTTGGTCATTCGCTCTTTGCCTAATGAGTCGGGACTTTCGCCTTTGACGGCAGGCAAGGGAACTACAGTTATGTGCCCGAGAACCTTAGTTTCGCCATCTTCATCGTCATCGACCACCGTTTCGAATTTTATTAAAGAATTAGCCTCAACCATGGTCCAAGTCAATTTCACACAGGCATCCCTAGTTCACTTGCACTCGGTGCCCAAGCCTTTTTTACCCAAAGATTTTTTTAAGTTGACTCCTGTATGAGTCCGAATAGACTGCATTTGCAAACCACTGGAAATACCATATGCTGTTCCTTTTTCGGTGATCAAGCGTGACAGCCAGGTTTAAAAGTTAAATTCGTTGAGGGCAAAATGGACACTCTTTCAGTGGACAGACTAAAACGGGCGAGGCTTCCTCCCTTGTAAAGTGACAACGTGCCGGGTAATCAGTGACGCCTGATGACTCCAGCAGAGAACAGGAGGAGGACCGGTTGCACTTTACCTCTTAGACTGAATGGGACAGAAGATAATGATGCGAAAAGTAGTCAACGAGACACCTCTACAGGAACCAGAGAAAATAACGGCAAACAAGACGTCTTTACGTTTGCTAGAAACCCGTCATCCCTATATTTTTTAATCCTATTGTAGTCGGTATATTGCAGCGGAGGATTATAGTGAAGGAAGAAGAGGCTTAAATATAAACACACCTCATTTCTCCATAGCTTTCTTGGGTTTCGAAACTACGTATTTATGTAATGTGACATAATTATAGCTTTGTATAGTAGCAGAAAAGAGGATGAGACCCAATTGTAACATAAAATATATATAATGTGTATTTTATAGCAGAACATGCCATAATAAATAGGCCCGTTTTTTATTGTGTAGGGATGTATGTGTTTACGAATAGCAATGCCATGTATAAGTGTCAAAATGCTATTAGAGATTAGGTCAGCTTGAGGGTCGTTTTTGATATGTATCTATATATGTATTTAGAATGCGTTATTTCTTAGTTACTCTATAATTAGTAGTAGATAATCTGTGGTTCTCATGTTGTAAAATAGGTAGGCCTGTGGAACCAAAATTGCAGGATTTAATAGGCCCACCTATAAACTCCACAAATGTCGTCAGTATCCATATCAGTCCCGCTTGGGAAAGGGAGAGAAGCCCTGGTTTTACCCAGGGCTGGGTATAAACTCTTTGTGCCACCAGCTGTACCAGGGAGCGCCCGGGTTGAGTAGAACCCGCAGAAGGGCTCCGAATGGGCGCGGAAACAACCATGCTCGTTGGCCTGGATGGGCCAGGAGCAGAGGGTGTCGTTCTAACCATTGAGGCGTAAGACGTCGCAGGCATAGCCTGGCACACCAGAACCAAGTCGTTAGCCTCGCGGAATGAGGGTCGATTCTGGGCCTGACCTGCCAGGATTTCTTTTTCAAGGAGATATGCACCACATTGTTACGAAGAAGCGGGGTGCGGCTCTTTGCAATTGATACACTTTGTCACACACGATTTGGACTTATCGTGTGAGGCCTTGGAGCAATTTACACAGACTTTGGGTGACCCCAACTTTGCACGTCTAAATGAACAATTCGTATGACTGAAGCGGTGACAGTAATAGCACCGCCACGGCAGTAGCACGAATGCCTTTACGCCGTAGCGGTATAAACCAGCACGCACTGACGCATGAAACTTGTCACAGTCGAACTTGACCAAGAGTTTTAGGTGGGTCCCGAGGCCCCTTCCTGTTTGCTCCTCACACGTTTAACCTTGCCCGCGCCATGGTCGGCCTGCTCTAAGGTGATGTCCTCTATGGAGTAGTCAACGAGTTCCCTCGCATAAACTACTCCGCTCACAAAGTTCATGGTAGAGTGCGGCGTCACACTCTCAGGGGTGCCATCGAGTGTCTGAAGAGCACTTATCTTGGCTTCCTCGGAGGGACCCACCGCATTCTCCAGAACGCTGCCGTCCGAAAAACGGGTCACCTTCGGCTCTCTACCAATTATACTAGCTAAAGCTCTTCTCTGATGCATCATTATGTCCTTGAATAACATGCTGCCATAAGTGGAGCGAATAATGAGGAAGTTTTTTTAAGCCAGCGGGCTCGAATACGCTAGGTAACCTTTGAATGAGGGGCCCCGATGTTATCGAGGCTCCGCTCTGCGCACATTTCGTCTCAGTCTGGGACTCTTGGCTTGGCCGCTCACCGGAGTGGCTGCAGACCAATCCGTTCCCGCCGCCCCCGCAGATAGGGAGGAGCCATGAGTCTTCCTAGTCATGTTTTCTATTTTTTTCCTTTTAGCAGAAGAGGGTGAAGAATGAACCCGCTTCTCCCCTCCGCCGGCAGGAGCACCTAGGCCAGATGGACCGGCCTCAGCCAGGTTCTTCTCCGACATGAAGAAGGTCCTGGTAGTCGCAAGGGCAACAGTTGGGGTAGATCCCTCCATTCCTTGTACTGCCTTGGAAACCCTGGCCGTTTGAAAAGGACCTTGCATAGGAGCGGATACGGGTTCGGTGCTTGGTGCCGAGCCCAGATTCCCTCCCATGGAACGCCCTACTGTCTGTGGCTGGGTTGCCTCAAGGACTATTTCTATCTCAGGAGGGGCCTCCAGTTGGCCATATTCTCCGCAAGACATCGCAGGTCCCGTTAACAGCGTCAATAGTCTTGTCTGAGGAGGCACAGGCCTTGACCCCAGCAAGGTTCAGTATTCTTGCCAGCAGGTCTTTTGAGGGAAGCGACTGAATGGGCCTCGCTTTTCTCTTCCGCCTATGGGGGTTTGCCCTACAGAGCCGCTTTAATGGGGAGCGATCGGCTATGAACTGCTTGCTGGCTTTCTTGGCAGGCCCCTTAGAAAGAAATTGGGGGACTGCGGCTGGAAAGAGCGAGGTGTCCGAAAGCAACTCCAGAGAAGGGGATAAGGAAGAGTGGCCTACACCCGTAGGCGTAGGAGAAGAGTGAGCCTCCTTCCGGTTAGAGAAGTTTGGAGGGTCCTTGGCGCAAACACAGGAGTGGGGGGGACCTCCATTTTTTCTGTGGAGCTGCCCGAGGGCATCTCCGATGTTGGATTAGGGGAAATTAAGGGGAGATTTTTAGTTTTTTCATTATTGGGCATGGTGACCTTAAATTTTTCTTGGGATGCAATAGCTCATCACGCCCCGCAGTAGCCCACCCTGAAAGAGGTGCATACAGGCCTGGCCGAGCCAGGTGCCGCTATTCATGACCACCTCTCCCGCCTAGTGGCCTGGCAGTCCCTTGGCATGGCAGCTCCACCTTGGACACGGCGTAAAAACAAATACATTGTGAAATGAGAAGGAAAGTGGATGTGAGGTAGGTATGGGTGGGGGTGAAGCAGGTTGTTAAAAGACCAGCATCCCAAACCGCAGCTCAGAGTTAAGGAAACATTGTCCCCTCCCCTCTCAGCCCCGATAGTTTGCTGAGAATAAGGTTAGCATCTACTCTGTATAATTATAGGCTGACCAGAGAAAGTTGTGGGAGAGGTTGTAGGGGAATTGAGGAAATAGGAAAGAAATACAGGCTATCTGAAGGAAGGAGAAGAGGCTAAGCTGGGGTCGGAGGGGGTGCTGAGTCATGTCAGCATGGCGGCCAGTATGGAAAATCGCCGTGGCCCTTACGGGGCGATCGATAAAGAATAGGGTTCACTTTGTTCCCTGCAAATCAAGTAATGAAGTATATATGGATGAAAGCAGCAGAATTCACAAGAGAATGAATGAAAATAAATGCGACATTCAACGTGGTGGCCTCTCCTCGAGTCTATTTCTACATATGTCCAATGAAAATCATCAAATTGATATTGATAATGCTAAAATAGTTTATAAGTCTCATAATTATATACATCGACGCTTAATTGAATCTGCACTTATAAAAGAAATTCCCAACTTTAATACTTCCCCCTGAAGGCCAATTAAATACTAATACCTTAATATGCAAGAAATTCATACTTCCGCTTCTCAAAAATGGAGCTACTATCCCGCATTATCCATCTTATCCCCACGGATTTGTTTGTTTGCACGTTAAGCAACTTCTGTATTTCACTTGTCCACCAGCGACTGACGATGCCGGATGTTTCCGTCGAAACCTGGTTTCGCATATGAAATTAGTTCTATTACTGTAGTTTTATCCCTATAGTTACACGTACGCTAATATACATTTTTGGATATATATATATATATCCAAAAATGTATATATATATATATCCAAAAATGTATATATATATATATATATATATATATATATATATATATATATATATATATATATATATATGTATAGTTTAAAAGTTTTCTGTTGGATTACTGATTGATAATGTCTTGCAGATGACGTATACTATCTTTCCATTTTCTGACGAATAGCGGTGTATTTTTGACTGTTTGTAAAGCCGTTATTCACGAATACTCTTATAGCACGCTCGAGGTCTTCGTTTGTCTTTTTCGATGTGGAGATCGATGGGTGAAAGCACGGTTGATCTAAGAATTATTTACCCTTTTTATAACGGTCGGGATATTCTCTTTTTTCATTTCTGCCAAAATCTGGATTTGTATATTTAACTTATACTTTGGAAGTTCTTCGTTATGTTTAGTGGTGTGAAATTAGAGAACGCTTCTTTTTCCATAGAAGCCGGCTTCCGAAGCGCAGATCAAGGGAAGTGCTTTCAAAGCATTTTTCGGTATGCTAAGAGGGGGCGATCACTTTGGTCGTATATTATCTCTTGTAGTAAGTCTATAGTTTTGGAGGCACGAAAGCGCTGATTATCTTATTTAGGAACTTACTAAGTTCATGGGTCGGAGGATGGATCTGCCTCCACCGACATCGAATAATAATAAGGAAGGAAACAAGATATCTCCCAGTGATTGCACTTCGCAGCCAATCAGAATTAGTTTTGAATCTCTTTATTTCACTGTTTCTCTTTAACCTAGATTTTCTTAGATGCCTTCATCCATACCGTTAATCACTCCACTATATATTACCGTGTATTCGATTGAATAAGACGGGTCGAATCTTCAGATATGTTAATCGAGATCTTTCTAAAAGAGCGAAAATGAAATTCTAAATGGAACAATTACGAAATTTTACTCTCGGATATTTGGTTATTTTAAAATTATAAGTAAATCAAAATGTTAGAATTTTATTCATTTTTAAAATACTAAAATATTTATAATCCGGTGTAAAATATGGTAACTTCATAGCTATAAAGCCACTAAAATTGCGGTTTATTTCCGTTCATCTAAATCTCTTGAATAAGGGAGGGTAATTCCACTGAAAACTAAAGGATTAAGCAACTGCGAGATTGTTCAAATAAGTCGGAGAAACAGAGCTTCTGTGAACAGTTTTTTGAAGGATTCTGATAGTTGTAATAAAATTCATTCTGTTGAATGGATAAAGGCCTTGCGATAAGGGATGTAAGCGCAATTGTCCGAACTGTTACAACTTTTTCTAGTTACAAAAATCAAGGCATTAGCAGGGGTAAGAACATCTGTATCCCCTGATCGGAGAGTGTTCTTGAGATCTGGAAGCACAATTTTCATCTAAAGAGCGACATCTGCTTACTGTTGTCCTTACCTCATAAATCCGCTAGGTTGAACTTTGCTCGCCTCAATCAAACCTGTGATGACAAATGTGCCGTGGTGTTGTTCTCTGACTTGAGAAGAGGAACTTAGTTCTGATGTTCAAAAGGGTACTTGGGTAATTAAAGTGTGAAAATCTTACTTATTCCAGCCATTGAAACAGTGGAGTAGGCAATAAGGTTTGGGGTGAAATATGTACCAATGATAAGTTAACACTTTTTATCCTTTCACGGATGTTTCAATGCTGCAAAATAAATTATTCTATTCGAAGCATCGTGTATTGAGGAAGAAGGAACAAGCCTTAGTGGAAAATCCTTCATTTTTCAGTAAGAAAATACCCAGAATCTTATGGTAAAAATCACATCAGCCTCGCTTGATGCTGTTTGGATTAAAGATACCCAATCGCCCGCAAGAAGCTAACTATTTAATCCATTATAAAATGTCTCCTTTGGCTCACAAATCCTATATTTAATGAGTGAATGCAATATTGAGCTCTAAAGGTTCTAAGGAAGGCCATCTTGAATTTATGGGGTGGGTTGCAAATTGACATGCTAGAGATGTTATTTAGGAGGATAAAGTACCATGGTTTTGTTAGTAAGTTATTCAGAAGGATGGGGGGGGGGGGTGAAACGCCATTGTCAATTATTTTGGGGAAATATAACTTCTTTTTTTTTACACTTTCCGTATTATCATCATCATCATCACTATATAATTTAAGAAGGTTTTTTTTTGAGTATTTGAATAAAAGTTTCATCTTAGTTTGGTTATGACATGTTTTTTATCAAAGTTATTTCTAATAATTCTTTTATAATATCAAAAAAACAAATAGGGAAGTTCAGAAATTTTGTGTATCGAAAAATTTCAGAAATTTGGGGAATTTGGGGAATTTTTTAAAACCAAAAGTATTACAAATGATGAAGTTCAAAAAATTTTTGTATATATATTCTATAACTATATTTTAGTACCGTGCTATTTTGGGAAGGGAAAATTTAGTTTAAACTTCCTTTTTAAAATTATTATAATTGGCAAAGTTCAGAAAATTTCTAAAAATTTAACCATGGCTGATTTTTTTAGATTCTAAATGTTAATTTTAGTAGCGAAGTGAAAGCTTTCCTTGTAATGGGAAGTGGCGAAGCCATTGCCTGGTGACTTTATAGTTTTGACAACAAAGGATTTGATGAGGGATTTCAATAAATATGAGTGTGGCGATGCCTTTAAATCCTTCCTTTCTTCTAGAAAACCTTCTTTAAATTTGTTAAATTATTTTCCACAATAAGGTAAAACACTAATTGGAATAAGTTGTTTATGCAAAGTGTATTATTATAGTTTAGAAATTTTAAAATCGAAAAGCAACCAGATCATTCTCGGATTTTCTGATAAAATTAAATCTAATGGTAGACACATATGAAGCAAACACAAGAAGAATAAAAGAAGAGAGAAATCAAATAATGGCACTAAATGATAGATGCTACCCACGAGGCCGAAATATTTCCCCAAGTAAGAAAGACAACTGTAAATTTTGGTGAGAGGAAAAAATTTGAAAAATATTACCTAAATATAGTCCTGATTTGCATATTATTACGTTTTTATTAGTTTTAATATTCGCCGATAAATTTAAACGAGAATATATTAATTTTATTCTTGGGCAAAACTTCAGCACTTGTTTGCTTTAGATGGGTGTGGAATTTAGATTTATTAAGGAATAGCTCCTCTAGAGATTTTTTAAAACTTTATTTTGGCTATTTTAATTTTTTAACTAATCAATGTTTATTTTTCAAGATCACTTAAGGCCGCATTTTATGACCCAAAAGGCCATAATTTCTTGATACTTTATAACTCACACTAATTCATTCTCGAAGATTGATAAAAGATCCAAAATGGCTAACACATGAAGATGACCTCCACGCTGGCATTTCGAGTTGGCTTAACATTTCTTTGAATTGTCCATTTTTCCTCAAATTTCTTATTTGTGGACCAAACAAAATTCATTCCTTGATCTTAGCTTCCCTAAACGAGGAATATTTTATTTTAAATAATGAAATCCTATAGTATTTTTAGCCATCGCCTTAACAAAGTTTTTAAAAATCCATAATTTCATAAGAAGTGAAGGTAAAATAATCACCTCCGAGTTAAATAGCATAGGGTTTACAGCATTTTTCTGCCCAATCGTAAGTGCTGCACGATTTGGACATTCCTTGATGGCGTTAGGACTGGTCTTGTCCCTGATTTGTCATTCCTATAAAAAGCAACAATATTTCATGTCGTCAAGGTAGAAACCCACTCATAACGAGGTAATTTTTAAATCACAACAGAGTGCCCAACAATATTGTTGTACTAATATTTTCTAACGGGATTTATTTATATTGTCATATGATTCTTTCATGTTAATTGCATAAGCTACCAGCACAAACGGAATCTTTTGGTGAATATGCAATAGTACAACCTTTAATCTAGTTTTAACGTAATAAATAAACACTCTACATTAGGTAGATTTATGTTCATGATTAAGTGCAACCACGACAGTAAACAATATCGTTACATTTCACTAAACTATCTTCCCATTAATATAAATTTTAAAACTCTTCCTGACGATTACGGGGGAAACACTTTTTAGTGTGGGTATGGAAAAAATTACTACCTTTCAGCCTAGATCCCAAAAGCTCGGCATCTTTCCTCGACAAGGTCAAATCCCGAACAAGGTCGTTAAATTCGAGCTAAGTTATAAGATGAGGTTCACGAGCAGAGGATTCTGTTTCAAAATTAGGATCACATTGGTCCTCAGTTCGAACTTCAGTTGCTACCTCATATTCCGATTCATCTTTCGAGTTAGATGATTGAAAGTTACTGTAAAAGTACAGAAGTCATCTCCATGAGGCACCAACTAAATAGCAAACGGTAAATTTGGGTAAACGGTAAATGGTCTTGTGGTCCACCGCAACACCATGGGTATGGCAAAGCTCATGTGCCGATTACCCTTAGACCAGTCTGTTAGACGTTTAACATAAGTAAAAGAGCAGATGTGGGTGGCCCAGCTCTTTACTTGATCACCTACTTTACATGCAAATTATACTTCATAACATTTTTTAACTAGTCGAGGCAAATTTCGTCGTTGTTCCTTAAACATTAAATCCCCACAAATGTAATAAAATATATCTAGAGAGTTTACGCACTTCCTTGGCCTATTTATTTACTAACACAACACAATTAGCACACTAATTGTAAATCAATCACAAAACGTGCGTTCACAGTGCGCATTCAAACAATACTGGCTTAACAGTATCATTAAGAATACTGCTCTGCATTGACGCGTTTGAACCTGCAGTAAATATCTTTAGCTGTAAATTGAGTTCAACCACCTACATTTTCACCTCACACTCTCTTAGACATCTTCTTTTAATACTTTCCTGATTTATCCATATAAAATACATCGAGTTCCGTAAAAGCAATACTTTAAAAATGTTATTACACTAAAACTGAACGTGATGGAAATTTTATCATTGCATTTTTTAGTCCAGCGTAAAAAGTTACATTAATTTCTTTTCGGTAGTCAGGAAATTGCTGGAATTAATAAAGGCAAATTGTGAATACAAGTCGAAGGTAATGATTAATGACATTGCAATGTACTGGCACAAACTTTTAGCTACATTTGATATCAAAATAGTGCACGATCCATGTTTCAATTTATTGTCTAATTAGACCAATATAAAGGTCGATGACTTCATAATTTTAGTTTAGATGAAAATTAAAATAATTCAGTAAATAACAAACTAAAAAGGCAATATATGGTTCATAATAAAACGTCCTTGAATTAATCTTATTCATCTACGTCATTTATGAGCTGTACTTCATTAGGATAAATTAGAAACCATGTAAATAGTAGTTTTATTTCTCAAAATGACACAAGTTGAAGTCGAACAATGAACCCATAGAATATTCAATGGACCCCAACGGTGGGGCAGATTGAAACAATATGCAATTTCTTTCATTCAATAACTCATCAGGCAAAAATTTAAATTTCCAGCCCCTTCAGCGCGGCATTAATGCAATTATCTAAATTTGTAAAATAGCGTTTACTGGACAAAGATCCCCCACCACTAGTTTTACGTGCAAACATAAACGTAAGATAATGTTCCATGTTCCTTACTTCCCCCTAATCGAGTTGTAAATTTGGAAATCCTAATCAATGGCCTTGCACATATTATTTGCGATAAAATTGATCTTTCGTTTTTCATCCTTCTAGACAGTTTTATCTATTTATTGAAGTTCGCCTCTTCCCTTTTGCCTACATCTCTGCCTCCTACCTTCCAATGGTCAGCGAATTTAGAGATCTCAAGTTCATTTATAAATACCCTGAAATAAATCTTGGCCAAGTAGGATGCATCGGGCATTGGGTCACTTCGCTTTTAATTAACTCTGATAAACTCTGAATTTGCTACGTTCATGGCATAAGTTTGTGAGCAAGTTGAGAGACAATTTTCAATTCACTTCCTAAATTTCCCCGTTTTCTGTTTGGTTTAAGTTTCATTAAAATCTTTAATCCAGACCAGTCTCAACGACTTTGAAATATGCAAGTGAACAGAGTCTACCTCTTTGTGCTGCTGTAGATAGATCTCATTTTGGAAAAAACGTCGCAAAGAATAGTTACGCATAAATCGGTGGTTTTGTATAAATTAATTGACTCGAGATGATCAACAATCCTCTCTTTAATTATTTATCCTAATACTTTAACAATAAATGAAGTTAAACTACTTAACGATCCTATAAAGAAATTGAGCTAATTCAAGATTTAGTCTGCTGAATTAGCTCACAAAAATCACGCACTCTTTAAGTCGAAAGTTGTACTGTTTAAATCTATAATTATATAACCCTCCTCTACGCACATCCCCAAAACTATTTCGTCGATAATATCAATATTGACGATTTTGGCATAATGGGAATTAGCCGTGGCACCTTTTCAACATTAAAAATACCTACGAATAATTAGTATAAAATCATCAATACGAGTTCGATATCGTCTTTAAGACGTCTTGCTCTGAATATAGACAGTCCTAAAGCCTATATTATGGGCTTTCACTATTAAGGTAAATGCCTACAGAAACGCTTGGGTTCGTGTTTAGAAATGTTTTCAAGCCCTCTTTCATAATCTTTTGCACCTTTCTGATATTCCACTTTCCTAGCCTAAAATAACTTCAATTCAATATTCTTCTAAAGCTTCGTAATCTTTGTTTTGTTATTTATTCATGGTTCTCTCTCTGATGTTTATCTCACAAGTAATTAACACTTACTCTATAAAAATTACACTTATATGTAACTGTGACTAAGATATTTGGCTGCTTCTATTGAGTCTTGAACTATCGCTTGTAATTGTCCTCAAAAAGCATTAAAAGCCTTCAAAATTACAGTTCCCAAACGGAGGTATTAATGGATTGCCTTCATATTTCGTCGTGGTTGCTTTTAATCTGATTCTTAGGTGTGATTACTTCTCTGCATTGGATCACTAAATGCATTCAGAAGTTCTTCACTAAATTCTTGTCCTTGATGATTTAATCTAATAAATTTGGGCTACGCTAAGGTTTTATGACCTTTTGACAAATAAATTTAACTAGTATAAAGATTAGAACTTTCTTTAATGGATAGATTTGTTCTAGAGTCAACATTTAAAGGGTCAAAATCTCCATATTTTATCAGTGTATTTTCTTTAATAATAGATGATAGACAGTCAAAATGACTGGTACCATCGTTTTCCAATTTAAAGGTCATTAGGAAATTAAATAGTCATATATATTTTAATTGTGGAAAACGCCAACTCTTCCACTGCTCTATCATTCTCGATATTACTTTGCTAATCCACCATTGCCCTGGTTCTTTCCTTCAAAAATATTAGTATCATATCGCATTTTCCCTGCATTCGGTCTCTATTGAACATTTTATAACCAATGACCGCAAATTTACCCATAAATTGTCGTTTGGTAGTCTTAAGCCATTTTTTAGTTGGGATCATCGCGTTAAGGTGTTTTATACAAATCAAAGTGTTAATTTATTTCTTAGTGCCAAAATATCGGTAAATGCCATTCAATTGGTTTTAAAAGATGCTTTAATGCTCTGATTGCTCTCTCAAGTTTACACATTTGCTTATCACAAGGTTACCTATCTCTGCCTAATCTATATAATTATGGACATTAAAAAGAAAATTCCTACCTCTATTATAAATGTTTAATTATCATTAGTTTTTAAAGACATTTGATGCATTTACTAATGCAAATTGATGCTGGTTGAAGTCATTCTGTTTGCCAAATAAAGGATTAAACCCAATTATTATAATCTTATTGATATGACCCTTTGCTGATTCTACAATGTCGCTAAACCATATCGATTAAACGGATTTTAAACCGCATTTCATCATTGCTTCCAACAACAGTTACCCGTGGATTTTGTATGCTGAGAAATTCTGTAACATCGAAATTATTTTCTTAGTTTTGTAGATTTCTGGTCTTGCATTTATTTTATCAATTTAATTTATAGATAAACATAATAAATGGCATCGCTAACATTTGTAATCCTCTCAAGCAAGTCGAACGTATTAGCGAATCATGCAAGAAGAGGAATCCAAGAGGCGAGATGTTTAACTTGTCACAGATTTGGGATTTTAAGTTGTATTCCGTCTAATTCCCGACCATTACCAAAATTATTTTGGTAGACCCTTGTGATACAATTTCCAATTCACTTTCAACTATAATCGACCAAAGTGGGAGTTTCTCATGATTTATATGATATAATAATTAAACCTCCTTGTCTTATACTAAAACAAGACTGAAGATTATCCATTAACATTGGTTATCATTTAATTTTGACTTATCATTTTTTTACTTACTATGCTAAAGCTTCAAACTACCAGTCGGCATAAATTGAAATATATTTCTTGAAAAGACAAATGAAATCCCACAAGTGGCTACCTAGAAATGGAAACGAGAATCCGTAGATTTCGATGATTTTTTAGGAAAGATGAAAAGGAATTCAATAACACTGGTCAACAAATTTTGACTTTTTTCTGCTGACATAAGTTTGAGACCTGTTCTTGGAAAATTCGGGGTCGCTGAGTTTCAAAATGGCAATAGTTTTCTTCTACCACGTCAACATTTTTATTTATGGACTGGTCCATATTGGTCTCACTCACAGTGGTCTGAAGTGGAGGCGTTTAGTATCCTTCTTATTTTATTTCATCTATGTATTTAGACTTTATGCACATCTAAATATATAAAGTAATTGTTTATAATATAATTTTATGTTTTTTCATATTTTTTTATCAAATAACATTTAGTATTATGGCCTCATTACGAAGAAAATGTTTGAATTCCCATGACTCGTTTTGATATGTATGTGGTTGTTTTATTGCACCAACTCAAAGAATGAACATTAGTATCTCTGTGAAAAGAGCATACTTAGCTTACTATAAGATTAAATTAGGTGTTTAGGATAAACCGTGGGCCCCGCACAATGTTTATAAACCCTGTGTCGAAAATCTACGCGAATGGACAAAGGGTACAAGAAAACCACTAGGATTTGACATTCCTATAGTATGACGGGAGCCAAAAACCACATAAACGATTGCTACATTTGTCTCACAAAGACTTCTGTTTATAGCAAAAAAAGGCGACATGAAATGAGTAACCAAAATCCCTATTCAGCAATTCGCCCAGTGCTTAATTCAGATTAAATTTTGTACCTGTTTCAGAGTATGATCCAAGTGATTAGAGACGTTTTATAGATAGTTGAAAGAAGAGTGTAGAATGTGTTACTCCGTAATGGAATCTTGTTCGGTGCGATTCCTATTGGTAACTGTGTGCATTTAAGAGAGAAGCATGAACACATAAGCTCTGTATTAGATTTACTCAAATATGATGAACACAAATGGATCATATGTGTGGATCTTAAAATTATGATATTTTTACTTGACCAATAAGGAAGCTATACAAAATATCCGCGTTTCTTGTGTTTATGAAACAGCCGAGTTAAGTTTAAATATTGGAAACAGAAACTCTGGCCAGTTAAAGAAATTTGAATGTTGGGGACAAGAATAATATACACCAAACACTTGTTGAGGGAAACAAAATCATCTTCCCACCCCTTCATATCAAACTAGGGCTGATAAAACAATTTGTGAGAACTCTTAATGTGGAGGGTGACTGTTTCAAATTCATATTTACAGTATTTCCTGGCTTCAGTTATAATAAAATAATGGCTGGAGTTTTTGAAGGGCCACAAACAGAAAGTTAATGGAAAAACAAAAATTCTCAAGTTCAAAGACTAAAATAGAAATAGGAGCATGGGATCCATTTGTGGCTGTTGTGAAAGATTTCTTGGAAACAAAAAGGCTGCTAACTACAAGGAATTGTTAGAGACCATAGTTGATAGCGTTCATCGTTTAGGATGCAACATAAGCATACAGGTTCATTTCGTCAAGAGCCATCTTGATGAATTTGCTGCTAATCTTAGCAACGTGACGGATGAACACGAAGAGCGTTTTCATCAAGATATCTAGAATATGGAGGAGAGATATCAAGACTGATGGAACACAAACACAATGGCAGACTACTGTTGGAGTATTCAACGAGACTGTGTAAACATCAAAGACTTCAGACACTGTGGCAAGCGAAAATTTCTTCAAATAATGCATAGGTATGTGTACGATTCCTTGTGTTTTTCTATTATATTAGAAAAATAAGCTGTATGTATTTAGTAATCAGTGATGTAATCTTAAAATTCATTTATCCTTATACATTCTTTTGACATTTTAAGTTATGTTTTGAAGCTAAATATAACAATGCTTAGGAAACTATCCTTACCAAGTAAATGCAAGCGGTACGTCGTAAAATAGAAATATGCTTTAGAATGAAAACTTAATGTGTTACAAGAAAGTGGATGCCATATTTAAAATCAGCACGTCAGACCTATTTAATAAGAACCACAAAACTTACGTCAGCAAAATGTGTGTTGACTAGTGTAATGTTTTAGCTATATTTATCGCAACGCAGTGCATACCAAACATGACAAATTTCCAATAAATTTAAGTATTATACAAACCTGATAAAAAATAAACTTAAATAATGAAAAATACTTTTAACCCGTTAAATTTAGGAGATAGATGCATAGGAAACCAATGGAGAAGAGGTCATGGTTTACATAAAAAGCAAAATAACTGTCGCAACTATTTATAATTAGTTTTATGTAAAAAATTGTAGTTATCTCCCAAAATATCGATGCTATGCAGTTTTTAATGGTATCTTTGGAATCAAGAGGTAAAACCAGTATTCTTTCCTTGATATAGCTTAAACTTTACAACAAAACCCTGATGAGAACAGAGGCACCTTATCTCATACCCAAACCTTACAGGCTTTCCTCGAATAAACTGTTTTAGCCCGTTTCATCCACAATAATGCGCCATTGCTTCATCAATTGCCCATTACATCAAAAGAGGGTGACAAACCTCTAAAAAACTTTGTTGAAGTGTTCAAATAATGGTCTAACTTTGAAAAGTTTATCTCTTACTGGTTGTTTAGTATTATCCACAAAATGTAGGCTTCGAATAATTTCCTCAAATCTATTCACACTTATTCCACATTGAATGGCAGCAAGGTTTTGATAATCTGCCTGTCTCGACTAGAAGGGCCGGCAGTTTAGGACCTGTAAATACAAATGGCTATAAGCAATATTTTAATATAGAAAAATAATTGTCAAACAGCTAAGTCATTATTATGCATTGGATAACAGTAGAATACCCAAAACTTTATAGAGTTCCTCAACAGAACCTGCCAAATCAAAAATATCTTGATTATGTGGCACTGGTTTCGATCCCGGACTTGCATATATTCTTTTCCAAATTGGAGGTGTTCCATGTTTAAGTAAGCTTTTTAGACTTGATTTTTTTGTTTGTAGCTTGCAGCTCTCTTTCGCTTTTTCTATCTTGTATAACTTTAAACGTTTCCCCTATTCAAAAAACAAAACAAAAACATCAATATTTACTCTCTAATTATACAGTATATAGGGGCCTACATATCATTATGCATACAATTATTAACCACACAATACAATTGTACATAAATTATAGTTGTACTACAGTACAAACTTTAACTACTAACTGGGCTGAAATTCACTCACCAAAAATTATTGGAGAGCTCCATGATGAAGATGTCTCTCCACGAGTATTTCGATTGTTAAATTCAATATGCGGAATCTTTTCCAAAATATTTGCTCCCAAAAGCTCTATATTTTCTTGCCCAAGATCGACAAGCTCTTCGGCTGGGTCATCTACATAGGAGTCCATCTCATCATTAGGAGCTTCAAGGCTACATCAATGCCTGTCGACTTACAATCATGATCATAAGACAATGTGTGCAGATAGGCAACAGCATCTTCTACAATCACAATTAGCCTACCGAAAAATATCGTCTTGATAATTTAACAATAAAGAAAGTTTATATATAAAATAAAACTATATATTTACCCTAGCATAACCTTTCTGAGTATTAGGCCTAAGTAACAGATAGAATGGGTCAAAAGGTTTCTGTGAAAATGAGACTACCTGGTAAAATCTGAAATATTGTTCCCCATAGTGCCCATTTAAATGTGCAACTACATTCAATCAGCCACAAAATTATATTATTGATACGATATGCAGTGTTTAATTGTCTATATCATTAAATAATCACTTGGGTACAGTATTAACCCGAAATATTAGTAAATTATTCGTCATAGAAATAGTTAAAACATGGAACTTACCTTCTGATAGACATTTTCTAAGTGTTTAGCAACACTGATAACTTTATTTCACGATAAATACTATGTTTATATATGAACTTGATAGTTAATGTTGTCAAAAATGAAATTCTAACGTTTTCTATGAGCCTGTAGTCCGAGGGAAAAAATTATTTAACGGGGAAACGTAAAAATCTACAACAAAACGAAAAAAAATGCATATATTGCGCCTATTTAAATGGGCAAAATGCGCTCGTGGGTTAATCACTTTTCTTTTTTAGCCTCACAAGTTGATGTTTGGCTAAATGATAGATTTTAATGGTAAATATCCCAGGTCAGGTTATTTAATTATTGGATTGTAATCAGACCTAAAATTCTATAGTATCGGAATATGACTATTGATTTCAGATGTCATTTCCTAACCAATTTAATATCCACTTTAAAATCCGATTAAATTCGTGAAAATTCCAAACTCAAAAGAAAAATCTCGTTCACAATTATAACACAAATAACCCTTTCTCATAGGAAAATCTTTGAAATGACTTTCCGATAGTGTAACTCCTGGAAGCTCTAGTAACATTGAAAGAAAAGCAGGTCATTGTTCTTTATCTTCACTTTCATAAGGCTTTTATTATTCAGGACTGGTTGTTTTTTTATATAGGAACAATAGTCCTTCTCTTTGCCCAATGCACCAAATATTATACTTAACTAAAAGGAATCAATGAGCCGAGATCAAATTCCTATAAAATACTACTATTATTCAATATCACATCAAGTTTTTTCATTTTAGAATAAATAATTTTTACTAAGAGCCTCATCATATTGATTTCGGATTTTTTAAAAGGAATGGAAGTTTGAGTGCAAAAGGTCAATACTTTTTGATTTCGATATTTTGGATATACAGAGAGAAACAAATAGGAAATAAACCGAATTTTTCTTCTTGTTGTCTCTGCATTTTTATCAAGATGGATTAGGTTGGCGTTTTCTTGCATTTCAATTTCTTCTACGATAGGTTTGAAGCATTAATAATAACATCGCCTATTCGCGTATTTATTATCGGAAGTTTTATTCTCTATCTTGTCAACATCATCTTTAATATTATCTCCATTATCTTTAAAAAAAGTAGTGGCGACCATCACCACCTTACGCACCGCACACTTCAAATATAGACGTCTATCATTGAAAATATTTTACTTTACAATCGATCGCTCTCATATTATTCATCTACAGTAACTCCTATTTTTCTACCTGCTCGCACACAACTTCTCCCTAGCATATTCTCACTTTACAAGTCTTTTCTAAACCTTTCTTCAAATATTCAATCATAACCTTGAAACATTCTTTTAAACACCACTTTCTGCTTAACATCATATATAAATACACTTGTCCCTTTATCTCGCGTTTTCCACCCAAGATTCTTCCAATAGTTTGAATTTGCTCTGGGCTTAACTTCAAACAGCAATTTTCCTTCCACACGTTGTACTATGTACCACCATATACTCAGGTCAGTTCCTTTCAAATAGCATTTCAGGCAGTAAGAGAAAATACTTTGCTACCAGTCATAAACAAACTCGCCAACGAAGTCGGCTTCAGAATAGTTGAAACTTTGCCTAACTTAAGCCACACAGCCGTAGGCATAAAATTACATCTCACTCCATTCCCTCGAACAAACACCATCACCGTACTCTTCTCTAACATGCTTACAGATATCTTTTTTTTACACTGTTCTTATAAAATATTTCAATCAGTATTTTAACATCAATGTCATTCTTACACACAATATTAGCATCAACCATATATTTTTATTCTTCATAAACTCATCCATTCTCTTTCACTTGTACTCGTGCTTATTTTAGTAGTTCACCCATCAAAATATTATATTTACCATGCCATATTAATTCATTTCATACCTACCAATCGTATACCACCTACTTTATAGGATGCGAAAGAAACAGCCACACCATACCCTAACTTCAGATACATAAAAACAGCACTCACATAAAATGTCTCTATCTTGCGCCGTTTAAACTATCTACATAGAAGCAAAAACTATATACACAAAAATCCATACACATTACAACTATAATTACAGGTTTTTTGAGTTCTTCTGTTAAACATCTCACATGACTAATAACAAATTCTATTCCCACCTACTTTCTATGTCTTGCTTTCACCTTTCTTTCCTTTTGATTATATTCAACCATATCACAACATCTTTCGACTTGTCGTCAAACACTGGTCTAAATTAAACACCCTTTAAACTCCGACATCTGACCCATTTCATTGCATATCACTTTAATTTAGGGGGTTTCGCCTCTCCAACACTATTTATGTCATCTACTCAAGCAGTTTTCCCATTTTTAGATATTCCACATGGATAAAGACCACTTGAATACTTGCCATTTCAATGGTACTGATACACCACTAACTTTTCTCTTCCTACTTTAGTCATATTCACAATCGCCTCTTCTGGCAGAGTCTCAAATTACACCTTTCCAAACTAACCTTTTTCCCCAACTATTAACTGCTCTATTGATCTCTAATACCTTCACATTCCACAGCCTTAATATTCACAGTGATCATTCTTACTTAGGTTTATGATTTGTTTCTTCTCCTAAAACCACTTCCTGATCCTAATTCGCAGTTCTTAAAATGCTTCATGTGTTGTCCTCATTCCTCTAAATATGTGATGGATTCATTGTCCTTCCCGCGCTCTTGTTGGCTGTCATAATTATTTTCTTGGAAAGAGTAATAGTATACAACTCATGCTCCCCTTAGCTTTCACCCTTCCCAATGTCTGTTAAATTATTTTTTCTATTTCTTCTTTCAAGTCCTCTTATCCGAACCACACCCACACGCTCTCTCTTCCTTTTCCAATAGAAGTCAAAGCTATGTCCACCTAATTCTACCTTGTATGAATGTGTTTCTTCTTAAGTTCTCTCATGTGTCAACACCTACTTTAACCTTTTGTCCAAAAATCATGGGGTTAGGTCGGCTTCTACTCACGACTTTCTCATCAAAAAGATCAATCCACACATTCTCTTACTAAATTTCCTTTATAATCCATTTTCTCTCTTCAAAATGGGTCAGGAATAGGAAAACTCAGTGGAAAAGGCAAAACAAAATCGTGATTAAGAACAAAATTTCCTCACGATTAAATTTTAAATTATTTTTGGGTAACTAATTTATAATTTAGCGAAGAAACGCTTTTTCTCTTCAAATCCTTCTTACCACTTCTCATATAGTTGTATTTTAAATCATTTGAAAAGAAGAGTGAAGATTTCACTTGCATTCACAATCAATTTTCAACAGTGTGGTTGGCGCACTTCAACGCCAAAACACTACTTACCCCTATGTACAATATTAGGTACATGGCTCCCATCAATCTATGTACCCTAAAATGGTGCGTCATTACTATGTGCCATATATTGTTGTTTCTCATCCATTCAAGCGTAACTCCGGGCGCAAAAGACCCCACGCACGCCCCTTCACATACACTCTGTATGGACACGTATCATACACAAAATGATTTATTTTAACTTCTTTCCGCTCTCAAACACTCATTTACATAATCAACCAACCGTATCTTGCAT
Organism: Ceratothoa steindachneri; assembly: GCA_963969495.1. NCBI lineage: Eukaryota > Metazoa > Arthropoda > Malacostraca > Isopoda > Cymothoidae > Ceratothoa > Ceratothoa steindachneri. The sequence goes on along the minus strand of OZ018324.1, from coordinate 207,152,481 downwards.
CCCTTTTCACACCCTCACACACGCTTTCGTATTTGATGTTTATAACTCCATTTCAATCCATTCTCCTACATATCACATCGGAACACTCCAGTTTCTATAAAACCTTATTTACCCCCTTACTTACACCATACTTATCACTTACAAAGTCTTTCTTAATTCCATCAACCTTCGCACGCCAAACATCCCTTTCAAGATATCCATTTGCCCTGCTCTCACTCGAGGTCATTCCTTCTACCCGATACAGCAACCTTGTTATCAACACAATCTCATGCAGCTTCCTGGCACATTCTTCACTCAGACACTTACAGGTTACTGACCCTCGAATTTCTATAGAGAATTTCCTACCATGCGAACTCACTTTGTCGTATGTGCTTCATCTATACCTCCATCACGTGCAGTGCATCCTAGATACTTAAATCCCGCATTTGTTCAAGGAGGATATCATTGACTGATAGACCACAGAAACACACAGTCTTACCCCCACACACCATTACTCTTTTTGCATTCACTTTTAGACCTCTCCTCTCACATACCCATTCAACGTTGCGATCAACATTTATAAATCCCTCTCACTCTCAACCACGGATGTCAGGCCATCAAGATAAAGCATCTAAAGCAACCTAATCAAAACTTCTCTACCATTTCTCATCAATCTCACATTCTTCAAATTACTTACTTCATAAGGATATTAAACACACATGGCAACATCAATTCACATTGTCTTACCTTCAATCAATTCAAAACTACTTGTTTTTGCTGTCTTTTACACTAAACCACGCAGTACTTCCAACATGAATATATTTGACACCATCCAATAGATCCTAACATATTCCATACATTCTTAACACTGGCCCTCTAAGGTTTCTCCACTTCTTTGAAACCACCACAATTCTATATCTCTTATTCCTTGTTTTTGTCAGCTAGGTGTCTCACTGAAAATAATCTATGCACACGCTTTTTACCTGCTCTAAATTCTTTATTTTATCCCCAACCAATACAAGGTATTCTATTTATAAGCCCAATCTAGCAGTGGCACTAGTTAATATTTTCAGTTCTCAGGCACTCTTTCAATTTTAAATGCCTTACAACTAGAGCCGGAGAACCACTCCTAAGATAATAACCAACACGTCTTAGCATTTCAACGACCACATCATTGACTACAACTACCTTCCCATTTTAAACCTATCATAGCACTAACATCCGCCTGCAGGTTGCCCTCTCTGAAAGCTCTGTTAAGGTGTTATAGATTGGTCTCCGATGAAGAAAGGAAGACAGCATGACAATAATCAAAATGAAGTAAAAGGAAGGAATAAAAAACAACTCCTAACCACTCTGTCTGTAGAGTAAATCTCGCGGCACATATGCAACAAACCATCTTTTTGATAAATTTAAGACCCAACAGTGCGCAAGTACAGCTCAAAAGTCAAAAAGGAATAAAAATTAACACCAATCAATTTCAGTGAAGAACAATTAGGGACCGCAAATCAGTTGACAATGATATCAGAGTAATGCGGTTTTAAGTTCCTGTTCGACTCAAGACACTACCCAGGGGAACGCCTGACTAAACCAAGCTATTGGAGCTAAAAATACCATCAACCGACACACGCTGCTTCCTGTTAGTCAAAAGCTTGACCAGTATGCCCAGCAAATAAACACAAATTCAAGAGGACTAATTTTAAATATAATAACCTAATGATCAACACAATCAAAGGCTGAGGCTAAGATCAAGAAATAAAGGAGGCCATTCATGACCAGCATCAAGATAACTTTGAAAGAAATTAGTGATAGAAAGAAGAGTATCAGAAGTACTAAGACCCTTGCGAAAACTAAACTATTTACCGGCAACAATTTATTATTATTCAGAAAATGAATCAGGCGTTTGGCCAGCAAATGCTGAAATATTTTAGATAGAAGCGGTGTAATGAAAATAGGTCTTAATTCCACCGGATGATTTGATGGTAAAGATCCTTTGGAGATCGAAGTGACATTTGAAGAACGCCAGTATTCAGGAAAAGAACTCCAACGAATAACTAATCTAAAAATAACAGCCAATTTGGGCACGAATGATAGTACAATTCTTTTATATAAAATGAAAATAAAAATGAAAAGGATCACGTCAGTCAAATGATCAAGGTCATTCAAATTTAAAGAAGTTATGATTACTTAGATGCAAAGGAGCGCAATTTACTAGGCGGAGAGCATGATGGAGGTTAGTCCACTACCTCACTACTTTGCTTCTTATTAAAAATTGAGGCAATCAGATCAGCTTTATCCTTAGAGTTATAGCATACAGAGTCGCGAGGACACGACAAGGAAAGAAGGCAAGCTTCAACCCAAAACAGTATTGTTTAAGAGCAGACGACCAAGAGTGCAGCTGAGATGTACCAGTTTTAACCTCTGAGATGATTATTATATGCTTTTTGAGGCTCACTCTAAGTACGCTGTGCGTAAATGTATTTAGCCTTGTGCTAAATACAGTTTTTTGCTACAGAAATTTATTTCTGCATCGAACCTTACCATCCACTCTCCATTTTCATTCTCTTCTGGTGTCCCAAAACTTTAACTCATCTCTTCTGTCAACCTCTCACATATTCCCGGTTTCATGTCTGGTGCAACAATCATTTAATACTCATTCTAAATTACATCGTCCTAAGTCCTTCCAGAACCTATCTTTCTCACATTCAAGTCTATAATAACAGTGCCTATATAATACAACCATGCAGTTTTAGCCTTGCATATATCAACTTTGCCAACATAATTTTCGAGCTCACACATCTATACCCAGCAATTACAATTTGCAACTCTTAACTCAAAAGAACGGCCACACCCTTTTCATTCCTAAAACTTGATGTACAGCTAATTTGACTCCATTCCTCCCAAACCCTTCATTTCCTTACATTTTGTCTTAACAAATGCAAACATCTATAATTTACCTCTTACATATGTTTAAATAAGTATAGTCAACGTTAGACACGAAGTTTAATTTGGAGACCCATTTGTATATTCATTAGGTTTAAATCTGTATTTCCTGTTATTTCGGACAAGAAGATTCGGCTCATTGCCTGCTATATTTAAATGAATAAGAAGAGGAAATTATAGTAAATAAATGCTGGTTTCCTATACGATTCAATATTATGCGATTGCAAAATTTTTGGCAACATGTAGATCTTAAATGAATAGAATTTATCTATGTAGCAGAATAGGGGTAAAGGCCAAACACGTGCCCTTATGTACCCAAGTGGTCACGAGATCACCGCATGGAACTTTGAAAGCACGGCTGAAAAAGGGCGATGGTGCAGCCTACGTCATTCATCACACCCCAGGTATATTTGCTTAGGGACCAATTTCATCGTTCCTTATGACCGCCTTTCAGCTAATATTCATGCCTTTCCTTCATAGATCGAAGTTTGTCGAACATTCTACGCCAAAGTTATATCAATTCCTCCTCTCCCGAAGGATTCCCTAACTTTTTCTTCAAATCGCACGTGTGTGTGGAGGCGGCAGCCAACCCATCTAAAGCGACCTCGCCGATCATCTATATAGTCCTTGGACTCGGTTTAGTAAGGAGCACTATTAGACTTACCACCTATCACCGCGAACAAGAAGAAGGACGCTCACCCCCCCCCCCCTTCCCACCGCGATGAGACCAACGACGATTTCGTGTCGAGGACGAAGGCTAAATCAACCTCGCTGAGCATTTATATAATCCTTCGACTCGGTTTAGTAAAGAGCACTAATAGACTTCCCACCTACCATCGCGAACGAGCTGAAGGACGCTAATCGACCCGCGATCGGAGCAACGGCGATTTCGATTAGAGGACGAAGGCTAAATTGACATCCGTGAACTCTGCCATAGTCAATCGGCGAGTATCTAACGAGGATTTCCATCTCTGAATAACATCGACGTGTGTTGCCTCATCTGAAGCGTGATGTAACCCGACTTCCCCCATCGCAGTCATCGTATACCGACTGACCCTTCCTTGCAACGAGCATGCAGGCAATTGTAACCGTCGCCACCTGCAGATTATCAAGAATCTCTCATACCCAATCGATCCAACCTTTGTGTGTGTGCCCCCATTTAAAATTCCCCGTTTTAATCACCCACCTGAACCCGAACACGTTAATCGCCTAAGCAACCACTCTGTATTTTGCGTAGACATTTAACTCCATCTTTGCGACCACTCCCTTTAAACCCAATATCTGTGTATATTTAAATATTTTTTTGTTGCTAATAAAGATATATTTTTCTCATTGTCTTTTTTTTTGCAACCCCAGACTGTACCAGCTACAGTTGATCATTGGCCAACTTGCACACTAAAATATTTGTTTAAAAAGGACCCAGCAAAGTTAATAATACACCATCCTCACTGGACTCATAACAATTTCCCCATTTCACTAATGGCCCAAATCCCCCAAAAGTACTTAAGTCTATATATATAAATATATATATATATATATATATATATATATATATATATATATATATATATATATATATATATGTGAAATGAATAATTCACAACGTAGCACGTGAGGTTCACAATGAATGTAATGTCCTGCAGGAAAAATAAAAAAAGGTGCTTCCGAACTTGTTTCAGTTCATTCGCAAGGATAACTACAAGAGAATATAATATAATAAGGGTATATATAAGCCAGTAAAAGATAAAATACCACCTCTAAGAGAAGAAATCACTAATAAGTAAGTAGGAGAGGGATGGGTAAATTCACATTAAGATTTAGCTATAACAGCTTCAAGGTCAAACAGAGAGGAAAGAAAGAGTAAAAAACAGAGACAAATGGGTTAAAACAATTATCGGATAAAGCGGTAATCTAAAGAGGGAAATTAGGAGCGACACGAGAAGTAAATTGAAACGAAGGGGAGAGAGACAAGGAGAAAGGGAGAGAAATAAAATAATGTTAATACAAAATCAATGTAATAATTAAATTGACACATCGGGTTGCCATAAATATTAAAATTGCCACCCAAAAAATTAGGAATATAAGTTAAAACCAATTCCTCAAGAATATGTTTTTCCATAACAACATCAATTAAAAAAGGCAGTTGAAATGTTAAAGTTATTAAGTTGGCTTATACATGACACATTCTACAAGGTTTATTTTAATTGAGTCATTGAGCAAAAAATACATTTTGCTGAATTCCAATTAATTTAGTGATCATTTTCGTACATATTAAAAAAACCCGCACTATTATTTACAGCTCTCTTAACATTGTATTTATGCTGATTAATTCGGAGAGATAATTGCTTTCTTGTCTGTCCAAAATATTTACTTGCACAAACAGAACATTCATCGGAATAGACTCCCCCAATATTATTAAAATTATTGTGAACTAGAATGTTTTTTTTATAGTTGACTCGTATTTGAAAGCAACTGAAAATTTAAAGTTTTTTAAAATACGTGAAAGGTCAATAAAATAAACAGAGAGGGGTAAAACCAAAATGTTTTTAATATTAAAATGAATAGCAGAAGCTGTATAATAGAACGTCATTTTGCGGAGGAAAGACAGTTTTATATATAATATATATATATATATATATATATATATATATAAATATATATGAAGAGAGAGAGAGAGAGAGAGAGAGAGAGAGAGAGAGAGAGAGAGAGAGAGAGAGAGAGAGAGAGAGAGAGAAAGAAAGAGAGAGAGAGAGAGAGAGAGAGATTCTGGCCATTCCACGACTTATACATATATTTACATTTTTCTATTAGAAAACTGGCGCTCAGGTGTATGAGGGTATTTAAAAGGTCTTTGGAGAAATATTTTTTAAAGGCAACCCTTTAACTTTATTGTAATTTTCAAAGCTGAGTACCCTTTGAGTTGTAAAGACAAAAAAAACCTGAAACAACCCTGATATATATTTAGTTATCGCTTAGTGTTTGTATGTTTGTTTAGACCGAGAAACTTTAATATTAAAATATTGTAAAGAGCCAGAACTTCTCGCCCGTTCACTTTAATCCCCGATGGAGTAGTACAGTCTAAGCCTTTCTCACCTCTCGAAGACTCCATTATTTGTTTTTGTTTTTGTGTAGTCGTGTATTATATTAGTGTGAGTAGTTGGATAACAAAACTTCCCCGTTTAAACAAGCATATTTCTCTGTGTGTCAGTAATTTGTTACCCAAGCCTCCTCCGTCCCATGGCGACGGTCCATTAAACCCTTTCTTTCGGACCACTTTCACACTAACGCGATCGGGGACAACGACGACTTCAATTCGAGGACGAAAGCTAAATCAACATCAATCAAATCTGCCATAGTCAATCGGCGAGTATCTGACGAGGTTTTCCATCTCCGAAGCCAATCGACGTGTGCTTCCTCATCTCAAGCTTGAGGTAACACGCCTCACCCCAACGCAGTCATCGTATCACAACGAACACATAAGCAATTGTAACCGTTGCCGCCTGCAGATTATCTAGAATGTCGCTTACCTAATCGATCCATTCTTTGTGTGTGCACCCCGTTTTAAAATCCCCCTTTTTAATCACCGACCTGAACCCCACCAGTTTAATTGCCCAAGTAAACCACCTGTATCTCGCGTAGACATTTAAATCTGTTTGTGCGACTATTCCCTTTAAACCCAATATCTGTGTATATTTAAATATTATTTTGTTGCTAATAAAGATATATTTTTGTCATTGTATTTCTTTTCTAACCCCAGTATGTACCAGCCTCATGTTAATCATTGGCCAACTTGCATTCTAAAATATTTGTTTTAAAAAGGACCACGCCAAGTTATTAATTAACCATCACTACTAAACTCATAACAATTTCCCCATTTCACTAACAGTCTTCAACCAACTTCGACTCAAATCCTCAAAAGTACTTAAGTCTATATATATATATATATATATATATATATATATATATATTATATATATATATATATATGGGTTAATAGGCTATTTTTAGAAAATACCGTCTTTATCAAAGCCCTAAGAAAGAGCTCTTCTCAAATAAATCAGAAGGTAACACTTAAAATATATATTCTCTCAGATAGCCAAAATCTATCTTTCGATTGGCTTTTTTAAGTGTCACCCTTGCTTATCCGCGAAATGGACAATTTGTTTTCCTATCGATCTTCGCCACACCTTATGAATTACAAAAAAAATTATTTCATTAACACAATTAATTATGCGGTTTAAAGGCTATTTTTGCCAAACACAGTCTTCATCAAAGCCCTCGAAGAAGCTCTTCTGACATACACGAGAAATGAACAATTAAAATAAGTGTTATCTCAGATAGCCAAAAAACTATCTTTCGATTGGCTTTTTTAAGTGTTATCCTTGCTTTTCGAAGAGAATGAAAAATTTGTTTTTTTCTCCATCTTCGCTACACCTTATAAATTATGAATTATTATTGCACTAACGCAATTAATTATGCTTTTAAAATGCTATTTTTAGCAAGCACTATTTTCATCAATGCCTTCGGATGGAGCTCTTCTCACATACACAAGAAGGTAACACTTAAATAAGCGTTCTCTCAGATAGCCAAAAAACTATCTTTCGATTGGCTTTTTTAAATGTCACCCTTGCTTGTCGAAGAGAATGGAAAATTTTTCTTTTCCAAATTGACCACAACTTATAAATTAAGGAAAAATATTGCAGCAACGCAATTAATTCGGCGGTTAAAAGGCTATTTTGGGCAAACACAGTCTTCATCAAAAGCCCTCGGAAGGAGCTGTTCTCACATACACGAGAAGGTAATACTTAAAATAAGCGTTATCTCAGATAGCCATAATTAATTGTGTTACTGCAATAATTTTGCTTAATTTATAAGGTGTGGCAAAGATGGAGAAGAAAACAAATTTTCCATTCTCTTCAAAATGTCAGGGTGACAAATAAAAATGCCAATCAAAAGATAGCGTTTGGCTATCTGATAGAACGCTTATTTAAAGCGTTACCTTCTCATGTATGTTAGAAGAGCTCC